>CM048750.1:394924001-395524001 GCA_026315105.1 Locusta migratoria | reverse complement strand
CCACACCGGATGTAAAGCGCGCTAAAAACCCATTCAGAGCGCGTTCAGAGCATAGTGTCTACCAACCCTCTCTACCTGAGGAAGATAATACCCTCTTCAACGGTTCCCAGAGAGGTCTCTTTTGTCACCTATTTTGTCCAAGATTAGGTTGGCACCACACTAAGAACACGGCCACCTCGCCATCTTGCCAAGTAAGCTTGTCTCTGGCCACCCAGCACACCAGCACAGACGACAAACGAAGCCATGCGTTTTTAATTAAAATAAAATAAACGAGGCCTAAAGCGCGACGCAGCGACTGTAAGCCTTAGCGCGGCAGTCAGTCAATATTAAAAACAACCTTCCACACTCATACGAACACAGAAGTTCAACCACACAGGTGAAACATATATAAACATGGGGCATTGATCATTAACAAAAAGAATAAAATAATTAACATACGAATAAATAATATTAATAGCGCAGAAACACTTTATAGAGTCATGAATAACTCAAAATGGAACACGACCACACATTCAGTGGACGTGTTTCAACCTGTCTTAGACCTGTTATACTCCTTCGCAGGCAATGCGGACCACAACATCGGCTAGCATTGTCCTTGATACCGGCACTGGAACAATGTTGATTCAAAGCTAGCCGGCCGCGGTGGCCGAGGGGACTGAGGCGTTCCAGTCACGGTCTGCACGGCTACTACGGTCGGGGGTTCGAATCCCCCCTCGGGCATGGATATTAGTTCATAAGTAGTTTGTAAGCTTAGGGACTGAAGACCCTGTAGTTAGGCCCCATAAGTTCTAAAAACATTTGAACATTTTGATTCAAAGCTAGTCCACCGTCGTTTTACCGGTGTCAGATCTAGGGATCTTAATGGCGGCAAGAGTAATGCAATATCAGACAGAGCAGAGACATAAGTGGCACATGTTTAGCAGCTATAATCAGGTGAAAAAGTCACTTCGACATTGATACATTGCAGTTGATACGTAACGGCACAGCATTACCGTGACATACGGTTGAGCCGTGTGATGTTGGGATAAAGGAGAGCGATAAGGAGAGTAGCCATTTTTGCAGCAGAGCTTATCCAGTTCTGCGTTATCTCGTGACGTGGGTGCCGCCCCGACACGAAGGTCGCTGTCCCCGCTGACCTGTGGGCGGCGCCACCCCCGCCGCCCCCACCGCCGCCCCCGCCGCCCCCGCCGCCACCACCTCGCGTGCCGCCCCCTGCGTGACGCGTCCCAACTACCTGCCTGTCTGCCATTTCCGCTCCATCTCCCAGCCTGTTTACATATTCCATCTGGCGGCCCCGACAACTGACGTAAAACTGACCCGCTTTCGCTTTCGGCCTTGAGCGTAATTAAAACTGATCGATATTGCCGTAATTATTAGCGTCGGAAAATTATGTATTATTCAGGAGCTGGGCAGAATCGGAAATTAACACCCGCAGTGCTTTCTCGAGTCCAGCACGTACGCTGCGAGCAGAGGGATATTCCTGGCGGGCCTGCCTGTCTGGTGTCAGAGGTCAACTGCGTGGAAAGGCCAGGACAAACACAGAGGGAAACAGTGGAGAGAGCAGGCCTGCAGTTTGCAGAGTGGGTGTGGTATTAGCAGGTTGCTGCTTGCACAGGGGAGGGTGGGAGGGCAGTGGTGGCGGTTTCCTTGCTGGCAGCGTCGAATACTGCACCGAAATCTCGACAGTGAATCATGTAGCGGGACGAATAGTGGAAAGAAATTCAGACCCTTAGCAAATAGTTTTCTCAGAATTGACTGACGTCGCAGGCACCGACCACACGTAGACAGAACTGCAAACTGGCACTGAGCCGCGGTGGAGTAGCCGAGCGGTCTAAAGCGTCTCGCTGCGGAGCGCGCAGTTGCTCGCCGTGGAGGTTCGAGTCCTCCCTGGGGCATGGGTGTGTGTGTTGTCGTTAGTTTAGTTTACCTAGGTTTAAGTAGTTTGTAAGCTACGGACTGGTGACCACGCAGTTAGGTCCGATAGATTTACAAACATTTTGTGAAACTGGCGCTGTCATTGCATCTGAAGCACGATATCTGCAGGAACAAAAATATTAGCTTGCAATGTGCTCTCATTTTTAAATAACATTTATACAGGGTCCCACTCAAGTGTTTCATCCCATATCTCTCTCGAACTACAAGAGATATTGAAAAACGACTGTCACTGTCATGAACGTACGGCAGGGGTTTATGTAAGTAGGTACTATGAGACAGTCTAAAACGTAAATAAATGTTATTTTCAACACAAACTTTTTTTAATGGATACAGGTGGGTGGATCGCGTAACTAATGAGGAGGTACTGAACCGAATTGGGGAGAAAAGAAATTTCTGGCATACCTTGACTAAAAGAAGGGATAGATTGGTAGGACACATTCTTAGACATCAAGGAATTGTGAATTTAGCGTTGGAGGGAAGTGTGTGGGGTAAAAATCGCAGAGGGAGACCAAGAGACGCGTATAGTAAGCAGATTCAAGTGGATGTGGGTTGTCGTTCTTATGAGGAGATGAAAAGGCTTGCTCAGGTTAGAGTAGGGTGGAGAGCTGCATCAAACCAGTCTCTGGACTGAAGACCACAACAACAACAACACAACCCTGTATTATTTCTTAAGCAATCAAGAGCATGAAAAATCATGCATGATGCTAGAGCGTGTCCAAGATTCAAGCGAGACTCGCGGTTGAATCTCGGACATGCGCAATCAGCGCGCTTGATGTGTTTCAAACGTCAACTTCGCTTCACAGTTTCTCCGGATGTAACTGACGCATTGCGGTGCAACCAACGCCATTCTTTCTGTGAATTTTCATGCTATTGATTGCTTAAGAAATAATGCAGGGTATCCATTAAAAAAAAGGTAAGTTTCCGTTGAAAATAATATGCCATTACGTTTTAGAGTGTCTTGTAGTACCTACTTTCATAATCCCCTGCCGTATGTTTCATGACTGTGAAAGTCGTTTCTCAATATCTGTTGTAGTTTGAGATATCTGGGGTGAAACAGTTGAGTGGGATGCCCTGTATACGATATCATGCACAACAATGTTTGATCTAACAGCAACCGTGCACCAAGTTTAAGCATTGGGATTTTACGTCTGCAAATGTGAGAAAATATCGCGCAGATATTTTCTTACTGTGAGGAACAGCGAACAGAAATTCAGTCCATTTTCAAACAGTTATTTATGTAGAAATAGAAAAAAATCAAACGAATAGTTTTATTAAAATAGGGTGATAAGTATGAGACAGTAACCGCCATGCTACTGTGTCTGATGCAGTACTATCGCTTGTATGGAAGTGGACCCGCACGGCCTCTGCTATAGCCGGCGTCACGTAAGAAGGCGGCCCAGTTTTCGGCCGTTCTGCGCATCCCCCTCCATTACCGCAGTG
The DNA here is from genome assembly GCA_026315105.1 of Locusta migratoria. Classification (NCBI taxonomy): domain Eukaryota; kingdom Metazoa; phylum Arthropoda; class Insecta; order Orthoptera; family Acrididae; genus Locusta; species Locusta migratoria. The sequence goes on along the minus strand of CM048750.1, from coordinate 395,520,626 downwards.
ACAGCCACTAATGTTCATTCTGTAGACCGCGTGGCTGGCCGCGAGTTACGCAATGTTTCTCCACTGTTGTCGCTCGTCTGTAGCTCCTCCCCTCCACACTTCCCCTATCGCTCCGCCTCTATGCGCGGAAGCGCCTTCTTACATGACGACAGCTATACTGACTGCTTCGGCGTGGACTCTTGCAAATGCCTGACCGCGGCTGGCAATTGTGATGCGGCAGTCGACTGCAAGGCGTGCAGCTCACGACAGTCACCGTTTCTGCGGTCGGAAGCCGTGGCACCTGCAGGTTGCTCTGCAAACTGCCGATCCGGGACACCGGATACGAACTCTGACCAGGCAATACTGAACCCTTGAAACGCGAAACTTTCCTCAAGACTGCATTGTCACCAGCAAATGGGAACCGTGCGGGAATGGACGGGTAACTGCCGCCCCTGCCACAGATCGCGCGGCCGCTCCCCGCCGGAGATTCGAGTATGTGTTGTCCGTAGGTTACTTTACCTTAAATTAGTTTACAAGTCTAGGGACCGATGACCTCAGCAGTCTGGTCGCTGACGTTTACGAATATTTTAACATTTTGTGTTTCGTATGGCTTACATGGTAATGTCACAGTCTCATTTGACAATTTTCATATATAAAGGATTACATATACAAAACTTTGTACAAATATACATGATAAAAGCAAGCAAACAAACATACCAGAAAAAAAAATCGCACTGACGTGTTTTACGGCCCACTTTAGATTTGTAATTTTATAAGTTTTTGCAAACATTTTCGACCAAAATAATAATCTAAATAATAAAAATTAATTAATAAAAATGTCTGAAACACTTTTATGAAAAAAATTTAGACAGTGGCGGGTTTCGAGGCACTGACCTCTAGCGCCACAGTCCAACGAATTGCCCACGACGCTACAGCTGACCGTTAGAAGTTGTATTCTCTAATTTCATAGTATTCATGGTCGTTATTAACTGATGCGAATATGGCATTTGTAGACACTAGATTACGACGTTTTTTTGTTAATTCTTCAGTGCGCCATTGCTTTGAAATAACAACGTGTATGTTACAATAAGAAAATCATCAAATGCGCAACGCAAGGTGGCGTATGCCAGTTCTGGGCGAGGGATGTCACGTGACATCTGCCAACAGCTGGTTTTCGTTAATTCAATGGAGGGTGTCAAAACTCCGTTATTTTTGCAAATATCTCTCAAACGATACGAGATATGAAAAAAACATAAGGGAACAAAGTTGTAGAAAATTTTCTCCTCTACAACGTTTATTCAATTTTCGCGTCAGATGAACGGTTTATTTGCAATTAAAATTAAATTACAAACGGTTTTTTTTATTTCTAAGGTATTTCTTGTTCGAAATATTTCAAAAAGCGAGGTTCTGGTCTCTGGTAGCCAACAATTATGTTTGTAAAATTTGGGCCGGCCGCAGTGGCCGAGGGGACTAAGGCGCTCCAGTCACGGTCTGCACGGTCACTACGGTCGGGGGTTCGAATCCCCCCTCGGGTATGGTTATTTGTGCCGTCCTAGTTCGTAAGTAGTTCATAAGTAGTTTGTAAGTTTAGGGACTGATGACCCCGTAGTTAAGTCCCATAGACTATACAAACATTTGAACATTGTAAAATTTGGTGTCGATAGCTTGAACGGTTCGACCTAAAAAGTGGGAACACGTTACAGCCAGACATTGTCAAATGGCCGTTATTTTTGCAAATATCTCTGCAACGATGCAAGATATGAAAAAACATAATAGAACTAAGTTGTAGAGAATTTTCCCCTCTACCGATTAGGCTATTTTATTTTCGTGTTAGATGAACGGTTCGTTGGTAATTACAATTATATTACAAACGGCTTTTTTAGTATTGCTACTTTATTTTTTGTCCGAAAAATTTGAAAAAGGGAGGTTCTGGTCTCTGGCTGCCTAAAATTGGTGCGGATAGGTTGGGCGATTTGTCTTAAAAACAGGGAACACATTAGGGACAGACAGAGAGACGAACAGACAGACATACATCCTAAAATCGCCGTTATTTTTGTAAATATCTCTAAAACGATACGAGATATGAAAAACATAATAGAACTAAGTTGTAGAGAATTTTCTCCTCTACAAATTCGGTTATTTAGTTTTTCGTGTCAGATGAATGGTTAAGCCGTTATTTTCTTTTAAATTTCGAGCTGTCAAAAGACGATCGCAAAGGCTCACTTTTAGTGTTACTACCGTAACCTAAAGTGGGCCAATATTATAATTGCATATCTAAGTCTCTTAACCACTCCACAGCTCTTGTTGTTACCAAATGCAGCACAATCAGTCCTCCAGGAAATTTCCGTAGTGCGCACTCTTCAATCAGGTGCTGCATAGTTTGCACAGGTGCACCACAGTCACGCGCTGGGGTGTCTTTGTATCCCTATTCATACAAACAGGCACTGCATCTTCCATGCCCTGTGCGGAATCGGTTCAGGGATGTCCATAGTTTTCTGAGAAGACCGAATACTTTCACACGTTTTGTAGGGCCAGTTATATGACGACAGTTAGCAGGAGGAAACTTTTGGCAAAAACTTTTGCATTCTTGAGAGACATCGTAAACAAGGGGCGAATCTTGCATTGGCCATGGTGGTTTTCTGAATTTGAGTCTGCTGGCAGGTGTATTCCGAAGTTGATTGTACAGCAGTGAGTTCTTGTGAGTGGAGCTCTCGTGGAACTCTCTTACTGCTGCTGTTTCTCGTCTTATTGATGGAGGTAAAATATTACACAATACAGGCAGACATGGAAACTAATTATTCTCATCTCTTGGTGTATTTTGTGTCGACTTTATGTAAATGTGCTCTATTCTTCCATACTGGAGCACAGTATTCTGCCGTGGAGTAGACTAATGCCAATGTAACACTACGAAGACTATCTTCGTTTGCACTCCATCCTGAACCAGCTAGTTTTCTGACAATGTCGATTCTGCTGTTCACTTTTTTTGCTACATATTCTAGATGGTTCTTAAAGGTATGAGTCCGATCTAAAATGAGCCCCCAAGTATTTTGGGTCTGGGTTATGTTCCAGGGGTACATTTTCGAAGACCACATTCCATTTGCGATTTGCCTTGTGGTTATTAAGGTGGTAAGCGTTTACCTCTGTTTTAGTTGGATTTGGCTTCAGTCTCCAGTTCTTGAAGTAGTCGCCCATTATGTTTAGATCTGTAGTCAAGGTTCCCGCACACTCTTCCAGGTTCCTTGCTTGATAAGCTAGTGCTAAATCGTTGGCAAATTGTATCTTTTTAGCGCTAGTGTTGGGCATATCGCTGGAATAAAGATTAAAAAGGGTTGATGCTCTTATTATCCACCACACACAGTATTTGTACAGAGATCGCCAGCGCTCTTACCGCAGTTTCCCAGATGATACCGTGCTTTCTGATGAACACCCACCGTCTAGAACAGAGTAACTTATAACTTGCGGCTGTTTTCTGATGATGCTGTGGTGTATGAGAGGGTGTCGTCTTTAATTGACTATAACAGCATACAGGATGACTTAGACAAAATTTCTAGTTGGTGTGAAAAATGATAGCTAGCTCTAAAAGTAGAAAAATTTAAGGTGATACATATGAGTAGGAAAAACAATCCCATAGCGTTCGAATACACTGTTAGTAGTGAGCTTCTTGATGAAGTCGCGTCGTTCAGATATCTAGGTGTAACATTGCAGAGCGATATGAAATGGAACGAACATGTAAGGGCAGTTGTGAGTAAGGTGGACATCCGAATTCGGTTTATTGGGAGAATTTTGAGAAGATGTACTTCATCTGTAAAGGAGACCGCCTATAAAACGCTTGTACGACCACGTCTTGTTTGGGACCCGCAGCAGATCAGTTTAAAGGAAGACATGGAAGCAGTTCAGAGGCGAGCAGCTAGGTTCGTTACTAGTAGGTTTGACCAACGCGCGAGTGTCACGAAAATGCTCCGGACACTCAAATGGGAAACGTGGGAGGAAAGACGACGTTCTTTTCAAAAAAATTCTGTTGAGGAATTTTCAGAGGGTCGCAATTTAAAGCTGAGTGTAGAACGATCTTCCTGCCGCTTACTTACATTTCACGTGAAGATCACAAAGACAAGATAGGAGAAATTAGGGCTCGTACAGAGTGATGTAGACACGTTCTATTTGGGAGTGGAATAGGAAAGGGAGTACCTAGTGGTGGTATAGTGTACCCTCTGCTACGCTGCTTACGGTGGAGTATGGATGTAGATGTAGGATAACGTATTCGATTCTGTTGCTTAAAAGAGTCTTCAAAGCATCCAGTTGTTTGTGAAAATATCACGTATGCTCGAGCTTATGTTAACAAAGTGCAGTGTAATCCTGACTCAAAATTGTTCCCATTCAAGTATATTTCGCAGGATATAGTGTCGGAAAATGGCAGGCTCAGCTTCGCTTGTAAATGAACACAAACACGCCTCCACATTATACCAGGGACGTATATACCGCGCTAGAGGGGAGAGGGCCAGGGGGACTCATGGGGCTTGCCCCCCCCCCCCCCCCCCCCAAATAATAGATTTTTATGATTTTTATGTCGACATTAATAAATTTTGATCTCGGTGAAGTAAGAGAGGGTTCATCTTAAGTTAATATCTTGAGTATCAGCAGCAAAACTAATACAACGTTTCTGGGATGTCTACTTAAAGTTACTTAACTTGTCGTTTCATTAAACTTGGCCCCCTCAAAAATATTTCCTTTATTCGCTACTGCAGTTTACACATGCCTGTTACAGGTACAGAAACCCAACAGAAACACTTCAGACACACCTCTAAGAACCTGTGTGGCTTTTGCATCTCTATACAACAACTATGTTGACGACAAAATTATGGTGCCACTGTTATCACACTGCGTTACTGTCATCCTGCCTCCTAGAAAAAAACGTTTCGTCTATTCTGTAAGGGAATACACCTAGGCGTATTCCTTCTTTGGTATAGTGATGTAGTATAGAATAAACAGCACCAGCAATCTAGCACGGTCGCGCGAGCGGCCGCGCGTTTATGTGTGTGTGTGTGTGTGTGTGTGTGTGTGTGTGTAATAATAATAATAATAAATATTTGTATAGCTTATGGGACTTAACTACGGGGTCATCAGTCCCTAAGCTTACAAACTACTTATGAACTAGCTAATACTAAGGACGGCACAAATATCCATGCCCGAGGGGGGATTCGAACCCCCAACCGTAGTGGCCGTGCAGACCGTGACTGGAGCGCCTGAGTCCCCTCGGCCACCGCGGCCGGCTGTGTGTGTGTGTGTGTGTGTGTGTGTGTGTGTGTGTGTGTGTGTGTCCGCGTGCGTGTGTGTGTGTGTGTGTGTGTGTGTGTGTGTGTGTGTGTGTGTGTGTGTGCGTGTGCGCGCGCGCGCGCGCGCGCGCGCGCGCGCGAAATCTGAACTCACGATATGTTAAAATGAATTTGGTGAAATAATGCCTATATGTAGACGAAATAACCCGTGGTAACGCCATGAAAGTTTGTTGTTATAAGAGATGAGTTATTTTACTAGTCTTGTGTAGTTCGCGAACGAACTAGTTCGGAAGAGCGCTCACACAGGCGAACTACGCGAACTAGTTCCGAGATACCTCGCCTCTTAGTTCGTCCGCTCCTTTTTCGAAGACTGACGGGGAACAGCGAGAGGAAGCGAGAGCGCACAGAATCGCGTGATTTCCTTCTGCCAGTTACCTTCATTTCGAGCTAAGATGCAGCTCAGCTGTAGTTTCATAGTTTACTTCCACAAGACTCTACTTCAAAAATAAATTACTACGAGTACTCTGTATGGAAAGTACTTTAATACCCTTTTATTCACGCATTCATGTAAATAACTGGTTTATTTGCCTAAGTATTTGATGTCAAATTGCCCAAAAATACGGGTAATAGCACACACTTTGACAACACTGATTCATTATATAAAAAAGCTGTCATAAACAAAGAGCGGACCAACTAGGAGCAGGGGACGAACTAGGAGCAACGGACGATTATGCCAAACATATCTCGCTTCATAGTTCGTCGGATTCTATTCCGAAGACCGACGGGCAATAGCGAGAGGGCGCGTAGCAGAATTAAAAATCACGTGTTTGCCTTCTGCTGATGAGTCATTTCGAGGTGAGCGTCTGCCTTTTATATTACATAGTTCAGTGCTACAAAATTTCTGTTTTGATGTGTTCTACACTCTGCAATATCTGGCTAATAAATTCCGTAATGCCAAGATATAGAGATAACTCTAAACTTAAACGCGAGAAATTACCCACAAACTGTTTCTTTTGGTTTGCGTGATATCGTTAGCGGCGCAAGCAGCAAGCGCATGAACCAGGTAGGTAGGGGAACTTCCCCCTCCACCTGCACGCGCAGACCATGCCGCTCAGCCGTCACTGGGAGCGGACGAACTAAAAGAACGAACTAGTTCGCGGTAGAGTCGCGAACTAAAGTGAGCGCTCCCGATCGGGAACTTTTATGCGCAAGTCTGTATTTTACTGTGCGATGGTACGGATAGGTAGTGCATATTACAAGCTAAAAAGCGCGTGGCTGTAGTTCATCTGGTTGTGAATATACAGGGTGTCCAAAACTGAATATCTCGAAAATTATCTCAAAGAAAAAAATACTATCTTATACATTAATAAGGAACGTAGCGGTATATCCTCAAAACTACAACGTTCCGCCGAAACGAATTGTTGTAAGCACTTAGAGTTTGTGATGCAATATCAGTGCAGCGTTGCTGAAGTTATTCCGCTGTTTGACGTGACCTGCGAAAGCGTTAATTCGAAGCTGTAGCTGGCTACTCGACGCCGCTTCCCCTTCTACTTCTACATGGCGCACTGTATTCACGAAAGCACTTCGTTAATATTCATCTAGCATTCCACTCTCGTGCGAGAAGAGAGAGTACCGGAACGTCTCCGTTCCAGCTCTGATTTCTCGTATTTGATGATGATGATCATTTCTCACTTTATAGGCGGGAGTCAACACTCGGAGGACGTCGGCGATCGAAATTTTCGTTGTAACGTTCCCACTCCCAGACCTGTGTCACTAGTTATCCTCTATCGTAATGAAACAGAATGAGAGCAGAGTTACTAAACATAGCTTTTAGAAACTCATTCACCAAAGAAGACGAATCCAATATTCCAGATTTCGAATTACGAACAGAGGCCGTAATGAGTAACGTAGAAGTAGATATCATCGGAGTAGTGCAGCAACTAAAATCACTTAAGAAGAACAAGTCTTCTGGTCCGGATTGTATACCCATTACCTTTCTATCTGATTGTGCTGAAGCGATAGCTCCTTACTTAACCGCCATATAAAACCGCCCTCTCATAGGAGGATGTGTACCGAAATATTGGGAAGTTGCACAGGTCGCACCTATATTCAAGAAAGGCATTAGGAGTAACCCACTAAACTACAGGCCTATTTCATTGACGTCAATTTGCAGCAGAGTTTTGCAACATATCCTGTATTCAAATATTATAAATTATTTCGAACAGAACGACCTATGGACCCAAGGTTAACACGGATTTAGAAAATATCGTTCATGTGAAACACAACTAGCTCTTTATTCACACGAAGTGATGGCTGCTATCGAAAGAGTCCAAAGTGGGGCAGCTCGTTTCGTATCGTCACGATACAGGGGAGACAGCGTTACGAAATATTCAAATGTTTGTAGAGCTTATGGGACTCAACTACGGGGTTATCAGTCCCTAAACTTACAAACTACTTATTAACTAGCTACAACTAAGGACGGCACAAATATCCATGCCCGAGGGGGGATTCGAACCCCCGACCGTAGTGGCCGTGCGGACCGTGACTGAAGCGCCGCAATCCCCTCGGCCACCACGGCCGGCCACACACAGCGTTACGGAGATGATACAGGATCTGGGATGGGAATCATTACAACAACGGCGCCTATCGCTGCGGCGTGGGCTGCTTACGTAACTCAATCGCCAACATTCTCCTCCGAATGCGAAAATATATTGTGACTCCCGCTTACATAGGTAGAAATGATCATCAGAATAAAATACGAAAAATCAGAGCTCTAACGGAGAGATTCAGATGTTCTTTCTTCCCGCGCGCTATTCGAGAATGGAATGGGAGATAAATAGTATATTGGTGGTTCGATGAACCCTTGAACCCCCTGCCAGGCACTTAAATGTGATTTGCAGAGTATCCCAATGTAGATGTAGAGCTGCTTTCGTCGTTCGTTAATTTTGCCTGATACGATTCCACACTGCGCAGCAATGCTCCATAGACACACAATCGTAGTGGAGTCACTCTCTTTAGTACTTCTGTTGCATTTTCTAGTCTTCTACCAGTGAAACGAAATCTCTGATGCGCTTTCCCCACTACATCATCTATATGTTCTTTTCATTTTAAGTATGTCGTAACAGTAATTACTAGGTATTTAGATGAATTTGTGACCTTCATTTTCTTCTCTTTTTTTATTTACCGGTTTAATGAAGTTTAACACAGTCATTCGTCGTGTCAATGTCGACAGAAATATGCACTTTAGAAATTGCCTCACATCAAGTTGACACTGAAAGGAGTAAAATAGTCTTCAGTGTCAAAAATGTCGTTAAGAGCTGTAGTTTCCAGGCGAGAGCCACCTCGCACTTAATCTTCTAAGAAATACGGCGGGACTAACTCTAATAGCAGTGTGTCTCAACCGCAGGGTCGCGAAAACACGTCAGCCGCGTGGCGAAATGTTTCACCTCTAGTAACCTTGCGCATACAGAACGTGAAACCAAATCATTTCCTGGAGCAGCCAAGTCTCCAGTTTCCAGGTGTAGCGTGGGAGTGGTCGTGCGCTCTAAGGCGCCTTGCTGCGGAGTGCGCCTCTGTTCCCCGTCGGAGGTACGAGTTCACCCTCGGGCATGGGGACGTGTGTGCATAAGTTAGTTTAATTAGTTTGTAAGTTTAGGGGATAGCCTTTTAGACTACTAACCTAAATTAGGTAATTGTGAGGGTCTATTAATTCCTTTTTCAAAAGATGTCGCTGGGGTTGGAATTAGTGCTAAGCTGATGCCATCTTTTTTTATGTGCACTATTCGTATGTTGTTATGAGTTTATGTAAAAAAAAAACTATTTTCTTCCGAGGCTTTTCAAGCGCATTATCTTCGTATGCCGGCCGCGGTGGCCGAGGGGACTGAGGCGCTTCAGTCACGGTCTGCACGGCCACTACGGTCGAGGATTCGAATCCCCCCTCGGGCATGGATATTTGTGCCGTCCTAGTTCGTAAGTAGTTCACAAGTAGTTTGTAAGTTTAGGGACTGATGACCCCGTAGTTAAGTCCCATAAGATTTACAAACATTTGAACATTTAAAAAAAAAATAAACATAAAAAAAATCTTCGTATGAATAAGTTCAAACATTACACAAACGTAGATAATCGATTCAAAAAAGAACACGCAAATGATGACAGGCAAAAGTCAGTAGAGATTCGTGCGTCTATATAAAGATAGATGCGCGAAGCATACAATAATTACCATAGCCATACCTTACCAAAAGATCTTTCCGAGAACCGGAAAAAATTATGGTCCTATGTAAAATCGATAACCGGGTGAAAGCCCACTGTCCAGTCATCAGTGATCATTCCGGGGCAGTAATAGAAGAAAGCAAACGGAATGCTGAAGTTCTAAATTTAACCTTTAAGAAATCTTTCACGCAGGAGGACCGCACAAATGTACCATCATTTGATCAACGTACTAATTCCGAAATGGGGGACATAGTAATAGGTATTTCCGGTGTAGAGAAGCAGCTGAGAGAGATAAATACGAAAAAGTCTGCTGGTCCGGATGGAATACCAGTTCGGTTTTACAAAGACTATTCTGCGGCGTTGGCCCCCTATTTAGCTTGCATTTATCGCGAATATTTAATTCAGCGCAAAGTTCCTAGTGATTGGAAAAAAAGGAAGCTGACTCCCGTTTATAAGAAAGTAAAGAGAACTGACCCACACAATTACAGGCCAATATCGTTGACAACAGTTTTTGTATAATTTTAGAGCATATTCTCAGTTCGAATATAGTAAATTTCCTTGAAACGAAAAAGCTTCTTTCCATGAATCAGCATGGGTTTAGGAAACATCGTTCATGTAAAACTCAGCTTGCCCTTTTCTCACATGACATCTTGCGAGTCATGGACGAAGGGCAACAGGCGGATTGTGTTTTCCTCGACTTCAAAAAGGCGTTCGACACGGTGCCACACTGCAGACTGCTAACGAAGATACGAGCTTATGGAATAGGTTCACAGATTTGTGACTGGCTGGAAGACTTCCTAAGTAATAGAACGCAGTACGTTGTTCTCGACGGCGAGTGCTCATCAGAGACGAGTGTATCGTCAGGCGTGCCCCAGGGGAGAGTGATAGGACCGCTATTATTTTCGATCTATATAAATGATCTGATGGACAGAGTAAGTTGCAGTTTGTGGCTGTTAGCTGATGATGCTGTGGTGTATGGTAGGGTGTCGTCTTTAACTGACTGTAATAGCATACAGGATGAGTTAGACAAAATTTTTAGTTGGTGCGAAGAATGGCAGTTAGCTCTCAATGTAGAAAAATGTAAGGTGATGCGCATGAGTAGGAAAATCAATCCCATAATGTTCGAATACAGCATTAGTAGTGAGCTTCTGGATGAAGTCGCGTCGTTCAAATATCTAGGCGTAATACTGCAGAGCGATATGAAATGAAACGAACATATAAGGACAGTTGAAAGGCGGACAGCCGACTTCGGTTTATTGGGAGAATTTTGGGAAGTACTTCATCTGTAAAGGAGGCCGCGTATAAAACGCTTATACGACCACGTCTTGAGTATTGAGTGTAAAGGAAGACATAGAAGCAGTTCAGAGGCGAGCAGCTAGGTTTGTTACTGGTAGGTTCGACCGATGCGCGAGTGTCACGGAAATGCTCCGGCAACTCAATTGGGGATAGCTGGATTAAAGACGACGTCCTGTTCATTAATTTCTGTTGAGCAAATTTAGGGGGCCGTAATTTGAAGCTGGGTGTAGTACGATCTTGCTGCCGCCTACTTACATTTCGCGTAAAGATCACAAAGACAACAGAAATTAGGGCTGTACAGAGGCATATTTGCATTCTTTTTTTCCTTGTTCTATTTGGGAGTGGAATAGGAAAGGAAATGTCTAGTAGTGGTACAGTGTACCCTCCGCCCGCACCTTACGGTGGATTGCGAAGTATGTATGTAGATGTAGATTAAAGCAAAACTAATTAAATAAGTCAAACTGTCATATCATTATTAGTATCCCTCTTAACAAGTAAATTATGGCAGCATTTATTTTTTTATATTCGTTCAGTAATTGAAACTCTATTTTTGTACCTCCTGGAAGACGTTAGACAGACAACCTGCAGCTCTTTTTACATTCTGTTGTGGCTTGGAAGTTCTGCAACACTACTCAATTGTGATATGGCTCAATAACGCACTGCAGTGGCGGTCTGTTTGGTAACGCGGTCTGTTTTCGCTTGTTACTCTGCTGCTGCTGGAAGTGTTTAATTTAGATGCCCGAAATTAATGTGGTTCCTGTGTAGAGAGAGAGATGCGGCGCTTGCTCTGTTGTTTTCCCGTACAGTGGATACGCGGCGCCATCAGCGTAATGTGTTTGCCCGCTGGGCGCTTGATGCTGACTGCCGCTGAGTGGACCGCCGGGTAACGAGCTGGCTGCCAGAGAACTGCAGTTTGGAGAAGCGTCCGTGTCTGAACGGATTACGCTTTCACTAAATATTAGCACTCGCAACACGTTTGAGGCCCTCACCCAGAAAATAATATATATACACGAGGCAGATCGTCGCTCTATGCGCGGTCTATATCAGGAGGAATAGTAAATATTTTAGGAGGTAGTCATTTTGACGAATGGCAGTAAAAGATGCTGTATAATACTTGACCAACTTGTTTTGAGCACGGAGGTAGAGCTGTTAATATGTAAAAAACTCGAAGAAAATACAATTGAGGACGCTGAAAGTTTATTAAAAAAAAAAAAAAGAAATAAGTAAAGGAAAAAATCCACCAACAACTTACATGTCCCGTAAGAAGTCCCAAGTAGTTTTCAGGGATAAAAAGGTCCGAATTTAGCAGTGACTTTGCAAATGACAGCATTTTATTTTAAACTTCCCTCCTTGAGGATGGACTGATATGAACAGTGGATAGAAAAGCAAAAGATGGAACCGGTGGTAGAATGCCGAGTGGCACTCAAAACGTATAACGACTATGTGGGTGACGTGGATTTGGCTGATCAGATGTGTACACTGTATGATTTAGACAGAAAGTCTGATAAATGGTGCAAGAAAGTGTTCTACAAACTGTTGCTAACTAGTGTTGTAAATACCTGGATTTTAGAAAAGGAAATTCAACGTAAGACAGTAACACTAAGACATTTACTAGTCAACATAGCAGAACAAGTGATTGTCAAGGGACAAAAGACTGCCGCGGTGGCCGAGGGGACTGAGGCGCGCCAGTTACGTTCTGCACGACCACTACAGTGGGGGGTTCGAATCCCCCCTCGGGCATGAATATTTGTGCCGTCCTTAGTATTAGCTAGTTCATAAGTAGTTTGTAAGTTTAGGGACTGATAAGCCCGTAGTTAAGTCCCATAAGCTCTACAAACATTTGAACTGCCGAGGTACAGTAGAAATTCTCAACTTAACGCCCTTCTAAGAGAGCAAAAGGTATACAAAATATATACTTACACCTCAATGAAAAAAGACCTACAATACGGTGTCTTTTGTGTTGCAGCAACAAAAAGGAAACAAGAACAAAAACTATCTGCAAGATGTGCCAGCGTCCATTTTGGAAAATGTGATTTGTACCATATCATATGCAATTTTAAAATAACTCGGACATGTGTGAAAATCTTTGTTAGTAAATGTGTTCTACAATTTGTTACTAACTATTTACTATCAAAGATTTAACACATGTCTGAGTGATGTTAGTACCTTCTACTGCTGTTGGGTACTGGTCCCACTCTGTAAGCCTAGTGCGATACCAGTGTGCTACGCAATACATTTGGGAAACCAGTGTCCCAGAGCCTAATTGCACCAGGTGAGGTCAGAAATGCAGAAAATTGGCGTTGTATAAATATACGAACACCGAAATTGTACCTCCATCTCAAATATTAGGCTAATGAAAGTTATATAATTCGAAAATGGCTTGAGAAGTGTATACTTCCGTTTTTATTTGTCGTTATTGTGTCACGCATTTTCCTTAACACGTAAAAGATACTGTCTCATACCTCCAAGTGCCGGTTAAATTTTACCAAATATCCCAGCGGCCTCCTATGATAATGTTGGCCACAGATGCTGAATAGTGAGAATCCTGAGAGTCTTCATTTTAGCCAATCGCTTGACAACGCTGATGTTTTTTCATGGAATCTTCGCTTTACGAGGGCAATTAATTTTACTGAGCGGACGAGGACACATACAAGAACCTGTCAACCATAAAGCAGGAAGAGCATTATTTGTTTACTTCATGCTCTGTACGATACACTAATCGAGTCATTCTATGTGGTTCGAACAAATGGGCAAAGATTTTTTTCACGCGGCCACTACGGTCGGGGGTTCGAATCCCCCCTCGGGCATGGATATTTGTGCCGTCCTAGTTCGTAAGTAGTTCATAATTAGTTTGTAAGTTTAGGGACTGATGACCCCGTAGTTAAGTCCCATAAGCTTTACAAACATTTTTTTCACGCGAGACCGCCGACATGATAAGTAAAATTTTACTCCCAGTTTCCATTGTAAACACAATTGGTCGATTTTCGACCACAGGCAATACTAGTATTCGTAAATCTATCGAACTCAGCAGCTGGGTCATTAGTCCGTCGCTTACAAACTACATAAAATAAGGTAAACTAACCTAAGGACCTCACAAACATGCAAGCCCGTTGGGGGGAAACTCGAACCCCCGACGGCGAACGGCCGCGCGCACCGCAGCACGGCACCCCAGTGCGCACGGCTAATCCGCCGCGGCTATTAGGTATGGATCTCTTTGATATCATCAACTGGAGAAATTACATTTTGTAATATTTGTCCTTTTTTAAGCTCAGGATTTAAGAAAGGAGGGTTTAAAATGTTTTCGTTTCAGTATTTTGCTTACTACTAGTGAATACGGAAGTAATTTAAGTTCCATTTTTGTTCCGTGTTATTAATTTGTGACATCGTTGAAAAGTTGGAAGTTTGCGTGGCTTCTTTGAGACAGAAAACTTCCGATCTTGATGATTAGAAGATAAAACTTCCTATGTGACAGGTTGGCATTTCATCCGAGATAAGGAAACTTCCGTTTATAACGCTCCTATCTCCCGATGTCGACGTCTATCGTTTAAATGTCGGGGACGACTAGAGTCATGCGCTGTATGATAAATTACCGTTGACCTATTACGAAGCTAGAGGCTATTTTCGGACGGTTCCAGTTTACTTTAAAAATTAACCGCGATCAATAAACATGCAGCTGTGTAATTCCACTTTGTCTACACTAAAGGGCAGCGAGCCATTTCCTAATCGTCAGAAAACATGCCTCTGCTTCAGTTTAAACTGATGCACCTGCTTGAGATTAAGTGGAGCCACAGAAGATTCAGAAAATTACAATTGTCGTTTTCACGTTAATCGTCCTCGGTGCCGACCAGACAGCGGTGCGTGGAACGCCTTTGCGACGTACGACTCCACAGCGCTGACGTCACCGAGAAGTGCCGAGCTAAGCCCCCATTTCCTCCTTGGCAACAGCACCCGTCTGGTCTAAACAACTTCCGCCATATGCGGGCTCTGCCTTTGTGCCCACTGCCCTAGATAAATGTGGTGCTTGGTAGATTACCTCTCGAAATTTTTAAAACGAATATCCGCGCGACTTTCTTTCAGCGTCTGTAGCTGCGGGTTATTGACCTCCGATAGCGAGCACGCGCGTGCTCTACAGCAAGGCGGCTTACAACGGTCGGCCAGTACACTCCGGCAATCCTAGTCACTAACGGTAGAAGGATATCGAACAATACTGTAGGGTCACTTAAAATAGGGTTATAAATATTCACAAGATACTTAGTGTGGAATATAGATGTGTATGTTGTCCTTAGGTTAGTTTAACTTAGTTTAAGCGCTAAGTATCTGAATTTAATTTGTGTCATATTTAATTTGCCAGTCTAGTTCATTTTCGGTAGTACTGTTTTAAGAGGTTTATTCCCGCGTACTTGCAGATTTCGTTTGTACTACTGTTTTAATTGTTTATTCTATCGAATTTGATAAATACCGTTGTGTTTAGTCTTCGTCTTTGACCGGTGTATTTCAAAACAAGTCAGAGACCGTTACTAAGCTCGTTATCAGTCAGTCCAGTGCCAGCTGCCACCAGTGCCACATCGTAAACAGCGCTAAGTATCTGAATTTAATTTGTGTCAAATTTAATTTGCCAGTCTAGTTCATTGTCGGTAGTACTGTTTTAAGAGGTTTATTCCCGCGTACTTGCAGATTTCGTTTGTACTGCTGTTTTAATTGTTTATTCTATCGAATTTGATAAATACCGTTGTGTTTAGTCTTCGTCTTTGACCGGTGTATTTCAAAACAAGTCAGACCGTTATTAAGCTCGTTATCAGTCAGTCCAGTGCCAGCTGCCGGACTCAGTTTTGTTGATTCGACAGTGTAGTTACCACTGACCACAGTTAAGTCAGCAGCCAGCCGCCTTCATTAGAGTACTAGGCTTCTTTAAAGTTGTTAATTGCTGTTAATTGTATCGATAGGATGGATAGGATGTGTGCCTGCTGTGTGCGGACGCAGGAGGAGTTGGCCGCGGTTCGCGAACAGCTGAGCGTGCTGTTGGCTACGGTCAGCCGTCTTCAGGCTGCTGTCTCGGGGTGCAGCGATGGTGGGGAGTCTGGTTCGTCGAGTGGGACACCTCAGGTGTCTCGCGATACGCTCTCTGTCCCTGCTACCGAGGCACCTTCAGGTGTACCGGACGTCGTGGAGCCGCCTTCTCCGCAAGGGGAGTGGCGGGTTGTACGGCGTTCGCGTCGCTCGAGGCGGAAGGCCAATGTGGAGGCTGGACGTCCGTCCGCGCCCGTTCGTCCTGTGAGTGAAAGTGTGGCCACTCCTTCAGCAGGGTCCGAGCAGGTGCACGGGGGGAGGGGATTATTAGTTATTGGGAGCTCCAATGTCAGGCGCGTGATGGAGCCCCTTAGGCAGATAGCGTCCAGATCTGGAAGGAATTCCAACGTGCACTCGGTGTGTTTGCCGGGGGGCCTCATCCGAGATGTGGAGGCGGCCTTGCCGGCGGCTATCGAGGGTGCGGGGTGCAGTCGACTGCAAGTCGTGGCTCACGTCGGCACCAATGACGCTTGTCGCTTGGGTTCTGAGGACATCCTCAGGTCCTACGAGCGGCTGGCGGAATTGGTGAAGGCTGCTGCCTTCGCACGCGGGGTGCAAGCAGAGCTGTCGATTTGCAGCATTGTTCCCAGGGTTGATCGGGGTCCTTTGGTTTGGAGCCGAGTGGAGGGTCTGAACCAGAGGCTTCGCCGACTCTGTGACAGTCATGGCTGCAGATTTCTGGATCTGCGTTATCGGGTGGGGAATTGTAGGGTGCCCCTAGATAGATCAGGGGTGCACTACACTAAGGAAGCGGCTACTCGGGTAGCAGAGTACTTGTGGAGTGCACATGGGGGTTTTTTAGGCTAGGCGCTAACTCTGATGAGCACTCGACTGTCAGCATTCAAACAGCGAATTCAGGCCACGTTCGGAATAAAAATTCGAACATAAAAATATTAGCCGCGAACTTACAAAGTATTAGAAACAAAGTTCCCGAATTTGCAGCGCTGCATGGAAGTTATTGCGCTCAGATAGTTTTAGGCACCGAAAGCTGGCTAACTGATGATGTGGCAAGTTCAGAAATATTTAGCGAAGCGTGGAATGTATATCGGAAAGATAGATCTGATACAACTGGAGGAGGAGTGTTCATCGCTGTGGACAAAGATATTGTTTCTACTGAGATCGAGGTTGAAAGTAACTGTGAAGTTATCTGGGCACGCATAACAGGTCTAAAAGAAGTAAAGTTAATAGTTGGGTGTTTTTACCAGCCCCCCAGTGCTGCTGTAGCAGTTTTAGAATCATTCAAGGACAGTCTACACCAGGTAGTGCATAGGTATCCGGGCCATGCAATATTAGTCGGAGGTGACTTCAACCTTAAGAGTATAGATTGGGACCTCGCTAGTTACATTTCAGGCGGTACAGACAAGCAGTCTTGCGAGCTACTTTTGGACACATTCTCCGAAAACTGTCTTGAGCAGTTAAACCGGCAACCCACGCGTAATGGAAATATTCTAGACATTATAGCCACAAACAGGCCTGACCTTATTAACGATGTCTGTGTAGAGACAGGAATTAGTGATCATGACATCGTCATAGCGTCGATGGTGACCAAAGTTCATAAACCAGTCAAGAAGGCTAGGAGCGTGTTTTTGTTGGGAAAAGCCGACAAGCAAATGTTACGATCGCACTTAGAAAATGAATGGGCATCGTTTAATTCTGGGACTATGGATGTAGAGGAATTGTGGACTAAATTTAAATGCATTGTTAATGAAGGGTTAGAGAAATATGTGCCAGTAAAGACGATTAAGGATGGAAAAGATCCACCGTGGTATAATAATAATGTTAGAAAGCTGCTGAGAAAGCAAAGGCTGTTGCATTCTCGATTCAAAAAAGAACACGCAAATGGTGACAGGCAAAAGTTAGTAGAGATTCGTGCGTCTATAAAAAGATCGATGCGTGAAGCATACAATAATTATCACAGCCATACCTTAGCAAAAGATCTTTCCGAGAACCCGAAAAAATTCTGGTCCTATGTAAAATCGATAAGCGGGTCAAAGCCCACTGTCCAGTCACTAGTTGATCATTCCGGGGCAGTAATAGAAGAAAGCAAACGGAAAGCTGAAGTTCTAAATTTAACCTTTAAGAAATCTTTCACGCAGGAGGACCGCACAAATATACCATCATTTGATCAACGTACTAATTCCGAAATGGGGGACATAGCAATAGGTATTTCCGGTGTAGAGAAGCAGCTGAGAGAGCTAAATACGAAAAAGTCTGCTGGTCCGGATGGAATACCAGTTCGGTTTTACAAAGACTATTCTGCGACATTGGCCCCCTACTTAGCTTGCATTTACAGCGAATCTTTAACTCAGCGCAAAGTTCCTAGTGATTGGAAAAAAGCACAGGTGACTCCCGTGTATAAGAAAGAGAACTGACCCATACAATTACAGGCCAATATCGTTGACATCGGTTTCATGTAGAATTTTGGAGCATATTCTCAGTTCGAATATAGTAAATTTCCTTGAAACGGAAAAGCTTCTTTCCATGAATCAGCACGGGTTTAGGAAACATCGTTCATGTGAAACTCAGCTTGCCCTTTTCTCACATGACATCTTGCGAGCCATGGACGAAGGGCAACAGGCGGATTGTGTTTTTCTCGACTTCAAAAAGGCGTTCGACACGGTGCCACACTGCAGACTCCTAACGAAAATGCGAGCTTATGGAATAGGTTCTCAGATTTGTGACTGGCTGGAAGACTTCCTAAGTAATAGAACGCAGTACGTTGTTCTCGACGGCGAGTGTTCATCAGAGACGAGTGTATCGTCAGGCGTGCCCCAGGGGAGTGTGATAGGACCGCTATTATTTTCTATCTATATAAATGATCTGATGGACAGAGTAAGTTGTAATTTGCGGCTGTTTGCTGATGATGCTGTGGTGTATGGGAGGGTGTCGTCTGTAACTGACTGTAATAGCATACAGGTTGACTTAGACAAAATCTCTAGTTGGTGCGAAGAATGGCAGCTAGCTCTCAATGTAGAAAAATGTAAGGTGATGCGCATGAGTAGAAAAAACAATCCTATAATTTTCGAATACAGCATCAGTAGTGAGCTTCTTGATGCGGTCGCGTCGTTCAAATATCTAGGCGTAACATTGCAGAGCGATATGAAATGGAACGAGCATGTAAGGACAGTTGTGAGTAAGGCAGACAGCCGACTTCGGTTTATTGGGAGAATTTTGGGAAGATGTACTTCACCTGTAAAAGAGACCGCGTATAAAACGCTTGTTCGACCACGTCTTGAGTATTGCTCAAGTATTTGGGACCCGCAGCAGATCGGTTTGAAAGAAGACATAGAGGCGGTTCAGAGGCGAGCAGCTAGATTTGTTACCGGTAGGTTCGACCAATGCGCGAGTGTCACGGAAATGCTCCGGCAACTCAATTGGGGATCGCTGGAAGAAAGACGACGCTCTTTTCGTGAATTTCTGTTACGTAAATTTAGAGGGCCGGAATTTGAAGCTGAGTGTAGTACGATCTTGCTGCCGCCTACTTACATTTCGCGTAAAGATCACAAAGACAAGATAAGAGAAATTAGGGCTCGTACGGAGGCATATAGGCATTCTTTTTTTCCTCGTTCAATTTGGGAGTGGAATAGGAAAGGAAATGCCTAGTAGTAGTACAGTGTACCCTCCGCCACGCACCTTACGGTGAATTGCGGAGTATGTATGTAGATGTAGATGTAGAAGTAGTTTTTAAGGCTAGGAATTGATGACCAACGTAGTTTGGTCCCATAGAATTAAAAACATTTGAAGATTTGAAGCCATGTTAGCTGATGTTACAAGGCCAGCTCAGTCCATCATCCAAACTGTTGCCCCTGTAACTACTGAAAAGGCTGCTGCCCCTCTTCAGGAACCACACGTTTATCTGGCCTCTCCACAGATACCCCTCCGCTGTGGTTGCACCTACGGTACGGCTATCTTCATCGTTGAGGTACGCAAGCCACCCCACCTCGGCAATGTCTGTGGTTCATGGTGCATCTTATTGAATACAAATATGTCACATCATAAAGAATTACATGGACACTGGATAGTGCGTACTTTATTTAATTTGAAAGCTATTTGTAAAAGTAAGGGAGTGAAGTTACTGCAGAAATGGGAATCCTTGAACTCTGTAATGTCATTCAGGATTCCATTACTCTCGTTCTTCATGTGGGTAAGGATTTACATTTCTTCCTAGATTTCCACTTTCCAGCTCTTTTCCCTGTTGTTGTCTCAAATACTTTTGCCCCCTGTGGCTTACCTTCGAGTTAACTAAAGGAAATGAAATGTTTGTAAACCTATGGGAACAAACTGCATTGGTCATCAGTTCCTAGATATACAGATTATTTAAACGAACTTATTCTAAGAACAACGCACACACCCATGCCGAGGGAGGACTGCAACCTCCGACGGGAAGTGGCCGCGCACTCCGCAGCGAGGCGCTTAGAGCGCATGACTATTCCCACGCGGTGCAATAACTTCGTAAAACAGATGAGTGATGTTGAGGCATTGCGCATGGTCGTGTAAACTGTAGGATGCATATCTGCTATGCAGAGACTGTCTGCTGCGCACCTTCTAGACTTACGCGACACGTAAGCGGCGTGGCATTCGCTCCTGCGGGTTGACGCAACACACGTCGTCTCTGAAAGCCGCCTTTTGTGGAGTGGACGCAGTTGGCGGCAGTCGGCTAGTAGAGGCCGCTGTGTTTCCACGGGAAACAACAGCCACCGTGTCACCATCCTGCAGACAAGGACCGCGTTCAACGGGAAAAAGGCCAACAACGGAACCGAAGTTATTGCGCATGTGCAGGGTCGTAGAAGAAACGTAAACCACTGGATCAATTTTAACCAAATATGTTGACTCTGCAGGAACTGAGATACCAACAGCCATACATATAATAAAATATTTATTCCATCACAACCAGTTTCGGCATTCCACTATGCCATCTTCCAGTTCCTACATCGGAATATAATATCCAAAAGTAGGGACACTAAAACTGGATTCCCACTAAGAGAAGTCCACGAATCCAGTTTTAGTATCCCTACTTTTGGATATTATGTTCCGATGTAGGGACCTGAAGATGGCATAGTGGAATGCCGAAACTGGGTGTGATAGAATAAATATTTTATTATACATACGGCTGTTGATATCTCAGTTCCTTCAGACTCTTGACCAGCCGCTGTCCAAGGATGGATTCAATAAGACTTAAATATATTGTGTGTTGTGCTGTCCCCTGGAGAATCAGCAATTTAGTGTTCGTAGCCTCCAAGACCCAATAGGATCGGAAATACTAACAGAGACGTTATCCAGCCTCCGCCATATTCGCTGCTGAGCATTACAGCTCGTGCCACCGGGCGTATCGATGTGGTTTGCACGGCAACCTATAGGTCAGGGATAAGAAGTGGTTTTACAACAGACGCGTTACTGTACGAAGACCGTTTGCTTTATCGGCAGGGGGTGTGCGTGGCTGGAGGAAGCTTAAGATGTCTACTCGAAGGGATGGTCAGGGGGAGAGGGGCAGGAAGTAGGGGTACTGAGAAAGAGAGAGGAAGGCAGGAAGTTTAGGGTTTAACGTCCCGTCGACAGCGTGGTCGTTAGAGACGGAGCTCACGCTCGGATTTTTGGGTTGAGGATAGGGAAGGAAATCGGTCTCGCCCTTTCGAAAGAATCATCCCAGCATTTACCAGGAGTGACTGAGGGAAAACACGGGAAACCTAAATCTGGGTGACCGGAGGTGTATTTGAACCACCGTCGTCCCCTCCTGAATGCGAGTCCAGTGCATTACCACTGCGCCACCTCGCTCGGTTGAACAGACAATAGAGTGAGATGTCGAACACACTTGAATACGTAACTGTAGAAAGGTGCAAAATGCCAAACGTATGAACTGAAGTTATTGCAAAAAAAACTGTCTATAGTGCAAGGTTTTAATTATTTATTCCTCAAACTTTTACATGTTACAAATGAGAGTATCTTATCATATATTAGTGGTGGTTTCATGACACAGTTTGAATTGTTTGGTGCTGAAGGCAATTCAAACATAAACATTTATGAAAGGCGTTAAGTCCCATCAAATTATTCTAGGTGCTAAGTTCTTAGTCATTCTCCACAGATCTGCATATAATATTCTTTATGCTCATTCTTTTCCGTATAAGGTATCATGGCCTTTAAACCTTTCTTCTTTTCATCTGTAATTAAATGGATTGAGCAAATAGATTCAAAGGTAGCAGATTGAATATTTCTTGCATGTTTCCGTTTTTTGAGCACATGCACCTTACGGGTCCTTTCTATGTCGGTGTAACATTCTTTTATTCCTACATGTGCTGCATCTGTTGAATCACATGTAATACTGACAACTTTTGAAATCTTCAGCTCTTTTGTAGAGAGTATCTCGTCTGCCACTGCTTGAATATTTAAAAAATCTGAAGTATTCAAGGAAATTACTTTGAAAGGTCTAACAACCTTTGCTTCCTTGATTACTTTGCAAATGTCGCTGCGTACAAATGCCTTCGTCACCGATTTCCTTCTCTCTATCACGGCAAACTCAGAGTCACAGGGGAGGAAGAAAGTTCCTTGTGTTGAGCAATCTTCCTCATAGAACTTAGAAAACAAATCTATTTTCAGTGCAGGCGTCAGCTCACTGCACCTCAATCTACATTTGCATAGTACCTAGAGGAAAGAACAACAAAACATCCTTTTTTTTCTTTTTGAGAGGACGAGGAGATATGTAACCATTCAACAGCAATAATTCATTAGTGAGATTTCACAGTCAGCGAAGGGCTTAAAATCGTACCTGCGGTGAAGGACAGTTCTTAGCTGGTGTAACTATTTTTTGTGTGTTTCATATGCTAAACCTTTCGTTTTTAATTTCTTCTGTTCATCTCTGAATTATCCACAACCATTCTTCCTCCGTCTTCCTCCGTCTCCTCCGTATGGCCATTCCCTAACAACTGGACATAAAATATGTAGAAAATGATTTGATAATACATAGGTATATACTATTTGATTTATATGACAATGTTATTACACATATACTTTATAAGTGGAAGAGCAATGATTCACAATAAAGTAGAGAATACACTTATCACGGTATCAAAGTAAAACAAACACAACCGAATGGCACATTGCACCGTTCTTATGAAATCAGCAGGAAACTGAGCACCATTGCAATCTATTGGTGGAAAGTGTAACCGCTTGGAATACTCGGTCGACACAGTGCTCTTCATATGTGATCCTCTTCAGTGTCTTGTACGTTTCAAACCACTTATCAGATTTTTCATGAATTTGGCACTTAGCCATGACTTAACAAACGTATTTTTGTGATCAGATGACAGTGACTGGGTGTGTCGAAGGCGGTCAGCGAAATAAAATTCTGTTTGTGGTGTAGGCGAACGATTAACTTGTTTTCTCAGTACATAAGATTGATGACGCAAAAGAAAACAGAAATTACTAACTTAATAAACATTGAAATTAACAAGATGTTACATGAAAGTATCAAGTTTTTAGAAAGTTATCCGTCAGAGGAAAATTTTGGGAACCGCTGGTCTACATTACTGGATGATTCAGTCTGTCGGGGGAAAATCGTGGTGAGTGTGAGTCGCCGGTTTCATGATGCCACTCTAGTTGTCGTCTTGCGGGCTGCTTTCACAGTGGCCCGTCTCTTCCTATACCCAAACCTTCAGATGTCAGGTACTCGGATCGGTACCAAACGATGTATGTCGATAGAGTTATCAACCGAAACTTCTGTATAATTCGTGTTATGTGCTGCCGTCCAGGAGAACGTGCGCAAACTATAATAATACGTAACACATAACCTACGGATTAGAGGAAAAGTATAACTGTAGAAGGTTATCACGTTGCGCTACCGTGGGCTAGTTGATAGAGCTTGCCTAAAACCTCCCCCAATTTTGTTTCTTTAAAAAAAACTGCAGTACGTTGAAAATTGTTAAAAATAGAATGTCTGTAACGTTCCAGGGGTTCATTTTGTTAAACGGTACTGTCAGCTGCAGCAGTAGCAGTAGCGTGCGGACTGGACAGCAACGTCAGCCCCACTTGATGGTGTGGGCAAACACACGGCAAGCTAGCCACAACACGGCGGTGCTGCCTACCTAGCAGTCATTTATTATTAATATTACATTAATACTTCCGCACGTATGGAGCAATTGTTTCTTTCTTCTACGAATATGCTCTACAGGTTTGCTACTTTCAAACAAAACGAAGCAGAAGTAAACTGCCGATAACACAGTGCTATAAAATCCGAACATTCCATTTACTTTAAAATTTCAAGAACATGTTGTCCTATGTAACACTCAGTGTACCTTTGTCGACGTAGAACAATTTGCAACGTCTATCACCAAAAAAAAAAAAAAAAAAAAAAAATATATATATATATATATATATATATATATATATATATATATATATATATAAATAATAAATAAATAAATAAATCGTGCCACCAGGGTTTGAACTGAGGACCCTCCTAACGACAAACATTCGCTGTATCAACTACCCCATGGCAGTTCAGCTGGGCGGACCCCCACAGGTACGCTATTCCTGTGGTCCGTAGGACAGGTGTTACATATTATTTGCCATTTACAGACGTTCTCGTGGACGGCAGCGCATAGCACGAATATACAGGGTGTTACAAAAAGGTACGGCCAAACTTTCAGGAAACATTCCTCACACACAAAGAAAGAAAATATGTTATGTGGACATGTGTCCGGAAACGCTTAATTTCCATTTTAGAGCTCATTTTATTACTCCTCTTCTAATCACATTAATCATGGAATGGAAACACGCAGCAACAGAACGTACCAGCGTGACTTCAAACACTTTGTTACAGGATATGTTCAAAATGTCCTCCGTTAGCGAGGATACATACATCGACCCTCCGTCGCATGGAATCCCTGATGCGCTGGAGAATGGCGTATTGTATCACAGCCGTCCACAATACGAGCACGAAGAGTCTCTACATTTGGTACCCGGGTTGCATAGACAAGAGCTTTCAAATGCCCCCTTAAATAAAAGTCAAGAGGGTTGAGGTCAGGAGAGCGTGGAGGCCATGGAATTGGTCCGCCTCTACCAATCCATCGGTCACCGAATCTGTTGTTGAGAAGCGTGCGAACACGTCGACTGGAATGTGCAGGAGCTTCATCGTGCATGAACCACATGTTGTGTCTTACTTGTAAAGGCACGTGTTCTAGCAGCACAGGTAGAGTATCCCGCATGAAATCGTGATAACGTGCTCCAGTGAGCGTAGGTGGAAGAACTTGAGGCCCAATCAAGACATCACCAAATAATGGGCATCTGCCAACTCCGCATTTGTAAACATTGCACTGACTGCAAAACCACGTTCGTGATGAACACTAACCAGTTGATGGTACGTTCTGATGTGCTTGCTGCATGTACTGTAGAGCAATGAGTCGCATGTCAACACAAGCACTGAAGTCAACATTGCCTTCCTTCAGTTGGGCCTACTGGCGGTGAATCGAGGTAGTACAGTACATATTAACGAAACAATTGGGTATTTTGACAATTGTCTTTACGAATTATTTCAATTTACATTTAAAGAGAAATACTAAAATGAGCTTTAACATGGAAATGAAGCGTTTCCGGACACATGCCCGCATAACATATTTTCTTTCTTTGTGTGTGAGGAATGTTTCCTGATAGTTTGGCCGTACCGTTTTGTAACACCCAATATAGAAGTTTCGGTTGATACTCCATCGATATACAGCATTTGGTACCGATCTGAGTGCCTGACAACTGAAGGCTTGGGTGTTAGCAGTCAACTGTCGCCAGGGCCACAGTGTGCCTGTCGCCTCGTGCGGTCGCCTGCAGCCTCACGCCGCTACAGCCAGCTCTTTGTAGTGTTGTCCTTGTGTGGTCTTTGTCTCCAGAAGACACTCTGCGGCCGTCGAGAAACACGTTCACTGTAGTTCTCGTACTTGAGGCGTCTTGCTGCGGTTGCTCGCCGTCGCAGGTTCCAGTCGTCCCTCGGGCATGGGTGTGTGTGTTGTCCATCAGCATAAGTTAGTTCCGGTTGTTTGTAAGTCTATGGACTGATAACCGAAGCAGTTAAATCCCTTAGATTTACAAACATCTGAATTTGATTAAATTTCTCATTCCAAATTTGTTTTCTCGGCCAACCGCGGTGGCCGAGGGGACTGCGGCGCGCCAGTCACGGTCTGCACGGCCACTACGGTCGGGGGTTGGAATCCCCCCTCGGGCATGGATATTTGTGCCGTCCTTAGTATTAGCTAGTTCATAACTACTTTGTAAGTTTAGGGACTATAATAATAATAATAATAATAATAATAATAATGTCGTGTGGCTTATTAGCCTGGTGCAAGTCTTTCAATTGGACGCCACTTCGGCGACTTGCGTGTCCCTAGCCTACCCCAGTTATCCAACCGGGGAAAGGAAAGGGGACCTACATCTTAACGTGGAATCCGAACCACGTGTCGTTTCTGGCGACTCCTCACATCGTTGAGAGGTGAAGGATGGGTTAAAGTGCAGACTGAAAAAATCTTAGGTCCGACTGGGACTGATGACCCCGTAGTTAAGTCCCATAACCTATACAAACATTTGAACACTTTTGTTTTCTCAAAGTGCATTGGAA
Organism: Locusta migratoria; assembly: GCA_026315105.1. Lineage (NCBI taxonomy): Eukaryota > Metazoa > Arthropoda > Insecta > Orthoptera > Acrididae > Locusta > Locusta migratoria. The sequence goes on along the minus strand of CM048750.1, from coordinate 395,494,214 downwards.
GGTCGTGCTACGAGGGGGAGTCAGAAAATAAGTTTCCCCTGTCGACTGTGGTCAGAATTGCATATGAAAGGAAATAAAATAAAATAAAAATGTTCAAATGTTTGTAAAGCTTATGGGACTTAACTACGGGGTCATCAGTCCCTAAACTTACAAACTACTTATGAACTACTTACGAACTAGGACGGCACATATATCCATGCCCGAGGGGGGATTTGAACCCCGGACCGTAGTGGCCGTGCTGACCGTGACTGGAGCGCCTCAGTCACCTCGGCCACCGCGGCCGGCAGAAATAAAATAGAAAGATACATTAAAGATAAGGCATATCTTTATTTTTGTACGTAATTTCCAAATACATTGAGACATTTATCATACCGTATCATAAGCTTCAAAAAGCCTTACAGAAAAAATTAGGGCGTTGCATACGGAAGAAGCGTTCAACGTTTGACGTCAGCATTGCTTCCAAAGCGCCTTCCGCCGAGAGTCTTCTTCAAAGCTGGAAACAGATGGAAGTCACTTGGTACGAGATCAGGATTGTATTGGGGATGGTGTAGGCGCACCTAACAAAGAGTTGCAACATGGTTTTGCGTTGCCGTCGACGAGTGTGGTCTCGCATTGTCATCCAACAGCAGAACGCCAGATCTGAGAAGGTCAGGCCGCTTTTTCCTAATCACCTCTTTCAGTTTCAGAGTGCCACAGTACCGCACAGCATTGATGATTGCATCCTCCAAAACTTCCAGCAACAAAACTCCTTGGGTGTCCCAGAAAACGGCCAGTAGCGCTTTACCTGCAGACGGGATGCTTTTGAACATCTTTCGGAAAGGTGATGACTGATGTTTTCACTTCCTGGATGGGGCCTTCGATTCGGGCGTATAATGGTGGGCCCATGTTTCATCCCTTTCACAAAATCAAACAAAAAGTGATTGCCACATTCATGGTCGACCTCTACACAATGTCCTGCACGTGCGCGTTCACCTGCTGTATCGTCTTCGCCTAATGCCCTTCAACGCTTCTTCCGTATGCAACGACCTATTTTTTCCTGGACGGCGTTTTGAAGCTGATAAAGCGGTTTGACAAATGTCTCAATGTACTTGAAAATTATGTAGAAAAATAAAGATATGTCTTATCTTTAAATATCTCATTCTAGTTTGTTTTTTTCCTTTCATACACAACTCTGCCTACAGGGAACAGGGAAAACTTATTCTCCAAATCCTCTCGTCTTTCTTCTAATATATAAACCAGAGTGTCCGTACGTTTGTACGTGTTGCATACAAATCTACAATTTCCTTCCAATCTTTAAATTTTGTACACGTAAGCTGCAATCCATGAGGACGGTCGCCGTAAGTGTAAGAATCACATACGATACATAGTTCAATAGATATGACGACATAAACAATGAGGTGCGCGAAAAAACCACTGCATTTAGCAAAATTCTGCTCATTTTCTCTTAAACCACTGGACCGATTTCAACCAAATTTGGTACACGCATTACTTACTGTGAGGTAACAATTGCTGCAGGGTTAAGAATGATATACGACACATGGTTCAGAATATATGACGTCATAAACAATAGGAATTGTAAACAACTGCCACATAATGCGGCGAGACTTTATGAATACGCTGTATGATAGTACTTAGCGACTTGCAACAAACTATAACATAATTTCAAACCTTTATTAAACTTTTTCTCGCTGACAATCACAGCAAATTGACGAAAGGGAAAAAGTTTCTCGCTTACTGCTGTTCCACTGTCCATGGAGTAAAACTACGGCATTCGGTAAGACGTTACAATTTATAATTTGTATACTGACAATTATAGTCACTGGAAATTTTACAGACTGTATACACACATATAGTTGAATGTACCTTCAAAATTTTATCACAGTACGACACGTAGTTCATGAGATATGAGGACATAAACAGTAACGTTCATGGAAAACCGCCCCATCACGCTCCAAGTTTTAGTCTATTACTTCTTTTCTACTAATTATATTCCCATGAGATTTTACAGACATACAGCCCTTATACAAATGAACATATACCTGAAAGTTGCAGGAATAAATACATAAATAAATACCCGGGCAACGCCGAGTTTTCAGCTGGTATTTACATAAAGAGAAGAGTGGAATTATTTGGGCGAACTATATTTTAGAATTATGAATAGCAGTGATTGTCCGTCTTTGCAACTACAATAAAAATGCGTTTTTTTTCCTCACCAGACGCGTTTCGTTTTAATGACTGTAAAACATCTTCAGTGGTCTGTAATAATAGAAATCTACAGTTCGTTTTGTTTTTAGATCAGAAACAGTTCTTTAACGGACCATGAAAAGTAGGCTCAATGTTTGTTCCTTACGGAAATGTTGTCTTCTTTTCGCTTCACATCATGGAATGCCGGTCTGTTTCATGCAATACCGCCGGTTCTTCATGCTGTGTCGTTTTTCCACTACTTCCACTGTCACTTTTGCACTGCCCATAGTTGTTTTCCACAGCATGAAGAACCGGCGGTATTGCATGAAACAGACCGGCATTCCATGATGTGAAGCGAAAAGAATACAAAATTTCCGTAAGTAACAAACATTAAGCCTACTTTTCATGGTCCGTTAGCGAACTGTTTTTGATCTAAAAGCAAAACAAACTGTAGATTTTTATTATTACAGACGACTGAAGATGTTTCACAGTCATTAAAACGAAATGCGTCTGCTGAGAAAAAATCGCATTTTTATTGCAGTTGTAAAGACGAACAATCACTGCTATTCATAATTATGAAAGCAACTACGGAAATTATGGCCACACAAAAGAAGTATATTTTAGAAATCTTGCAGATGTCATGAGAGCTCAGCAACGTGCTTACTCCGTTAGCTAGCAGTCGTGTCTCGATTTTTGTTATACACTACGACTGCAGCGCTCCAAGCGGCCGGCAAGCTACATTTCTGAATACGGTATTGGGTGAGTGCGAATAGTATCGTTTATATTGATTTTTACCGACTTTTCACTCTAGGGAACGTATGTAGTGCCATAAAAATAGGTAGTAATTTAAAATTAGCTCCACCTTTGTCTTTATTAGGTTTACTGAGATCCCTGATGAGGTACGAAACGGTACATTGCAGGACAGTTTATGTACAATTATAATCTAACGTACAAGCTTTCATAAATAAATTAAAAACACAATTTTGTGTGTGTTCTACAAGTTTATTTTTGCTTACTTAACCGGTTTTCGGCTTATTAGGCCATCTTCAGAGTATTTACTGCTGTGGCAAAGAGGTTACATAGTTTAGATGCAGTATGGGAAGAGATGACAAATTACTATACTTAGATCGACATACATAATATAACACTCTTTGAATTTGTGTTATTACAGTTATGAACTTAAAAACTAAACTGTAGTACAAGAATATACAATGTGTGGAGGATAAAACAAGGAATAAAATTTTGAATATAATTAGGGAATTGAAACTACCTGCTGAATAATATCATTTTCTATTAAACATAAGAAATCGCTAAGAAACACCAGAAGACCTACCTTTGGCAAAAAGTCGTCGCTTTTCTACTCAGGAACGTTATGGTTTCTTCACTACAATTCCAGTAAAATCGATGAGAGTGGAACGTAGGAAACGCATATAGAATGCAATAACTATAGTATTTAACGTACCAAAGCAGCCACCACAGCTATAGCTGAAGGAAAAACGACACAAACCTACCAAGAAAACGGAAAAAAGCAATCAAACTGTTTTCAACGAAGAAGAACCCAATTCCACAATTGTTGCTACAACTGAACCACAAATGGCAAGAATCTTCAAGACATTGTCTTCTTAAGCTAAAGTAATGACACACAAAATAATATGCTCGTATCAGAAAGACGAGTGAAGCCTAAAAATGTTCGAATCATTAGAGTACACACCGAATTGACACGCGTCAAGGACTCTTATCATAGTAAGAACGCACCATAATAGAAATTTATGTTTCTCCTATGTTTATATCCTACTTGCTTTCAGCGGAATAAGCTGCAAAATAACACATATTCGTAAGTATTCGTTCATGACGAATTTGTTCATTACACCTCTGAATCAGTTAAATAAGGCTGTTTTTACATTATTGTCCGAGTTATGTATACCTCTTAATATTTTACTAATGCTTGTAGCGCAAAAATTATACCAACTATTTCGTTAATTACGCACACAAATAATTGTAAACAAACATGACTCCTTCGTGCGGCTTGCCCACCGCTAGGAGCGCTAGTGTCGCAGCAACTGTCAGTTGGTAACAACTTTGACAGCAGTGGTGCTGCCTGCCTAGCGCCGCCTTTAGCTGTCAGCGCTGAGATTCGCCCCCCTCCCCCCCCCCCTGCTGACGTGCTGCCGGCGACTTGCGTCACGGCGCCCTCATCAGGGTAATGGCCCCTCCCCCTCCCCTCCCCTCCCCCTCCCCCTCCCCTGGCGGGCCCCGCCCACCGCCTCACGACGCCTCAGCCCTCACCGCTGTGGCGCCGCAGACAGACGTGTCTTGTGAGCCGCCGCCTCGTCAAGTCACGCTACAGGCGTGTCCACCACCGGAAGACGCGCGCTGCTCACCCCACTACGCGGCACTCCGCCTTCCCTTCTACACACACAACGTCGTATATTTAGTTCTTAACGCATTTATTTTACCTGGCAAGTCCGCATCCGTAGCTCAGTGGTAGCGTCGCTGACTACCACGCAGGAGGCCCTGGTTCGATTCCCGGCAGAGGAATGGGTCTTGTGTGTTTTCCTAATCACCATCATATCATCATTAGCAAGTAAGTCGCCCACGCGGCGAACAAACCCGCAACGGTTCTCCTGGCCAAGAAAGCCATACGCCCATTTCCACTTACCTGGGCCAGCCGCGGTGGCCGAGGGGACTGAGGCGCGCCAGTCACAGTCTGCACGGCCACTACGGTCGGGGGTTCGAATCCCCCTCGGACATGGATATTAGTGCCGTCCTAGTTCGTAAGTAGTTCATAAGTAGTTTGTAAGTTTAGGGACTGATGACCCCGTAGTTAAGTCCCATGAGCTTAACAAACATTTGAACATTTGACTATGGCGCTCCAGTCACGGTCTGCACGGCCACTACGGTCGGGGGTTCGAATCCCCCCTCGGGCATGGATATTTGTGCCGTCCTTAGTTGTAGCTTGTTCATAAGTAGTTTGTAAGTTTAGGGACTGATGACCCCGTAGTTAAGTCCCATAAGCTTAACAAACATTTGAACATTTGACTATGGCGCTCCAGTCACGGTCTGCACGGCCACTACGGTCGGGGGTTCGAATCCCCCCTCGGGCATGGATATTTGTGCCGTCCTTAGTTGTAGCTTGTTCATAAGTAGTTTGTAAGTTTAGGGACTGATGACCCCGTGCCGGCCGCGGTGGCCGAGGAGACTGAGGCGCTTCAGTCACGGTCTGCAAGGCCACTACGGTCGGGGGTTCGAATCCCCCCTCGGGCATGGATATTTGTGCCGTCCTTAGTTGTAGGTAGTTCATAAGTAGTTTGTAAGTTTAGGGACTGATGACCCCGTAGTTAAGTCCCTTAAGCTTAACAAACATTTGAACATTTTTGATGACCCCGTAGTTAAGTCCCATAAGCTTAACAAACATTTTTGAACACGTACCTGGCAAGATTACGGTCTTCAGCCCCTCTCTTACAGGCTTACTCAAAGTGAACAATTTATTAGTAATTACAGAAAGACAATGTGGAATACAACTACAGTACTGACCATTAAGATTTCTACACCAAGAAGAAATGATGATGATAAACGGGTATTCATAGGACAAATATATTACACTAGAACTCACATGTGATTACATTTTCACGCAATTTGGGTGCATAGATCCTGAGAAATCAGTACCCAGAACAACCACTTATGGCCGTAATAACGGCCTTGACACACCTGGACATTGAGTCAAACACAGCTTGGATGGCGTGCACAGGTATAGATGCCCATGCAGTTTCAAAACAATACCACACTTCGTCAAGAGTACTGACTGGCGTATAGTGACGAGCCAGATGCTCGGCCACCATTGACCAGACGTTTTCAGTTGGTGAGAGATCTGGAGAATGTGCTGGCCAGGACAGCAGTCGAACAATTTCCGTATCCATAAAGGCCCGTACAGGGCCTGCAACATGCGGTCGTACATTATCCAGCTGAAATGTAGGGTTTCGCAGGGATCAAATGAAGGGTAGAGCCACGGGTGGTAACAAATCTAAAATGTAACGGCCACTGTTCAGAGTGCTGTCGAAGCGAACAAGAGGTGACCGAGACGTGTAACCAATGGCATCCCATACCATAACACCGGCTGATACACCAGTATGGCGATGACGAATACACGCTTCTAATGTGCGTTCATCGCGATATCACCAAACACGGATGCGACCATCATGATGCTGTAAACAGAACCTGGATTCATCCGAAAAAATGACGGTTTGCCATTCGTGCACCCAGGTTCGTTGTTGCGTTCACCATCGCAGGCGCTCCTGTCTGTGATGCAGCGTCAAGGGTAACAGCAGCCATGGTCTCCGAGCTGATAGTCCATGCTGCTACAAACGTCGTCGAACTGTATGTGCATATGGTTGTTGTGTTGAAAACGTCCTCATCTGTTGACTCATGGATGGAGACATGGCTGCACGATCTGTTACAGTCATGCGGATAAGATGCCTGTCATCTCAACTGCTAGTGATAGGAGGCCGTTGGGATCCAGCACGGCGTTCCGTATTGCCCTCCTGAACCCACCGATTCCATATTCTGTTGACAGTCATTGGATCGCGACCAACGCGACCAGCAATGTCGCGATACGATAAACCGCAATCGCGATAGGCTACAATCCGACCTTTATCAAAGTCGGAAACGTGATGGTACGCATTTCTCCTCCTTACACGAGGTATCACAACAACGTTTCACCAGGGAACACCAGTTAACTGCTGTTTTTGTATGAGAAATCGGTTGTAACGATTCGTCATGTCAGAAAGTTGTAGATGTCGCTACCGGCGCCACCCTTGTGTGAATGCTCTGAAAACTAATCATTTGCATAGCAGAGCCTCTTCTTCCTGTCGATTAAATTTGGCGTCTGTAGCACGTCATCTACGTAGTGTAGCAATTTTAATGGCCAAGCGTGTATTAAAGTAAGAAAACAGCAAAGAAATAGATTATTACTAGAATATAATTGCATCAATAATACGTATATAATTTATAAGAATCAAAAATAGTAATAATGACAATAATAATAATGTCATTGTGGAGGAAAGTAGGCATGTTTTATATTATGAAAATAAGCCCTATTATCATTTAGGAATTGCCTCGTTATGTTCTTACAGATTGTAAGTTATTCACATCAAGCAGAGACATAAGACGATATAGAAGAGGTAGATTGGTTAGAGGAAGAGAAGTAGAATGGTGAGATACAAAGCTATCGTGGAGAGAAGAGAGAAAGAACTGAGAGGAAGGTAACAAATGGAGGCAGTGCCGTCTTTAATATGTAAATTTTCAGTTTTCTCTTGAATCGCCCCAAATTTGCGACTGGATAGGTGACTTACTGTCAGAAAGGACACAGTTTGTAGTAACCATTCTTCTTGAATGTCGTTCTCAGATGGTTCATGTCTTTAGTCAGACTTTGAGCGTCTGAAATGGCTAAAGATCTATTTGTCAGCGTACGCAGGACACCAGTGCGCTGGTAACGTGGATGACATCTTGTTGCATGCAAGTAGCGCTCCGTGTGCGTGGGCTTTCTGTAAACCCTTCTGTACACCATGAGATCTAAAAATGGAAGCTTTCCATCTCTCTCCACCTCGGGAGTGAATGCTTCGATGGAGGCACTTAAAATGGTGCAGAAAACGGTTCAGATCATCTCTCTCATGTTTCCATATCGTGAAAGTATCGTCAACGAACCTCCAGAAACATGTAGGTTTTAAATACGACGTTTTCAACGCCGTGTTCTCAAAATCTTCCATAAATAAATTGGCGAGTATGGGAGGATAATGGGCTCCCCATAGCCACTCAGATTGTTCAAAATATTGGTCGTTAAATAAAAAGTACGTTGACGTCGGCACCTGGCGACAAAGCTCTGTTGTCTCCTCGTCCAGAATTTCACCAATTAATTGCAAGGATTCTTCCAGAAGTACCCGGGTAAAAAGTGACACAAAATCGAAGCTAACCAGCAAATCAGAGGGACTCAAAGACTTCAGCCGCTGAATAAAAACTGTAGAATTGGAAATATGGTGTTACATTTACCGACGTGAGCGCTGATAATTGACGTCAGATACCTGGCCAGGTTGTAAGTGGGAGCACCAGAGAAATCTGCGTTATCTGAGCATTGTCTTGCTGAGGGATATAAAATGAAGTATGACGAGACACAAATGGTCGCCTCTGCGTCTCGCTATTGGGACCGCATTTTAAAATAATCACTCGCAATTCGTCTTTCTGACAATATTATAAACAGAGACAAAGATTTTTCCTTGAGTAAAATGTATAACCCTGTATTGTTTGACATGAAAAAAAAATCGCACTGACGTTTTTACGGCCCACTTTAGATTTATAGTTTTATAAGTCTTTGCAAACATTTTCGACCAAAATAATAATCTAAATAATAAAAAATTAATCGATAAGAATGTCTGAAACCCTGTTGGGAAAACCAAATTTAGTCAGTGATGGGTTTCGAACCACTGACCTTCATCGTGACAATCCAACGTATTGCCCACTATGCTACAGCTGTATTATTTAATTTCCTACTATTCATGGTTGTTGTTAACTGAGGCTAATATGGGATTTGTAGACACCAGATTATCATTTATCGTACGAAGGACGACGTCTTTTGATAATTCTTCAGTGCGCCATTGCTTTGAAATGACAACGTGTAAGTTACAATAAGAAAATCATCAAATACGCAACGCAAGATGGCGTATGCAACAGAGTTCTGGGCGAGGAATGTTACGTGACATCTGCGAACGGCTGGTTTTCGTTAATTCAATGGAGGATGTCAAAACTCCGTTATTTTTGTAAATATCTCTCAAACGATACGAGATATGAAAAACAACATAAGAGAACAAAGTTGTAGAGAATTTTCTCCTCTACCAATTAGGCTATTCAATATTCGTGTCAGATGAACGGTTCGTTGGCAATTACAATTATATTACAAACGGCTTTTTTGGTATTACTACCGTATTTTTTGTCCGAAAAATTTGAAAAAGGGAGGTTCTGGTCTCTGGCGGCCTACAATTATGTGTGTAAAATTTGGTGCTGATCAGTTCAGCAGTTCGTCTTAAAAACAGGGAACACGGTACGGACAGACAGACAGACAGGCAGACATCCCAAAATCGCCGTTATTTTTGCAAATATCTCTGAAACGATACAAGATTATTAAAAAACATAACAGAGCAAAGTTGTAGAGAATTTTCTCCTCTACAAATTCGGTTATTCAGTTTTCCTGTCAGGTGAATGGTTAAGCCGTATTTTCATTTAAGTTTCGAGCTGTCGATCGCAAAGGCCCACTCTTAGTGTTACTACCGTAACCTAAAGTAGGCCAAAACAACGGTCTCTCTTTAGACCTGCTGAATAGCGACCTATCGTTTAGGCCGGCTTCTGCCACTGGCGGCGCTGAAACGTAGAGGGCAGAACTGTCCATTCCTGCGCACGCTCCCTCGGCCGTCCGCGGCGTATATAGGGGTCTCCGCTCGCGGCTTGTACTCACGACCAAAAATGGAGTACGCAGCCATCGTCTGGGGCAACACCGCTCCAACTGATCTGCAGCGCCGCCAAGGACTCAGAAACCGGATTCTCGGGATGGTGCTGCAACTGCCACGAGACTCCCCAGCGACCTCGCCCACCAACAAGCCGGCGTTAGGGAGCTACGCCAATGCTTAGAGGAAGCGGCGAGAGGCTTCTGTGAGCAGTGCCGGATTAAGCCCTGTGTACGCCCCTAGGCAATCCTGGGGGCCCCACTGCAAACTCATTCCTTAATCTCTATATATAAAAGGAAGTGTCCCGATTGACTGATTGACTGACTAACTCATCATCGCCCAGCCCAAACCACTGAACATTAAAACTTGAAATTTGTGGAGGGTATTGATCTTACTCGGTAGGCGTCATTTAAGAAGCGATTTTTCGATATTCCGTCCGTAAGGGGGTGAAATAGGGGATGAGACGTTTTTTGAAAATACGTAGCTATTCAGGCAATTTTGAAGCTAGAACTACAAAATTTCGGATTTTACGTCAGGGTTCGAATTTAAAAGACAGGTGTTTCGGAATTTTTTGAAATTCGACAAATAAGGGGGTAAGATAGGTGACGCAAAAAAATTGCTTTTCAAAAATATGTTGCCGTTAACTCAAATTTCAAGCTATAACTACGAAACTTAAGATATGGATTCTTCATGAGGATTAAAAAGAAACAACTGGTGCAGACCAACCAGCCTACGCATGCGAAGCAGCGGGGGTTCAGCTAGTAAGTTAATAATTTTCCGCGTACGGGCTACAACAAACTCAAATTTGGATATAGTAATAATAATAACAAAGTGAAATGAGACTTTTATTGCAACATCTAAATGTATTTATTCCACAAAACAAATATCAATAGAATACGTTGAGTAATACAATAATATTCCAGAAATAATTTAACAAAGATATAGAAATTAATAATATTTAAGAAACGCGTTAAACATTTATTTTCCCCACTTTTTTCCATCAAAATCTTTCAAAATATCTTGCAAGATATGTTCTGTGGCCATAATGGCAAGTGAGTCAAACGGTCTTGGGGCACCGAAGACCTATGACAATTTTTTTTTACAAGTTTTAGTTTTCAAAAGCTTCGCTCGCCCATGATATTCGTAATCATGAGACACCTCTACATTTTTAAAGCAGTCATAAAATTTGGGGACGTTAATTTCACCATATTTTCAAAAATAAGTTTGCATGATCGCGATGCCGGAACTGCTTCGCCAGCTTTAAAATCTTCTGGTTGTGATGTGAAGAATTTAAAATGAATCATTTCGTCCAACAATTCCTCTTCGAGGTCCTCAGAATAAATGTCTCTGAATCTCTCGGCAGCTTCTTTAATTTCATCATCAGACTTCTGTGGGAAGTCAACAAGGAATCCAAATAGACAATGAATTTTATTATTTTTACGACGAGAAAGTTCCGTAGATAATTCGTCCAATATTGGTAGGTAAGTTTCAGGTTTGAATTTCTCTTTTACGAGAAGCACAATCTCTTCTGCATTACCGTCGCCTTTACATTTTGGTGTTTTGCGAAGACGCTTGCCTTCATCGGTGTATTGTACACACTTTTCTTATCTGTCTTTTTCTCCTAAACATGTCCCTTTGTGATTATGTAAAACTGAGAACCAATGTTAAGGGTTCCACAGCCGTCTGAAGCTCTACTGTTCCTCTTTGTAGCGACTTATTAACTTTTGTGTCCCAGCCTCGTCGCCGCTTTTGGTGTCTCGTTTCCGTCGTAGGTGTCGGTGGCCGAGTGGAATGAGACCGACACAGGAATAAAGATAGCACGCTGGTGCAGGTACGGAGGGGAGCAGCCAGAAACTAGAAACACTAGAGTAAATTAGAACGAGATATATATTGCACAGAATTTATACGATACTTAACTTTTACATAGCTCAGTACTGCAGAAGGCTGATACATAGTTGAGCTAGAGGCCTGCCTAGTGCCTATACGATAGCAAAGTCTTCACTGGTGCCTATCAGATTCCGAAGGTCTTAACTGGTTCCTATCTCAGTCCCAAGTGAACGATGTCGTTCAGTCGTGGCCACGAGCGGAGTTGTAGCAGAGGGCGCTCGTGGCTGACGTCGTAAGAACGCCGCGCCGTGCGTGCATGGCGGCGCGCGACGAAAGTAGGTGGCGCGCACTTTGGACTTGTGCGACACCACATTAACTACATTTATCCGGTCTAGTATTGCAACCCAGAAGTGTACCAGATGACGAAAAGGCAACTACTTTATATTTAAAACGCAAAAGTCTTTCCGAAGAATTCGCATTGTTATATCGGTGGACACGGGGCCCCTAACATGCGCGGGCCCCTAGGCAGCTGCCTACTCTGCCTTATGGGTAATCCGGCACTGCCTGTGAGAGGGCCACTGCAGCAGGAAACCCTCTCATTGCAGACCCGGGACAAAGACCCTTGCGCTGGCCACACTTGCTGCGCCGAGAATAATAGCAGCAGCAAAACATTACCAGTTAACACATGCCTTACAGCAGGCAAACACAATGACACATTTCAACCAACCCGAGGAATGCTGCATTTCCTGACAGGTCACGGTCCATATCCGACATACCTCCGTCGGTTCGGGAAAAGGGCTACACCCGCGTGTGACTGTGCAGCAGAGGAGTACACCTGGTGTACTTGTGCCCCACATATAATGCGAAAGCTGCTGACTTGCGACTCCAACTGCCTCACACAAATACATACGAACGACTAAGAAGTGCAGAAACATTCCATGTCCTAAACAAACTAACGGACGTGATTTCTAAAACAATTAGGGATAACTTTATTGGCTTAAAACACATGAGAAATGTTTATCACTTGGTTAATAAAACCTTCCATTTTGTGGACAAGCGACCATACGTTGGCATGCATGAAAATTTTTTTTTTGAAAAGTCTTGGTCGCAATTAGCTTTATTTCATATGACGTGTTTCGAGAACATCATCATCAGATCTGTGGTACAAAAGAAGAAAATTGCATTTTAGATGTTTATAGCACGTAATTATGATATCTATAAGGAGTATAAACCATATTAACACATATATACTTACAAAAGATTTGAAAAAACGATGGGAAATACAACCATCTTGGTATAGATAATCATAGGAATAGGGTCATATTGCATAATTAACAATAATAAAGAATTAAAAAAATAACACATTGACAATCAACACACACACACACACACACTAACAAACACAATCAGAATGACGCTAAAATAATAATTTAATTAATTGATTTTTCCGTCGGTACTTGACAGAACATGATAATAATATCAAAAAGGAACAACTTCCTGATGTTCTGCAAAACTTATTTATTGGTCACAAACCGGCTTTCGGCTTCTCAGGCCATCATCAGGTGACAACTGACTGTAGTACACATGTTTTCAAAGATGTTAAGATTTACAAAGTAAATAAGTACTTGCGATGAACTTTCCTGTGAAGTATCGATTGTCTGTGATAACATCTTTGTAAATCTTAACATCTTTGAAAACATGTGTACTACAGTCAGTTGTCACCTGACGATGGCCTAAGAAGCCGAAAGCCGGTTTGTGACCAATAAATAAGTTTTTCAGAACATCAGGAAGTTGTTACTTTTTTATATTATTAATAATTTAATTATTGTGTCTTCACAGTCAAATCGAAATCTAGGAGGTTTCTGAATAATGCTGACAAGCTTGTACCCAGTCTGGGGGAGTCGATGTACCATCAGTGTCACCTGAGGATGGCGGGCAGGTGGACCGCCGAAATTTTGTGTCCAGATGACGTATTTATCCGGCAGGAAACCCCAGAAGAATATTACCATGGGCTCAGTTTGTTTCGCGTCTGCCCAGTCCCTCTTTCCCCTTTCTTTGTCCGTCTACTCCTCTTCCCTCTATTTCTCCTCTCCCCACCCCCTGTCTCATTTCGTCTTCTACACACACTCCTTTTCTTCGCCTGTAAATTGCGTTCAATGTTTGGCAGGTATTGAACCAGGGTCTTTCAGCATCCGCGTATATCACGCATCTCATTTCTCAGTCGTCTGTACTCCATTTTGCCTGTTTCATTTACTGCATTTTTACATTTACTCCTTTCATCTATTATGTCCTGTGATGTCCACGGATTCTTTTGTAGGTCTTGCCTTCTATCCTCTGCTGCAGAGCTGCATGTAAGACGTACGTGAGATCTGTAGACTGTCGTTTTCAGAGCCTTTGATTCGGCATGCCGCCTGCGAGCTACGCTCCGCGGCTTGGTATTTCTGGCGTTGCGTCGCTTCTGCCGCTGCCGCTGCCGGATCGTTTGCATGGCGAGTAAACAGGCTGTGTAGGCGGCGGCATCAGAAATGCAGATGGCGCCTAACGAGGCGCCGGCTACCTGAGCCGCCTGCCCGAAACAACACCAGCTGCAGACGACTGAGTCCAGGGCTCTGCCATGGTAAACACTTTCTAGGCATATTGACACTGTGGCGCACAGTGGACGAGTGGTTACTGGGTGTGTAGGCCCACTTTAGGTTACGCTAGTAACACTAAACGTGGGCCTTTTCAATCATCTTTCGACATGTCGAAATTTAAATGAAAATAACGGCTTAACCCATCATCTGGCATGAAAATTCAATAACTGAATTTGTAGAGGAGAAAATTCTCTACAACTTAGCTCCCTTACGTTTCTTTCATATCTTGTATCGTTTGCGACATATTTGCAAAAATAACGGAGTTTTGACACCCTCCATTGAATTAATGAAAACCAGCCGTTCGGAGGTGTCACGTAACATTTCTGGCCCAGAACTCTCTCGGGCATACGCCATCTTGCGTTGCGTATTTGATAGTTATCTTATTGTAACTCACACGTTGTCATTTCAAAGCATTGGCGCACTGAAGAATTAAGAAAAACACATCGTTCTTCGTACGATACATGATAATCTAGCGTCTACAAATGCCATGTTAGCATCAGTTAACACTGGCCATCAACAGTACGAAAATTGTTCGCCGCAGTGTAGTAGCAGCGTGTTGCATTGTGAGGCACATGGTCCGTGGTTCGGGATCTGCCACTACCAAAATTTTTTTTTCCTTTTCTCCTAAAAGGGTTACGTGTTGGGTGCATAAACATTGTCACAATAGTAGAGTCTTAATCATATCACTTTAATTTTTTATTATTTTTGTCCGAAATTTTTTCAGAAAATTATAAAACTACAAATTTAAAGTAGGCCGTAAAACACGTCAGTGCGAATTATTATTATTTGCTCCTGCGGTCCGTTTTGAACTCGTAATGCACAGAGTGCACCCCAGCGCGCCCTTCGGCTATGCGCTGCACTGCAGGTGTCGCCAGAAAAACTGACGAGCGCCACTTGTTCCCCCTAGGGTCATGTGGTAGTCGGCGGTTTATAAATGCATTTCACCGATTACACGAAGAGGCCGCAAAGGAAATCGAAAGCCGCGGCGGATTAGCCCAACACCACCTAGACAAGAGAGAAGGCCGCGGCGCTCTCGTGTGACGTCAGGAAGAGTAGGTTGCGCGCGCATAGCTGACTGGGTAGCCGCTGGGGCACGGCCCACTACGCCGAAGCAGGGAGCCAGCAACCTACTCTGCCTGACGTCACACGCGGCCCTCTCTCTAGGTGGTGGTGATTAGCCGCCCGTACTGCAGCGCCGCGTTGCGATGCGCGCGGCCGTCCGCCGTCGGGGTTCGAATCCCCCCTCGGGCACGGGTGTTTGTGTCCTCTTCAGTGTAAGGTACTGCATAAGTAGTTTGTAAGTTTAGGGACTGATAACCCCGCAGTTAAGTCCCTTAGACTTTACAAACATTGGAATATTTTAACATTGGAAATCGAAACGCACGTAATATTTGGTTCTGCCGACAGCCAATATCCGGTCCTTATCTCTGTACCGGAAACAGCCGGCTGCTCCGTGACCGTGCTCGTCTCAACGCAGTACTCACAGGCCTCCCATGCGAAAAATTCCTAATAAATAAATTGATATACAGTGTTAATTTAGTTTTCTCCTCCATAAATTCTTTACTTCCCATTGAGCCGCGGCGGAGCGGCCGAGCGCATTGAGGCGCTATGCTACGATGAGCGAGGCCGTCCCCCGTCGGGGGTTTGAATCCCCCTCGTCTTTAGTATAAGCTAGTTCATAAGTCGTTCATAAGTTTAGGGACTGACGACCACGTAGTTAAGTCCCTTAACCTTAACAAACATTTGAACATTTGAATTTCGCCTTCTCCGCAAAATTTTCTATGTGTTTTCTCCAATCTAAATTGTTCGTAATTATAACTCCTAGGGATTTGGTAGAATTTACGACCTGAAGGTATGACTGATTTATCGCGTAATTGAAGTTCAGCGGATTTTTTGTAGTGCTTATGTGTATTACTTCACACTTTTCTTTACTTAATATCAACTGCCAATTTTCGCACCATGTAGAAATTTTGTCTAAATCGCTTTGTAGTTGCTTTTGATCCTCTGTTGACTTCACTAACCGATAAACGACGTCATCATCCGAGAACAGTCTAAGGGAGCTATTCAGATTGTCTCCTAAATCGTTTATAAACACGAGGAAGAGTAGGGGACCTATAACGCTTTCCTGGGGACCGCCAGATATCACTTCTGTTTTACTACGAACTGTGTCCTTTCTGATAGGAAATCGTGAATCCAATCGCACAATTGGGGAGATTTCATTAGAAGCTGCTTGTGAGGTACAGTGTCAAAAGCCTTCCGGAAATCCAGAAATATGGAATCGATTTGAGATCCCTTGTCGATGGCACTTAACACTTCATGTGAATCAAGGGCAAGCTGTGTTTCGTAAGAGCGATACTTTCTGAATCCGCGATCGACTGAAGAGCAGAATTGTAGTTGTCAACAAGAGACTGTGCAGCCTATAGATTACTTCCGTAAACGCGTGTGCTCTGTTTACATGGAGTGGACTGGTTCGTCTGGTCCGAATGAAGTCACGACTGAGTGGTAATGTTCATGTGCGGCTACTTGGAGAAATTCGTGGACATGACGATTACAACTAATGAAGCAAGTTTTGTGGATGCCAATGCGCCATGTCACCGGAGCATTGTCGTTCGCGTCTGCTTTGAAGAACTTTCTGAACGGTTCCAGAGATCGATCTATCCAACCAGATCGCCCGACATAAATCCCGTAGGACAGAGGTTCCCGACCGCTTTTGCTCTGCGGCCCACACATTGTATAAAAACAGCTGCAGGCCCAGCAACTAAACACGCACGCGCACACACAGACAGAGAGAGTAGGCACTATTAGTGAAATATGAAAATATAATGTACAAAAAGGACGGCGCTTGTATTTCTTTATAGAGAAAAATTTTTCATTGTAATCACTTAATTATAAGAAGTATGTGAAAACTCAAAATCGAGTAGGCAGTGTTTTAACTCTTTATCACAAAACAATCAATATTTGGTTAAAAGTAGCATGAAATCACTGTCTACATTCAATGTATTCCTGTACATATTTTTTCAAAAAGAGTGAAGTTGAAAAGGCTCGTTTACATTCATAGGTTGTCGAGAAGCCCATCATGTGTTTCAGAGCATTTTTGGCAATTGCTAACCTGTATCAAGAATCCGACAAATCGCGTTGTTTTAAAAAACATTTGTAAAAACTGGCCACATGATTGTTCAGTTAACAAGTCTTATTCACCTGATGAAATTATCATTTTTTAAAGTATTCCACTTAAACGGGATTTCTAATCAACTGGATTTCATCCTCAATTTTAGGAAAGCAGTCCCTGAAAAAACATGAAAATGCTTAAATACTGCTGTAGTGTCAAGGCAGCATGGGTTCCCAATCTTTTTGTCACTGTGTACTATTGACATTTTTTGGAATTTTCGTCATATCAATAGAGCTTGTTCTCTTTTTGACAAACCTTGAGGTCGCAAATTTGGGGGGGGGGGGGTGTATGGTGCGGTAGGTTCACTAATGAGTGCTGCAGGAGTAATGAAGTTCGTCATTCTGTTAGTGCTGGCAGCACACACATGCATCAGGTACTATCTATGGTAGAAACAGGACACAACAAGTAGTGTATGTGCAAGTACTTCTGTATGGAATTGTTCATGTTCATATGTGGTACTTACCTGTGGCAATTAATATTAAGCTGTAAACACAATATCATGTAAGTCAGACAATCAAATTAAATTTCATATCATTGTTACACGTAGTTGTGAAAACCAACTCATTGAAAGTACACACACTCCAGTTCTGGAAGGAAGCTTCCTTCGTTATGAAAATGCCACGTAATGTAACACCTCGTAAATTGGCAATAACAACAATAAATTATTCACGGGATACTGCAGGATGCAATACTAGTTGGCAGCAGGTGCAAACCGACGTTAAAAATGTCGACTAACCACACAGAAGAGCCGATAAAAGTATCGCCAATGACAAAACAAAATCAATCACTCCCGCCACTGCAGCATCCTCTAATGAAGGAAGGTATAGGGAGAGTATAAACAAACCTTCCTGCGTCCGAAAAAAAAATCTTGCGATAGACCTACTTCATCTTGCTGGCTGAAGGTCCCGGTCCGTAACCCAGCATCCATAGTCAGGTAACAGCTGATTCAGTGTGTACGTGATCTTTAACATAAAGATCGAAAAATTATGTTTTTGACTACGTTACAGCGTTCATTTTTAATGAAATAAATCACAATTTACGATCACTTACGGCTTCACTGTACTAGGTTTAGCTGTAATACCAATGTGCGGCGAATGAAAATTTGTGCCCGGCCGAGATTCGAACCCGGGATCTCCTGCTTACGAGGCAGAAGCATTAACCACTCCGCCACCGACGACACAGTGCCCAACCTGACTGCAGAGGACTTTTTTCTGCACGTCTCCTGCCACACTGTCTCTTTCCTATTACCACAGACTCTTAATTCTGTAACAGCAATGCGCGGCTAATGAAAATTTGTGCCCGACCGGGATTCGAACCCGGGATCTCCTGCTTACTAGGCAGTTCTTTATTAGACACAATTTATTCGGGTCTGGTTGTCCCAAATGTTCTGTGCCTTTTACTCTCCAATGCAATGCATTCAAAGATTAGATGTGATGCAGTTTCATCACCGTCATCACAGATCCTACAATTACGGTCCTCTTCTGTTATTTCCATTGTATGTAGGTGTTTTTTGAAATTCCCATAGCCTGTCGGCAATCCAACCACGAGACTAATCTCTCTCCTGTTCAGGCCCAGGATTGCAGAGATTCTCTTAAAACATGGCTGTGGCATCATTACCTTGCCATGTTTTTGTTGATAAACTTTAGTCCAATATTCTACGTGCTGTCTTCTGAGCCAGTTACGTAGCTCCAATTTGATCATTGCCTAGGTGATTCTCAGGACAGGTTCCGGTCCATAAATGGAGTCTCTGCCCTATCCTGGCTAATCTGTAGCCATGTTCGTTGCCACTGATCCCCGAGTGGCCAGGTACCCATAATAGGTTTACTCTATTGCTTTCCCCTAGCTCCACCAGAACCCTGTGACATTCTGCAACAATTTTAGACCTGGTTGCAGGAGCTGCCAGTGATCTCAGGGTTGCCTGACTGTCTGAATACATATAGATGCTACGATCTTTATAGCACCTACGCAAATTCTCCTCCACACACGCCCTGATGGCAGTGATTTCGGCCTGGAATACTGAGGCCAGAGATGACGCCCTCCAGTCTTGGCTGCACCCCGTATACCTCGGCCCCAACGCCTTGGTCTGATTTTGACCCGTCAGTGAACCAGACAATATCCCACGTACGGTGTCGAACTATTTTCTCCCACTGCTCCCTACTTCCATTTGTTATATTGAAAGGCTTGTTGAAGCAGTGTAATATCGTCGGCTGACATTTCCCCAACCTTTCCTATATTTACCTCATTCACTATTTTAGTGTGAGATTCTAGATATCCCAAAGAGTTCTAGTTGTTGCTAGTTTTGAGTCTGTATGCACCAGCCGCTGCCTCCGTCTTGACCCAAAGGTGTAATGGGGGCATATCCAGCATGGTTTCCATCCCAGAAGTTGGTGTGCTGCTAATTACGCCTGTTATGGCTAAGCAGGCTAGTCTCTGCACCTTACCAAGCTCCTTAGCAGCAACCTGCTGTTCTACCTTCTTCCACCACACGACCGCCCCATAGGTGATCCTGGGTCTAATCACTGTGGTGTATATCCAGTGCATATCCTTGGGGCTCAGGCCCCAATTTTTGCCACAAGCTCTCCTGGTACTTACCAGAGCACCTTTTGCCTTAGAGCAAATATTCCTAATGAGAGGTGTCCATGTCAGTTTCTCATCTAGGGTAACCCCTAGATATTTCACTGTCCCCTTCACAGGTAGCGCTTCATTGAAAAGCTTTAGATTCCAACTTTAATGTTGTATATGCTTCTTTGTGAATGGTACAACAACAGTCTTCTTAGGGCTAACCCCCAGATCCTGTTTTCTGCACCAGTCTTGCACAATGTCCAATGCACCTTGTGCCATATTCTTCACTGTGTCAGCAAATTTGCCAAGTATTACTATGACAAGATCATCTGCGTATCCTTGGCAAAAGTACTGCCTAGAGTTTAATTCTCCAATGAGATCATTCACCACTAGATTCCACAATAAAGGGGAAAGAACTCCTCCTTGCGGGCAACCCCTAGTGGTGTTGATTACCATTTTTTCATTCATCATGGTAGCCCTACCTTTCTTCCACTGAGCATGGCCCTAGTCCACCTACATATAGTGGTCCCTAGGGTCATGGAATCGAAGGTCGTGTTGCTAAAAGCCCCTTCGATGTCCAGGAAGAATAAGAGGGCTATTTCCTGAAAGTGTATTGCTTTCTCCACCTTTCCAATGAGTTGGTGGGGAGCTGTCTCACTTGATTTACCTGGCTGATATGCATGCTGGTTTGAATGTAGAGGAGGTCTACTTAACCTCCTTTCAAAAATGTTCAAATGTTTGTTAAGCTTATGGGACTTAACTACGGGGTCATCAGTCCCTAAACTTACAAACTACTTATGAACTACTTACGAACTAGGACGGCACAAATATCCATGCCCGAGGGGGGATTCGAACCCCCGACCGTAGTGGCCGTGCTGACTGTGACTGGAGCGCCTCAGTCACCTCGGCCACCGCGGCCGGCTAACCTCCTTTCTCCAACTTGCACATTAACCAGCTTTTCTGATGTCTTAAGAATGAAGGAGGACAGGCTGATTGGTCTCATATCCTTGGTCTTGGTATGATCAATTCTCCCTAGTTTAGGAATGAAGACAGCCTTCACTGCCCTCCAGGCATTGGGAATGATTCCTGCTGCTAGGCTAACCGTGAATAACCTGCATAGGAATCTAATAAGATTTTCTCCCTCTTGTTGCAGGAGAGCTGGAAAGATTCCATCCGGGCCAGGTGACTTGAACGGTTGAAATGTTGCCACCGCCCATAGGACCTTACTGAAATCGACACACTCCTTGGCCAAATCCCAGTCCTCTTTGCGAATACCTGAGAACCGTTGTCTCTCAGGAATCGCATTCTGGTCTGAGTTATCCCCCAGAGTATATTGAGGAAAGTGAGTCTTGAGGAGCAGTTCCAGCGTTTCATGTGCTGTCTTTGTATACTCTCCATCCTCCTTCCTCAATGTTCCTCCTGGATTAGTTGGACCCTAGTGAGGATTTTATGAAGTCTCGCTTGAGCAGCCATGTCCTCCACTTCCTCACAGAATACCTTCCAGGATGCCTCCTTTGCCCTTCTGATGGCAAGGTGGTAATTGACAAGGGCCTCACGATACTTTGCCCATTGTCATTTGCGCATCGCAAGGTTAAATAGTCTTCATACCTGTTTCCTTTGCATTTCCAGGTTATTATTCCACCAAGGCACATTCCTATCTGTGCACTTCTTGGTGATTGAGCAGTTATCCTAGTATGAGGTTACTATAGCAGAGGTTACGGCCTCTGCTACTTCCTCAAACTCTGCTGAATTCCTTATCGAGGTTTTAATTTCCGATAGGCTGAAGTCAAGATCTCTCTTATATGTCTCCCAGTCCGTTTTCCTGGGATTCCTGTAGGCCATGGTCTGTCTGGTTCCCATTTCAATCTTGAATTTAATATACATGTGATCTGATGAGGATGGCTCCAGGACCACATGCCACTGTTTGACGTTACTGCCCATCATCATGGAACCAAAAGTTATGTCAATTACTTCTTCCCTTCTACTATTCCTGAATGTAGGTTCATCACCCCTATTCAGGATCTCCAAGTTGTTAGATAGGAGAAATTCAAGAAGGTGCTCACCTCTACTGTTGGTGTCCTTGCTGCCCCACGATAGATTGTGGGCATTGGCATCACATCCCACCAACAGTTCGTCACTTTGCCGATGGCAGGCTTCCGTCAGTCTCCTCACTTCCAAAGAAGGAGGAGAGCTGTCTTCGTAAGGAAGGTATGCTGAGACCAAAACAATTTCCCTCGTGATACCTTCCTCACGTACGGCAACATTACTTGATGCTATGCGACGGATAGTAAAATACAGGACAATATACGTTCCGTATTTACACTCCTGGCCATTAAAATGGCGTGCTACAGACGCGAAATTTTACCGACAGGAAGATGATGCTGTGATATGCAAATGATTAGCTTCTCAGAGCATTCACAAAAGGGTGACGCCGGTGGCGACACCTACAACGTGCTGACGTGAGGAAAGTTTCCAACCGATTACTCATACAAGAACAGCAGTTGACCGGTGTTGCCTGGTGAAACGTTGTTGTGATGGAGGAGAAATGCGTACAATCACGTTTCCGACTTTGATAAAGGTCAGATTGTAGCCTATAGCGATTGCGGTTTATCATACCGCGACATTGCTGCTCGTGTTGGTCGCGATCCAATGATTGTTAGCAGAATTTGGAATCGACGGGTTCAGGAGGGCAATACGGAAAGCCGAGCTGGATCCCAACGGCCACGTATCACTAGCAGTCGAGATGACAGGCGTCTTATCCGCATGGCTGTAACGGATCGTGCAGCCACGTCTCGATCCCTGAGTCAACAGATGGGGAGAAAAACCATCTGCACGAACAGTTCGACGACGTTTGTAGCAGCATGGACTATCAGCTCGGAGACCGTGGCTGCGGTTACCCTTGACGCTGCATCACAGACAGGAGCCCCTGCGATGGTGTACGCAACGACGAACCTGGGTGCGCGAATGGTAAAACATCATTTTTTCGGATGAATCCAGGTTCCTTTTACAGCAACATGATGGTCGCATCTATGTTTCTCGAGGTGAACGTTCATTGGAAGCGTGTATTCGTCATCCCCATACTGGCGTATCACCCGGCGTGATGGTATGGGGTGCCACTGGTTACACGTCGCGGTCACCTCTTGTTCGCATCGACGGCACTTTGAACAGTGGCCGTTACATTTCAGATGTGTTACGACCCGCGGCTCTACCCTTCATGCGATCCTTGCGAAACCCTACATTTCAGAAGGATAATGCACGACCGCATGTTGCAGGTTCTGTACGGGCCTTTCTGGTTACGGGACATTTTCGGCTGCTACCCTGGCCAGCACATTCTCCTGATCTCTCCCCAAATGAAAACGTCTGGTCAATGGTGGCCGAGCAACTGCCTCGTCACAATACGCCAGTCGGTACTTTTGATGAACTGTGTTGTCGTGTTGAAGCTGCATGGGTATATGTACCTGTACACGTCATCCAATCTCGATTTGGCTCAATGCCGAGTCGTATCTAGGCCGTTATTTCGGCCAGAGGTGGTTGTTCTGCGTACTGATTTCTCAGGACCTATGCACCCAAATTGCGTGAAAATGAAAACACATGTCAATTCTAGTATAATATATTTGTCCAATGAATACTCGTTTATCATCTGCATTTCTTCCTGGTGTAGCAATTTTAATGGCCAGTAGCGTATTTTGTCGGCACAGCGGGACACTTGGACAAAATAAGGGGCGATCCCATAAAATACGGCACGTTTGGTTACCCTTCTGTAGGCAACAAGAAGAAAAAACTTTGTAATCGGTCTTTGATTACGGTGTTACATTCAATAAGAAGCCGACAGAGGTTCGGAAGTTTTTTAAAAATGAAACCGTGATATTTGTTCAGTGGAAAGAGTTTTTGCACAGAACTGCGATCACTGCTGCTGCTGCTGTTGGCAGCGCACGGCCGGACAAGGAGACGCCTGGCGGAAACCTGTTTGTCGGAGCGAGGGGGCGACCCGTGTAGTGCCAGCACCAGGGGAGGACAGGCGGCAGAGGTGTGACGTCAGCCCAGGCCGCTCTGGCTGCGCACGAGGAACGAGAGCTGGCCGTGTGACGTCACGCGCTCTGCACTGCTGCCGCGGGGAAAAATAGAATGCGGCGTGTGGAGTGCAGCAACTCGGAAAAGACAGGGACTGCTCTGGTGTGAGGTCTACGATATCTTAATTTTAAAACATACGATGAGTTTTGTTACTTGGGTAGTAAAATAACATATGACAGTCGCAGTACAGAGGATATAAAATGCAGAATGGCAATGGGTAAAAAAGCATTTTTGAAAAAGAGGAATTTGTTAACATCGAATATTAATTTAAGTGTAAGGAAGCGTTTTCTAAAGGCATTTATGTGGAATGTTGCCTTGTACGGGAGTGAAACATGGACGATAAACAGTGCGGACAGGAAGAGGATAGAGGCTTTTGAAATGTGGTGCTACAGAAGAATGCTGAAGATTAGGTGCGTAGATCGCTTAACTAATGAAGAGGTACTGAACAGAATTGGCGAGAAAAGAAATTTCTGGCATATCTTGACTAAAAGAAGGGATCGCTTGGTACGACACATTCTTAGACATCAAAGAATTGTAATTTAGCTTTGGAGGGAAGTGTGTGGGGTAAAAATCGCAGAGCGGGACCAAGAGACGCATGTAGGAAGCAGATTCAAATGGATGTGGGTTGCCATTCTTATGAAGAGATGAAAAGGGTTCCTCAGGATAGAGTAGGGTGGAGAGCTGCATCAAACCAGTCTCCGGACTGAAGACCATAACAACAACAACTGTTTTAATTAAATAATATGCACAGAATACATATATTCCTTCAAACCGTCTTGATTGAATAAAAATAAAAAAATTGCAAATTTTTCTTTATATATATTAAAGAAAATTGGAATCAAGCCGTTTGAAGGAATATTTATTCTAACTGATTGCTGTTGTATACCATGGATTGGAATTCATTTCAGATTACATATTGTATATCGCCTCTATTCCATTAGAACAGTATTATGTAGCACCGTTATAAACTAAAGAGAATGGAATATAATACATTTTTCTCTACAGTTTAGAACAAAGCTGAACAGTACATATAAGTAGACTCTTCCGACATTTAGCATTTAGTTGATCTTTGGTTAGTTTCTCAATGTAGGATGCAATGTTTGAGATATTTTTAATCGAATACTGCATGTTAGGTTGTGATTTTAAAGGTGTTTCGGTATTGAGACTTCGCTAATTTGACAATAGAAAAGAATTGTTCAAACACATACGTTCAACCGAACATGCACAATACCCATGAAGCAAGGCATACAACCGCGGAAATCTCTTTTGACGAACATTCTTATAAAAATCTGCCAAACCTTCATGGTGTTTGTATTTGTCCTTCCATAAATCGTGACACAGTAAATTGAAAAGTTCCATTTGAAACCTGGTAGGAAAATTGGAAACATCCACTAATACAGTACTGCAAAGAGTTGAAACGTAATAGACAGTATTATCACATTTTCAAAACCGGACTCAATCTGATTTTCAGTAGTTTCCAGAATTTGCACATATTCTTCAGGGAGAGTAAGATCAGCAGCTGTGACTTGAATGGCTGTATGTGGAGCTTTTCTGTAGCTCAGGCAGACAGACGCTTCGCTACTCAGACAGTCCACATTAGCACACTCCTTTAAGTCAGAGATTAAGGTGTCTCGTTCTTCTCCTTCATATTTCTCATACTGATTTGAGTGGTACAGGGAATTAATGACGCTGCAAATTACTTTTTTTTATACTTCGTACTTGTCTGTTACACACAAAACACTTTGCACCTTCGCCTCACTGAAAAACGCAAAGAAAACCGATCGCTTCGTTTCGCGTGTACTCGCCGTGTTATCGTCATTAAGAGCGCCATTGCTGATTGAGCCCTCCAGCTCCGTTCTCAAAGGCCCGTTTACCTAGGAAACAGTCCGCCTCCGTAGTCCAGTGGACAGCGTGGTTGGTTGCCACGCAGGGGGCCCGGGTTCGATTCCCGGTCGGGTTGGAGATTTTCTCCACTCGGGGAATGGGTGTTGTGTCGTCCTCATCATCACTCCATCATCATTGACATGCAAGTCGCCGAAGTGGCGTCAGATAAAGAGACTTGCACCAGGCAGGCTGAACACGACCCAACTGGACTATGGAAGCATCGTTTATTCTTCGGCACGATCGTCCATACTGCGTCGCCTTAACACAATCCGTTTGGCGACGGGGGGCGTTTTACACTAGCCCCGTTGAGAGCCTCTATGCCGAGACCGCCGAACTACCTCTTTCTTACCGCCGGGAACTCCTACTTAGCCGTTACGCTAGCCGTTTGTCATCCATGCCAGGACACCCAACGTACACTGTTTTCTTTAATGACTCACTTGGCAGTCTCTTTGCCGTGCACCCGTCTGCTCTGCTACCACCGGGAGTTCGCTTGCGCATGTTACTTAGCCAGCTCGGCGCTACAATGCCTGCTACTTTCTCGACTGGAGAGAGCACCTCTCCACCGTGGCTAAGCCCCGAAGTCCGTGTTAACTTGGACCTTCATTCTCTTCCAAAGAATTCCACACTTAGTTTCGTTTACCGGAGAGAATTTCTCGCACTCCGGTTCAAATATGATGACAATTTCTTCATCTACACTGATGGCTCAAAGACAGGCCAGGGTGTTGGGTGTCCCTTTGTACTTGGCAACGCCTCGTTTAAATATCGTCTCCCTGAGTGGAGTTCCATTTTTACAGCCGAGCTGTATGCATTATATCAAGTCACCCAATAGGTCCGGCGAAACTTTCTCAATAAGACTATCATTTGCTCGGACACTCTGAGTGCTCTTTTGAGCCTCCGCACGCTGTATCCTGTCCATCCCCTGGTACATAGCATCCGCAATTGCCTTACTTCTCTTTCAGCGAGCGGAACTACTGTGACGTTTCTGTGGGTCCCTGGCCACGTGGGAGTGTTGGGGAATGAGTCTGCGGATACGGCTGCCAAGGAGGCAGTTCTCCTCCCTCGGCTGTCTACCTTTTCTACTTGCTCTGATGAACTTTGCGCTGGCGTCTCCCGGCGTATCATCTCCCGTTGGTTTCTACATTGGTCATCCCTGTTAGGGAACAAATTGCGGGCCATTAAACCTGTGCCTGATCTTTGGTCAACGTCATCTCGACCCTCACGTCGAGAGGAGATTGTCCTGGCCCGGCTTCGTATTGGCCACTGCCGTTATAGCCACCAGTATTTACTTCGTGGTGACCTTGCTTCCTTATGTGAGCACTGTGATGAACCTTTTACTGTATACCACCGTTTAGTGCAATGTCGGTTTTTTTTAATCGTCTCCGTCAATTCAAAAAATGTTTGTAGAACTTACGGGACTTAACTACGGGGTCATCAGTCCCTAAGCTTACAAACTACTTACGCACTAGCTAAGACTTAGGACGACACAAATATCCATGCCCGAGGGGGGATTCGAACCCCCGACCGTAGTGGCCATGCAGACCGTGGCTGGTGTGCCTCAGTCCCCTCGGCCACCGCGACCGCCCTACCATTTGAATTGTCTGATATTTTAGCTGATGATCCGCATTCTGCTGACAGAGTTTTACTTTTTATACATCGTGCAAATATGGCGAAAGCCATTTAAGTTCTAACCCCGGTTCGATTTTACTATGGACAGTGTTGGGCGCTAATGACCTCAGCAGTTGTGCGAATACTTACATAATTCCAATATCTAATGATAATTTTTATGGAAAGTGCACATATTTTCGTTTATCTGTAATTTCTATATTTTATCGAAGATTGTTAATCATGGTGAGGATTTTCCGCCGTATGCAATACACCTGATTTTTAATTTTTCCCAAATATGTTTCAACACATTGTGCTATCATCAGTGGGATGGTTTATTTTTTGTTCTGAAAAATTATAGTTACTGTACAATAGTCTTTTCAGGAAACTTCTAAAATGTTTTTTGTAGATTCATTCGTTTTTAATTTTACTTCGGTTATCTGACAATATAACTATTTCAGTTTAGTGAAAATTAAGCCTAGATATACGAGTATCACATTTTCTTACATACCTTTTATATTAGGCTACATAAAACTCGTTAAGTAGCCTACTTATTTGTTGTTTTGGTACAAACTTGTCATCTGCAAACATAACAAACAGTTAAAAAAAATTTTCTTACTTTCTAATTTTCGGTTTGAGAGAAACGCGTCATTTCTGTTTAGTACTTACTATTCTTTTCTTTCTCTTTAGAATCTAGTTGTTGCTGTTAATTTTGTAATTTGGATGTCACTCGTTATTTTTTTCCATGCAATGCATTACGCCAGTGGTAATATTCGGCGTAGGAATACAGCTGGAAGCTGTTCATTTGTTCTCTGGGTGTTTTGTTTTGAAGAGTTGCGCGTGAAATACGAGTGTTTACTGTTAGTGTCGTGTTATATTCGTCTGTTGATGGGGAATGTTGGAGTGAACCAGTATTGTGGATGCGTTTTTTCTTGTTTACATTTCATATGTGCATATACATCTGCCTGTGTGTGTGTGTGTGTGTGTGTGTGTGTGTGTGTGTGTTGCGTTTCTCTCTCTCTCTCTCTCTCTCTGCGTGTGTGTGTGTGTGTGTGTGTGTGTGTGTGTGTGTGTGTGTGTGTGTGTGTGTGTGTGTGTGTGTGTGTGTATGTGTGTGTATGTTGCGAAAATATTAGATGTTTGTTGGTATTTACATATTACTTTTGTATGTGGTTATGGTGTGTGTTAGTGGAGGATTTATGTGGGCATTTTGTGGGTGTGTCTGACAGGGAGAGTGAATTAGGGATAGGAGTGAGTGATCAGGATACTAGTATGAAGACTATTTGTACATCTCCTCTATTATGGTAAATAGTGTTTTGTTGCAGAATGATGGTTTCAATAAAAAACATGTCACATTTCTTACAGTATTGGCTTAAATGTTAGTTGACTACGGTAGTCTTTGATTGTTCAGGTAGTCAAGAGCTACAACACTGTTTTTGGAAAGTCATCTAATGGCTTTCCAACCAGGTAATCTACCCAACCACCGTTTTCCAGGACGACGAGGTTTTTATCTCGTCTACATACACATATGCAAAAACTTGCACAACAAGTGGCGTTTGAGACCACAAAACATTTGATATAAATTGCTTCTAAAATTAAAAATACTTTATCACTGTAGGATTCGCACTCGGGACTCTATTACTGAGAGGCCAGAACGCTAGCACGTGAGCTACACCGACAGGTGCTGGGACTCTTTTAATGATTGGTACTCACCGTTACTTGCAAAATTTCCAAGTCGATTTTCTCGAGAATTTTTGATAGTTGCGTCGAATGGCTTCGGCTGATTGTTATTTAAGTCCTGACCTTCACGTACCATAAATATCAAGAAATTCTAAAATCCGATAGCCATGTGGTCTCCTTGTTAGATTATTTATCCAACGATTCTGAGAAAACTATTCGACAAAAAAAAAAAAAAAAAAAAAAAAAAAAAAAAAAAAAAAAAAAGAAAAAAATACGTCTTATAGTGTGGTATATTCGCCCTTTCTATTCGTTATTCCTTATCGTTACTGTGCTACATCAAATTAAGTAAACTACTGCGCAAAATTTTGAAGAGTTCGCACTCTGTAAATCGCATTGCGTAGACCTTGCGTGTGGTTGTTTTTAGCACATACAAAGCAGCGGTTTGCGTCACGACCCTCCCTTCCCCCTCTCTCCCCCTGTGGGCACGTCTGCCGGCGCGGCGTCCATATAAAATTTGGTTGTGTCGTCGGCGGAGGTCAAAAGCAGTGCACAGAGTGATGTTCACTGAGGCGAGAGGCTGGTCGCCTAAAGAGTGGGGAATTGGACAATATCCCCCAAGAACTTATCGACAATTTGGTAGGCAGCGTTAATGAGGGGAGGAAAATGTGCGCTACTGCCCCATTAGGTCCTGCTTCTTTCTGAGAGTACGACAACGATCTCTGGAGTGTGATTGTTGTGGGGGGTGCTGGTAAGGCCGCTTAGGTACAGTTTGAGAGAAGCAATCCCTCCAAATTCACAGCATGTGATATTTATTAAATCACGTAAACATTCGTATTTGGACATTGGAGAAATCATAGGCACTAACCTATACCTATAAATGTGAATGTCTGTTCGGTGTACGCTTATCACGTCCGTACGACAAGACGCAGAGACTTAAATATTTGTACAGTTACTAATTGATACCTGAGGAAGGTTTTAGGCACGGTTTTATAGTGATCTGATAGATATTTAGTAATTTGAAGAATATAACACGAAATGCGGAACAATAACTACTCTTTGAAAATTATATTTACTCTTTGAAAATGGTTTTATTGGTTGCATTGTTGCTTGAGGGTTGATAATGATAAAAGGTCGGAGTATATTGGGATGGACAGTTATCAGTGTATATAAAATTCTACGTGTGTGTGTGTGTTAATATTTCGCTCTGCAGCGAAAAGTACAGAAGGCAAACGAATGGTCTATGTGTAACTGTTGTCTGAAGTCTCCCGTTATACACCTTAGCAGTTCCATACCGATAGCTGTAAGGGGATGGAAGATATGGTGGTGCCGATAGCTATAAGGGGCTGGAAGATATGGTGGTTGAAAGTCGTCACATTATTAAAAACAAAATCGTACTGAAGGGCAGCGATGACGTTTGCGACTCTATAGCAAGGAGGTTACATAAAGCGAAACTTAAATGTCACAGACCATATCTTTGGTCTATGCGTGCTACAATGTTTTCAGCTCTTTCTCTGTAAGGATAAGCATATGAATAAGGAAATATAATAATAAATAAATAAATCATTAAAAAAGAAATTTCTTTTAATACATCTCTTTAAAAAAACATCGATTTGACGTTTCGCGCATTACATCAAGTGATCGATCTGTGATATTATTACAATCACTATTGTAGAATTTCGTGATTGGATTCTTCGAAACGAGTGCATTTTTACGTGTGATTTGATCTACCAACACGCGAGCGGAGCTGCGGGTTTAAGCTAGTAAAGTATTAGGGATATTGCAAAGTGCTGTTCTGTCGCCGACTTTTCTGAGTGTCGACAAGCAAACAACCGGCGTCAACTTCTCGGCGAGAAGCGTCTGAGGCACGAGGAGAACAGCGATGCTGGACGGCGTGCAACGCTGACAGAACGCGCGCTGCCGGCTACTTAAACGTCACAAGTGGCAGGCGTGTAAGTCTTCACACCTGCACGGCCTCTGACGTCACTACTGGAACTACCAACTGTTACTGATGTCGCTGCAGACAAGGTCGCGGTGATTGTAGGTCACACTTCAGGAGAAGCATTTAATTAAAATAACGCGTTTCGGAAATATCCATCATCAGGTATACATCTGTTTTGTAAGCGACAAGTACACGTAGACAGACAAAGCTACATAGATATTCAAAATATGACACCTGCTGGGGAAGTTGCTCATTACTCTGATTCTGAAAAAGGTGCATGACGGAGAAATTGACCCAAAATTTACTTTCTTTTCGGACGAATTATGTTTCCACCGAAGTGGGTATGATAATTCGCAAAATAATCGTTACTAGAATTAGGAAAAGCCTAACTTAATTCATAAACAGCCACTGCATGATCAAAAAATAGGAGTGTGGTGCACTCTTAGGGTCGAGAGAATAATAAGCCCTATATTTTTTCAGGAAACTGGTAATAGTGACAGGTATGTTGAAAACATATCACGGCCTTTCTTTGCCCAGTTAACTGAGAGAGAGAGCTTTCGCGACATTTCAGCATGACTCTGCGACGGCACATACAGCCAACTTATGATTACGGCAAATAGGTAATGTGTGTCGTGAAAGAATTATCACTAAGAACATTTAGCGCCCTCGTTCTCCTGATTTAAACACGTGCGTTTTTGTTTTTTGTTTTTTTCTGTGGGGAGCATTAAAAGAGAAAGTGTACAAATCAAATCCCCACACTTTAGGTTAACTAAAAACAAACAATCGTCATGAAATCGCTGTAATTTTTGAAAGGCAACTTCAGAGTGTAGTGAGCAACTTCCTCTGCAGGTGTCAGAAATGCTCGAACAACGAAGGGAGGCAGTTCCAACACCTCCTTGCGTAATACAGGTGAGTGATAAACTTGTCTTTCTAAGTGTGTGTGATATATGTCAGGAATAACTTGCGCGCCAACCCGTATTAAATTTAGTGCGGAGGTCGGGTGGCCCGCTAAGCGGGCACTGCAGCTACCGTCGCCGGCAAGTCGCAAAGGCGGTTGCGCTGAGGACTGATCACCCTGTATATATACAGGGTGTTACAAAAAGGTTCGGCCAAACTTTCAGGAAACATTGCTCACACACAAAGAAAGAAAATATGTTAGGTGGACATGTGTCCGGAAACGCTTAATTTCCATGTTAGAGCTCATTTTAGTATTTCTCTGTAAATGTAAATTGAAATAATTCGTGCAGACAGTTGTCGAAATACACTCTACCTGTGCTGCTAGAACATGTGCCTTTACAAGTACAACACAACATGTGGTTCACGCACGATGGAGCTCCTGCACATTTTAGTCGACGTGTTCGTACGCTTCTCAACAACAGATTCGGTGACCGATGGATTGGTAGAGACGGACCAATTCCATGGCCTCCACGCTGTCCTGACCTCAACCCTCTTGACTTACATTCATGGGGGCATTTGAAAGCTCTTGGCTACGCAACGCCGGTACCAAATGTAGAGACTCTTCGTGCTCGTATTGTGGACGGCTGTGATACAATACGCCATTCTCCAGGGCTGCATCAGCGCTCCAGGGATTCCATGCGACGGAGGTTGCATGTATCCTCACTAACGGAGGACATTTTGAACATTTCGTGTAACAAAGTGTTTGAAGTCACACTGGTACGTTCTGTTGCTGTGTGTTTTCATTCCATGATTACTGTGATTTGAAGAGAAGCAATAAAATGAGCTCTAACATTAAGCGTTGCAGGACACATGTCCACATAACATATTTTCTTTCTTTGTTTTTGGGGAATTTTTCCTGAAAGTTTGGCCGTACCTTTTTGTAACACCTTGTATATAGATTCATTCAAAATTCGCACTACTCCCTTTTATTTGAAGAACTCGGCAGCAATTTGGAAACCTGACTGAGGGGGTCTTTTGTAAATGGAAGGGGGTTGTGTGATGTCTCAAATAATATCAGCATTTTCTGACAAGTTGATGTACGTAATGTATTTCGCGTCACCCAGCACTGCCTGTGATGACCCTGTCTAACACCGACTCCGCCGCTTCTGCTCTCGCCCTCGCTCAGTGTGCTGCTTTGCTGACGCGCTGTCTCTCTTGCAGGCGGCGGGTCGACGACGGTGACGCTGGCGGCGGACGTGAAGCAGGGCCCGCAGTTCGAGGACGTCAGCAAGTACTTCGAGGGCGTCGCCGACGACCGCACCAAGGTCACGTGGGCGCACCGCGTCAACACCCGACAGGCGCTGCTCGCCGCCCTCAACGGTGAGTGCCACGAGGACACGCCAAATTACACGTACCTGTTGCCAAAATACGAGGGCAAGTCCATTATTACCCGCAAAGTAGTTATGAAATTTTATTGTAATAAAATACGAAACTTACAACAACATCATTTTTGCCATAGTCTACTTGCTTTTCAATGCACTTCGTCCATCTCTCTACAAGCTTCCTTATGCCCTCATAAAAGAAGGTTTTCGATTGAGCTGCGAGCCAGGAATGCACCGCTTCTTTCACTGCTTCGCCCGAGTCAAACCGACGTCCCCTTAATGCCTGTCTGAGTGGACCAAACAAGTGATAGTCAGAAGGGGCAAGATTGGGACTATATAGAGGACTAGCTGAACCCCCGCTGCTTCGCATGCGTAGGCTGTTTGGTCTTAAGATTCGTAGTTATAGCTTGAAATTTGAGTTAACAGCACCAAAATTGGCTTAGTAGCAACGTATTTTCAAAAAATGTTTCATCTCCTATTTCACCCCCTAATTGATTAATTTTCTGAAAATACCGAAACACTTGACTTTTTAATTCTGACCAAGAAAACATATACCAATTTTTGTGGTTGTAGCTTCAAAATTGCCTTATTAACAAAAGATTTTGGAAAAACATCCTCTCTCCATTTTAACCCCCTTCATGGTTGAATTTCCAAAAATACCGAAATACTTATTTTTTTAACTCTAACGAACAATACAAATACAAATTTTTTGTAGCTATAGCTTCAAAATTGTCTTGACAACAATGTGTTTACGAAAAGAATTTTTGATCCCCTCTTTTAGCCCCTTACTTGTTGAATTTCCAAAAATACCAAAACATGTGTCTCTTTAATCCTGATCAAGAGTCCATAACCTAAGTTTCGTAGTTATAGCTTGAAATTTGAGTTAACAGCAACATATTTTTGAAAATCAATTTTTTGCGTCATCTATTTTACCCCTTATCTGTCGAATTTCAAAAAATGCCGAAACACGTGTCTTTTAAATTCGAAGCCTGAATTAAAATCCGAAATTTTGTAGTTCTAGCTTCAAAATTGCCTAAATAGCTACGTATTTTCAAAAAACGTTTCATCCCCTATTTCACCCCCTTACGGACGGAATATTGAAAAATCGCTTCTTAAATGACGCCTACAGAGTAAGATTAACACCCTCCAGAAATTTCAAGTTTCTATCTTCAGTGGTTTGGGCTGGGCGATGATGAGTCAGTCAGTCAATCAGTCAGACAATCGGGACACTTACTTTTATATATAGAGATGATCCAGTACTTCGAATTTGAGTTCCTGGAGCGTTTCAGCAGTATGGACAGCAGTATGCGGACGGGCATTGTCGTGCAACAACACAACACCTTCTGACAGCAATCCTCGGCGTTTGCTTCGAATTGCAGGCTTTAGTCTGTCAGTAAGCATCTCACTGTAACGTAAACAGTTAATTGTTGTGCCCCTTTCACCATAATGTTGCAGTACAGAACCTCGTGCATCCCAAAAAACCGTAGGCATAAGTTTTCCTGCCGACGGTTGCGTCTTCAACTTTTACTTGCCGGCCGCGGTGGCCGCGGGGACTGAGACGCTTCAGTCACGGTCTGCACGGCCACTACGGTCGGGGGTTCGAATCCCCCCTCGGGCATGGATATTTGTGCCGTCCTAGTTCGTAAGTAGTTCATAAGTAGTTTTTAAGTTTAGGGACTGATGACCCCGTAGTTAAGTCCCATAGACTATACAAACATTTGAACATTTGAACTTTTACTTGCACGGCGTATTTGGGTGTTTCCATTCCATACTCTGCCGTTTACTCTCCGGCTCGTAATGATGGATCCATGTTTCGTCACCAGTAATGATTCTATCTAAGAAGTTGTCCCCTTCGATACCATAGCGATCCAAATGTTTTTTTGCAGATGTCGAGGCGCGTTTGCTTATGCAACTGTGTGAGTTGTTTTGGGACCCATCTTGCACAAACTTTACGAAACCCAAGTCTGTTGTAAATAATTTCGTAGGCACAACCATGACTAATTTGAAGACGATGATCGACTTCATCGATAGTTAATTGTCTGTCTAAGAGAATCATTTCACGTGATCGCTCAATGGTTTCTTCATTTGTGGCGGTAGACTGTCGTACGGCTCCTTCACCGTGGTTAACACTCGTGTGACCATTTCGGAATTTTTAATCCACTCGTACACACTTCGTTCTGGCAAAACACTGCTCCCGTACTGTACTGAAAGTCTTCTATGAATTTCGGCCCCTGATACACCTTCCGCCCACAACGTATCACTGAACGTTGCTCTTCTTTTGTGCAAATAGACAGCGGAGCAGCCATGATTAACAGCACGGCAGTGACAACGAAACTAACGTAGCAGCTTGAAAATTGCAAAGATATAACAAAGCATGCGTCACCAACGTAAAACGACAGTACTACCAACATAAAAATATAACTAAATTGCGGATAATAATCGACTTACCGTCGTATGTACACAGAGATCGTTGTTCACTATTTTATTCCAGACTAGATGCAAACCCGGCGTTGCCCGGGAGTTTATGTATCTTACACTCTCGTAGTCCACATCCCTTCCCCCCGCCCCCGTTTCTTTCTGCATCCACCTCTTTCTCTCCCATCTCTCCATCTCTCTGTTCATTTCCACGACTCCCTCTCTGGGCAAAGTTTTCTGCAAGGTACCCTCAATCATGCACCATACAAACATTTATGTACCCAGTGATCTTCCTCTTGGTTTAAAGGTCATGTGTGTAAAAATTCATAAAGATATAGCAAAACTATGCATTGTGTAAAATTCCATATGTTAACTACCCTCCACCATGCACATAACGAAATTTCATACAGACAGTGACATTCCTCTTGTTTTTAATATAGAGCGTGCAATATAGGAACAAAACTGTAGATATCTATGCAATAGAAACGCAGGGCCGCCTTGAAAAACGCACATTGTTGTTCTCAAATATTCCAATTTTATTTCATACTACCCTTGTTCTGAGAAAAAAAATCTCCGAAATCGGTCGAACCGTTCTCAAGTATTTAGGGATCCATTTTTATGTTGGAAAGTACCCTCCTCCATGCACCGTATCAAACTTAAGGTAGACGGTGACCTTCCTCTTGATTTGAAGGTCAAGCCTTGAGAAATTTCGTGAAGATCGGAATGAAACTAGATTTCGTGAGTCTGTAGGGGAAGTATGAAAAACCAAGCGCCTATGATAAAATACTTTCTTGGCTGACGTTTTCTACCTATAAACTACATTTCTGCCAAATTTCAGCTTCATAGGTGAAATAGTTTTCGAGATTTCGTGTTTAGTCAGTGTGTGAGTGAGTGAGAGTCCTTTCGCTTTTATATAGATAGAGATTAAGAAAACATATTGCTTAATTTTGGATGCAAGAGAATTAGACAAAAATAAATAGTTACATGCAAATCTGTAATGATAAATTTATTTGATACAATGTCAAGCCTGATGCGTCAGTTTTGCGTCGTCTACAGCGAAACTGTTGAGAGCAGTAGACTTGTGGGGATGGTATGGTTGGGGAATGTCAGTTACAAAACGCTTCATAAATGTCGGAAATTACATGCAAACTTTGTTGCAGGTCCCTAACTAATCCCATTTTCCAATAATTGATGCATAAATCTGGGTATTGGCACGCGGTGGCCGCTCATTATTTATGACGTCATATCTCCTGAGCTATGCGTCGTGCTCTTTTGTTTTGGAGTCAGGAACCTTCGTGGAACAGTACGGTGAACAGTTCACCAAAGTTGTATTGCACTCGAATGAGTTGTTTATGAACGCATAGAGGGCATACAGAGAAACATATATATAAATGAATTGCTGTTCGTTAGTCTCGCTAAAACTCGAGAACGGCTAAACCTATTTGGCTAATTTTAGTCTTGAAATATTCGTGTAAGTCCAGGGAAGGTTTAAGCGGTGATAAAATATAGAAAAGTTGTCCGGAAAAGAGGAAAATCGGGAAAAACTGAAACAGCTTTTTTCATTGAGCTATCAATACCGTTCGTCCAATAGCGATAAAATTTTATACATTTCATGTTGAAAGCAAGACGAAGGTTCGCATCAAATAAAAATTTGGAAAACTGTCCGGAAAGTAGGAAAATTTAGGAAAAACCGAAAGCCATATATTTTTTTTTCTAGGAATGAAAATCAATTGCCACATGGTTGTAAAAGCATCACTTGAGTACGGCCTGATAGGACAAGGTTTGTATGAAATAAAGTTTTTGGATATCTACCGGAAAATTGAAAAATTTGAAACAAACTTAAAGTGCGTGTTTCAAGGTGTTTTTGATTGAATTCAGCACTATAACTGACTATTCTCACGACAGAGAGGGGTAATTCTTTTTTTTTTCGTTAATTATGGTCTTGGAAAAGTTTTCAGTAAACAAATAGGGACAGTTAAAAAGGTAAGTCGCAAAATTCTAACCAAGTTCCTTTTTTAATGTGTTTATAACTGTACTCAACACTAAGTTGAGAACCGTTCACCCGACTGCGATAAAATTTTGATCATTTGACGTTCAACCAAAGATGAACGTTATTATGAACTGAAAATTTGGGAAATTACCCGGAAAATTTGAAAACTCGTGAGAAACTGAAAAAGCCTTTTTTCAATGGGATATCAATATCATTCGTCTGATTGAGATAAAATTTTGGATATTTGACGTTCAAACCAAGAGTAACGTTCTTATGGTTAAAAAATTTGGAAAAGTTTCCCAGAAAATTGGAAAATACAGAAAAAATAGAAAGAGATTTTTCTATGAAATATCAATACCACTCATCTGACTGCGATAAAATTTTGCACATTTGACTTTCAAAGCGAGAGGAAGGTTTGAGTGAAGTAAAAGTTATGAATAGTTGTCCAGAAAATAGGAAAATTAGTGGGAAACCGAGAGAGATATTCTCTTTGGGATATCAATATCATTCGTACGATTGCGATAAAATTTGACACATTTGACGTTCGAAGCAAATGCCTTTATAAAGCTACTGGGTCTAAAATACATATAATTTAAACTATAAGATAATGGCCTTCAGTGGCACACGATGCACGTGGCGCCTGGAGACGACTCGCGGGTGCACTAGTCGCGGCGCCCCGTGCCCAAAATCTCGAGAATTGATATTTCAACTGTAGAAAAAGAATTTCGAAGTGTTAGCATCATTTCACATGCAAGGGTACATGTCCTGACATTAAGCGTATGCGAAGTACCCAGCGACTAAATCTTTTACTGTAAACACTTGAAATTTATGCAGTGGGTTACTTATAAATGAAGTATCGGTATAATTATGAGGACTAAAGAAAAATCAAGCTCTGATAGGAAACTAGAAGATTTGTTGCGCCTCAGTTGAACAGTGGTAGAGTGCCAGACTACAAATCCAAAGGTCGCGGTGTTCGATCCCCGCCAGGTCCTAGGATTTTTATCTGTCACTTTCCATTTCTTTTGCCTCAGGCAGTATTGCTCATGTGAAAAATATCGAGTAGCACCGTGGTTCGGAACCCACGTCGAACTGTAGGTCCCCCTGTAACTGGCTGCGTAAGTCAGTTCGAAGAAGGCAACGGCATACCACCTCCAAACAGGACCATGCCTAGTAAAGCACTGTGGTGTTCAAACCACTCTTCGGATTGTTGACTGCTTTGCCTTTTCTTAGTACTAAGTTCAATGTTTCGAATTCGACAAATTCATGTAAAAATAAAAATAAAAATAGCAATTTATTTCTCGAGTTTATTTTAAAAAAATAGAAAATTGTATGTTTGATCTCTGATTTACGAAATATCGTAATTTCTCAATAATTTTCCAATATATATCTGAAAGTTACGACGGCTGGGCTGAAGAATTTGGAAGTAATTACAACAGTGTACCCTGCACATCCCTCAGTTCGATGCGTTGTTGTTTTCTGTTTCCTCTAGGAAAAGATGACCCTTATGAAGATCAGTATGACAAAGGTATTGGATGTGAGGGGAGGCGTCGAATTGAAATGTGTGCCGCGACCGGCATTCCAACCAGCGTGTCCTTATACCCAATATTTTTGATATAATGGGACAGTATATTATGTCTCACGAAATTGAATTATTGTTGATATTTATATCAGTATGACAGTAAGAATTAGGGTCTAACAGTTGTACGGCGACTTTGCAGGTGAGAAACGTGCAGTTGTCGCCTGATCGGTGCTATCGACAAGGGTTCGCAAATCGATTCCGTATTTCTTGATTTCCAGAAGGCGTTTGATACCGTACCTCACAAACGGCTTTTAATCAAATTGCGTGGTTATGGTATATCGCCCCAAATTTGCGATTGGATAGGGGATTTCCTGTCAGAGACGACACAGTTTGTAGTAATCGATGGTAAAGGCATCGACTAAAACACAGGGGATATCGGGGTTTCACAGGGTAGTGTTATTGGTCCTCTGCTGTTCCTTATTTACATAAACGATTTAGGGGAAAATCTAAGTAGCTCCCTTAGGTTGTTTGCAGATGACGCCGTCATTTATCGTCTACTGAAATCATTTGAAGATCAAAACCAACTGCAGAAGGATCTGAATAAGATATCACTATGGTGTAAAAATTGGCAATTGACTCTAAGTAATGAGAAGTGTGAAGTCGTGCACATGAGTACGAAAAGAAATTCGTTAAACTTTGTTTACAACATAAATCAATCAAAAGTGAAGGCCGAAAAATCCACAAAATACCTAGGAATTACTATTACTTCAGACTTAAATTGGAAAGAACACATCGATAATGTCGTGCGAAACGCGAAACAGAGACTGCATTTTATTGGCAGAACTTTAAAAGATGTAACAGAACTACGAAAGAAAGTTCATAGACTACGCTTGTTCGTTTTTTTTTTTTTTTTTTTTTTTTTTTTTTTTTTTTTTTTTTTTTTTTTTTTTTTTTTTTTTTTTTTGGTATTGCTGCCCTGTGTGGGATCCTTATCAGGTGGGTTTGACGGAGGACATGGAAAGAGTCCAAAGAAGGAGAGCTCGTTTCGTATTGTCACGATACAGGGCAGACAGCGTTACGGAAATGATACAGGATCTGGGATGGGAATCATTACAGCAACGGCGCTTATCTCTGCGGCGTGGTCTACTTACGAAACTCCAATCGCCAACATTCTCCTCCGAATGCAAAGATATATTGTTGATTCCCAGTTACATAGGTAGAAATGATCATCAAAATAAAATACGAGAAATCAGAGGCCGAACGGAGAGATTCAGGTGTTCTTTCTTCCTGCGCGCTATTCGTGAATGGAATGGGAGATAAATAGTCTAATGGTGGTTCGATGAACCCTCTGCCAGGCACTTAAATGTGATTTGCAGAGTATCCCATGTAGATGTAGATGTAGAAATTTTCAAATGTTTGTATAGTCTATGGGACTTAACTACGGGGTCATCAGTCCCTAAACTTACAAACTACTTATGAACTACTTAGGAACTAGGACGGGGGGATTCGAACCCCCGACCGTAGTGGTCGTGCAGACTGTGACTGGAGCGCCTTAGTGTCCTCGGCCACCGCGGCCGGCGTAGATGTAGACGGCGTCACTGAAATCGTCGACCTTTGGGCAGTGTTAACTTATCTGATGACTGCGTCGTCACTTCATTAACCGTTTGTGCAGTTAGCTGTCGAATCAGCCTCTTGCCGGAGACGAACCCCAAACACTCTGCCCTTAGCTGTCCGCCAGTCCGCCCACAAAGAGCAGGGAAAAGCGGGAGCTTGCTTTCAAGCAGCGAGGACGCATTCTCATTAGGGTGTGGCGAACAGCGGCGGATAGCTGTATGCAGAGAGATGGGACGGGAGTCAGCAGGTTGTCCCTTTTGTATCCAGTAATGAGCGCGCCGTCGACAGGACGTGAACCCGCTGCTCTCCTGTGCTGCTTCCTTATAATCGGCGTCTGCAGTGCTGCCTGCGACGGTTGTGGGCAGCTTCTGTCTGGTTCCGCGGTGCGTGAAAATAATCGCCCCGCGGCCGCCAGAGGGACCGACATGAGCGGTGCCCTTCAAAGGGCAGGCCGGCCGATATGGCAGGTCTCTGCCTCACAGTCGTACCCGCAGAATGTAGTATAGCGGCCGTTCAGCCACAAACTGCCGTGGCTGGCCAGTTCCGTGAATGCGACATCTGTAGTGTGAGAATGGTACCTCTTATAATGATCTATCATCTATAAATGTGAATGTCTGTTCGGTGTACGTTTCTCACGAAATGTTCAAATGTTTGTTAAGCATATGGGACTTAACTACGGGGTCATCAGTCCCTAAACTTACAAACTACTTATGAACTACTTACGAACTAGGACGGCATAAATATCCATGCCCGAGGGGGAATTCGAACCCCCGACCGTAGTGGCCGTGCAGACCGTGACTGCAGCGCCATAGTCCCCGCGGCCACCGCGGCCGGCCGTTTATCACGTCTCAACCACAAGACATAAAGAGCTAAAAATTTGTACAGTTACTAATGTCTACCCGGAGAAAGCTTTAAGGAACGGTATTATGGCGATCCGATAGATATTTATCTATATGCAGGAGGTCCCAGCTGCCGGCTGCGGTGGCCGAGGAGACTGAGGCGTTTCAGTCACGGTCTGCACGGCCACTACGGTCGGGGGTTCGAATACCCCCTCGGACATGGATATTAGTGCCGTCCTTAGTCTTAGCTAGTTCATAAGTAGTTTGTAAGTTTAGGGACTGATCACCCCGTAGTTAAGTCCCATAAGCTTTACAAACATTTGAACTTTTTTTTGTGTACCAGCTATCTTGTCCATCCAAAATACCTGTGGAACAATAACAGCTATCGGAAAACGACTTTCGCCGGTATCAATGCACGGCTGGGGGCCCATGAATTTACATATTCGGAAACATTCTAAAACGAAAGCAAATGTGTTTTTTTAACACAAACTTATGTTTTTTTAAATGGACACCCTATATTGTTTCTTCAGCAATCCATACCATGGCAAATCACATAAACAATGGCGTTGATTGCATCG
Organism: Locusta migratoria; assembly: GCA_026315105.1. Lineage (NCBI taxonomy): Eukaryota > Metazoa > Arthropoda > Insecta > Orthoptera > Acrididae > Locusta > Locusta migratoria. The sequence goes on along the minus strand of CM048750.1, from coordinate 395,451,942 downwards.
CAATATTCCAATTACATCCCGAAATGTTGCGACGCGAAGTTGAGGCTTGAAATACGCGAAACGCGCGGCTAGCGCACGTTCTGAGACTCAGGCGAGAACCCCATGCTGCTCAGGACGAGCGCTATCGATTTTATATAGGACCAGAATTTTTTCGGTTTCTCTGAAACATCTTTTGCTAATCTCTATTAACTTTTGCCTGTCATCTTTTGCGTGTTCCTTTTTGAATCGAGAGTACAACAGTCTTTGCTTTCTCAATAGCTTTCTAACATTATTATTATACCACAGTGGATCTTTTCCATCTTTAATCGTCTTTACTGGCACATATTTCTCTAACCCTTTATGTAAAATGCACTTAAATTTAGTCCACAAGTCCTCTACATCCACACTACCGGAAGTAAACGATGCTCATGCATTTTCTAAGTGCGATCCTAACAATTGCTTATCGGCTCTTCCTAACAAAAAACCGCTCCTAGCCTTGGTTTATGAATGTTGGTCACCATCGACGCTATGACGATATCATGATCACTAATTTCTTTGTTGACGGACTACACTTCGTCAGGAATCTGTTTGGAATCAGCCTTACTTACGACCGATGTTATGTAGTCGTTCCATTTCAATTCTCGCCTTATGTCTACGCTCACTTATTTTATGGAAATAACTACTCCTAGTGTTTGTTCTTCTATAACTTAGTTAATCAAGCATCTTTCTCTCTATGTAATCGCAGTACTTTATCCTTATCTACGCTGACAGTGGACTACTGTAAGTCGGTCTTGTCGAATACGCTTCTCACGACTTTCTGAAAAAGTGTGGTTCTATGTTTAAACTATGGTAAGTATGAAAATCTTGTCTTTTTTATTTCATTTTTTAGTCAGTGGATTGTACACTATTTGGTGCATTAATTGACGGTAGTACTTTGACTTTCGACAACTACTAAAAGTATTTTCATTATAAAATATTTTTAATTACATATCAGAACGAAATGTCACAGCGATACCGCTTTCGTCATGTAAAATTACTCACACTGAATTGTCACAATTAAAACACTTCAAAATTGTTTCCATCCAGCCTTTATGATTACGCGACTACAGACTACCAACAGGCCGATAGCGGTCACGCGAGCACATCTTGCTGGAGATATCATTGTCCACCGGCGTTCCAGTTGTCACACAGACCGGATGTCAGTCAATTTATATCATATTTCACTGCAATACGTAATTAAAAATTTTTCCGAAGAAGACATCCCTAGCAGTGTCGAAACAATGTTACAAAATAGCCGTTAATTATTGCAACCAGTAGTCTGTAATGTACAGACTAAACATTTCTGCACGGTTGTCGCCATGGGGAAAACTGCAATCGTCTGGTTAGGCGTCTTCGCTGCTCGCTGCTTCTGTCCCTCTTCAGGATTCCGCCGCAGACTGTCCCCCAGAGCCGCGATCAGTCGTACACCTCTGCTCTCGTTGAAAATGTCGCCGCTCTGACATTCCAGCAAGAGGAGCCTGCATTCGCCATCCCTAAGGAAATTCAACCCATTCTTCGTTACTTATATTATTCTACAGCCTTTCTTTAGACATTACACTTTCTAGCTAGGGCTAGAAAGTGAATGTTCCTGTAATCCACAACCCCCTAGGTCCGTGCCCGCATAACCCGCCTGTGCCGCTGGTTGCAGTCAGAGTAGGCGCAAGGCTCGTCACAGCGCAACAAACAATAATGAAATTTGCTGACAGACTGAAACTTCCGCAGGACCAACCTTTGTTGTCCTTAGCCATTTTTCCGCAGTATCCTATCTCCCGTCAGTTTCTCGCGAAATATTTGGGAGGCAGTGGAGCGGGTTCGATAACTCACTTGGAAGATCCGTGGCCCCTGCCGGTTCAATATGCAGTTTTCAGCCGTGACGAAGTCCCAAACAATGATAATCGTATGGTGCATTTGTGGAAACATATAATGGAAGTATGATAAAATATCGAGATGAAATGAATTGATAAAAGAAGGGAAAATCGAAAATGAGTCAGTAGAAAAGATGACGTCTTCGTTTTAATATCCGTCTGTTCTCTCTTATCACTGCAAGATGGCTTTGTTTGAAATGTTGGCTGTCCTCCGCCACTGTGTGCAGTTAGGATATCGTACTGACCTACAGTACTCCAAAAGAGGCAGCGGGGAAAAATGTTCAAATGTTTGTGGAGTTTATGGGACTTAACTACGGGGTCATCAGTCCCTAAACTTACAAACTACTTATCAACTAGCTAAGACTAAGGACGGCACAAATATCCATGCCCGAGGGGGGATTCGAACCTCCGACCGTAGTGGCCGTGCAGACCGTGACTGGAGCGCCGCAGACCGCTCGGCCACCGCGGCCGGCAGGGGGGAGTGGAGGAAATAGTGTAGGTAGTTTCTTTCTTGGCTTTGGCATGTCTTCTGTTTCGCCGATTTTGATTTACTCGCATTTTGTATGGGATGATTTCAGTTTAAGTTGCTAGTAATTGTAACTGTCTATCGTACTGTAAGTGATGTCCTTACCATAACTTAGTTTGTAAAACTAGGGAGCAATGATCTTTAGTCTATTAAGTCTAAAATCATATGAAATTTTTAATTTTCATTGCTGTCAAGGCAGGAAGAAGCAGACAGCTTGGTGGAATGACACAGTCAAGGCAGCCTGTAAAAAGAAAAAGAAGGCATTTCAAAACTGGCTCCATACTAGAAATCAGGCAGACAGAGAAAGTTATGTTGAAGAAAGAAACAAAGCCAAACGGATAATTGCAGAATCCAAGCAGAAATCATGGGAAGACTTTGGAAACAAGCTAGAATCTCTGGGCAAAGACGCGGGAAAACCACTTTGGATCGTAATTAGCAATCATCGAAAGGGAGGGAAGAAGGAATTAATAAGTGTTTTGGACAGGTCAGGAAAGCTACTAGTCAATCCTGTGGATGTCTTGAGCGGATGGAGGGAATATTTTTAAGAATTGCTCAATGTAGGTGAAACGTTCAATGATGTGTCAGAGTTTCAGGTAGAATGGGATAGGAACGACGATGGAAACAGGATCTCATTTGAGGAAGTGGAGAAAATGGTCAGGAGATTACAGTGCAATAAAGCGGCTGAGGTGGATGAAATTAAGCCGGAACTCGTCAAATACAGTGGAATATCAGGTCTCAACTGGTTACACAGAATAATTGAGAAGGCGTGGGAATCGGGACAGGTTCAGTCTGACTGGACAAAAGCGGTAATCTTGCCAATTTTCAAACATGAAAACAGAAAAGATTTCAACAACTATCGAGGTATCTCTTTAATTAGCGTTGTAGGCAAAATATTCTCAGGTATTGTTGAAAGGAGAGTGTGAGTATTAATTGAGCACAAGTTAGATGAAAATCAGTGTGGGTTTAGCCCTCTTAGAGGCTGTCAGGACCAGATCTTTAGCCTACGGCAGGTAATGGAAAAGTGCTATGAGTGGAACAGGAAATTCTATCTATATTTCATAGATCTGGAAAAGGCTTATGACCGTGTTCCTAGGAGAAAGCTACTGTCAGTTCTTCAAGATTATGGTATAGGAGGCAAACTTTTGCAGGCAATTAAAGGGCTTTACGTAGACTGCCAGGCATCAGTTAGAGTAGATGGCAAATCAAGCTCATGGTTCAGGGTAGTTTCAGGGGTAAGACAAGGCTGTAACCTGTCACCACTGTTGTTCATACTATTCGTGTATTCGTGGATCATATGTTAAAAACGGTAGACTGGCAGGGCGGGATTAAAATAGGTCAAAACAAAATAAGCAGTCTAGCATATGCGGATGACTTAGTTGTAATGGCGAATTCGATCGAAAGGTTGCAAACAAATATTTCAGAGCTTGATCAGATGTGCAAGGATTATGATATGAAGATCAGCATCTCCAAAACGAAAGTAATGTCTGTGGGAAAGAGATTCAAACAGATTGAGTGCCAGCTAGGAGGAACAAAGAACAGGTAGACAGTTTCAAGTACCTGGGATGTATTTTCTCACAGGATGGCAACATAGTGAAAGGACTGGAATCGAGGTGCAGCAAAGCTAATGCAGTGAGTGCTCGGCTAAGATCTACTCTCTTTTGCAAGAAGGAAGTAAGTACCAAGTTAGCAGTGCACCGCTCTATCTTTCGACCAACTTTGTTACCTAAGAGACTTATGAGCTCGGCTGCGGAGGGTAAGAGGAGTCGAGGTAGGCCAAGAAGAAAGTACTTAGATTCGGTGCAGAATGATTTTGAAGTAAAAGGCATAACATAAGACGAGGCATCAATGTTAGCATTGAATAGGGGATCATGGAGCAATTTTATTAGAGGTACTTTGCTCCAGACTGAACGCTGAAAGGCATAATCAGTCTCTAATGATGATGATGATGATGTCACAACCTCTCCCCTACTGCGAAGTTAGCGGAGTGACAAGCTTAAAATAACGAATCCCTTAGCCCTACCCTAACAAGCTCTCCAAAAGTTTCCTCTTCCGCATCGATCCTACAAACCCTGTCCGCCGACAGATCTCCTGAGCAATCCGTTCCCCCTCCTAGTAACAATATTCCTAACGCCAAAGCACCCAGATGCATCCCCATGGGTCACCCATACCACCCCTGTCGAAATGCCTTAACAAATTGCCCTCTAATCTCAGGTCCTGAAGTCATCCCTCCACCTTTTCGCCTTCCTTCCCACCTCCGCATCATCCTCGTAACCTTACAACATTCCCAAACCGCCATCCCTACCTGTCCCTTCCACAACCACCTGTTCCAGTCCGACCACAGGGAAAACTTACTCAATTGAAGGCAGAGTCACATGCGAAACCATGCATGTCGTTTACCAATCGATACGTGTCTATTCCACTGTGGTGTCTATTATACAGTGGTATTACCACCATTGGTCTGGGGGAAAGCCACTGTCCTGTGGCAGGGCATGCCTTCCAACGTGACTGCAAGGATAATGTTCTTCTCGAGTTTCCTGCCGGGTAAATACGTCATCTGGACACAATATTTCGGCGGTCCACCTGGCCGCCATCCTCAGGTGACAGTGCTGGTACACTGACTTGCCGAGACAGTACAAGCCGCGAGCGGAGTCCCCTATATACGCCGCGGAAGGCCGAGGGCGCGTGCGCAAGAATGGACAGTTCTGCCCTCTACGTTTCAGCGCCGACAGTGGTAGAAGCCGGCGTAAACGATAGATCGCTATTCAGCAGAGACCGTTGTTTTTTGATGTCAAACAATACAGGGTCCCACATTTTACTCAAGGGAAAACCCTTGTCTCTGTTTATAATATTGTCAGAAAGACGTATTGCGATCAATTCTGACAAAAAGAGCTTTTTCCATTTCAAATGCTAAAAGTCTGACTAAAGAGGTGGACCATCTGAGAACGGTATGGTTACACTGACCAACAGATCTGCCGTGCATTCCAATTTGGACGGTCGCGGGAACCACAAGAAGAAACTTGCAAGTCGCTGGCTTTGCTACCGTTTGCTAGAAGCATTTCTTCAAAAATAGGAAGGGTTTTGAAAAGACATGACATCCAATGTAGTTTTCATCCACCTGCCAAGGTTAGAGCGCCCCTGGGATCAGTAAAGGATGACTTAGTATTGAGGAAACCCGGCATGTACCAAATTCCTTGTCTCCGTGGGAAAGTTTACATCGGTCAGACAATCCGAACAATTCAAGATCGATGTACTGAACACCATTAACACACAAGATTGCTTCAGCAAAAATGTTCAAATGTTTGTTAAGCTCATGGGACTTAACTACGGGGTCATCAGTCCCTAAACTTACAAACTACTTATGAACTACCTACAGCTAAGGACGGCACAAATATCCATGCCCGAGGGGGGATTCGAACCCCCGACCGCAGTGGCGGTGCAGACCATGACTGGAGCGCCTCAGTCCCCTCGGCCATGTAAGTAGATTTGCTCTATTTATGTCACTGTGGTTTCAATTCTACTTCCATATGGATGGTATTGACGTTGTTCGTTTAGATGGTATTCATTCCCCAGTAAGTTGACTTGTTGCAGTTTTGCCCACATGCGTTTGTGTTTTAATATTAATCGCGCACCACAGGAACGTGTAATTTCATAATTCAATTGTTTGTAGAGTTATGGGACCTAACTACAGTGGTCATCGGTCTCTAAACTTACAAACTATTTAAACTGACTTAGCCTAAGAACACCACCATGCCCTAGGGAGGACATGAACCTCCGACAGCCAACGGCCGGGCGCACCGCAGCAAGGCGCCCTAGTGTACACGGCTATTCTGCCGCGGCAATTTCATAATTGACAAGTACCTTTATCGTTGTGCTCTTATCGTATTTTCCCAGGAAAAGTGTTTAGTTTCTTCGCAAAAATGAGCCATTCGTTTTAAACTACGATCAAAGTAGCAGTTTTAAATAATATTCCTTCTTCCCCCCGTTCGCCCAGCACCAGAACTGTGCAATGGTTTGCGGGTCTGCGTGGCTGCCCTGAACGTGGGCAGATTGAACAGTATACGGCAGCCAACACAGGCCGCGCACGACAGAACGCCATACGGCGACCGCCCCCCACAGCGCATAAATCATGAAAGGCCGTTTCTTTTTTAAGCGGCCGCGATCGCCTTGTGACCGATACTGTTTCCCTGCGCCACAATCACGCCGCGAATAGCTGGCGACGAATGTGGAATAAGGAACAAAGCGACTTCTCCAGCTGCAACAGTGATTTTCTTATATAACCGCACAGTAACACAGAAGAAGACCAAATGTTACTGCGTTTTACTATCGCGGAAACGAAACGCTTGCTGATACCTTTACTTAATAAGGTGAAATCAACCACACGAAGTCGCTTGTCGGATTTATAAGCGCGAAATGTCAAATTGTGAAAGTGTTTCTAATTTGATGACACTGAATTCTCTCGTTCTGTATGGTCTACCAGATAATACTCTTAGTTGTTTTGGATTAGAGAATCTAGTATCTGGACCTTTTAATGCTTCCGCGTTAGACCTGTACTGACTCGTCTCCGAAGCCAAGGAGCTGTCTGAAGGACCGCGAGAGGTACGATCACGGAAGAAAACTATTCACGCTGTCCCCTTGGATTACAATTGGATAGTGCACGGTTAGTGCCTGCCTTACCACTGTAGGGTCAGTAACGAATGTTGTGTACAAGTTACGCGACCTTTGAGTGGCGCAGAACGGCCAGAATTGTAACAAATCGTAAAACTGCATCGCGATACTGCTCCTGATCACACCTCAATCGTATGATTTTGGCCCACTTTAGATTACGGTAGTAGCACTAAAAGTGGGCCTTTGCGATCATCTTGTGAGAGCTCGAAATTTAAATGAAAATAACGGCTTAACCATTCATCTGACATGAAAATTGAATAACCGAATTTGTAGAGGAGAAAATTCTCTACAACTTTGCTCTCTTATGTTTTTTTTTCATATCTCGAATCGTTTGAAAGATATTTGCAAAAAGAACGGAGTTTTGACACCCTCCATTAAGTTAACGAAAACCAGCCGATTTTCTTATTGTAATTTACACTTTGTCATTTCAAAGCAATAGCGCACTGAAGAATTAACAAAAAGACGTCGTTCTTCGTACGATAACTGATAATCTAGTGTCTACAAATGCCATATTAGCATTAGTTAACAACGGCCATCAATAGTATGAGATTAAAGAACGCAATTCCTAAGTGTTAGCTGTAGTGTAGGGGGCAATGTGTTGGACTGTGACGCTGAAGGTCAGTGGTTCGGACCCGCCAGTACCTATTTTTTTCTTACAAGGGTTTCAGACACTGTTATTAATTAATTTTTATTATTTTGGTTATTATTTTTGAGCAAATGTTTGAAAAACTTATAAAACTACAAATCTAAAGTGGGCTGTAAAACACGTCAGTGCGATTTTTTTTATTTTATTTTTTATTTTTATTTTTATTTTTTTATTTATTTATTTATTTTTTTTTTTTTTTTAGCTATGTAGCCTCGGCCTACACATTTTCCAGTCGTGGCCCCCTGCGACTTCTGTCCATTCTCGAAACTAAAGACAACCATTATAGGGCGTTGTTTTGCCACCAGAGCTAGGATAAAAAAACTAGCTGAACACGATGATGAAAAGTAAGCTTCAAGGTTGGTAAAAGCGCTGGCCTACTAGTGTTATATCCGAGGAGAAGTTGTTTGGAGGAGAAAAATTTGTTGTTGATGAATAAATGAAGGTTCTCATAAAATATCTTCCACTCCATCAGGCGGTGTGGTTCAGAAACCAATAAAATATAATTTCTAATAAAATGAAGTCGTGGTTGCAATGATTTATTTATTTTACGCGTTTTGCCTTTATGGGGCATCATCAAAATCTGGAAAAATAATTTAGGGGAAACTTTACCGGCCCTGTCTTTTAATGAACAGTGATAATAAAAAATAGATTACTACTGACCTTATAATAATGTTTTACATCGGTCAGATGTGAAAGGAGTTCGCGCCAAAGCATGGCAAAATCAGCTTCTGAAGGTCGCGCTGAGTGTAGGGCAGCCATCAAGAACCTACGTAGACGAAAAAATACGAGTGAACTTATAGTGCAGTCCTATCCTGTACGATCGAGACAGTAAGAACTTTACAGAAAGCTTAAAGAATTGCTCAGCGTTTCATGAGTAGCTCATTGCCAAAACTAGGTACATCTCGCCGATGTAAAACATGATTATAAAATTAGTAGTATTCTACTTTCTATTACCACCGTTCATTATAAGACTAGGCCTGCAAAGTTTTCCTTGACTTATTTCTTCAGATGCTCACGATGCGCCAGAAACGCGAAACGCGTTAAATAAAATACATCATTGCAACCAAGACTGTGTATTATTATAAATGGAGATTCTTTAAGGAAAACGAAAGTCCCCATTACTTTATGATAGCACGTAGTTTATGAGGATATTCCGAGAGTTTGCACAGTAATAGTAATAACCTTGGGTATCTCAGAAGGCGAAACCGTATAATTTTTACTGTAGATGGGAGAGAGTATAAGACAGTACTGTAACCCTATTACTTGCTGCTGTTCAGCACTTCATACTAAGTACTCGCTTAATTCCCGCTGCTTCGCACGCGTAGACTGGATGGTCTTTATTGGTTGTTTCTACTTCTAAATATAAATTTTTCATAGATTTAGCTTTCCTTATAAAGCATTTTGATACAACTTTCCACCTCCTATTGCACCATTGATGTCAGAATTCAGAATATCCCGAAATACATTAAAAAAATCTAACCCTGGTTCCAAATCCTAATTTTCGAATTTCCAATATCAAAATAGTCTTAATAGCACCCTTAAAGATTTTTCCTTATTTCACCCGCTCAATGGTTGAATTTCCAAAAATATCAAAACACGTGTTTTTAAAATTCCAATCAAAAATCTAAAGCCAAATTTTTGTATTTCTTGCGTCAAAATAGCCTGAATAACAACGTCTTAAAAAATCCCATATTTCATCTACTTGGCGATGGGAATATCGAAAAACCTCTGATGACTACAGTGTAAGATACACTTCTATCGTCTGCAGATTCACTTTTCAGTGCCGTTTTCTGTTTTTTAGAGACGGATCGAGGACGCGAAATTTCTTTCTTACGCTTTGACATCTTTCTCGGTAGATTTACTTTTCACACTGCAATATGCACTTATTTTTCTTTATTTGTTAGCTTGTTGCAGAAAAAGAACTGAAAAATGTGCATCACTTTTCGCAGTATATAACCTCTTTGCTATTGTAGTGTCAAAAGTCATCGCTGGTCTTAAGTCCGAATCTTATATAAGCTGACGACTTTCAGCCACTTTATCTTCCACCCTCTTATAGTTATCGAAGCGGAACTAGTATGGTGTTCAACAAGAGACTGTGTACTACATCAACACAGAGAGATCGCCTCCATTGTGTAGTTTTTGCTAAAGAGCAAAATATTGATACCCACAGGTAGAATTTTATATAAGTCGGTAACTTTCAACTCCCATATCTTCCACCCCCTTATCGTTATCAACCCTCTACTACCATAGTGCACAATGGGAGATTGATACCTACTACCACATACAAACACTAATCGTTTGCGATGTGTAGTTCTGGCTGCAGAGTGAAATATAGGCACAAACACCTCAGTTTTATATGTTTTACTAGCTGTAAACCCGGCGTTGCCCGGGTGTTTATTTATCATACACACTCGTAGTACACAGCCCCTTCCCTCCTCTTTCTGCATCCACCTCTTTCTCTCCCATCTCTCTGTTCGTTTCCACCTTTCCCTCTCTCGTCAAAGTTTTCTGCAAGGTACCCTCTGTTATGTACCATACAAACATTTGTGTGCTCAGTGATCTTCCTCTTGGTTTAAAGGCCATGCGTGCAAAAATTCATAAAGATTGGAGCAAAGTTATGCATTTTGTAAAATTCCGTAGGTGAAGTACCCTCCACCATACACTGTGTAAAATTTTATACAGACAGTGACATTTCTCTTGTTTTTAAGGTATACTGTGCACAATTTCATCAATATCGGAACAAAACTATAGGTTTCATTGCAAAACACACTTTGTTGTTCTCAAATTTTCTTGTGGGCTTTTTTTTTTTCATGCAGCCCTTGTTCTGAGTATAACGAAAACGAAAACAAAAAAGGATATGTGAAATCGGTCGAGTCGTTCTCAAGTTATGGCACGACCAAGGAATTTAGGGATCCATTTTCATGTTGCAAATTACCCTCCCACATGCGCCGTATGTAACTTAATGTAGACGGCGACATTCCTCTTGTTTTGAAGGTCAAGCCTGCGGAATTTCGTGATGAGAATGAAACTGTAGACTTCGTGAGTCTGTATGAGAAGTATGCTCCGCCGTGCACCTATCACAAAATACTTTCTTTGTACCTATAAACTAAAATCCTGCCAAATTTTAGCTTCATAGGTGAAGTGGTTTTCGATATTTCGTGTTTAGTGAGTGAGTGAGCGTCAGTTCTCTTTTATATAGACAGAGATTAAGAAAACTTATTGCTTAATTTTGGATTCAAGAGAATTAAGGGAGACTTGCAGACAAAAATAGATAGTAACATGCAAATCTGTAATGATAAGTTTATTTCATACAATGTCATGCCTGATGCGACAGTGTTACGACACCTACAGCTAAACCGTTATGAGCGGTACCGGTAGACTTGTTTTCGTTTCACCATTACTAAACGCTTCATAAACGTCCGAAATTACATGAAAACGTTGTTGCAGGTCCCTAACTATCTCCATTTTCCATTAATTGACGCGTAAATCTGGGTATTCCCACGCGGTGGTCTCTTATTATTTATGACATCATATCTCCTGAGCTATGTTTCGTGGACGTACGGTGAACAGTTCACCAAAGTTTCATTGCAATCGAATGAATGGTTTATGAACACATAGAGGACACGTAGACAAACTTTTTTTATTTATAGAAGATAAGATTATTTTGGTCACATACATTGTCTTAACAGTGCCGCCTTACGGCGCGCGGTCTGCGCCTTTCGAGAGCGGCACCGTTTCACTGTCTTTGCCTCTGCTACTTTGACTTGCGTATAATAGTTCGCGAACTAGTTCGTTCTTTTAGTTCGTCTGCTCCCAGCGGCGTAGTCTGCGCTTGCAGGTGGAGGGAGAAGTTCCCCCACCTAGCTGCTTCATGCGCTTGCTGCTTGAGCCTCTAAACGATATCACGCAAACCAAAAGAAACAGTTTGTGGATAATTTCCCGCGTTTAAGTTTAGAGTTATCTCTATATCTTCGCATTATGGAATTTATTAGTCATATACTGGAGAGTGCAGAATACTTCAAAACAGAAATTTTGTAGCACTGAACTATGTAATCTAGCAGGCAGACGCTCACCTCGAAATGACTCTTATCAACAGAAGGAAAACACGTGGTTTTAATTCTGCTGCGCGCCCTCTCGCTATTGCCCGTCGGTCTTCGGAAAAGAATTCAACGAACGAAGAAGCGAGATACGTTTGGAATAATAATTCGCGACCGATCGCACATATTTTAGTTCGCGACCGGTGTCGCTCTTTTTAGTTCATCCGCTCCTTTTAGTTCGTCCGCTCCTTTTAGTTCGTCCGCTCTTTTTAGTTCGTCCGCTCTTTTTGGCTTTTGCTATGACAGCTTTTGTTATGACAGCTTTTTTATATAATAATCAGTGTTACCCAAGCGTGTGCTATTACCTGTATTTTTGGGCAACGACACCAAATACTTAGGCAAATAAACCAGTTATTTACACGAATGGGTGATAGAATGGTATTGAACTATTTTACATAAAGAGTACTCGTAGTACTTTATTCTTAAAATAGATTTCTTGTGCCAGTGAACTATGACACTACAGCTGAGCTGCATCTCAGCTCGAAATGACGGTAACTGGCAGAAGGGAATCACGCGATTCTGCGCGCTCTCGCGTCCTCTCGATGTTCCCCGTCAGTCTTCGGAAAAGGAGCGGGCGAGCTAAGAGCCTAGGGAACGGCGAACTAGTTCGCCTGTGGTAGCGCTCTTCCGAATTAGTTCGTTCGCGAACTACACAAGACTACTGGTACTACTCGACTATCGCGGCTGGCTCCACGGCCCGGTGTTTGGCACGCGTGCTGTCGTACGGAGGTAGGGCTAGCGGTTCCCCAGTGGCCTGCCGCGCACTCGTAAAGGCTTATCTGGCGGCATCTCGGCGTTATTTCTGCCCGCCGTTTCTCAGCCACCTTCCAGCCCGGCGTTGCATGTCGGTGGCAAGGAGCCGCATTTCGGCCACCTGCTTAAGCCGGCTAATCTGCACTGGCTGCGAGCACCGCCGTACGGCGCTTCCGGTGTTTTCGCTGTGCAAAAACCGACAGCGAGCGGCGCGTTCTGCGTCACACTCGTACGGGAGAGCCGAACGAACAGAGGTGCAGTTCTGCAACGCCGACGATAGTACAAACAAATGCTGCCCTAAGCTAGGACCGGGGCAACCGCCTACACTGTGGAGCGCTTCCGCTGCATTCTCCTCGCTCTTGTTTCAACGTACATTTCCGAATCCGATACTTATGACTTATTGGTTTAGACATGCGACTCGTAATACGACGGAACGATCTGTCGACTCCGTTTGAAGCTCCATATTCCTCGACTTACCAGACACGATTCTCCAATACTCTCAGTAAGAAAGGAGAAATGAGAACTAGGCAGCTGGTCCCCCAATTCACTGTCAGAGTCGTTCAAACAGCAACATATTGGCTGTTTTGTGCTCCGCAAGGGGCAGTTTTTAATAGGTATTCTAAGATTTGCTCCCAACGACCATGCCGGGCGGGAAATCATCGAGTAAAACGGAATTGGTATCTGACGTTCCCCAGGAAAGACTTATTGGACCCCATCTGTTCCTTATCTTCACAAACGTTTTAGGAGACTTAAACTTACTTACGGGGATATCAAAAGTCAGTATAAATTTGAAAACTTAATAAATCACGGAATAATGTAGAGAGGTAAAAATTGACACGCATGCTTGTAGTGACATAGTGTTTTATAAGAGAGGAGAAGAAGAAGAAGAAGAAGAAGAAAGAAAGAAAGAAAGAGTTCAAGAAATGTCCGACAGACGGCGCTTCATCTCATCAGGAAAGAAATAATTAACATAACAAATTAAGACAAAGCAAACATTATGTTCTTTACAGGAAATGCTCAATATGTTCACCATCATTCCTCAACAATAGCTGTAGTCAAAACTGTTCAAATGTTTATGTAGGATAGCTTATGGGACTTAACTAGGGGTCATCAGTCCTTAAACTTACAAACTACTTACAAACTAGCTAATACTAAGGACGTCACAAATATCCATGCCCGAGGGGGGATTCGAACCACCGATCGTAGTGGGCGTGCAGACCGTAACTGGAGCGCCTCAGTTCCCTCGGCCACCGCGGCTGGGTAGCTGTAGTCGAGGAATAATGTTGTGAATAGCACTGTAAAATATGTCCGGAGTTACGGTGAGGCATTGGCGTCTGATGTTGACTTTCAGCATCCCTAGAGATGTCGGGCGATCACGATACACTTGCGACTTCAGGTAATCCCAAAGCCAATAATCGCACGGACTGAGGTCTGGGGACGTGCGAGGCCAAGCATGACGAATGTGGCGGCTGAGTTCTAATAAAACCCCATGTCATTCCAAGCATGTGTGTCAATTTTTACTTATCTATCTACATTATTTCGTCTTTATTAAGTTTTCAAATTTATACTGACTTTTTGATCACCCAGTAGATGTAGAAGCCACCGTGGCTACACCGGTGTCTCGAATGACCGCTTCGGCAACGAAAACCGGCACGACTGCCGGCAGTGTGGGAGCGCCGACCACGCCCCCCTCCTCACCACATCCGTTGACGCCCTCAGGCGGAGGGTGACGTGGCGACCGGTCGGTACTTACTCGGCCTGTCGTGGTCTGTAGAACGCAGTTCACAATCTGATATTCGTAGCACTTGCTGCAGAGTATTTCGAGAATGCACGAGCCTCTCACAATATCAGTGACGTCCCCACTCTTAGCATTTACCACACACACACTTCGACAGATACTGCTCAGTAAGGCCTCCAACTGTATGTCTATCCCTGCCATCGCTCCAGACAAACAGATTTGTTACGACAGCAGCTACACGCAACTCTGACTCTGAATAAACGTCAAGAAGCTGCATTTAGTTCTCAAAAGCAAAGTACTCTGGCTGTGAGTTCGCGAAAACTTCATTGGCAAGCCTACAGACGGGCACTCCTGCGGTCGCGTACAAAAATGGATCTCGCCCTGAGGTACGCGTGTACGAGCGGCAGAAGAGGCCTGTAGTAAAGGAGTGGATTGCCGCCGTTTAGCCAAATATTGTGAAAGCTGACTGGACGGCGCGGCCTGCCAAGGCGGCGGTGTTTGCAGCAGTCGTCGCTGGGTGAGCACAGACGCTGACCTGCAGTGCAGGAGCGAGAGGTGGCACTGGGTAGCCGCGGCCGGTGAGAAAGTAACTGCAGAAAGTGTCCACAGTCAGAGCCGAGCACGGGTGTTGCGGGGAAAATTTCTCTGCAGTGTCTTCAAGGCAGCCTCTCCGCCAGCAGCTGCAGTCCTCCTGTCCATCGACTATATGCTGTGCCGTTGTACTGCTTGACAGGTGCGGCAGGCACAGCGAGGAGATGGCGCAAGGTAGACACTAACAAACAGCAATCGACGCAGAATGAGTATGTATCTCTCTATCTATATGAATTGCTGTTCGTTAGTCTCGCTAAAACTAGAGAACGGCTGAACCGATTTGGCTAATTTTAGTCTTGAAATATTCGTGTAAGTCCAGGGAAGGTTTAAACGGTGATAAAATATGGAAAAGTTGCCCAGAAAAAGAGGAAAATAGGGAAAAACTGAAACAGCTTTTTCCAGTGAGCTATCAATACCGTTCGTCCAATTCCGATAAAATTTTGTACACTTCATGTTGAAAGCAAGAGGAAGGTTTGCATCAAATAAAAATTTGGATTAGCCCCTTGAAAGGACAAGATTTGTATGAAATAAAGATTTTGGAAAATCTACCGGAAAACTGGAAAATTTGAGAAAAACTGAAAGTGTGTTTTTCAATGTGTTCTTGATTGAATTAAGCACTATAACTGACTATTCGCACGACGGAGAGGTGTTATGAACTAAAAATTTGGGCAAGTTACCCGAAAAATTTGAAAATTCGTGAGAAACTGAAAGGGCTTTTTTCCAATGGGATATCAATATCATTCTTCTGATTGCGATAAAATTTTGCATATTTGACGTTCACAGCAATGGTAACGTTCTTATGAAATAAAAATTTGCAAATGTTTCCCGGCAAATTGGAAAATTTAGAAAAAATAAAAAGAGAGATTCCTATAAGATATCACTATCATTCATCTGATTGCGATAAAATTTTGCACATTCGACGTTCAAAGCGAGAGGAACGTTTGAGTGAAGTTAAAGTTTGGAATAGTTAGACAGAAAATAGGAAAATTTGTGGAAAACTGAAAGAGCTCTTTTCTTTGGGATATCAATATCACTCCTACGATTGCGATAAACTTTTGCACAATTGAGGTACAGAGTAAGAGTACATACATATTAGCAATTGCGAAGCATTGCTGGATCGACTAGTTTTTAGTTATTTTCTTATGAACTGGAGAATAATACAGAGAGATGTTCCTCACCTCACAGACGTCTACAAGTAATAGCGGACTTCAGCCAACTGATCAAAATAGGGTACAGTCGGGCTATAAGAATAGTTTCAACTTACGTCAAATTTTTCCCGAAATTATGAATTTTTGTTTTAACCATTTACAATGACTTCTCTACGTATACTTATCCCACTCATGACAGGTTGTCGTACACGACTCTCAAACATTTATGTTACGCTGTTATTCGATTTACCCTCCCGATTGCGCAAAACTACATTACAATGGGGTTATTCGGACAGAGGCCGGGGCTATTTGAATAAAGTAAATTATGGCTTTACATGGAAGGTTAGCTGAAAATGCGCTAATTTCTATTTAATATTCAATACCACTAATAATAATATTTACCTAGTAATTTCACATTAATGGAATGTAGCCGTTATGAAATACTCACGTGCAGCGTCCACAGAGAAATTGCTTACGGCCTCTCGTATCGACACAGTGTTCGTGGTAGCAGGTGGAGCACGTTTGCCAACGTATCCTTCGACGTTTATCTTCATCTGCAATGCGTGACCTTTCTCCGCGGCGTAAACAGCATTTCTATTCCGCCGCCTCTTCTTCAGAATCATTTAAAGACACAGCGTCGTACACACTGTTTGGTAAAACATTACTGTTAGCCGTAACAACATAATCTTCTTTTTAATAACATTGGTAGACACTCGTCTACGGCATTCCACAAGTTTTACTGGCTTCTAATAGTGACAATCCTTTCATTGCTGCTGCCTCCTTCATCGATCCGTCGTCCCATTCCATTCAGCCTCCTTTCGGTTTATAGGACCTGATCATCTGAAAAAAATGAAGGAATAATTAATCACTATTACGAAACATAAAATCTTTTGTAAACGCGTTTTACCCCATATTCCATCAGTTTTCCACCACTGTTCATAAATCCCCGTTCTTATTCAAATAGCCCAAAAGTACACGTAAACGCTATTGTGAAGTAGTTCCACAACGCATTGACACGTGGCAGCACAGGTCATCAGTGTGGCGTAGGGAGGACCCAGTACCGTGCCTAAACTCATTCCGCGACTTTGACTTCTTCCATACTGCTACAAATCACTAGTTAATGTTTTACAAACCGTGCAGTCACCAGTTGTGAGCCTCTTACCTTTTTCATTTTAAATAAATCTTCATCAAATTACTGAAGCCAGAAATGGAAATGGACGTGTTCATTATATAGACGAAGCCTCCGTCAACAAAAAACACTCGCATAATGCCATGGCGCCCGGAGGGGGGTGCACTTTTGCACCCCCATGGCTCGAAAGAAAACACACAGACAAAGATTGAGAACTAAAATTTTAGTGATGATTCTCCTGTGAGATTACTTTATTTGCCCAGATCGCTTATTTACGTAATTGCTTGATGACTAGTTTCAACTCATTAAAGAGCCATTTTCGAATCTTAATTTCCAGGCATAATAAAATGTTTAAAAGATGCAACACTGTGGCATGATATAAATGGTACGCACATATTTATCCATCCAATGTGCCTTGGCGTCACGTTCTATTCTTACATACAGTTCACTTCCCCACATCACCGGGCAGCGTGTTATGCAGAGAAGCACACGCAAGTGTTTAAACGGAATCTATGTCTGTCAGCAACATTTGCAGTCATGACATACTGCCTATTGATGTGGGAAATCGAACTGTATGCAAGAATAGAACGTGACACCAAGGCACATTGGATAGATAAATATGTGCGTACCATTTATATAATGCCACAGTGTTGCATCTTTTAAACATTTTATTATGCCAGGACAATTAAGATTTGAAAATGGCTCTTTAATGAGTTGAAACTAGTCATCAAGCAATTATGTAAATAAGCGATCTGGGCAAATAAAGTAATCTCACAGGAGAATCATCACCAATTTTTAGATCGCCTCCTAAACCTGAATAATGATGTCAGGTAACTATAAAATTTTATTCTTGTGTAACATAAAATAATACTTACTCCAGCGTAAGCTTAGGTACAAATAACTGTCTACATATAACCCTGAGGCGTCTAGGGTGTTGTCCAAAAGTGTCCATCACCTTTCCAATGAATTCGGTGTCCTATTTAACCGCTTTTCTGTGAACACTGAACTTGTACAGAGCGCGTAGCCTCGTGTCACCCACTGCAGACAGATTCCACGTCTTGACACGTCATAGAGTACTAAATGTACGCTCTATGCTACATGTTGTTGCTAAAACATTTAGGCCAGTCTTTATTGCCCTTCTAACAGATGGATATAATAGTGTGGGTTGTGCAATCAAATCTTCATAGTCAACAGACTTTCGGGCAAAATTACTCGCATAGTTTGACAGTTCGTACCACGTCGGAGCTTCAGCAACAACATTTTTAAGAAATTTCCATAAAAGTTCCGTATGTCTTCTGCAGTGACTATAAAAGTAGCTTTGTCTAATTTTATTAAATTTTCGGGATTCTGCAGCTTAATCAAAAATGCTTTATCGTGGGTAGATAAAAAACAGTGTCTCAAGGAAGAGGTGATAATATATGGGATGAAGATACTCTAAAGAAGTCTTCGACATATTCAGTTGGTTGATTTGCTCTGTATATGTATTTTGATGCCAAACGATGACTTAAATTCAACCCGTAGTTCCTTGCAAATTTTTATAGCTTTCTCAAAGATGTTTCTAAACTTGACAGCTCGAAATTTAAATTAAAATAACGGCTAAACTACTCATCTGACACGAAAATTGAATACCCAAATTTGTAGAGGAGAAAATTCTGTACAACATTGCTCTATTATGTTTTTTTCATATCTCGTAGCGTTTCAAAGATATTTGCAAAAATAACGGCGATTTTGGGATGTATGTCTATCTGTCTGCCCGTCTGTCTGTCCGTAACGTGTTCCCTGTTTTTAAGACGAACCGCTTAACCGATCAGCACCAAATTTTACAGACATGATTTTAGGCCACCAGAGACTAGAACCTCCCTTTTTCGAAGTTTTCGGACAAAAAATACGGTAGTAATACCAAAAAAGGCCGTTTGTAATATACTTGTAATTGCAAACGAACCGTTCATCTGACGCGAAAATTGAATAACCTAATTGGTAGAGAAGAATATTCTTTTACAACTTAGTTCCCTTATGTTTTTTTTCATATCTCGTATCGTTTGAGACATATTTGCAAAAATAACAGAGATTTGAAACCCTTCACTGAATTAACGAAAACCAGCCGTTCGGAGATGTCACATGACATTCTTCGCCCAGAAATCTCTCTGGGATACGCCATCTTGGGTTGCGTATTTGATAATTTTCTTATTGTAACTTACACGTTGTCATTTCAAAGCAATGGCGCACTGAAGAATTAACAAAAACACCGTCGTTCTCCGTACGATAAATAATAATCTAGTGTCTACAAATGCCATATTAGCATCACTTAAGAACGGCCATTAATAGTATGAAATTAAAGAACTCATCTTTCGATTGGTAGCTGTAGCGTAGTGGGCAAGACGTTGGATTATAACGCTATAGGTCGGTGGTTCGAAACCCGCCGCTTCCTATTTTTTTTCCCTAAAAGGGTTTCATACACTCTTATTAATTAATTTTTTATTATTTAGATAATTATATTGGTCCAAAATGTTTGCAAAAACTTGTAAAACGATAAATCCAAAGTGGGCCTTAAAACACGTGAGTGCGATTTTTTAAATTTGTAGTCACCATCTGTACTGTATATTTGTCATCAACCTACTGTTAAATTTTTTTACGTAAACTCTGTCCAGGTTTGTGTAAGCTTTTTAAATATTAAAAGCAACTACTAGCTTATAACCGGAGATCCAAAATATTATACACTAGCTTTAATCCAAAATGTCCCTGAGTCGCCACCACTAAACAGTATGTCTTCTCACGGTCTGTTAAAAGTCATCTTTATTTATAGTTTACGTTCTCCCTCTCCAAACAATCAGTACCTTGTGACCCTAAGGTATAGCACTCCCCTGGAAATAATCGTGGCGGCGCCCGTGCATAATACCGTCTCCACTTTGCTGTCGTTGCGGCGCTAGCCTCTCTGTTCAATTAGCGCCACTCTATCGTAGAACGTCGTCCACCTGTGTTGACTGTGGCAGCCTGAATAAGGCGACCGTTTTGCAGCCGACAATGAAAGCGCTGAACTCCTCGAGATAGGGCTGAGTCGGTCGGCCGCAGTGGCCGAGCGGTCTGCGTCTCGCCGGTCACAGTCTGCACGGCCGCTACGGTCGGGGGTTCGAATCCCCCCTCGGGCACGGATGTTTGTGTCGTATGTAGTATAAGGCGTTTCCCAGGAAAGCGTTATAGGTCCCCTACTCTTCCTTGTGTTTATAAATGGTTTAGGAGACAATCTGAATGGCTCCCTTAGACTGTTCGCGGATGATGCTGTCGTTTACCGGTTAGTGAACTCAACAGAGAATCAAAAGCAACTGCAAAGCGATTTAGACAAAATATCTGCATGATGCGAAAATTGGCAATTGACACTAAATATAGAAAAGTGTGAAGTAATACACATGACCACTAAAAGAAATCCGGTGAACTTCAATTACGCGATAAATTAGTCAAGCCTCAAGGTCGTAAATTCTACCAAATACCTAGGAGTTACAATTACGAACAACTTTGATTGGAGAGAACACACAGAAAATATTGTGGGGAAGGCGAATCAAAGGTTACGTTTCATCGGCAGAACGCTTCGAAGATGCACCAGCTCCACCAAAGAGACTGCCTACATCACACTTGTGCGTCCTCTCCTGGAGTACTGTTGCCCCTTGTGGAACCCTCGCCGGGTGGGACTGGCGGAAGACACTGAGAAGCTTCAGAGAAGGGCAGCTCGTTTCGTTTTTATCACGTTACAGGGGGGATAGCGTCACGGAAATGTTGCACGAATTGGGGTCGAAATCATTAAAAGAAAGACGTTATTTATTGCGGTGAGATCTGTTTGCGAAGTTTCAATCACCGATTCTTAGTTCTGAATGTGAAAATATTTTGCTAGCACCCACCTACTTAGGGAGACATGACCATCCCAATAAAATATGAGAAATCAGATCAAAAACGGAACGATATAGGTGTTCTTTCTTCCCGCGGGCTATTAGAGAAAGGAGCGGTAGAGAAAAGTTATGAAAGTGGTTAATGAAGCCTCTGCCAGGCACTTAAATGTGATTTGCAGAGTATATACAGGGTCTTTCACTAAGTGTGTTTGCCTCTGTAACTTATAAAATAATAGGTGACGGGAAATTTTAATGCGGTAGGTCAACACAAGAAATGTTACACTTTCTGCGGATCTATGAACATAGTTTATTGTATCATTTTCCAAAGAGATACAGCACAAAAATATAATATTTTTAATGGAACAATAGTTTTTTCTATCGTGCATTGGATTCTTTGAAACCAGCTGCGTCCAAATCAATTTAAACTACATTCCTATCACTGTTAGTTTGGGAGCTACAACCCTTGAAAGTTTAGGGGTCGGAGGCTACGACAGCGTAGCTTACTGGCTGGTGGTCATGAGACAGTGGGCCGTGCCCCAGGGGATAGCCACTCGGCCAGTCAGCTACGCCATCGCAGCCTTCGCCCCCGGAACTTTGAAGGGTTGTAGCTCCCTAACTAACAGTGATAGGAATGTAGTTTAAATTGATTTGGACGCAGGTGGTTTAAACGAATCCAATACACGATAGAAAAAAATATTGTTCTTTTAAAAAAAAAAAATTATATATTTGAGCTGTAACTCTTTGGAAAATGATACAATAAACTATGTTCATAGCTCCGCAGAAACTGTAACATTTCTTGTGTTTACCTACCGCATTAAAATTTCCCGTCACCTATTATTTCATAAGTTACAGAGGCATATACACTTAGTTGAACACCCTGTATGTAGATAAGGTAGATCACAAGTAGTTGGTAAGTTTAGGGACTGATGACCGCGCAGTTAAGTCCCATAAGCTATACAATCATTTGAACATTTTTAGGGCTAAGTCGTTGCTACAGTGGCGATGCCTGCCGGGGTTACTGGTCTGCGGATAAAGCGCTCCACTGTGAAACCCAATTTTCGCGGCTTTCTTCAGCCTGCCTTTTAATTCAGCCTCGAGTTGTCTAAAACGATTCCACGTTAGACTGTAGGTTCCCTTTCCACGGTCGGATACCTGGGGTAGTCTAGCGACACGCAAGTCGACAAAGTGGCGTCCAGATGAGAGACTTGCAGCAGGCCACTGAGCCACACGAAACTGTTATTACACGGAAGCACGCCAGAGCGAACTGGCCAGGTGGTTCCCTCGATTTGTAGGGGACGCCACGCTGTCGCCACCTCTCGGGTTCCGTGGCCGGGTGGAAATTCAGTGGTTTCTGGCGGTGACCGCGATCTGCCTTATTTCTCTCACCCGAGAATACTCTCTGCCCCCCAATGTCTCGCTCCCCCGTTCCGTTTCCCCTCTTCCTCACCCATTGTCTCATCCCTCTTCATTCCCTCGAACCGTTTCTTTCGTCGATTGCCCGTCATCTTCTCCTGCGCCCACTGCTGGGTAACCTGTTCCTCCTTCATTGCCTGCAGCCTTCCTTCTCTCTCTTCAGCTTGCCTGCCCACTACTCTGCCTGTTTCTCCGGCCGCCTCGTGTTTCTCATCTGACTGCCTGCACAGACCTTTGTTCCACCCTCGACCCCTTGACTAGTCTTGTGTAGTTCGCGAACTAACTAGTTCGGAAGAGCGCTCCCACAGGTGAACTACGCAAACTAGTTCGCACGTCCTTCGCCTCTTAGTTCGTCCGCTCGTTTTGCGAAGACTGACGGGTAACAGCGAGAGGACGCGAGAGCGCGCAGAATAGCGTTGATTCCCTTCAGCCAGTTACCCTCATTTCGAACTGAGTTGCAGCTTAGCTGTAGTTTCATAGTTCAGTGCCGCAAATTTTCTAAGGTATTCAGCAGTGTCTAAATAATGTATTACGAGTAATCTGTATGGAAAGTAGTTGAATGCCATTGCATCTCCCATTCGTGTAAATAACTGGTTTATTTGCTTAAGTATTTGATGTCTAATTGCCCAAAAATACGGGCTTGGGCAACACTGATCATTTTATAAAAAAACTGTCATAACAAAAGAAACAGCTCTTTTAGTAGCGGTAGCAAAAGCCAAAAAGAGCGGACGAACTAGAAAGAGCGGACGAACTAGAAAGAGCGGACGAACTAGAAAGAGCGGACGAACTAGAAAGAGCGGACGAACTAGAAAGAGCGGACGAACTAGAAAGAGCGGACGAACTAGAAAGAGCGGACGAACTAGAAAGAGCGGACGAACTAGAAAGAGCGGACGAACTAGAAAGAGCGGACGAACTAGAAAGAGCGGACGAACTAGAAAGAGCGGACGAACTAGAAAGAGCGGACGAACTAGAAAGAGCGGACGAACTAGAAAGAGCGGACGAACTAGAAAGAGCGGACGAACTAGAAAGAGGAGACGAACTAAAAAGAGGAGACGAACTAAAAAGAGGAGACGAACTAAAAAGAGCGACCTACTTCGCGGCTGAGCTGCGAACTAAAAGGAGAGCTACCGGTCGCGAACTAATATATGCGCGATCGTTCGCGAACTAAAATATGTGTTACCGGTCGCGAACTATTATGACATGGATTGTTTTCGTTGAATTCTTTTCCGAAGACCGGCGGGCAATAGCGAGAGGGTGCGTAACAGAATTAAAAATCACGTATTTACCTTCTGCTGATGAGAGCCATTTCGAGGTGAGCGTCTGCCTGCTAGATTATGTGGTTGAGTGCTATAAAAATTCTTCTTTGAAGTATTTTGTACTCTGAAATATCTGACTAATAAATTCCATAATTCCAAGATACAGAGATAACGCTAAACTTAAACGCGAGAAATTATCCACAAACTGTTTCTTTTGGTTTGCGTGACATCCTTAGCGGCTCAAGCAGCAAGCGCGTGAAGTAGCTAGGTGGGGGAACTTCTCCCTCCACCTGCACGCGCAGACCACGCCGATAAGCCGTCACTGGGATCGGACGAACTAAATGAACGAACTAGTTCGCGACAGAGCCGCGATCTAAAATGAACGCTCCCGATCGCGAACTATTATGCGCATGTCTACTTCACTCCCTCGAACCGTTTCTGTCCTTGATTGCCCGTCATCTTCTCTTGCTGGCTGACCTATTCCGCCTTCATTTCCTCCAGCCTTCCTTCTCTCCCTCACCGTCTCCAGCATGCCGTCCGCCTCCGTAGCTCAGTGGCAGCATCGCTGACTACCACGCAAGAGGCCCGGGTTCGATTCCCGGCAGGAGACTGGTGTTGTGTGTTGCCCTAATCATCATCATCTCATCATCATTGGCACGTAAGTCGCCCACGCAACGTCAAATAGAAAGACTTACACTCAGGCGGCCGAACAATCCCGTCGGGGATCTCCCGGCCAAGAGAGCCATACGCTCATTTCCAGCATGCCTACTCGCTACTACAGCTCTGCATTTCGATGAAAACAACCGCTCGAGCGTTTCCCGTTTCGTGCCGCTGCTCGACGGCTGGGGTAGGCGCACGCTGCTGCTCGGCTGCGGCCGTCTAATGCAGCATTTGTGGCCGGTCGCCCTCCGCCTCTCGGTTACCGGCGCAACCGTCGAGCACTGCCGGGCGCTCGAGCGCTCGAGCGCTCTCGCAGTCTCGGCCGGTGACAGCGCGACCGCCGCGCGCTCATCACTGCGGAATCACATTAGAAACCTACCTGACTTTGAGCAACGCAGTCAATATTAGTGCAATGTATACGTGGCCGAGTTTGGAGATACTCTGCACATAATGCACGATTAGACTACTGTATTACCGTTTGTCTACCGAACGGAACAAATTACTATATACGGAAATTACAGTTTTTAACGTTGCAGTTACTGGAAGACATGATCACCTCAATAGTCGAAACTCCAGTAGTTTGCAAAATAGGTAAAAATGTTTAAATGTTTGTAAAGCTCATGGGACTTAACTTGCGGGGTCATGATTCCGTAAACTTATAACATCAAACATCAAATGTAACATATACAATTGTAGTATTTGGGTTATAGAACTGATAGTAAACAACGAAAGACATTTGTAAAAGAAATAAGTTGTTAATATGAAGCGGTGATCTCTCATCTCTGATATACATTAATGACTTGCCATTCTAAGTTGATGAAGGTTAGTTCTTTTTGCTGATGATACAAGTATAGTAACCACATCCAAAAATCGAAAACTAACTGATGTAATCGTAAATAACGCCTTCTAGAAAATTATTAAGTTGCTCTAACCAATCGGACTCTCATTAACTCTTGATAACACACAGCATATACCGTTCCGTACAGTAAATGGCACAACTCCAGTGATAAATATAGACTTTAAACTGAAGTCCGTAGCTAAGGTAGAATTTTCAAAATTATTCGTTCGTTCTGAAGGGAAACCAGAGATTTTCAAAAATTTTAGATGTCTGAATTGATGAGAGATTAAACTTGAAGCAACACATTGATCGTCTGCTAAAACTTTTGGGTTCATCTACGTATCCTATTAGGGTTTTTGCAAAGTTTGGCGATAAGAATCTCAGTAAATTAGTTTACTACGCCTATTTTCATTTACTGCTTTCTTATGTCATCATATTCTGAGGTAATTCACCATTCAGTAAAAAATTATTCATTGCACAAAATCGTGTAATCAGAATAATTGCTGGAGCGGACCCAAGATCATCCTGGAGACACCTATATAACGATTTAGATATCCTAACAGTTGCTTCAGAGTATATATATATATATATATATATATATATATATATATATATATATATATATATACTGATGAAAGTTGTTGTTAATAATCCAATCCAGTTCACACAGATGTTTACATGTTTGTAAATCTATCAGACTCAACTGTTTATTAGTCCGTAGCTTGGAAACAATTTAAACTAAGGTAAACTAACCTAAGGACAACACAGACATCCATGCCTGAGAGGGGATCCGAACCACAGATGGCGAACGGCCGTGCGCATCGCGCATGGCTAATCCGCCGCGGCAAACCCAGTTCAAAAGTAAAAGCAGTGTGCATAGGTATAACAACAGGAGAAACGGTGATATTACTACGCAGGGTTAAATCTCACTTTGGCACGTAAAGGGATGAATTATGCTGCCACAAAAGTCTTCGGTCACCTATCAAACATCATCAAAACCTGATAGATAGTTAACTAGCATTTACAAATTAAAAGAATCTCTGAATGACAACTCCTTCTACTCAATGCATGAATTTTTAGATATGAATTAGTAAAACTAAAAACAAAAAATAAAAAAATAAAAATAATCATAGAAAGAAAAAGAAAAAAATAATACAAAATATATTTGTGTCGTATAACATTTTGTGTAATGTAATATCTTGTACAGACACCTTTTATTGCCCTGACACGTTCCACATCATTACGAAGTGTCGTATTCATGATCTACGGAACAAGTATTAATGTAAGCAGTATTAATGTGTAAGTATTAATGTAAGCAGTGTGACGTGGTGCAGCTCCCCGTCGCTGAGTGCGCCGGTTACTGGCGACCGGCCGAGCGCTGGCGATCGGTTGCCCACGACCGGTAGAAGAGGACGCTCGGCCGCGTACTCCCGAGAGACAGAGGGGCGAGCGGGACTCGCCGGTAAACATCGGACATAATGCAGACCTCTACACGCTACCCTGTCTTTCTCCTGCTTCACCTGACTGCCTGCGCAGACCCGTCTTCCACCCCTGGACCCCTTGACCCCTCTATCACTGTCCTCCCCCCTCTGTCTGTCTGCCTCTCTCCCTCTCCCTCCCTCTTTCCCTCTCTCTCTCACACACACACACTAGCTCTGTCCCTAGCCTTCCTTCCCTCTCTATCTCCACACGCCTCTCTCTCTCTCTCTCACACTACCCCTCTCCCTAGCCTTCCTCCTCTCTCTGCCGCTACTCGGCAGTCAGGCGCGGCGCGCGGCGGCCTTGGGCGCCTGCTTGCCGGGCATTTGCAGTCAGGCGGCTGCCGGCTGGCGGCAGACAATGGCCGAGGCCTGGCAGCAGGCTCAGCACGCGCTGCCGCCGTCTGCACTCCCCACACCGGCACATGTCGCTACCTCACCGACACGCCCACTAGCCACACTGTCCCACCGTTAACGAACAAAATAACGACACTCTCCAACTGTTGTTGCCGGCCGCGGTGGCCGACGGGACTGAGGCGCTCCAGTCACGGTCTGCACGGCCACTACGGTCGGGCGTTCAAATCCCCCCCTCGGGCATGGATATTTGTGCCGTCCTAGTTCGTAAGTAGTTCATAAGTTGTTTGTTAGCTTAGGGACTGATGACCTCGTAGTTAAGTCCCATAAGCAATACAAACATTTCCAATTGTTGTTTTGCCGGTAGTAAAGCCTTCCAGGTGCAAGGTGGTGGTCCACATAACTTCTCAGTTGCTAACGTTTCGTCCACAACTTCGCTCGACACTTTCAGAGCCGCTTGTTCCTACATTCACTATTGTCAACTGACCGGTCTCGACACCTCAGAGCGATGTATACAATTTCATACTTAAGTGGTATATTATGCCTCTTACTTCAGCCAAGATCACTAGGGTTTTTTTTTTTGTTTTTTTTTTGCCCACTTTAGGTTACGGTAGTAACACTAAAAGTGGGCCTTTGCGACCGTCTTTTGACAGCTCGAAATTTAAATGAAAATAACATCTTAACAATTCGTCTGACAAGAAAATGGAATAACCGAATTTGTAGAGGACAAAATTCTATACAACTTTGCTCTCTTATGTTTTTTTCATATCTCGTGTCTTTTCAGAGATATCTGCAAACATAACAGCGATTTTGGGATGTATGTCTGTCTGTCCGTCTATCTGTCCGTAACGTCTTCCCTGTTTTTAAGACGAACCGTTCAGCCGATCAGCACCAAATTTTACAGACATGATTGTAGGCCGCCAGAGACCAGAACCTCGCTTTTTCAAATATTTCGGACAACAAATACGTTATGAATACCAAAAAAGCCGTTTGTAATGTAATTCTAATTTCAAATAAACCGTTCATCTGACGCGAAAATTGAATAACCGAAATTGTAGAGGAGAAAATTCTCTACAACTTTGCTCCCTTGTGTTTCTTTCATATCTCGTATGGTTTGAGAGACATTTGCAAAAATAACGGGAATTTGATTTTTTACTGGTTTCGATGAACTATGACACCATCTTCAGAAACATTTTTTTTCTTTTATAACAGTTTTCCTGTATTTTCACTTTGAGACTCACGTAAAATAAAGTTACTTGTGAAAATGAAATATAAAAAAAGAACATTGTCAAACGATTAAAATTTGCACCACCAAATTGTGTGTGTTCTCGTCACAAGTAACAAGGAGACTCTATATATTTTTTTAACTTTTTATTTATTTATTTATTTGTTTCTGTAGATGATGACATCGTTAATCGAAACCGGTTTAAAAAAAAGCATATAAACTAGCGATATTGGCTGAAATAAGTCTGTTTATGTATACAATTTCACCACGCCCCTGGTTTACAGTATCGGTATATATCTCGTTCTTAGACGTCGGTCAGTCGGCAAGAGACAACGGAGGAGCAGCCCATCTGAAAATGTGTAGCGCAGTTCTGGACGAAACGTTAGGAACTAAAGAGTGGTGACTAAACGTTACAGCTCTAGAGGTTCGCCACCAGCAATGTTGTCCGTTTTGTTGTCCAAATTGTCACTTTGATGCCGCTTCCCCTGTCTGCGACTGCCATTTTCAAACATACTGAATCTGGATTCATCCGAAAACAGTATCTGATACCATTCCTGTCCCCAGTGGCGTCGTTCCACACGCATTTGCCGTCTACCATCAAACTGTGGTCCATTGTCAGAAACCAACACTTCAGGCAATCGTCGTAATTACATAATGGATTGCTACGCCTGAATTGTGCTACGTGACGTAGTTAGACATGAGCGCCACAAACGAATAGTTGCTAGGTCTACCATAATAAGACAACGAGTGTTTCAAAATAGTCATCGGAGCACAGCGCCTTAATGCGTTTGGCCACTCCGCCGCATCTTTTCAAATAGTTAAATATGTCTTACAACGATTAGTATGAATGTCATTTACCCTCAAAATCGCGACAAATGTGCTAGAGTCCAAAGAAATGTGGTAACAATACAAAACTCAATGTTGTTGTCGTTTCTGTTAAAAAGGAAGATTGGGTTTTAAAAAAATTGCTTGCTGTCAGACTCAGTACCTCCGACGTTGCACCGCTATGCCCCTAACCACACGGCTATTCTTGCTTCGTGGAGAGTAGTGACTTCATTACTATTCATGATCGTATCTTCTGAAGGCTTTTACCGTTGATGCGTCTTTAATTTATAGTTATGTTTTACCGAATATCATGTCTTTTTTATGAATCATCAATGCGCCAAAAACAAACATGAAGGCCGCGGCGGAGCGGCCGAGCGCATTGAGGCGCTATGCTACAATACACGAGGCTGTTCCCCTTCGGGGGTTCGAATCCCTCCTTGGGCATGGATGTCTGTGCCGTTTTTAGGCCGCGGTGGAGTAGCCGAGCGGTCCAAAGCGTCTCGCTGCGGAGCGCGCGGTTGCTCGCCGTGGAGGTTCGAGTCTTCCCTGGGGCATGGGTGTGTGTGTTTGTCCTTAGGTTAGTTTACCTATGTTTAAGTAGTTTTTAAGCTACGGACTGATGACCACACAGTTTGGTCCGATAGATTTACAAACATTTGAACATTTTTAGTATAAGCTAGTTCATAAATAGTTCGTAAGTTTAGGGACTGATAACCCCGGAGTTCCATAAGCTCTACAAACATTAACAAACATGCAGAGCGTATGTTGCCTTTATAGAGGATTTGCGAATACTCAAGGCGAGGTGCGCGGTTGCTATATTATCTTGCTTCGGGACCATTCGCTGGTACCCGCCAGGGTCCGAGTAGCCAGGAGCTGGCGTACTCACCAGCTCCAAAACCAATGTTGAAAGCGGCGTTTGCCCTCGCCCTGCCCAGCCGCGCATGCGCATTGGAACTCTGCGGCCACTGCGGCGTATATTAGGCGGTCGCACTCGTATACCTGCTGTCTCCGCGACATAAAACGTTTCTCTTGCGATAAAAAAATATTTTGTATGTGCATATAAAATGATCTGATAGAGGATAGAAACTAAGAATGATAGTTTAAAAACAGTGTTTGTTTAATTTATTTATTTACCATTTTACAAGACGAGGTATTTCCGGGGGTTCATTAAACCAGTGAACACATAAGAAGCGCCGCCAGTGGACGTGAACGAGTGATGGAAGAATACTGGGGGTATAACGAAAGACTGAAGTTGGAATTGCACAAGATGAGGCGTCAGTGCGCGACTTGAGGCCTGGTAATGTATGGTGGCCTGATAACAGCGTTTGTGGTCGGGCAGAAAGAGCAGCGCCTAGACTAGCCCGCGCTTTACTTTCGCCGGCCACGGCCGATAAGGCGGCAGATGGCGGCGATAGCGGCCGCAGTGGCCAGCAGCCAGTCGCCAGTAGAGGGTAGCCGGCGGTTCCGGCTCGCCTTCGTGGCGTGATGAAAGGCCCCGCCGTGCCGTGGGGCGGCGTGGCGTGCTGGCCACCGCGGCTACCGCCGGCAGGCACGCGACTAGCCGTCCGCCTTCTGCACAACAGCGGCGGGCTGCGGTCGATGCCTGGTAGCCCGCGCTGTGCTCTGCAGTGAGGGCCGGCGGCGGACTGATGCGAGCGCGGGCTCCCGCGGGCGCTCACAGTGCCGGCACTGCTCGGTTGCTAGGCGACGGACAAAGAGGCCTGCGCGGGAAACGCCGTCCTCTCTTAGGCGCCTTCCACTCCTCCCCATCGGAGGTTAAAGTCCTCCGTCGGGCATTAGTGTGTGTGTCCTCCTTACCTTACCTTAGTTTAAGTACACTCCTGGCCATTAAAATTGCTACACCACGCAGATGCCGTGCTACAGACGCGAAATATAACCGACAGGAGGAAGATGCTATGATATGCAAATGATTAGCTTCTCAGAGCATCCACACGAGGCTGGCGCCGGTGGTGACACCTACAACGTGCTGACATGAGGAAAGTTTCCAACCGATTTCTCATACACAAACAACACTTGACCAGCGTTGCCTGGTGAAACGTTGTTGTCATGTCTTGTGTAAGGAAGAGAAATGCATCCCATCACGTTTCCGACTTTGATAAAGATCGGATTGTAGCTTCTTGCGATTGCGGTTTATCGAATCGTGACATTGCTGCTCGCGATCCAATGACTGTTAGCACAATATGGATTCGGTGGGTTCAGGAGGGCAATACACAATGCCATGCTGGATCCCAACGGCATCGTATCAGTCGCAGTCAACATGACAGGCATCCTATCTCCATGGCTGTAACGAATCGTGCAGCCATGTCTCAATCCCTGAGCCAACATATGGGGACGTCTGCAAGATAACAAACAACTGCACGAACAGTTCGATGACTTTTGCAGCAGCAAGGACTATCAGCTCGAAGACCAGGGCCGTCGTTACCCTTGACGCTGCATCACAGACAGGAGCGTCTACGATGGTGTACGCAACGACGGACCTGGATGCACGAATGTCAAAACATCATTTTTCAGAAGAATCCAGGTTCTGTTTATAGCATCATGATGGTCGCATCCGTGTTTGACGACATCGCGATGAACGCACATTGGAAGCGTGTATTCGTCATCGCCATACTGGCGCATCACTCGGCGTGACAGTGTGGGGTGCCATTGGTTACACGTCTCGGTCACCTTGTCTTAGCATCGATAGCACTTTGAACAGTGGCCGTTACATTTGAGATGTGTTGCGACCTGTGACTCTACCCTTCATTCGACCCCTGCGAAACCCTAAATTTCAGCAGGACAATGCATGACCGCATGTTGCAGGTCCTGTACGTGCCTTTCTGGATACGGAAATCATTCGACTGCTGCTCTGGCCAGGCTCATTCTCCAGATCTCTCAGTAATTGAAAACATTTGGTCAATGGTGGCCGACCAACTGGCTCGTCACAATGCGTTAGTCACTACTTTTGATGAATTTGGTACCGTGTTTATTTCTTGACGCATGTATTCTTTTCAAGATAGATTTACCTTTTTTGTGCATAAATTTCGATAGTTTGAGATGACTCCGGTCCCGTACACTTGGAATTAACGAGACTCTACTGGACAGCTACCACAAAAGAATTCCACAGTTCTGCACATCTTCTTGTAGAATGTTACGTTTTACGTATACAACATACGTGCCAAGCCATGAAATTCTAGAGCCTGGACATGACTACCACAATACAAAATACGCAGGAAGTAATAACGAATTTGCTTCGTAAGAAGCCTCTTTACATTTTTTTTTTTTTCTTTTTGTTGAGTGCTAGCTTTCTATTGGCATCTACATTTCCGTTTTTGCAATCGACAAACAACTTTACATACTTCCTTTTTGGAATTCCTAAATACATAATAGATATAATATACATTCAGTAGCGTAAATCTGCTACAGAAAGTATTTCGAAAAATAAGGTGACACTACTTTAGACTAACAGTATGATTGTTAAATGTAAACGAAGGCTTCCGCGGCCGTTGTCATTGTATATAAAACTCTTCTGGGTTTTGGACCGCATCGTCAAAATATCAAACACTTCACCGACGTTTCAGCCACTATTGCAAGTGGCCGAAACGTCGGTGAAGTGTTTGATATTTTGACGATGCGGTCCAAAACCCAGAAGAGTTTTATATAGTATGATTGTTATCAGTATAAATTTACGCGAACTAAACAGGAAAAGCTGTGTGCCACACACACGTGTGTGTGTGTGTGTGTGTGTGTGTGTGTGTGTGTGTGTGTGTTGTCCAAAAATGTTCAAATGTTTGTTAAGCTTATGGGACTTAACTACGGGGTCATCAGTCCCTAAACTTACAAACTACTTATGAACTACTTACGAACTAGGACGGCACAAATATCCATGCCCGAGGGGGGATTCGAACCCCCGATCGTAGTGGCCGTGCTGACCGTGACTGTAGCGCCTCAGTCACCTCGGCCACCGCGGCCGGCTGCGTGTTGTCCTTAGCATGAATTAGCCACTGCAGTTTGGTCCCATAGCTTTACAAACATTTGATTGCAATAGATGGAATAGCATTCTCATTTTAGCATTTTAAAATAAAGCTGCAGTTTTAAGTTCGATGATTGGAAAATATCCCTAGTTAGTATAAGTGATGTATTAGAGATCCTGACTGCAAAGACAGAAGGGTTGAAAAAATGTCTGATGGTGCGTACGGCGGATTCTGTTTGGTAGCAAAAGTGGACGTCGGCCATATACAATGGCAAAGACAATTATATGGACAGGTGAATTAGAAATTTGAGGCACACTTGAACAAATATGGGCAGCTAAAGTAGGAAATGGAGAGGCACGGGGACAAATACGCGAGGGTAAAGCTAATCATTTGCATATCATAGCATATTCCTCCTGTCGGTTAAATTTCGCGTCTGTAGCAGTCATCTTCGTAGTGTAGCAATTTAATGGCCAGGAGTGTATATAGTACATGAATTATTGCGGGAGGCGAGTCGCGTTGTATTATTACCGGCACACTACACAGATTCGAGTGTGAAACATAATAACACTGTATCATACATGATGCGTCGCGAGGATGCATGAGTGTCAGAACGAGGCTCGGGATGATCAGAACCGGGAAGTCGGGACCTGTACTTTCGGCAGGCAATTGTTCTTACTGGAGGAGCCATATAAGCATGGTTCGTGATGCTTTCTCACAGATTTAATTCTGTGAGATCTCTTTGTCGTAACTTCGTACGGCTGTCACTTCTGGACGAAGTACTGGATGGAAGCTAGTAATTTGGAATGTGTATTTTTATGGGGATGGTTTTTATAGTCCACGAGTGTCATATGATGCCTCGAGGAGGGCGTCGTATATCAGATGTGTGTACCGTCTGAGCTACCAGAGTGAAAGTTGCCACATCTACGTAAGTTTACATGCAGATTGTAAACTCCTGAAGGCGACTGACGGTGCGCGTATGAGGTACCTCGCGCCGTTTGACCGTTCACCAGGAAAGTTTGCAGAAATTTTAGTGCCTAATGGGCAGAGGACAGATAGGGTCAAAAAAGTAGGTAGACGGTATGGGGATGGGAAGGTGAACAGAGAGGAAGGTGGGAGGGGAGAGTAAACACATAATGTAGGGAATGTTAATGAGAATTACAAGAACCGTCATTTATATTACGGCGAGGGCTGGAGGACGTGAGAGAGATTGTGAAAGGATTCTGATACAGCCAAATACCTGGACGGCAGACAGAATATGTAGCTCCTCATGAACGCATTGAAAGGTCCCGCAAATCATTGTCAGAAACATTGAATTGCGATTTATTTGAAATGTTAGTAACCTCATTGGACCGAGGTGCTATGGGCATCAGTTCCTAGACTTACAACACTACTTAAATTGACTTACGCTAAGGACAACAGACTTACTCATGCCCAAGGGAGGACTAAATCCCCTCCGGCAGGAGCAGTCGTCCAGTCCGCAGTGTGACGCTATAAACCACGATTTATTTCATTTGAATAAACTCATGAGCGTTCTGGAACGTAACGGTCCATGAACCCGTCCCGATCTGACCGACTGACAACCCACAGTTTAAACAATTAGAGGCAGACACGAAACAGGAAAAAAAAAAAAAAAAATAAAATAAAAAATAAAAAAATAAATAAGGAACCGGCAGAATGTGATCGTGCTTTCAGTGCACTTTGCGCGTTATCGAAAGCCTGGACGGGAAGTCGGAAAGGATGGGTCGTCGACCAAGAGATGACGCACGTGTGCGACGCTGGTATGTCCAGCGCTGTCCAAGAAGTGCGGGTCTGTCGCAGATTAGTCGACGTGTTGAAGATGTCGCCACCATCACCGCCACTCCGGTAGCGTCTTGCATTCGTCTAGACAGTTCTATACCATGACCTCACGCCAGCTACTCGTTCCTAGTACGGAAGAGGCTGAAGTTGCTGTTATTACATTGTCACTCAGAGTCGGTTCCAGGAACGTAACTTCCAGCGAAGCGAGTGGCGTTGCGCAAGGTTACCTGGTACTCATCGTTTAGTATTGGTGGCACGCACAACGAGAGTAGATAGTGCCTGCACCCATCTCGCGGCACCCGTGAGCGTCCGAGCGAGGACAGGCGAGCAGTTGATCGGCGGACACGTACTCAGGCGCAGAGACCGCATTTGGCCGTGCGCGCCGTGTTCCGACGACACTGGCCTTCACGTGGCGGGCACGTGCCGCATCTGACGTCAGCTGGTAGCGCTGCCACGAGAGGGCGCGTCTGATGCGCAGTTCCACAGAGTAACATATACAGAGAGGAAGCCCCCCCTAAACCTCTGTCCTACGCTCTCCTCGTAGTTCCGTAAGATGCTAGCAGATATCAGGCGGTTCCCCGGATTAGTACCGGTAGACCACACTAGAGGCGGTTCCGAGGGTGCCTCTCGCATGTCAGAGGGTAGCGTGGAGGGGAGGCCGAGGGGAGAGCTCATGCCGCCTTCTACATCGACATCTACATACATACTCCGCAATTCACCGTAAGGTGCGTGACGGAGGGTACACCGTACCACTACTAGGCATTTCATTTCCTATTCCACTCCCAAATAGAACGAGGAAAAAAAGAATGCCTACATGCCTCAGTACGAGCCCTAATTTCTCTTATCTTGTCTTTGCGATCTTTACGCAAAATGTAAGTAGGCGGCAGCAAGATCGTACTACACTCAGCTTCAAATTCCGACCCTCTAAATTTACTCAACAGAAATTCACGAAAAGAACGTCGTCTTTCTTCCAGCGATCCCCAATTGAGTTGCCGGAGCATTTCCGTGACACTCACGCATTGGTCGAACCTACCGGTAACAAATCTAGCTGCTCGCCTCTGAACCGCCTCTATGTCTTCCTTTAAACTGATCTGCTGCGGGTCCCAAACACTTGAGCAATACTCAAGACGTGGTCGTACAAGCGTTTTATACGCCGTCTCCTTTACAGGTGAAGTACATCTTCCCAAAATTCTCCCAATAAACCGAAGTCGGCTGTCCGCCCTACTCACAACTGTCCTTACATGCTTGTTCCATTTCATATCGCTCTGCAATGTTACGCCTAGATATTTGAACGACGCGACAGCATCAAGAAGCTCACTACTAATGCTGTATTCGAACATTATAGGATTGTTTTTTCTACTCATGCGCATCACTTTACATTTTACCACATTGAGAGCTAGCTGTCAATCTTCGCACCACTAGAAATTTTGTCTAAGTCATCCTGTATGCTATTACAGTTAGTTACAGACGACACCGTGCCATACACCACAGCATCATCAGCAAACAGCCGCATATTACAACTTACTCTGTCCATCGCCTTCCACGAGGCCACGGCTGTGTCCGGTTTGCAGGCGTTAGAGGGGAAGTGCTGGTGGGGACAGCCGCCTGCTCTGGACAGTTTAAAGGGCTGCTTCTGACCTCAGCGCCATCACGGGACATCTTACAGAACTGCTCTGGCCTTCCTCCCTGCACCCCTGAGCATGCGACTGGGCCCTTACGAAGATTTCCCGTCTGTATGTATTTGTCTGTGGCAGTTCCTAGAGCCTGTATAGGGAGAGAGTGGCCAACCGCCCCGCGTCCGCCATGTTTTTACCAGTCTACGCGCGGGACGTGCGTTTACATAGCAACCCAGGCAGAAGTGCAGCCTTTTTACCAGACTGCAAGCGGGACGTTCGTTTACATAGCAACCCAGGCAGAAGTGCAGCCTTTTGACGACTGAAATAAGGCATCAGTTCCAG
Organism: Locusta migratoria; assembly: GCA_026315105.1. Lineage (NCBI taxonomy): Eukaryota > Metazoa > Arthropoda > Insecta > Orthoptera > Acrididae > Locusta > Locusta migratoria. The sequence continues at coordinate 395,415,110 of CM048750.1, read as the reverse complement.
CCATGAGACCAAAACGCACCGTCACTAATCGGCACGTGGTTAAAGAAATGCCATTCATCTATGTTCATACAGGCCTAATAAATTTGTAAGCAAATAATGGAGGAAGGAAGGATTCAAATGGTTTAACGTCCCGTCGACAGCGTGGTTATTATGGACGGAGCTTACGTTCGGATTTTTGGGCAAGGATGGGGGAAGAAAATCGGCCGTGCCCTTTGAAAGGAACCATCCCGGCATTTGCCTGGAGTGGTTTAGGGAAATCACGAAAACCTAAATCTGTATGGCCGGAGGTGGATTTGAACCACCGTTCTCCCAAATGCGAGTCCAGTGTCTTACCACTGCGCCACCTTGCTCCGTGTGTAAGCAAATAAACAATTTGTATGACTGTCGGTTGTTAATACCATATTTTACGATTTTCTGGCAATTTCCACAGCTGGCAGTTTATTAATTAGAAAGAGAGGTTATTTCGTGTTATGTGTCTCAAAGAAAAAACCCTATTACAGAATTTTCTGTCTGCACATCCATCGCTGCATTTAGTACATTATTATCGCTTTCCGCCTCAATATATGCACTTAAAGTGTGCTGCCTATCTTACAACATTTTCCTAAACTAGGAAATACCAAAAACGTCATTCTGTAGATACTTTTAGAGACACTGTATCACAGAAAATCGGAAAAATACCAATAATGTCTGTAGTGAAACAGCAGAAACAGACTCAAAATAGGTAACAGAATATATACAATGAGTCAATAGTCCCGCCCCCTCCCTTTCTCACATCACATCCCGTAACCAATTATAGGATTGTGAATAGCCAATAACACACAGTCAAGTGGGAGGTACCGTAGCCAAGTCAAAACATACCTTGTAGCACGACGTGTCGAAAACCAGAACCATGAACTTACAAGAAGATCGAAAATTCTGTTAAAAAAATATACCGCTTACTGTATTGGAACTCGCGACCTTCACAGAATTAATTATTGAATTTGATCAGTGCCTTTCTTGCTTGGGGGGGTGGGGGTGCGGGGGGGGGGGGCAGAAAATATTTACTTCACACAGGCAGGAATAATTGGTTGCTTTCCATAAGTCGCCATTACGGTTCCCGCTTTGTCAGTTAACTTTTACTGTCCACGTTATCGTCAACGAACAACACGCTAATTTACGTAAATTGAACCGACAAAAGACGTGAAAAATTGGAGCAGTGCCTACCATAATACAACCTCTACGTAACTGTCCAGTGAAGTCGCAGTCAGAAGCTTTTAAGACACTCTACAGTACAGAAACGCATAGCCATTCATTCACATGTAAAGTCCGCCAAATCCTGGAAGAAAGGAGAAAAGAGCGCTTGCCCGCGAAACGCAAAGGTCCCACGTTCGAGTCCCAGTTCCGGCACACAATTTTAATCTGCTAGTAAGTTTCATCTCTAAGGATGCTGGAAGACAAAATCCGACGCCAATGCCTCACCATAACTCCGAACATGCTTTACAGTGCTGTACGCAACATTATTCCTCGACTACAGCTATTGTTCAGGAATTATGGTGAACATATTGAGCATTTCCTGTAAAGAACATCATCTTTGCTTTGTCTTAATTTGTTATGCTAATTATTGCTTTTCTGATCAGATGAAGCGCCATCTGTCGGCCTTCTTTGAACTTTTTTTTTGTTCTATTAAAACCCCATGTCATTCCAATCATGTGTGTCAATTTCTACCTCTCTATCTATATTATTCCGTGATTTATTAAGTTTTCAAATTTATACTGATTTTTTGATCACCCGGTGAAGTACACTTTAATTTCCTTAGGCATATGTTCTTGCATTTCGCAGTCCTAGTATTGGCGCTGATGGTTGTACGGCGCGAGAACTTGCTGCTGTGACGGCCCCTGCCTGGCAAGACTCGACTACCTCCCTGGTGTCGCGACCCGCAGGTTGAAACGGTGTTCCTGGCGGTATTGGCTGGAAATATCCGCTGCGTACACTAGTCAGCCAGGACATAATGCGCAACAGTCGGTATGTCCGATTTTGACACGAATACCGGCGGCGACGTATCTCGGCGTGGAACAAATGAGACCTCGGTAGATCGCCGCACAGAGTAGCAATAGACGTGGGTGCAGCAACTCAGCTGATTCCCGTAAATTACGGGTAGGTGCCGACGAGCTCCCACGCCACTTTTAGTTAAATCCCAGATGTGTTCCATCCGGCCGGCGCACCAGTTCCATCTCACGGCTGCGTTCCTGGAAGTACCCAGTGCATAGGTACAAAAAAATTTTAGGCGCTACTCTGCTCATTCCACATTAAATGAGTCAAATGGACATTTTTGGAAAATCAAGAAAGTGAAGATTTAGGCATGTGAATACACTAACAAAATATAGCTAAAATTAACAGATTTCAAACTCACTTTAAATGTATTCAAGGGGTTAGTGTAGATGAGAATACCACCCATCAGCTTTGGACAATGACATCTTACAGTAACTAATCAGGAGTGGCGTTCCAGAAGACAATAAGAGTGCGTGCTGCTGCCGGGAATTAAAAGCAGGCTTGTATCACACGAAAACCATTACAAAATTCTGGCAGTGGAACTTTTAAAGACGGAACCAAGCGTTTACCGACGGAAGAAGCAATACTGGCAGAGTTATCAGTAGCTGAACACGTATACATGGAGCCGGTTGAAGCAGCACTGGTCAAAGAGTTTAAAATTCGCTTCTATTTCATTTCCTACTAGTGTTACGATACACTATCTTATAATCTTAAACTCATTACAGTGCAGAAAGACTTAGCCGGCCGTGGTGTCCAAGCGGTCTGAGGCGCGCCAGTTACGGTCTGCACGGCCACTACGGTCGGGGCTTGGAATCCTCCCTCGGGCATGGATATTTGTGCCGTCCTTAGTATTACCTAGTTCATAAGTACTTTGTAAGTTTAGGGACTGATGACCCCGTCGTTAAGTCCCATAAGCTCTACAAATATTTTGAAAAGAGTTACGTAAACGTAATATTTACGGTAAATATTTTATCTGTACAGTGAGTGGTTCTCAAAACGTGTCGTGCTAAGTATGAAAACATATGTAACTCGTGCAAGTGTTCCACAATTTGATGAATGGAAATTGTTAAAATGTTGCTCTTTGGAGCAATTTTCTTAAATGCTTTGGAGCCGGTAAGATGCATTTCCTCTGACTCGGTTCAGACTAGTCGGAACTAGTTAATTCGAACATCGTAATTGTGGGAACGCTTCAACGGGTATGATCGCAACTTGAACGAACCTAAAACTTTCCAAATTTTCTTTCCGAAATCTATTCGATAATTGACAGTTGGTCTATTTTTTTACAGATTTAAGAAAGAATTTTAGCCGGTACGCTAATAGCTAGTTTGAATTTTAGGCGAAATGCCGTACCGCCCCGACTGAAGAACTGGAAGTACTCCATCACACTAGTGACGTGCTGCCTTGCCATTAGCTACTTGAAAAAACAGCGCGTACCACTGGGTACCTGATGCCCATAAAGAGTACGTGGTACGGAACGACTCTACGACACTTCTTAGTCGTCGCGGGGCTTACCATCAGCTGCTTTCGGATCGCGGCTGTCCACCTGAACGTTCCGCAGGCCGTAACTGAGGCGTCTAGGCGCCGTTATCACCAACACAATGGATTCTCACCGCCTCGGTGGGATCTTGAAGGAAGACTAGGGGTTCATCAGGCGATGCAGTGTTATGGCAGTGCGCCAACGTGCATTAACGAATGCCACCTGTCCGTTTCAGTCTAACAAGGACACTACATAGGTGTCGGAATTTGGAATTTTTTGCTGTCTATGGTACGTGAAGTTCAGAACACAAATAACAATCAGGCAAAGCCATTCGACGTAACTTTCAAAAATTCTCGAGAAAATCGACTTTGAAGTTTTGCACGTACATATAAGTAACAATAAATACAAGAGTTGCAACATGTGTGGGTGTAGCTGAGAAGGCAGCGTTCTGGATTCTCACCCATAGGGTCGGTGATTTGAATCCTGCAGTAATCAACTTATATTTTTATTTTCATTCTTTTCGTTGTGTTCGAATACCTACACAATTTTAATACCTTATGGTAATTTCTATGGCAAATGCACGTACTTTTGTTTATTCGCAATTTTCTATATTTTATCAAATAATTTGTTTCAATCAAAAAATATATATGTTACATTTTCTACAGTAATGGCTTCACTATTAGTTGATGACCGGTAGTCTTTGATTGTTAAGTTTTTGAGGAGCTATTTTATTCATTGTTTCCGAATTCAGTTACCTGAAACATTTAGAGATCTCTAAACCATGTGTTCTGTCAGGCTTTGTCTATGTGAATGTATACTAGCTGAACACCTTGTCCTCACCTAACACGATGGTTGAGTAGCTTAGCTGCTTGGAAAGCCATTAGTAACTATGCAAAAGACTTTCCAATAACAGCTCCGTAGGTCTTCACACATTGTAGAAAAGATAACGCATGTTTCTATTTTATTGAAACCATAATTATTTTATAAAATATAGAAAGTTACGAATAAACAAAAGTAACTACATTTTTCATAAAATTACCATTAGGTATTAAAATTGTGTAGGCATTCGAACACAACGAGAATAAAAAGCAGTTACCGCAAGATTCGAACCACCGACCCTGTGGTTGTGACGCCAGAACGCTGCCATCTGAACCACAGCGACAGATGCTGCAACCGTTTTAATTATTGGTACTTCAGTGTAGTTGAAAAACTTCAAAGTCGATTTTATCGAGAATTTTTAAGAGTTGCGTCGAATGGCTTTGAGTGATTGTTATTTGTGTTCTCAACATCGCGTACCTTAAACAGAAAAAAAATTCTAAATTCTGACACCCATGTAGTCTTCTTGTAAGTTACCTATATTTTCTGGTGTTAACCCTTATCATAGAATCAGTTTTGGAAAAATTAAAATTCAGTGTTTTCTGTACAGTCAATCTGGGTAACTTTGTACCAGCCAAGGTATCTTTGTACCACTTAATATTTGGGTTTCCAATGGCTCATGATCCAACTATTGGCAATGGTTTTTTTCCCTAAAGGTAATTTTTAAGACCTCTGTTATAAATAATCCCCCTAGTAGGTGGAACATCAACCATATAAAAGTCAAATATTAAATGGTACAAAGATACCCTGACTGGTAAAACGCTACCCTGATTGTATTAATACAATGCACTAAACAACAAAATATGTGTTTTAAAATTTTTGGTAGAACTATAGATTTTTTATGTCGTGTATTTCATGCACAACACTGATTGAAGGTATTTTATTACTTGGACGTTATTTTGGGAATAGTTAACACTGCCAGATCAATAATGCTAGCAAAATCTTCGCCACAGCACCAAAGACAAGACCAGTGGTGGAATAAAATAAAAGGAACCACACTGACGCTCAAACTCTCAGCCACGTACAGACGTTAACGTAACACAACCTCCAATATTGACAGGTTAATGCCTCAGAAGTGGCTTCACGCCATACCGAGCGGCAAAATGTCGTACTAGAAGCATGTTCAAGAAAAATACAAGTTTAAGGATTGATGGCAGAAAATGCGGTATAAATCAGCTTTTAATACGTTGTTGTCCAGGAGCAACACTGGGAATGAAAGGGCTGACATTGGAACATTGAAGAGCCCCAGAGCCGGCAGTGTCGGCTGCAGCGAGCAGACTGACAGACAGACCAGCGCCGGCCGCGGTGGCCGAGGGGACTGCGGCGCGCCAGTCACGGTCTGCACGGCCACTACGGTCGGGGGTCGGGCATGGTTATTTGTGCCGTCCTTAGCGTTAGCTAGTTCATAAGTAGTTTGTTAGCTTAGCGACTGATGACACCTAGTTAAGTCCAATAAGCTATACAAACATTTGAACATTTAGACTGACCAGCCACTCACTTGGCCACGGTGCGCCTGCCTCCTGTCTCGTGTTAGCAGAGTGCGCAGTCAGTCTACGGCGCCAGAGATTTGCAATGAGGGCTGGCCGCCCAGTCCTTGAGTCCAGTCGGTGCAGTTTCCGAAACGCCCGTGCTGAGACCCTGGCTGGTCACAGTCTCTCCTGTGTCAGCGCGTCTTCCCTATTCTGGACACCGACACTGCTGTCAGTGATAGTGCATGCACCGCGCGTGTCTGACTAACAACCATTCCTCTTGACGTGACGCTGTTATCCCCTGAACGGTTTGTACCAATTGTAGGTTGTGGTCATAATTTTCTGACTGGTCACCGTGTGTTTAATCTGGAGCTCGTGCTTAATACTGTTACAACCAGACTCCGATGTAAACAACAACCATTTTATTCGTCTATTCGGTTCAGTCTGAAACAAGTAATATAACTGTCACAACGTATGGCCGCACAAGTCCGAGGCTACAACTCACAAACACAAACACTCCTTATAGTATTGGAGAGCACAATCCTCCGAGACGACAGACGACGAGACTGCCGCTGGCGAGTCTTTTTTTTTTTTTTTTTTTTTTTTTTTAATTTTTGTCTGGTGCTGCAGCCGAAGTACTACCGCCTTTGGCGGCTGGACTTCCAGGGTGAAAGGTAAGAGGATTCTTTTATCTTTATTGTACTCATTGCAGGGGGTTAGGGCTCACAAGGGTCCTTTTTTGTCCTGCATTCCCGACATCAAAATTATCTGTCAAGTATCGATGTTGCCAGTCCTCTTATAGCTGAAATGTAAGCTCCATATTGATGCATAGTGTTCTAAGTCCACTGATTGTCCTAGATGGTGACTGGGAGATTCTGTTTCTCCTGTTTCTCGGCAGCGATCATGTCCAATATATACCGCCATTGAATTTTCGTTAAGACGGGATAGGTATTGACGTAGAGTGTGTCAGTTTTGTGAAAGTACTTGAAAATCGGTTTCAAGAGCCGTGGGTCCAAAGGCCTGTGGGGCTTAGTGGGTTTGACGGCCGCTAAATAGTAAGGAATGGGCGATTGCCCAGCTTTAAATTTATCCGCTTCTTGTGCTGCGAATTCCATAAATTGTGGTAGGTCTTTTGTGCTTTTCACTAAGGAGTGCATCTTCTCGTATTCAATTTGCTCTTCGCTCTTGGGAGTGGATACCGATCCCGTGGACGGTGACGAATCTTGAGTCTGTGTTCGCAGTGCTGGCTCAACTGTGTGAACCGCCATGTCCCCTTGTGTACAGACGTCCATCACTTCCTCGGGATCGTCCGTTTGAGTGGTCGCATGCGACAGAGTGCGTCGTGGTTTCTGCTTCTTTAAAGAGAGAACTTCCTCTCGGAGTTGCTGCACTTCGGTTCGTAGCGCCGCTAGTTCCTTCCTAACGGCGGCACGCTCCTCCTCCATCGCCGAGAAAATCGCAGCGACGGTGTGCTCCGAATGTTGTGCCGTGGCCTGCTCGTGTGCTGGCGGGCTCGCAGGTCGAGCCTCGGTCCTCGCCGATCCCCTGGCTGTAGTGGCGGTTGTCAGGACGCTTGTTCCTGCCTGCTCATCTTCCCACCGTGTGACGTAAGGGCAGCGGCGGTGGTTCGCAGCGTGTGCGCCGCCGCAGTTCACACATTTGTGTGGAGCCCCCTTTGGTGCCGTGCAGTCGCGTGTATCGTGCGACCCTGCGCATTTTAAACACGCGGCTGCGTTGTTACATTGCAGTGCTGCGTGGCCAAACTTTTGGCAACGGTAGCACTGCAGTGGTCGTTGTCGCGCCTTCTCGTGGGGCACAATGCTGGTCAACAAGAGCAAGTGCTCTAGTATCGCAGCAACTAGTGTCCTTCCTCGTTCGCGGCGTACCAGGGCACGTGTCTGGGCGCGAGCGCGAGCGAGCGAGGGTGCGTGCGGGACGGCCTCTCGGCGAAAACTGCGCTGGTGAGTCTGCGCTGGCCTTATATTAGATTCAGCTGGTTCCTCCAACTAGCACGGAGGGCGCTTGTTCCAGGCCACGCCCAGCATTGCACTAGTGGAGCCCTCTGTTCGAGAGCATCGAGCTATCGCAGTGTGGCTATCTCTGTATGCTTTGCAGTTACGGTGCCCGACTCCTACGGAGCTGGCAACCTGCAACGTTGTGCTGTTGGAAGGGTAGTCGAAGCTGCAGGCGTCGAGTAGCGCGGTCGTAGCTAGGGCACCTGTACATAGACTGGCATGCGCATACATTTCTGCTGTAGCGGCAGCTCCCGCCGCCATTTTGGTTCAAGGCGGTGATAGCGTGAGCCTCACAAAGGCGAAGTTTTTCTGCTGTTATTGCTTTCAAATGTCGCATGCTTCATTTCTAATACACATACCAACAAGAAAATATATATTTGGTCCAAAAATTAATCTCGTCGTAATAGTTAGTGTAATATGGTTTGCAAATAGTGAAATGTGTGTGTATTGTGAGCAACTCTATCGCATTCGGCAGCTCACTTTTTTGGGATACCACACGCACTACCAAAGCTGCACTAACATGCAAAAAATCTCCGTTTTCGAATGCCTTAAATTTACTCCAGAATACACTCCCAGGTAGCTACTTTTTTTACGGCGTATTTTTCAGAATTCTTATAAAATACTTTTTCAATGCACAAGATAGATATAACACCGTGATAAACTAGGATGCAGTAAAAGATTTATAAATACGAGGTATTTTAATTTCTCATTTAACAGTTCACTTCTCATTGGTCAATTTTACTTACGGCCTCGGCGGCGTAGTGTACTAAAGTTGGCAACGACCTTTGAATGCTCTTTGCAAACTCGAACAGGTAGAATGGGAGAAAATAATTTTTCATGTTTACCATCTTCTTGTATGTACACTTGTCTTGTCAGTAAAGCGAACATTCTCTTGCCAACATTAGCAAATTACGACGCCGCTGCCGTAACAAATTAACATCGCAGTAGCTGTAACTAAAGTTAATATCGCAGTAGCTTCAAACATTATTACGAAACGTATGAGCCATTATAACTAGTAAAAAACAGTGTGCATCATTTAAAAGTGATTGGTTCAAACGTTCAAATGTCTGTAAATCTATCAGACCAAACTGCGTGGTCATCAGTCCGTAGCTTACAAACTACTTAAACCTTGGTAAACTAACCTACGGACAAACACACACACCCATGCCCCAGGGAGGACTCGAACCTCCACGGCGAGCAACCGCGCGCTCCGCAGCGAGGTGCTTTAGACCGCTCGGCTACTCCACCGCAGCTAAAAGTGATTAGTATCGTTATTGCCTAGATGTTGCTACTGTATTAGTTCGTTGCGTAGAATCGTTCGCTTAAAATATATATATTGTTGGTGTCCGTTTGTCACGACGGCAAATTAAAAACCATATTGGGATCCACTTGAAACGAAAGAACGCGAAAACCATTTTCTGAACGGTTAGAACAATTCGGAGCTGCACAGCCCATCACGCTGAAAGCGTTTTGACTGTCCTATTCTACAATCGCGCGTCGAAACGAAGGAACAAAAATGGCGGATGCGCATGCCCGTCTATATCCAGGTGCCCTAGTCGTAGCAAATGCGTAGTTGTGTATGTGCTCAAGGCGGTTCAGTTGGCTTGGAGCAGCGTAGACAGGAGAAAGGGCTGTAGATAATTTATTGTTCTGGGAAAGGACTGTTCAGATTCCAACACTTTCGTTCAGATCGTTGTCTAAAACACCTGCTTCTGTACTTTCAACGTTTAAAATTTGAACACAGGTGAGCGACAAAGAGACAAGCTTAATGGATTACGCACCGGCCTCCGTCCCCTCGCCATCGCCCCGCCCTGTCGCCAGCACACGTCATCAGAGCGGTTGGCGGCGCCTCGTCACCGGCTGCTGGTCTGGACGTCTGTCCCCGGCCAGGTGTTCGCTTCTGCGCATGCGCGGCCGCGCCCCGTTCACTGGCCGGCTTCCCGCCACTGCGACTATCGATTGCCGGCGCCGCTTCGACCTCTCGCTGATGCCGACTGCTGGCGCCAGGAGAGCACTCGGCTGCCAAATGACTCCGCCAGTGACGTAAAGGGTCGGGGGCTGCTCTCCTCCCCCTCCCGACTCTCACCTATTGCGCTTCACAACCCCTAATCTGCCAAGTTTTCAGCAGTAACTCTTCAGTTCATCACCAACTCCTCTCGGTGCCACATCAGTATCACTGACACCCTAAGTCCTCATTTATCTACCGGAATATTCGCATCTCTGTCTTCTCCTACATGCCACTACCATACATACTGTTTCCCAATATCATATTTGCTTTTCTTTTTCCCATTGTTTTCCATAAGTTTCTTTCTTCGGTGATTTTGTGGGGAACTAACTCATTTCTCATCAGTCCGCCTACCATCACATGTCAAAGCCATCCATTCTCTTCTTAGCCAGTTTTCCCACTATCCACGACTGGCTACTCTTTGTGCTACCTCTCACTATTTCCGTCTCTTTCGATTTATTTCTCCCTAGTCTACACTCATTACAGAACTTTTAACTCTTCACTTTCACTTAAGATAGCAATGTCATCGTCTAATATTATCATTGATATCCTTCCTCCCCCAATTTATACCACTTTAGAACCTTTCCTTTATTTCCGTCATTCTGTCTTCCATGCATTCAGAAATAGTGACAAAAGAGTGTATCTCTGTTATCTCTGTCTTATACCTGTTTTAAGAGCACTTCGTTTTTTTTGTTTTAAGTCATATTATCTGTCTTTCCTGTAATTTACTCCTGTTTTTCTCAGAATTTCTAGCATTTTCCGGTATTATACATTGTCGAATGCTTTTTCCAAGTCGCAAAACCTAAGAAGACGATTTTTCTTTAGGCTTTTTTATCATTGTCAAGCATAACATCACTAATATTATGTTTATTAAAGGGAAACCGATCGTCATCCAATTCACTTGAGATTTAACTATTATTTTTCTCTGTATTATTTTCTTCAGTACATTATCTGCGTAGGTTATTATGCTCATTCTGATACTTTTCTGAAAGTCTCATAGATTCTGCAGTCTTAAATTTCACAAGATATTAAAACTCTTACGGGAACTGGGACTCGTTTGGTAAACCTTTCCTTTCGGTGGCAGTGTTGCGACGTAACGACCATTCCAAGCACTACCCGAGACTCGCCCACGCAGCGGCTCTGTCCTACTTTCCAGACGTCACGGGGCGTCTGTTCCACACTGCTGCAAGAAACCACACTGCGGGGCACGGCTGTTACTAGCAAATAGACACATCGGTTTCTCTCCGTGAAAACTATCCATATACCCGCGGCATTTCCTTCTGTGATCTATGAGTATCAACATAGCAACATTCAATGTCGATATTTTTATTTTATACTAGCTTATATGCCCGTGCTTTGCAACGGTTGTTATAGAGGTACCTGCGCATATCGTGGTTGTTTTGGATTCCGGACCTAGGTCAGCAAAAACAGAATCCTTGCTGGATCACTCTGCCAATAAAATCAGTTCTGCTAGCCAAGATGTCAAAACGATGTATGTTCATAAAATTTTTCATGCAAAAAGTGAAATTAATTTAAGTCCTTACTCCGGAATGATGTAAAATTCAATGTTTGGTTGTGTTCATAAAGGTAACACTGCGGCGTGTAATTGTGTGTTTGGCGTAAACTTCTGAAAACACTTCCATCGTTGAGATGAGAAATAATAATAATAATAACTGCGTCATGTATTGGTTCTATGGTGTAGTACCAAACTGTTTATCTCTCACAGTAAGTGTATGCTGAAGTATTAATATGTTGCAGTTTTGCACTGAGGACACTGCACTTATTCTGTATGCAGAAAGTCTGGTAATTCAATCAAAAGAGCAGTTTAGGTCTGTTTCAATAAGACGTCATGGTGGTGTCAATGTGCGATGAAGTAAGTCTGGATAATAGTTGAAGGAATGGCGTCAGCTGATCGTCTATACAGAACTTTCCATTAAATATAGTATTTCCAGTGAATTGTCTTGACTGTGTTAGCAGCGTTGGCCACACTTTCAGCTCACACATGTCCCCACGTCCAGCAGTGATTATTTCGTAATGCACAAAGTTGAAATCGACCTTGTGTAGTAGAACTACATATTCAAAAGTCGGTTTATAACTCTTAAGTACAACTGTCTCAGCAAAAAAAGACGTCTTTCTTTATCTTAATGTAGTCCATACCAAAAGTAAGTAATTACAAATTTTAATCACAATATTGTACTGAACAATTATGAAACCAGAGAGGTTTCTGATGAGTTTGTCGCTAGCGTGTGTATATTATCTCTTGTGGCAGGCACAACTCAGAAATATATCTGGCGTGAAAATTCAGATGTGCAGAACAGATTTTGTGTCGACAGCATTAAGGTGTAAATGTCATCTGATTTTGGGAAAAATCTACTAATCGTTTACCTTGGTCCTTTTTTGTTCGATGAAGACAGATGACTATGTGTAAATGGCCCTTTTAGCGACGCTTCCTCAACTTTCCTGTTGCTCCTGTGACACATTTATTTAGATAATATTTCACGTTATGTGGTTGCTCTACGAAAATGAGATGGGGCTTCTTTGCAGCCAATGCGGTACAAACGAATCGTAAGAGCAAATAAATTTTTGGAAAGAATGGATTTTTCTCAACATCACGTACTAATTCCAACTTAATGTTGAGAAGATACATACAACGCAATGCTTACTCAATAGATATTACTACTTTATGCACAATTAAGTGGTTATACCCGTCGAAAGGGGCACTTTTTTTTTCCATGACGTTGCAAAGCATATAGGATACAGTAAGGAAGAACAATTTTTTTTTTCTGTGCCCTACCTGGATTAAATTTCACTTGCAGTGGCAGCGGTTTAAATTGCTGTCGTTGGCAACGAACTATTCGCTTAAGGACGATGATTAATTTACTGAGCAGAACAGTATAAATTATTTATTTCATCGTGAACAAAAAGAATTATTCCCCTAATTCTATGTGACTGCTTTTTGAAAAAGCATTCAACGGCCGTTGCCATCATCATCACACAACGCCGCCGCCGTAAGTAAAATTTTACCCCTTCTTGTAGTGTATTACACCATAGTTATGAGAATGAAAAATAAAACGAAGCCACGCCATAATTAAAAATGTTCAAATGTTTTTAGAACTTATGGGACTTAACTACGGGGTCATCAGTCCCTAAGCTTACAAACTACTTATGAACTAGCTAAGACTAAGAACGGCACAAATTTCCATGCCCGAGGGAGTATTCGAACCCCCGACCGTAGCGCCATAATTAGTTATTTGGTGTACTATGTAACTAATGTCACCTGACTTTGCCCTTTCCTGTAGTGTGGCGTTTTCGAGGCATTCCTAACCACAATGCACTCAAAATGTAATGAAGATACACCGAAATCAGAACGGGAACTACAAAAATTCCAATCTCCTTGCAAAGAATTCTTATGTAAATTATAGCATTGATAGACGCGAAGGAATATGGTTATGTTTTAAATTCAAATGTTCCCTGTCAAAAGAAGCGAAGCAATGTCGTTAATCTGTGAATATACAAAGTGTAATCAGCAACTCGCTGTTCAATGTTAGTTTGTATTTGCAGAGATAAGACTGTGCCTCTTAATTCAAAATATATTTGTTACTGCTGGAATATGCACAACACGATCATGTTTTGTTTCTTTGCAGCACTACAAATCCAACAGCACCTTTAGTGTTTCATTGCTTTTCTGTGGTATAACCAGCGAAATGAAGTAAAAAAAAAAAAAATAAAATAAAATAAAATAAAAAATAAAAATGCAGCAGCGCCAACTATTAGTTCTTTGGTGCACTACGTAACTAACAGGGCTTCTATTTGTTCTGTACTATACTACACCGTTTTCTAGGCATTCCTAAAGAGAATGGACTCAAGATGTAATAAGTACGTACCGAAATCAGAAAGAAAACTATATAATTCGTGTTTCCTTGGAAATAATTCTTAGTAAATGAAAACATCGATAGACGCGAAGGAACGTAGTTATGTTTTAAATTCAAATAATACCTGCGGAAAGAAGCACTTTTTTTCTTTCCATGGCATTGCAATGCATGCGGGGTACAGGTAGTAAAAAACATATTTTTTTGTCGTACCTGGGTTAAATTTTACTTACAGTGACAGCGGTTTAGTATGTTAACGTCGGCAACGAAATATTCGCTTTAGGATGATCATACATTAACTGATCGGAACAACATTAATTATTTATTTCATTATCAACACAAATAATTATTCCCCTCCGCGGTTGCTCGCCGTGGAGGTTCGAGTCCTCCCTGGGGCATGGGTGTGTGTGTTGTCCTTAGGTTAGTTTACCTAGGTTTAAGTAGTTTGTAAGCTACGGACTGATGACCACGCAGTTTGGTCCGATAGATTTACAAACATTTTTGTCAATTATTCAAATGTTTGTATAGTCTATGGGACTTGACTACGGGGTCATCAGTCCCTAAACTTACAAACTACTTATGAACTACTTACGGACTAGGACGGCACAAATATCCATGCCCGAGGGGGGATTCGAACCCCCGACCGTAGTGGCCGTGCAGACCGTGACTGAAGCGCCTCAGTCCCCGCGGCCACCGCGGCCGGCTGTCAATTATTCCCCTCATTGTACGTGTCTGATTTTTCAAAAAGTACTCAACGGCCGTTGCCAACATCAATACACTTCATTGCTTCCGTAAGGAAAATTGTAGCCCTTGTTTCAATGTATTACACCTTAGTTATGAGATTAAACAACGCAGCATCGCCATCCATTAGTTATTTGGTATTATATGTCAGTAACAGCGCCTCTATCGGATCTTTGCTATACTATGCTGCAATTCAAGCGTAGCATACACCAGAAACTACAAATTATATCTTTTTTTCCCCTGCCTGATTTTATGAAATGAAGCCTATATGTTGCCCCAAGGTACTCTCAGTTGACCCATTAAACCCCATGAAAGTTCGTACAGTACTCTTAGAGATTTGTTGTACTGCAAGTTTTATGTGTATAGTAAGCTTATAACTTCATCAAGTTACGATAGCTTTCCTTCCTCTGATCCGATTTTGATAAATTGAAGCCTGTGATACTCTCCAAACTATTCTCAATCTACCTGTGGAAACCCATGAAAGTTCGTATAGTACTTTTGGAGATTATAAACATCCACGATGGCTTTTAAGCAAATGATTAAAATATGATATCTTTATTTTCTCTGATCCGATTTTAATTATTGAAGCCTTTATGTAACCGCAAGATATGCTCAAGTTACGTGTGAAAACCTCATGAAAATTCGTCAAGTAGTTTTGGAGATATACGTGTTCAAAGAGACAGACATAACGGTCGTAAATAAAAAACTTCAAATTACGATATTTTTTTCCGTGATCCGATTTTTATGAAACGAAGTCTGTATGTTGTCCAGAGTTACGCTCAAGTTACCTGTGAAAACACCATGCAAATTCGTGAAGTACTTCTGAAGATAAGAAGTTTTTAACAGTTGAACAAATAGACACGACAGTTACTGAAATCACTAAAAATTGCGACATTTTTTTTTTTTGCTGGGATCCAATTTTGATAAAATTATCTCTATATATTGATCCAAACTTTTCTGATGTTTCCTGTGAAAACCGCACGAAGATTCGTTCAGTAGGTATGAAGATTGAAGTGAACAGCGACAGGCCTACATTTACAGATTTATTATCAGTATAGATTTACAATTTCTGGTATAAATTGAAATGGTAGTATGACAGAATTGTACTTTGTGTGAAGGAGTCTTCCTATTTTCTCAGCTTTCATCACATCCAGTCTCTCTATATGACTGTATGAAGCAAGTATAAAAGGCAATGGGCTGTGTGACTGGGATAACATGATTTCCGTTGTGAATAAATAGCACACCATTTCCGTTGAAAATTTTTTTAACGTACCTACCGTGTTATTTCGTCTCATCGACATTCTCCATAACCACATTTGTGAAAAAATGATAAAAAAATCTAAATGTCAAGATTGGTGTTTGCGGTGGGGAGATATGTGACGGGGAAAATTCTGACTTATTCGATGCTCGGTGCTACCAGCAGGAAAAGCAAAGTTTAGCTTCAGCTCTCAGTTTTCATGCTAGATCTGTTGGGTTGCGGCGTCGGTAACAACGAAGGAAGGACGGTGGACAGCCAGTGTTCTGGACAGATGCCAACGTGACAGGACTGGGGGGGGGGGGCGGACGCTAACACGCAGCAGCCGTTGGGTATCACCAGGCGAGGACGAGCATCGCTTTCTTCGCCCGTGATTTTAGTCGTGAGTCGTAATCGTGCCGCCTGCAGTGCTTTCTTTCGTTATACGGAAGTTTTTTTTTTTTTTTAATAATCTGAAGGTGAGAAGTGTTTTGTGTAGTTTACGTTGAAATAATCCGCCTCCGTAATAACCGCGGCGAAGCGCCCGAGCGCATTGAGGCGTTATGCTATGATGTGCGAGGCCATTCCCCATCGGGGGGTTCGAATCCCCCCTCGGGCATGGATGTTTGTGCCATCTTTAGTATAAGGTAGTTCATGTGCAGTTTGTAAGTTCAGGGACTGATGACCCATTAAGCTGTCCAAACGTTTCAACATTTTCGCCTCCGTAGCTCAGTGGGAGCGTCTCTGACCGCCGATGCAAGGGGCCCAGCTTCGCGGCAGGGTGTTGTGTGTTGTCCTAATCATCATCATCATCATCATTGGCTCGCAAGTCGCCCACGCGACGTCGACTAAAAAGACTTGCACTAAGGCGGCCGAACAATCCCGCAAGGTATCCCCCGACCAGTAACGCCATACGCTCATATCATTATGTAGAAACATTTAAGAGATGATGAATGCGTTTTTGAAACCTTGTATCTCTATGAGGAAAGGCAAACTTAACTGTCACATCAAGGGTACTGGATGGAGCACACGTAATTTTCTTATTGCGACCATTGCACCGTGTAAAATATTTTCAATTCTTTTTCGACATATAGAGAATGACAAATGAAGAAAACAAGATCTTAGAGGTTAACTGGAATGAAATAAACGAAAAATATATCTATTCAATAAAGCAGATAAAAATTCGCTTCACGCTTTCCTGAGTGATAGTCTCCAGTCCTTCAAAACTAAAAATGCGAGTGTAGATCAGTTGTGGCTTACTTTCAAAGACATAATATCAGTAGCAATCGAGAAATTTATACCAAATAAATTAATAAAAGAGGGGGCTGACCCCCGTGGTACACAAAACAGGTCAGATCACTGTTGCAGAAACAAAGAAAACCGCATGCAAAATTTAAAAAGACACAGAATCCGCAAGACTGGCAATCTTTTACTGAAACTCGCAACCTAGCGCGGACTTCAATGCGAGAATCTTATAGTTGTTTCCACAACGAAATCCTGTCTCGTAATCTTGCAGAAAATCCAAAGAAATTCTGGTCATATGTGAAGTACACTAGCGGCAAAACACAAACAATACCTTCACTACGCGATAGCACTGGTAATACTACCGACGATAGTACTGCTAAGACAGAATTACTAAACACAGCTTTCCGAAATTCCTTCACCAAAGAAGACGAAGTGAACACTCCAGTATTCAATCCAAGAACAGCTGCCAGCATGCGAAACT
Source organism: Locusta migratoria (assembly GCA_026315105.1). NCBI lineage: Eukaryota > Metazoa > Arthropoda > Insecta > Orthoptera > Acrididae > Locusta > Locusta migratoria. The sequence goes on along the minus strand of CM048750.1, from coordinate 395,397,670 downwards.
TAGAAGTAGATGTTCCTGGAGTAGTAAAACAACTTAAGTCACTAAACAAAAATAAATCTTCCGGGCCAGATTGTATACCAACTAGATTCCTCTCAGAGTTTGCTGATGCAATAGCTCCGTACTTAGCTATAATTTACAACCGAACACTCAGCGAAAGATCCGTACCCAAAGACTGGAAAGTTGCCCAAATTACTCCAATATTCAAGAAAGGCAATAGGAGTGATCCCCAAAATTACACGCCTATCTTATTGACGTCGATTTGCAGTAGGATTTTGGAACATATACTTTGTTCGAATATTATGTACTACCTCGAAGAGAACGACCTATTAACCAATAGTCAGCACGGATTCAGAAAGTATCGCTCTTGCGAAACACAGCTTGCCCTTTATTCACATGACGTGTTAAGTGCCATCGACAAGGGATCTCAAATCGATTCCATATTTCTGGATTTCCGGAAGGCTTTTGATACTGTACCCCACAAGCGGCTTCTAATGAAATTGCGTGCTTATTGAATATCTCCCCAATTGTGCGATTGGATTCACGATTTCCTATCAGAAAGGACACAGTTCGTTGTAATTGACGGTAAGTCATCGAGTAAAACAGAAGTGATATCTGGCGTTCCACAGGGAAGCGTTATTGGTCCCCTACTCTTCCTCGTGTTTATAAACGATTTAGGAGATAATCTGAATAGCTCCCTTAGACTGTTCGCGGATGATGCTGTCGTTTATCGGTTAGTGAATTCAGCAGAGGATCAAAAGCAACTGCAAAGCGATTTAGACAAAATTTCTACTTGGTGCGAAAATTGGCAATTGACACTAAATAAAGAAAAGTGTGAAGTAATACACATGACCACTAAAAGAAATCCGCTGAACTTCAATTACGCGATAAATCAGTCAAACCTTAAGGTCGTAAATTCTACCAAATACCTAGGAGTTACAATTACGAACAACTTTGACTGGAGAGAACACATAGAAAATATTGTGGGGAAGGCGAACCAAAGGTTACGTTTCATTGGCAGAACGCTTAGACGATGCACCAGTTCCACCAAAGAGACTGCATACATCACACTTGTGCGTCCTCTCTTGGAGTACTGTTGCCCCTTGTGGGACCCTCACCAGATGGGACTGACGGAAGATATTGAGAAGGTTCAGAGAAGGGCAGCTCGTTTTGTTTTATCACGTTACGAGGGGGAAAGCGTCACGGAAATGTTGCACGAATTGGGGTGGAAATCATTAAAAGAAAGACGTTATTCATTTCGTGATCTGTTTGCGAAGTTTCAATCACCGACTTTTAGTTCTGAATGTGAAAATATTTTGCTAGCACCCACCTACTTAGGGAGACATGACCATCCCAATAAAATAAGAGAAATCAGATCGAAAACGGAACGATTTAGGTGTTCTTTCTTCCCGCGCGCTATTAGAGAATGGAACGGTAGAGAAAAGTTATGAAGGTGGTTAATGAACCCTCTGCCAGGCACTTAAATGTGATTTGCAGAGTATCTATGTAGATGTAGATGTAGATGACATTGTACCCTGTACACAGTTGTTAATTAACGACACGACAGTCTACGAAAAAGTATTATAACACAAACCTTTCATCTGCATAAACTTGCATTATTAACTTACAAATTTTCACATTAAATGTTTTTCTTCTGTTTCTTGCTTTAAGGTGATAGCTTGTTCATGTATAGAATATGTAATAATAAATGCAGCTCTAAAGAAGGCAGTATAATTACAAGTGAGAAACACTTGAAGATAATTGTTGACAATCGGGAAGTGGAAAATGTGAATCAGTTCAAGTACCTGGGATGTTTTATTACAAAGGATGCCCACTGCAACAACGAAATCCGAGCAAGAATCGCCATGGTCAAAGCTACTTTCAACAAGAAGAGGACTCTGCTGACCAGCAAGTCAAGCTTGGCATTAAGGAAGAAACTGGTAAAGTGGTACATTTGGAGCATTGCACTGTATGGAGCAGAGACATGGTCCATGAGAAACAAGGAGAAAAAAATACTTAGAGAACTTTGAAATGTGGTGCTGGGGGAGAATGGAAAAGATGAAATGGACAGATCACATGAAAAATGATGATGTACTGAGAAGAGTAGCAGAGACGTATTCTGCATACAATTCTACAGAGAAATGCCAACTGGATTGGACACCTACTTAGACATGAGGGACTCCTGCACGATGTCATCGAAGGCAAAATCAGAGGAAACACGAGGAAGAAGAAGAATTCAACATCTGGACGACGTCAAAGGTGGAAAGAGATACAACAGACTGAAGGAAAGAGCTGAAGACAGGGAACGTTGGAATCAGAAATTCGCCGTACGAAAGCATGGACCTGCCACTAGGCAGAATACTACATAATAATAATAATTATTATTATTATTACAATTGCGACCGATATTTATATAGACCCTGGGCTGATATGCTGGTTTGTCTTCGTTTGGATAAATCGATAGTCGTTTCGTTATATCGGTCGTCGGACAGATATTTCGTTAAATTTCTATGTACGGGATTAATGATATTTTTAAAAATGCGGAGAAGAGGTCCAGCAAGGTGTTGGGGGTACATGTTTGGGAAGTTGGAGGGAGTGCTGGCGGCAGCGGTTCGTGGCTGCGACTTCTGCAGCGGGTAACAGTCGAGATTTCCGTCGGTAAAAAGACCCTGATTGACATGGGCCGCAAATCTGATTGCATCCAAACCAGACAAAAATTCAGAAGGCAGTGCACGAAGATCCAGTCCAGCCCGTTAGCGTGCTAAGACTGCAGGGAGCTACTGCAGTCGGTCGTCTTGCGAGAGGTGGACGAAGCCGCGCGCTTTCCTGGCGCTGCGTATCGCCGGACGTGGAGAGTCGCTGGCTGGCTCGCTGCTTCGGCATAGTGGGCCGTGCCCCAGCGGCTACACACTCAGCTAGGCGCGCGCGACCTAGTCTGGCTGCGTCACACGTCACTCTAGGTGGTGGTGATAGGCGGCCACGGCCCACCGACCGCGGCGCGACGTGGCGGCCGGGAAAATAGCTGTTCACCTGCCAAGCGTGTTATCGCGTTCGCGGCTTATCTGCCGCCTTACTTGCTATGCACAGCTTGCGTTTTCCAGGGCACGCGTTTTCCGGGTCGGCAGCCGCGGTGGCGTGTTGCAGGGCCCGACCGTTACCGCCACCCTGGCCGCTCGACCAAGAAGGTCTATAGAGGACAGGTGTGGACACCAGTGTTCCTTATGGAGCCGCCATTTTGGGTCTAGTGCAGTATCGCTAGCAGAGAAAACTGCCGCTTTCGTAAATTATTGCCGCGTTGGAGTAGCAGAGCGGTCTAAAGCGTCTCGCTGCGGAGCGCGCGGTTACTCGCCGTGGCGGTTCGAGTCCTCTCTGGGCCACGGGAGTGTGCGTTTGTCCGTAGGTTAGTTTACCTAGGTTTAAGTAGTTTGTCAGCTACTAACTGATGACCATACAGTTTGGTCCGATAGATTTACAAACATTTGAACATTTGAATCGTAAATTATTATTATTTTACAACCAGTTTATGTACCGTTTGAGTCAGAAATTATATTCTTGCGTTTCGTAATAAGATACTAATAATTCAAAACGCCCATATTTCTCTGTCTTACAAGGACAGGTCACAAGACGATTCTTGCAGGTTTGACTCCAACTGTGTGCGAAGAACCAGCTAAATGAATGTTTTAAATTTCTGAAATATGTAGACCGTAGGAAAAGGAAAAACTCCCATGACAGATTTCCTATTTCAGAATACAAGAAATATAAGCACGTTAGTGCAAAGCATACGTCATCCAAAAGCATTTCTCGGAAAAATCTCGTGGCGAAAAATGCTTTCGTAACATGTGACTGGTGTAAATATTATGTTTATTAATGATTATCACCCAAAATAAATGTAACTTTCGCAGATAACTGCTAGATTTTTATGAATACTTTTTTTTTTTCACTGGATTGGTGTGTGTTTGTGGCTCCTTGCAGTCGTGGTTACCTGTACGCACAGATGTGAAAGTTCTCTGAACTGGTACATACTGAGCAGGAGACCCGCTTTCCAATCCCGATTTTCTTGACGGATGTATTTCTAGTCTCACTGTGTCGTATCCTCGGGATGCTGTAAATTCCAAAGATGGTGTGCCGTGGCTAGCAAGGATGAGGACAAGGTCTACAACAGTCTCCAGTCCACATATACACTCCTACCCATTAAAATTACTACACCACGAAAATGACGTGCTACAGAAGAGAAATTAACAAAAATGTCTGTAAATCTATCGGACCAAACTGCGTCGTCATCAGTCCATAGCTTACAATCTACTTAAACCTAGGTAAACTAACCTAAGGACAAACACGCACACCCATGCCCCAGGGAGGACTCGAACCTCCACGGCGAGCAACCGCGCGCTCCGCAGCGAGGTGCTTTAGACCGCTCGGCTACTCCACCGCGGTAAGCGAAATTTAACCGACAGGTAGAAGATGCTGTGAGATGCAAATGATTAGCTTTTCAGAGCATTCACACAAGGTAGCGACACCTACAATGTGCCGACATGTGACCCGATTTCTCATACACAAACAGCAGTTGACCGGCGTTACCTGGAGAATCGTTGTTGTGATGCCTCGGATTGTAGCCTATCGCGAATACGGTTTATCGTATCGCGACATTGTTGGTCGCGATCCAATGACTGTTAGCAGAACATGGAATCGGTGGGTTCAGGAGGACAATACGCAACAATCTAACAGATCTACTCAGATTGTCTCATATATATATATATATATATATATATATATATATATATATGTGTGTGTGTGTGTGTGTGTGTGTGTTTGTATGTCCTCTATGCGTTCATAAACCATTGATGCGATTACAATGAAACATTGGTGAACTGTTCACCGTATGCCCCCGAAGGTTCCTGGCCCAAAACAAAAGAGCACGACACACAGCTCAGGAGGTATGACGCCATAAATAATGAGAGGCCACCGCGTGAGAATACCCAGATTTATGCGTCAGTTATGCACATTTCCTCCTAAACCACTGGACCGATTCCAGCCAAATTTGGTACACATCTTTCTTACCGTGAGGCACCAATTCTGTAATGGTAAGAACGACATACGACACGTGGCTCAGGAGATATAACGTCGTAAACAACAGGAGTTGCAAGAAACTGCCACATAATGGGACGAGAATCTATGAATACAGTATATGAAAACGAAACTACTTAGCGACTTACAACAAACATTAAAAATAATTTCAAACCTTTATTGAACTATTTCTCGCTAATAACCGTAGCAAAATTATGAAAGGAAAAAAGTCCCTCGCTTACTACTTTTCTTCTGTTCATGGACTAAAACTACGGAATTCGGTATGACAGTACAATTTATAATTTCTACGCTACGAATTGTAGCCACAGGAAATTTTACAGACAGTATACGCATATTCATTTGAATGTATCTTCGTAATTGTGTCACAGTGTAACACGTAGTTCTTGAGATATAAGGACATAAATAGTAACGTTCATGGAAAATTGCCCCATTATGCACCAAGTTTTAATCTATTACTTCTTTAGTACAAATTGTATTCCGAACTTATTCTTCTAACATACAACACTTATACATATGAATATACGCGTGAAAAATTATAAATTTTAGAACTCATAATTCTATAAATATGGGATCGTACGAATGTTATGTGTCATTTGTTTTTTGACTGCTATCACTGTTTGTTTCGATACTAAAATGTTCAAATGTTTGTTAAGCTTATGGGACTTAACTACGGGGTCATCAGTCCCTAAACATACAAACTACTTATGAACTAGCTAATCCTAAAGACGGCACAAATATCCATGCCCGAGGGGGGATTCGAATCCCCGACCGTAGTGGCCGTGCAGACCGTGACTGAAGCGCCTCAGTCCCCTCGGCCACCGCGGCCGGCGTGTTTCGATACTGCACTTATAATTTTGTACCTTATGCAAGATAGCGTTATTTCTCATATATTATCCGATAAATATAAAATGATTTCAGAAAAAAAAGAGATGGACAGAGAGAGAAGGGATAGCAGAAGTACTGACTCAAGGCAGGAATAAATAAATATCCGGGCAATGCCAGGTTTTCAGCTAGTTCATCATCGTCATCATCATCATCATCATCATTAGAGACTGATTATGCCTTTCAGCGCTCCGTCTGGAGGATAGTACCTCTAATAAAATTCCTCCTGATCCGCTATTCAATGCTAACATTGATACCTCGTCTGATGTTATACCTTTTACTTCAAAATCGTTCTGCACCGAATCTAAGAATGTTGTTCAAATGTTTGTATAGCTTATGGGACTTAACTACGGGATCATCAGTCCCTAAACTTACAAACTACTTATGAACTATCTAAGGACGGCAGAAATATCCATGCCCGAGGGAGGGGGATTCGAACCCCCCGACCTTAGTGGCCGTGCAGACCGTGACTGGCGCGCCGCAGTCTCCTCGGCCACCGCTGCCGGCGCCGAATCTAAGTACTTTCTTCTTGGTCTACCTCGACTCCTCTTACCCTCCGCTGCCGAGCTCATGAGTCTCTTAGGTAACCTTACTTCCCCCACGCGTGTATCATGACCCCACCATCTCAGTCTGTTAGCTGTCACTGCTTCATCTATGGTGTTAGTTACCAGTTTTTCTCTGATTTCCTCATTATGGACATCTTCCTGCCGTTGTTCCCATCTATTAGTTGCTGCAATCATTCTTGCTACTTTCATATCTGTAACCCCTACCTTATGAATAAGGTAATCTGTATCCACCCAACTTCACTCCCATACAACAAAGTTGGTCGATAGAGCGGTGCACTGCTAACTTAGTCTTGGTACTGACTTTCTTCTCTTGCAGAAGATGGTAGATCTCAGATGAGCACTCACTGCATTAGCTTTCCTGCACCTCGATTCCAGTTCTTTCACTATGTTGCCATCATGTGACAAAATAAGTCCTAGGTACTTGAAACTGTATACCTGTTCTAACTTTCTTCCTCCTATTTGCCACTCAATCAGTATATAAATACGCTAACACGAAAATTGTGGTCCAGATTATTAATTTATTCGTACCAGAAGGCCAATGAAAGTTACATAATTCGAAAGATTGTTTGTCGTAGATTTCACGAATATAAATATTATATGTGCATTTAGCCATTAAAAGTGGTAAAAGGAAGTAGAAATTTTCCTATCTACAGATTAGATCAAGTTCTACATTCTCCAACAATCAACTCACTGATTGGCTTTTCGCCTCGACCAAAGATGCTGTAATGCAGCCCATCTGCAGTATTAAAATAACGTATTAAAATAAGTGAATATCGAAACTTGCAGTGCTTCCAACTCACTTTCTAGTGCCGTTCAAATGCTTCGTTTTCGCAGTGATTAAGATTGGTTAAAGGAAATGGATGTTTTCATAGCCGGCCGCGGTGGCCGCGGGGACTGAGGCGCTTCAGTCACGGTCTGCACGGTCACTACGGTCGGGGGTTCGAATCTCCCCTCGGGCATGGACATTTGTGCCGTCCTTAGTCTTAGTTCATAAGTAGTTTGTAAGTTTAGGGACTGATGACCCCGTAGTTAAGTCCCATAGGCTATACAAACATTTGAACATTTGAACATTTTGATGTTTTCATATGAATGCCGATATAAAGGATGAAGCGCCGGCAGAGGCATCTAGCGGAGCTCAGGTGGAACTACGAAGTCGAGAATGCCGATATAAATGATGATGCGCCGGGAGAGGCATGTAGCGGTGCACGGGTGGAACTACGAAGTCGACATGTTGTCAGATCTGTAATTCTGAATATCGCACTATCGAAATAACATTATTTCTTGGCGTTGTATAAATATACGAACACCGAATTGTAGTTCCATTTCAAACATTATTTTTACTGAGCGGACGACTGTACATACAAAAACCTGTCAACCATAAAGCCGGAACAGCATTATTTGTTCACTTCATGGTCTGTACGATACACTAATCGAGTCATTCTATGTGGTTCGAACAAATGGCCAAAGATTTTCTATCGTGTTGTTGATGTTTCCAACATAATCACGCGAGGCCGCTGATATGATACGTAAAATTTTACCCACAGTGACCATTGTAAACACAATTGGTCGATTTTCGACTACAGACAATACTAGTCTGTTTAAATCTGTTTCCCACAGACATTACTATCGTTTTGGAGATTCTGATTTTCATATCATAACCCTTGCACCTATGATCAGCTAGTCTAATATGTAAAGCACAGTGTCCGTATGTTTGTACGTGTTGCATACAAATCTACAGTTTTGTTCGAATCTGTATGAAATTTTGTACACGTAAGCTTTAATCGATGAGGACGGTCACCGTAAGTGTAATAATCACATACGATATATAGTTCACGAGATATAACGTCATAAACAATGAGATGCGCGAAAAACTGCTACATTTAGCGACAATGCTACTCATTTTCTCGTAAATCAGCAGGTAGGCATAAAACATCGTCCGAAATTGTACTCAACGCATTCTCTGAGAATTACTTCGAACAATTAGTTCATGAGCCAACTAGAATTGTAAATGGATGTGAAAACGCACTCGATCTCTTAGCAACAAATAATCCTGAGCTCATAACGAGCATCAAAACGGATACAGGTATTAGTGAACACAGAGCTGTAGTAGCGAAATTGAATATCGAAAGTCCAAAAGTTACCAAAAATAAACGCAAAGTATATTTGTCCAGGAAAGCAGATAGAAACAAAATACATTGCTTCTTGAAAGACAGCTTCCACTCGTTTCTGACACTAAACGTAGGTGTAGACCAGATGTGGCTCAAATTCAAAGAAGTGGTATCGACAGCAATTGAAAGTTTTATACCTAATAAATTAATAAAAGAAGGAGGCGATCCCCCTTGGTACACAAAACAGCTTAGGACACTGTTGCAAAAGCAAAGGAAAAGGCATACTAAATTTAAACGAACACGAAATCCCCAGGATTTGCGATTGTACTCAGAAGCTCGAAATTTAGCGAGGATTTCAATGCGAGATGCCTACAACATTTATCACAACGAAACTCTTTCTCGTAATTTGACTGAAAACCCAAAGAGATTTTGGTCATATGTTAAATATACTCGGGGAAAGTCACAAACAATACCTTCACTACATGATAGTAATGGCGATCCTGCCGATGACAGCGCTACTAAAGCAGAGTTACTAAACTTAGCTTTTAGAAACTCATTCACTAAAGAAGACGAAACCAATATTCCAGATTTCGAATTACGAACAGATGCCGTAATTAGTAACATAAAAGTAGATATCATAGGAGTAGTGCAGCAACTAAAATCACTTAATAAGAACAAGTCTTCTGGTCCGGATTGTATACCAATTAGATTTCTATCTGATTATGCTGAAGCGATAGCTCCTTACTTAACAGTCATATACAACCGCTCTCTCATAGAAGGATCTGTACCAAAAGATTAGAAAGTTGCACAGGTCACACCTATATTCAAGAAAGGCAGTAGGAGTAACCCACTAAACTACAGGCCTATTTCATTGACGTCAATTTGCAGCAGGGTTTTGGAAGATATCCTGTATTCAAATATTATGAATTATCTCGAACAGAACGATCTATTGACCCAAGGTCAACACGGATTTAGAAAATATCGTTCATGCGAAACACAACTAGCTCTATATTCACACGAAGTGATGGGTGCTATCGACAAAGGTTCGCAAATCGATTCCGTATTTCTTGATTTCCAGAAAGCTTTTGACACCGTACCTCACAAACGGCTTTTAATCAAATTGCGTGGTTATGGTATATCGCCCCAAATTTGCAATTGGATAGGGGATTTCTTGTCAGAGAGGACACAGTTCGTAGTAATCGATGGTAAGGCATCAACTAAAACAGAGGTGATATCGGGCGTTCCACAGGGTAGTGTTACTGGTCCTCTGCTATTCCTTATTTACATAAACGATTTAGGGGAAAATCTAAGTAGCTCTCTTAGGTTGTTTGCAGATGACGCCGTCATTTACCGTCTAGTAAAATCATCTGAAGATCAAAACCAACTGCAGAACGATCTGAATAAGATATCAGTATGGTGTAAAAATTGGCAATTGACTCTAAATAATGAGAAGTGTGAAGTCGTCCACATTAGTACGAAAAGAAATCCGTTAAACTTTGTTTACATCATAAATCAATCAAATGTGAAGGCCGTAAACTCCACAAAATACCTAGGAATCACTATTACTTCAGACTTAAACTGGAAAGAACACGTAGATAATATCGTGGGAAAGGCGAACCAGAGACTGCGTTTTATTGGCAGAACCCTTAAAAGATGCAACAGAACTACTAAAGAAACTGCATACACTGCGCTTGTCCGTCCATTTTTGGAGTATTGCAGCCCAGTGTGGGATCCTTATCAGGTGGGTTTGACGGAGGACATCGAAAGAGTCCAAAGAAGGGCAGCTCGTTTCGTATTGTCACGATACAGGGGAGACAGCGTTACGGAAATGATACAGGATCTGGGATGGGAATCATTACAACAACGGCGCTTATCACTGAGGCGTGGGTTACTTGCGAAACTCCAATCGCCAACATTCTCCTCCGAGTGCGAAAATATATTGTTGACTTCCACTTACGTAGGTAGAAATGATCATCAGAATAAAATAAGAGAAATCAGAGCTCGAACAGAGAGATTCAGGTGTTCTTTCTTCCCACGCGCTATTCGAGAATGGAATGGGAGATAAATAGTATAATTGTGGTTCGATGAACCCTCTGCCAGGCACTTAAATGTGATTTGCAGAGTATCCCATGTAGATGTAGATGTAGAAACCATTAGACCGATTTCAACCAAATTTGGTACACCCATTACTTGCCGTGAGGTGACAATTGCTACATGGTTAAGAATCACATACGGCAAATGGTTCAAAAGATATTACGTCATAATCAATAGAAATCCCAAAAAATGCCATATAATGCGGCGAGACTTTCGAAATACACTGTATGAGAATGGCAGTATTTAGCGACTTGCAACAAGCTTTAAACGTAATTTCAAACCTTTATTAAACATTTTTCTCGCTGGCAACGATATTAAAATGATGAAAGGAAAAAAAGTTTCTCGCTTACTACTTTTCCTCTGTTTATGGAGTAAACTATGGCACTCGGTATGACGTTACAATTTATAATTTGAACACTACAAATTGTAGCGACAGGAAATTTTACAGACAGTATACACGGATATAGTTGAATGTAGCTTCTAAATTGTATTACATTCCGACTTCATGAGATATGAGCACATAAAAAAAATGTTTCAAATGTTTGTATAGCGTATGGGACAACTACGGGGTCATCAGTCCCTAAACTTACAAACTAATTATGAACTAGCTAAGACTAAGGACGGCACAAATATCCGTGCCCTAGGGGGGATTCGAACCCCAGAACGTAGTGGCCGTGGAGAGCGTGACTGGAGCGCCTCAGTCCCCTCGGCCACCGTATGAGCACATAAACAGTAACGTTCCGCTGTTCATGGACTAAAACTACGGCTTTCGGTATGGAGTTACAATTTGTAATTTCTACAGTACTAATTGTGGTCAAAGCAAATTTTACGCACAATATACACGCATATAGTTGAGTGTACCCTGTAAACTGTATCAGAGTCCAACACATAGTTCACGAGATATGAGCACATGACCAGTAATGTTGATGGAAAACCGTCCCTTCCCGCACCAAGTTTTAATGTGTTACGTCTTTACTACCAGCTGTATTCTGAAGAGATTTTACAGACATACAGCCCTTGTTGTTGTTGTTGTTGTTGTTGTTGTGGTCTTCAGTCCGGAAACTGGTTTGATGCAGCTCTCCACAATACCCTATCCTGAGCAAGCCTCTTCATCTCCACATAAGAACGGCAACCTACATCTGTCTGAATCTGCTTACTGTATCCATCTCTTGGTCTTCCCCTGCGATTTTTTCCCCATACACTTCCCTCCAACGCTAAATTCACAATTCCTTGATGTCTAAGAATGTGTCCAACCAATCTATCCCTTCTTTTAGTCAAGGTATGCCAGAAATTCCTTTTCTCCGCAATTCTGTTCAGTACCTCCTCATTAGTTACGCGATCCACCCACCTAATCTTCAGCATTCTTCTGTAGCACCATATTTCAAAAGCCTCAATCCTCTTCCTTTCCGCACTGTTTATCGTCCATGTATCACTCCCATACAAGGCAACACTCTACACAAATGCCTTCAGAAAGGACTTACTTAGGTTTAAATCAATATTCGATGTTAACAAATTTCTCTTTTTCAAGAACGCTTTTCTACCCATTGCCATTCTGCATTTTATATCCTCTGTACTGCGACCATCGTTTATTATTTTACTGCCCAAGTAACAAAACTCATCTACCTCCTTTATGCAGCCCTTATACAAGTGAAAATATACCTGAAAAATGGGAGCAATAAATAAATACTCGGGAAACGCCTGGTTTTCAGCTAGTTGTTTATAAAAATATGGATCAGGCCCAGAGCTGAATTGATGTAGGGATAGTACTCTTCCCCAGGAGCTCAGTGGGAAAGTCACGACGGTAAAGTAGTTGCGTGACAGAAAGCACGCGGTGCTGCCCTGTGGTTTCCGCCTGCCGTGAGCGCCCTGTTACTGTTAGTGGGCTGCAGTGAATGACGACCGGAGCGGTAAGTGAGGCGCCCGCGGTGGTGGGCAGCGCCACTGCCATCGGTCTCTGGCCCGGCAGCCGCCGCCGCCATCCGTCTTGGCCGCGCGGAAGCCGGCCGACGTCGGCGTTCAGGGCCTCGCCGTAATAAACGAGGCAGCAGTGACGGCAGTGGCCGCTATTAATCACTGCCAGCACCTGGGGCGGGCCGCGGACCGCACAGTGTCTGCCTCTGCCACTGACACTGCGGGGTCACCGCACACGGCCAATGCAGGTGCTTCGACGTCCGCTACTGTCGTACAGCACACGGGCTGAACACTTCATAGAGATGGGAAACGACGTTGAACAAGAGGTAGTTTTTACCCAGTAGTGGTAAATCGGTAATTTTTGTGGTGTCGCACAAGTCCAAAGTGCGCGCCACCTACTTTCGCCGCGCGCCGCCATGCACGCACGGCGCGGCGTTCTTACGACGTCAGTCACGAGCGCCCTCTGCTACGATCCCGCTAGTGGCCACCACTGAACGACATCGTTCACTTGGGACTGAGATAGCAACCAGTTAACACTTCGGAATCAGATAGGCACCAGTGAAGACTTGCCTGTCGGATAGGCACTAGGCAGGCCTCTAGCTCAACTATGTATCAGCATTCTGCAGTCAAGAACAATGTAAAAGTTAAGTATTACTAAGTCTCTAAGAAATATAGATCTCGTTCTATCTTACTCTAGTGTTTCTAGTTTCAACTGTCCCACTGGCTGCTCACCTCCTACCTGCACACGCGTGCATCCTTTATTCCTGTGTCAGTCTTTCTACTCGGCCCCCGACACCTACGCACCTACACACAAAAGCGGCGACGAGGCTGGGACACAAAAATTTTTATGAAATTTGCGAAATTTTCTTTTTGGCTCACCGTAGGTTAGGAACACTAAAATTGGGCCTTTTTTCTGTGTTGAGTTAAAAAAAACAATGGGGCAGGCTGGCAGCGACCTCTGCAGCCGACAGGCCGAGGAGACAATAATACATGTAGGGTAAGGTGGCAGAAATTCGATAAGGGTACAGTGCCGATCGACATAATCTCTCTGTCTCGTAATGTTGGAGGCACTTGCCTTTCTGTGGCGTTGTAGTGTGGCAGGTTTCTACAGTTCCTCCTGTCTTTTCCAAGAATACACCACTTTGTGCTGCGGACATACACTACTCACCATTAAAATTGCTATACCAACAACATAATGCAGATGATAAACGGGTATTCATTGGACACATATATTATACTAGAACTGACATGTGATTCCATTTTCACGCAATGTGGGTGCATAGATCCTGAGAAATCAGTACCCAGAACAACCACCTCTGGTCGTAATAACTGCCTTGATACGCCTGGATATTGAGTCAGATACAGCTTGGATGGCGTGTACAAGTACAGATGCCTATGCAGCTTCAATGCGATACCACTGTTCGTCACGAGTAGTGACTGCCGTATTGTGATGAGCTAGTTGCTAGGCCAACATTGACCAAATGTTTTCAGTTGCTGAGAGATCTGGAGAATGTGCTGGCCGGGACAGCAGTCGAACATTTTCCGTATCCAGAAAGGCCCGCACAGGACCAGTAACAAGCGGTCGTGCATTATCCTGCTGAAATGTATGGTTTCGCAGGGATCGAATGAAGAGTAGAGGCACGGGTCGTAACACATCTGAAATGTAATGGTCACTGTTCAAAGTGAGGTGAGGTGTAACCAATGGCTCCCCTTACCACCACGCCGGGTGATACGCTTCCAATGTGCGTTCACCGCGATATCGCCAAACATGGATGCGACCATCATGATGCTGTAAACAGAACCTGGATTCATCCGAAAAAATGATTTTTTGCCATTCGTGCATTCAGGTTCGTCGTTGCATAGACCATCGCAGGCGCTGCTGTCTCTGATTCAGCATCATGGGTAAACGCAGCTATGGTCTCACAGCTGATAGTCCATGCTGCTGCAAACGTCGTCGAACTGTTCGTGCAGATGGTCATTGTCTTGGCAAACGTCCCCATTTGTTGACTCAGGGATCGAGACGTGGCTGCACGATCGGTTGCAGCCATACTGATAAGACGTCTGTCATCTCGATCGCTAGTGATACGAGGTCGTTGGGATCCAGCACGGCCATCCTTATGGCCCTCCTGAAGCTACCTATTTCATATTCTGCCAACAGTCTTTGGATCGCGACCAACGCGAGCAGCAATGTAGCGATACGATAAACTGCAACCGCGATAGGCTATAATCCGACCTTTATCAAAGTCGGAAACGTGATGGTACGCATTTCTCCTCCTGACACGGGGCATCACAACAACAACGTTTCACCAGGAAACCCTCGTCATCCGCTATTTGTGTATGAGAAATTGATTGAAAACTTTCCTCAAGTCAGCACGTTGTAGGTGTCGCCACCGACGCCAAACTTGTGTGAATGCTCTGGAAAGCTAATCATTTGCATATCGCCGGCCGCTGTGGTCGAGGGGACTGCGACGCGCCAGTCACGGTCTGCACGGTCATTACGGTCGGGGGTTCGAATCCCCCCTCGGACATGGATATTTATGCCATCTTTAGTTACTATCTCATAAGTAGTTTGTAAGTTTAGGGTCTGACGACCCCGTAGTTAAGTCCCATAAGGTCTACAAACATTTGAACATTTTTGAAAACTTGCTTTTTATGTGGAAGTCGCCAGTGATCAAAATTGTACCAGAAAAAAAAGAAGTTGTTAAAACAACACATAGACGCCAGTGAAGAACGGAGACACTGTTTAAAATACGCATGTAACACTGATTCTGCCGGTGATGGCGGTTGCGGTCACTACACATTCGGTATCACAATATCACAACACTGTCACCAATGGTTAAAAGTGCGCAGGTGAACATAGATCTCGCAGGGGAATAATAAGGGTAGAAGGCGTGGGGCGGGAGTAGAAGAGGATTGGGGCGAGATAGGAGGGGAGGGGCGTAAGACGTCCAGGGGAGGGGAGTAGGAGGGGGCAGAGAGGGTGCGCATCATATGTGAGGAGGGAAGTTGACTAAGGTTGGTAGGAGGGATCGATATCAGGACGGAGGCCGTCATCTGGGAGAGGGATGTGGCGAAAGATACCCTCAGAAAGGATTTGGAGAGTGTAAAGGTGAAGGGCGGGAGGGGAGCATTGGTACAGATGTGACGAGAGGAGACACTGGAGGATGAAGATGGGATTCTGTTTTGTGGGGATGCAAATATCTTCAATGAAATATGACAAAGTGTGGAAAAGAGAAGGATCCGCGTTGGGAGGGTAGGCGGAGGGCGTGGTGCTCCAAGATTTGAAGGGGCTAATAATAGGAGTGAGAGGCCGATATGAAGGTGGGATGGAAGCTGCTATGGTCAGGACACATTAAGGAAGGGTATGTCTAAAGGATGGTGGAGTGGCTGAGTCCCAGAGATGAGTTTATGCAGGTTGAGGCAGGAGAGTGCTTTCCCACAAACAGTCTTCAGGTGGGGTGAGGGGGGGGGACAGGAAAGGGAGTGGTCAAGGATGAAGCCAAGGTATTTGATGGTGGAGGTTTGAGGCATGGGCGGTCATGGAATGTAAGGTAAAGGTCATGGTGGACCTATGATGATTTCCTGGAATTGGTGTGGTTGAGTGAAAGGTGTCACTGGTTGCACCAAGTGGAGACTTCGGAGAGGTGAGATTGGAGCAAGAGTTGGAAGTGGGCAACACAGAGGGCGAAGGCTAGGAGGACCGAGTCGTCAGCATACTGAAGAAGATGGACGGGAGGCTGAATAAATGAGGTAGAGGAGGGGGGGGGGATAACGCGGTCCTGGGGCATCCCTGCAGAGGGGTAAAACAAATGGAAGTTGGAATTGTTGACAGTGACATAGGAGGAGAGATGGGAGAGAAAGGATGCTATGAGGCGGATATTATTAATGGATAGGGCATAGGTGTGGAGACTGGAAAGGAGACAAGAATGCCATATGTGATCGTAGGCCTTCTCGATGTCGAGGGAAACGAATATTGCGATGCGGTAGGAATTCATCTTGAGGGAGAGGAGGTGGGTGAGTTGGACAGTGAAGGGAGATCGAAAGCCACGTTGGATTGGGGGGGGGAGGAGCTGGTGTTGACAGAGTGCTGGTGGAGACGGCAGGAGAGGACGGTTTCCAGGACCTCGCTGAACACTGAGATCAGGCTGAAGGGTCCGTAGGAGTAGGCTTCAGATGGAAGCTTATCAGGTTTTGGGAACATAAGGAGGCGGGAGGTCTTCTGCAGGCTGGGGAAAAAGCCAGAGTAACATTGTACATGGATGCAAGGGCAGCATGGAAGGAGTAGGAGCAAGCACGGAGGTGAGGCTGTTGTTATTGGGGCCACTGTGGAACCTAGGAGAGAGGAGGGAGGCAGAGTTGTCGAGTCGCTCATGGGCATTGCCAAAGACGGAGCAGTCAAAGCGGGATTTGTGGCGGATGGAGAATACTTTGGAGAGGTAGGGGCGAAGTATCCTGTCTTACTAGCATTGTCAGGAAAAGGACAGTCATTGTGATGGACTAGGTAGATGGGGCGGGGTTAACTGCCAGTAAGTTGACGAAAGGTTTCCCAGTACTTAGAAGAATTCTTAGGGAGTGACGCATTAAGACGGGGGCATGTCTGTCGCCAAGTCCGGCGTCTTTTCGCGGTCACTAGGTTTTTAATAGGTCGTTGGAGCTGCCGGTGGCATTGGAGTGTGTCCCAGTCACGAGTGCTCAGGAAGGAGCGGTACAGCGTTACAACAGCGTATGTAACGGCGTCTGTAACAGGTCAGTCAGTTACTTACAGCCCGTGCAGTAAAATGAAAAGTTTGTTTGGACTGTAATCAGATTTTGATGACTTCATGTAATGTTTGCACATAAACATTTTAACTTTTCTTCAAATATGTATAAGGTATCTTTTACTGTTGTCAAGTTATATATACTGAGTGTTTCACTAAATGTGTTTACCTCTGTAACTTATAAAATAATAGGTGACGGGAAATTTTAATGCGGTAGGTCAACACAAGAAATGTTACACTTTCTGCGGAGCTATGAACATAGTTTATTTTATTATTTTCCAAAGAGTTACAGTACAAAGATACAATTTTTAAATGGAACAATAGTTTTTTCTATCGTTTATTGGATTCGTTTAAACCAGCTGCGTCCAAATCGATTTAAATTACATTCCTATCACTGTTAGTTTGGGAGCTACAGCCCTTCAAAGTTCCGGGAGCGGAGGCTGCGATAGCATAACTGACTGGCCGAGTGGCTATCCCCTCGGGTACGGCCCACTGTCTCATGACCACCAGCCAATCAGCTACGCTGTCGTAGACCCCGCCCCCTAAACTTTGAAGGGTTGTAGCTCCCAAATTTCCCGTCACCTATTATTTTATAAGTTACAGAGGCAAACACACTTAGTGAAACACCCAGTATATATATTTAGAAGAATGTATTTCTAATGTAAAGAAATTTCCCATCTTTCCGTAATTTGTCGTGTACCTTCAGCGGATGACCACTATTTGTAAATAATACTGATCAGAGGCGATGACTTAGATAACCTAAATCGGTCATGGCTGTGAGACTACGACCTTGGCTACATTTCCTTTTGAGACTTGTTGTTAGTCCCTTGATGATATAGTCGAAAGTGTGCCACAACAGATACAGACATGCATCAGCCGCAAGATGGCGTGCTACCGGGTGTAGGAGATAGTATACTGGTTGTGCTACAGTCTGGAACACAAATTCACAATGTCTAGGTTATCGCCCTGCAACTTGTCTATTTCTGTTTTTAGAAATGTTGTTCTTGTATACTTCTGATCCATTTTTATGTAAAATGTGACGCACTCCTGAATCGTGGTAACCCTCTTTTATGTCTGTGTATCCCCCCTTGTTTTTAAAATAAATTAATTAATAACGTTGTAAGCCGACAGAGGTAGTGAGACAGTGCACTCGTGTTGCAGACAGCAAGACGATGATGCTGGAGGCGGACGTGAGCTTTGGCAAGCTGAACAAGTCGGGTGAAAGCTTGCCAGTGATGGCGCACGACGACACTGACGAGATCGACCTTTCGCTCAAGGAGTTCCTCAAGATCGTCAACGACACCCTGAAGACACCCACCGTCAAGAAGGGCATCAAGCTGGACTTCAAGACCGAGGTGGCCTTCAACATGTCCAAGGACGTCATCCAGGAGGCACGCAAGGCGATGGCGGTGAGTGCAACATCGAAATAGATGTCTCGTTTAAGACGACAAGTGTAAGTAGGGGGCAGTAAAATGCACAGTTTGTGGACTTGTCTTATGAGGTGAAAAATAATCAGTCAGTGTCGTGATTAGTATTTCCGAAATACTACAACGTCCACATCTACTAAAGAGCCAAGGAAAGGGTCCACCCGACTAATTTCGTGTAGAGCCTCTGCGAGCATGCAGTGGCCGTTCGCTATCAGGGGTCGGGCATGAGTGTCTGTGTTGCCCTTAGGTTAGTTTAACTTAGTTTAAGTATTTTGTAAGATAGGGACTAATAACATAGCAGTTAAGTCCCATAGATTCACAAACATTTGAATTTGAAATGTCTATCCCCTGTCCTAGTACCGAGTTCCAGTCCCGCTTCACAATCAGGTTATCCTCTGCCTTAACTGGCTGAATAATTTCATTTATCTCCTCATACATTTCTTCGATCTCCTCATTATCGGAAGAGCTAGTTGGCATATAAACTTGTACTACTATGGTCGGTGTTGGCTTCATGTCTATCTTTCCTGGGACTGATGACCTAGCTGTTTAGTCCCCTACCATCCAACAACAACAACAACAAATATTTTTGCTACGATAATGCTTTCTCTTAGTTGTTTTAAGCATCTTTCCTGCATTCCTAGTTTCTTATTAATTATTAGACGCCGGCCCCGGTGGCCGAGGGGACTGAGGCGCTCCAGTCACGGTCTGCACGGCCACTACGGTCGGGGGTTTGAATCCCCCCTCGGGCATGGATATTTGTGCCGTCCTTAGTTCATAAGTAGTTTGTAAGTTTAGGGACTGATGACCCCGTAGTTAAGTCCCATAAGCTCTACAAACATTTGAACATTATGCACAACTGATGTTAAAATTAAAACTGTATTCACCTAAGCAGAATCGTATTCATCCTGCCACGTAACTTGACTAATCCCCACCGTATCTAACTTCAACCTATCTATTTCTCTTTTCAAATTTTCTAACTTACCTGCCATATGAAGGGTTAGAACTTACCACTCTCTGATGGGTAGAATTCTTTTCTATTTTTTTCCCCCTTGATGACGATATCCTCCTGAGTAGTCACCACCTGGAGACCCGAATGGGGGACTACTTTATTTCCGGAATATTTTACCCAAGTAGAAGTTGACGTATATGTTCTCCGGAAAAGTAACGGCTGTAGTTTCCCCTTGCTTTCAGCCGTTCGCAGTAACTGTATGGCAAAGTCACGTTATCTGATGTTACAAGGTCAGTTGAATCAGTCATCCAGACTGCTGCCCCTGTAACTACTGAAAAGGCTGCTGCTCCTTTTCATGAACCACGTGTTTGTCTGGCGTCTCCACAGATACCCCTCCGCTGTGGTTGCACCTACGGTACGGCTATCTGTATCACGAGGCACTCAAGCCAACCCACCTCAGCAATGTCTGTAGTTCATTCGGGTAGCTAATTTACTAATGTTGCATAATATGAAACCTAGCCGTATGCCCGTTAGTGTTGTGTTCGTGGCCGACCCAGTCCACAATACGCGTCCGTCCAGAATGTGGTCTACAGGTTCAGGAATGATCCAGGACTGTTGTTGAAAGCAACTAAATGCGGAGCAATCCGTCGATACAACCGTACCACTTCCCGAAGGCCGATATTGCCACTCCATCCGAGAGGCTTAAGCTGTTCAGCAGGAGTATATGTAAGTTTGTGGGGCGTGGGTGTATCCCACAACGATAGTGGCAGACGCCCGACCACCTCTAGACTGGGCATCGAACCACTGAGCAGTCCTTGAGCGTGGGTTCTTTCCACAGAAGTGTAGTATGTCTCCTGTAGGTGCACATCCTATGTCACCATGTTCTTTGATCCCTCGCCTTTTTGTTCCATTAGTGGGTAATCCACTTTCACTGCTAAGTAGTAGTCCGTGGAGTCGGTTGTCACGAAAACAAAACGTTCCTGACACCGTCCAAATGTTGCCGTTGTATTTTATCGATACAACTTCAATATGTTATATTAACAGTACCTAAATAATTCTAGTCTGGGTCCAATATCAGTAGTATCGATAATGAAGCTGGCGTAGTGATAAAATCTAACAATGGAAGTCCTGCTTGGATTATTAATAATATGATAAGCCAGTCAGTCACATAAAAAAGATCGTTTGTTTGGATGCCATCTCACAACTGTATGAACTATCGCACTAAAGTTTCCGCTCCATTTGTCACAATGTAAAAATGTCCGAACGACACATTTCAGGCCTACTTTAGCCCATTCTCAAATGATAAAAAGAAGAAAGCCAAGGAAAATGTAAATTAAAACTAAAACACTAAAACCTTAAATACGATAAGGGACGGTTGCTGTCTAACCTGGAGGAGGTAGAAATTTTTTGTGCATTAAGAAAAGAACCGAATAACATATTAAATGAACAGACGAAATTATCTAAAGGACATTTCTGGTCTCATTTTGGTAATGTCCTTCTCGATAAACAGTGAAACTTCCCATCGCATTTGGTTCCTTTGGGTTGGGGTTGGCTGATTTACTGTCAGAAGTTTTTTGGATACATTTTAGATTGTGTTTTTAGATTGGTTTACTTTCGATAGTAACAATACAGTAGGTGTATCTTTAGTAGTGGGTAGCGTTTGCACTATCTCTCATATAGCAGAGCAGATAGCAGTCCACAGCTGTGTCTCCAACTAGCAACATGTTATACTGTGAGGAATGTTTATTTGTCGATATTGCGCATATGCCGCAAATATTTTACGTTTGACGTTGCCTTAGGGCAGATATGTTTTAGAATTCAAGATAAGCCAGTCTACGACGAACATACTTTGTTATATTGACATGGATCGTATTTAAGGTTTTAGTGTTTTCGTTCTAATTTACGTTTTCATTGGCTTTCTTCTTTATAGAAGTTGAGAATGGGCTAATGTAGGCCCGAAACATGCCTTTCGGACATTTTTACATTGTGACAATTGGAGCGGAAACTTTAGTGCGATAGTGCGACATAGAAAAGACACTTGAGAGTGTCATGTCTTAGGTTTTTGGTCACAGCCTTCATCAGGAAAAGAGAGTGCAATCACGCAGGCCCAACTCAGACAACCGCCAGGTCTGGGCACAGCATTTCGAGTGCGGTGCCTACAGTGAATCGAATTCTAATTTGGGAGGCGAGCGAGAGTAAGAAACTGGAGGGTGCAGGCCGAGGTGGGGGTAGAAACGTCTGGGCTGCCTGACGGCACAGAGTAACATATACAGAGAAGAAGCCCCCTGTAAACCACTGCCCTACACCACAGAGTAACATATACAGAGAAGAAGCCCCCCCCCCTTAAACCTCTGTCCTACACTCCCTTCGTAGTTCTGTAAGATGCCAACAGATGTCAGGCAGTTCCCCGGCTTAGTACTGGTAGACCACACTAGAGGCGCATCAGAGGGTAGCGGCTGTGTCCAGCGTGCTGGCGTTTGAGGGGAGGCGGTGGTGGGGACAGCCGCTACCTACCAGCTGCTCTGACCAGTTTTAAAGGGCTGCTTCTGATCGCAGCGGCATCATGGGACATCTTACGGAACTGCTTCAGCACCACCCCGAACCCCTGAGCATGTGATCGGGCCCTTACGGAGGTTTCCCGTCTGTATATATTTGTCTGTGCCTACACTCCCCTTGTAGTTCCGTATGATGCCAGAAGATTTCAGACGGTTCGCTGGCTTAGTACTGGTAGACCACACTAGAGGCGCATCAGAGTGTAGCGTGGAGGGGAAGCTGAGGGGAGAGCTCGTGCCGCCTTCTACATGGCCACGGCAGTGTCCGGTGTGCTGGCGTTTGAGGGGAGGTGGTGGTGGGGACAGCTGCTACCTGCCACCTGCTCTGGCCAGTTTAAAGGGCTGCTTCTGACCGCAGCGCCATCATGGGACATCTTACGGAACTGCTTCAGCACCCTCCACCCCGCACCCCTGAGCGTGGGACCGGGCCCTTACGGAGGTTTCCCTCTGTCTGTATGTATTTGTCTGTACCTACACTCCCCTTGTAGTTCTGTATGATGCCAGCAGTTGTCAGGCGGTTCCCCGGTAGACCACCCTAGAAGCTTCAAGATCAGTATTCCTGTAATGTTGCACGAACTAGCTTTTTATAAGCATCTACTTCCTCCTCACCACACATGATGGCACAATGGCACACACACTCAAACGCCAGTGTGGAACGACCTACCCTCGTGCCGGCGGCCGCGTCGCCTTCCCTCCACGGCAGGTGTGTGGCGGCGCATGCGCAGCAGCCCCGCCCTGCCGGCGCCTCCTGCAGCCCAGCAATAAATCAGCCAGCCTGCTGACGGGTGGACTGGCCCACCTCCCGCTTTCAAACTTTAATCGCCGCTTTTTGTCGCCGCCCTTCCCTTCCCTTCCAGGAAACGACGCCCCCTTTAACGACCTCCCGTCTTACCCGCACTCCTCCGGCCCGCACAAGGCAACGGAGCTGCCAGGGCAGAGAACGGGCACAGCAGCTCCACATTTACGTCACGACTCTGGCTGCATCGTGGCACCGAAACTACTCACCGAAGACCGGTGACAGTGTGAGCCGCGCCGGCATTCGAACCCGGGTCTCCCTCCTTGGGCCAGCGGCCAACATAATGCCTTGGCTACCCGCGAGCGCCTCCCTTCTGCCTCTACTTCTACATCTATGTGGGATACTCTGCAAATTTAAGTGCCTGGCAGTGGGTTTATCCAACCACCGTTATACTATTTATCTCCCATTCCATTCTCCAATAGCGAGCGGGAAGAAAGAACACTTCAATCTCTCTGTTCGAGCTCTCATTTCTCGTACTTTATTCTGATTATCATTTCTACCTATGTAAGTGGGAGTCAACAAAATATTTTTGCATTTGGAGAAGAATGTTGGCGATTGTACTTTCGTAAGTAGCCCATGCCACAGCGATAAGCGCCCTTGTTGTAATGATTCCCATCCCAGATCCTGTATCATTTCCGTAATGCTGTCTCCCCTGTATCGTGACAATACAAAACGACCTGCCCTTCTTTGGACTCTTTCGACGTCCTCCGTCAAACCCACCTGATAAGGATCCCACTGGACAGCAATACTCCAAATGAGAACAGACAAGTGTAGCGTATGCAGCCTCTTTAGTAATTCTGTTGCATCTCTTATGGATTCTTCCAATAAAACGCAGTCTTTGGTTCGCCTTTCCCACGTCATTATCTACGTGTTCTCTGCAGTTTACGTCTGAATTAATAGTAATTCCTAGGTATTTTGTGAAGTTTGTGGCCTTCACGGTTGGTTCATTTATCTTGTAAACAATGTTTAACGGATTTCTTTTCGTACTCATGTGGACGACTTCAAACTTCTCATTATTTAGAGTCAGTTCTGAGTTGATTTTGATCTTCAGACGATTTTACTAGACGGTAAATGACGGCGTCATCTGCATACAACCTAAGAGTGCTGCTTAGATTTTCTCCCAAATCGTTTATGTAAATAAGGAACAGCAGAGGAACAACAACACTACCCTGTGATACGCCCGATATAACCTCTGTTTTAGTCGATTACTACAAACTGTGTCCTCTCTGACAGTAAATCCCCTATCCAGTCGCAAATTTGGGGCGATATACACAATTTGATTAAAAGCCGTTTGTGAGGTACGGTGTCGGAAGCGTTCTGGAATTCTAGAAGTGCTGAAGTGTCTCAGGTATGTGTAGGTGCCTGTAATGGGCGCGTGTGTAGTGCAGTGTCGCATATAGGGATAGGGTGAACCTGGTGCCAGCACGTAGTGTACTTCTGTCCCAAAGCACCAATGGGGTCGAGAGATCAACGCCCACATCCGACGGACGGATCGCCCTCAACAGTGTCCCGTGCCCTCACTCCGTGAGACACTTCAGAGAGGTTCGGAATTAAACCCAGGACTTTGCAGCACCACCCCCTCCTGTCCCGTCTGCCGTAAGACAAAGGGAAGATTGTCAACAGTGTGTTACGGTTACCGGTTGAAGTACCGGCCACGCCTGGTGGTGCTTAACTTGGGTGATCTGGTAGGAGCCGGTGTAACCCCCGCGTCACAGCTGTTGACTGTGCACTGGTAAGCGATTGTACTTGGTTTCCTGTTTGTCGACTAGGTACCTCACAAGGGAACCTCCCCATCGCACCCCCCTTCACATTTAGTTGCAAGTTGGCGCAGGAGAAACTGATGACCGATCAGTCGAGACAACATGAAGAGGTTGTTTGGAACTATGGAAAAAGTCATCATCATTATCATCATCATTAGAGTCCGACTACACCTTTCAGCGTTCAGTCTGGAGCATAGTACCTCTAATAAAATTCCTCCATGATCCCCTATTCAATGTTAACATTGATGCCTCGTCTGATTTTATGCCTTTTACTTCAAAATCATTCTGCACCTAATCTAAGTACTTTCTTCTTGGTCTTCTTGAGCAGTCCATGCGAAATATGAGTAACTTCAAGCACTTTTAGAGATTAGGGGCGAGAAGCTGTAGAGCAAGAGGTCCTTGGTTTGAGCCTTCCGTCAATTTTATTTTTTTCATTTTCATAAAATTATTATCTGTCCGTCCGTTTGTCTGATGCGAGGTAACTGGGTCATAGTGTGGGAGTAGACGTGATTACCATTCCTCCAAGTTGTACATCTCTTGTGCAAACGTCAGATGTGTTTGGTTTTCTTCAAGTGAAATACTTTGTGGAAAGATTCTATGATTTTTACAAAGACACACAGGTACACAGAGCAGTATAGTTTACGTGATCGTGTGTCTATTATGAAAGTTCAGTCTCTCATACGTAATCAATTCTGAAAAAAATGTTCAAATGTTTGTTAAGCTTATGGGACTTAACTACAGGGTCATCAGTCCCTAAACTTACAAACTACTTATCAACTACCTTATACTAAAGACGGCACAAATATCCAAGCCCGAGGGGATTCCAACCCCCGACCGTAGTGGCCGTGCAGACTGTGACTGGAGTGCCTCAGTCTCCTCGGCCACCGCAGCCGGCAATCAGTTCTCTCTCCGAAATTCCAGGACATGTTCAGATTTGTCGCGACATATGTAGGACAGTCTACACACGGAAAAATTGGAAAACGTTAAAAATATTTGTTTTGACGGAGCACAGGGAAAAATGTGAGACTGTGAAACTGTCGCATTCATTTGTTGCAGCTTATGTGACAACCCCTTAAATTTTCATAAATTTTTTGAGAGTGATTATCACATCCACAAGAAAACCTAAATCGGGCGAGGTAACAAATGTCGTAAAGAATACAACAGACGTGCTTTCCCGTGGAGAAATCGGTTGACGTATCATCTTGCGATCAAATGTTTTAGGTTCCCATTGGAGAGGCACTTTCTTTCGTCTGCTAATCGCGCGGTTCTTCGGTGCTGTCGCAAAACACAGAACAGCGAACACAGACGTCAGTAAACGAACGGACAGATCATAATTTTGCGAATATGAATAATTATAATTTTCGTTCGAGGTAAGGCATGAACCGAGGACATCTAGCAGATACCTCACGCTAGCGACAGGACCACAGCGCTCCTATACTTTGCCTATCTTTCGCATGGGCCGTTCAGTTTTTATATTTTGCTTATTCTTTCCATACAATTTCTTCCAGTTTTTTCGTTTGATCTCGCCTCGGAGATAATAACTGAAAGACACTGTCTGATACGGAAATTGTGTTTATTGACAAGACAAACCAATCATCTTCTGGAAACAAAACAAACTAACTTCTGAAACTAAGGCAAAAACAACAAACATCAACTAAAAGTTTTCTTCTTCACCAATTAGATACACGGCAGGGAGATAACGACAGCCTTGAGAGAACGGCCAGGGAGACGGAGCCGGACAACGTATTCCCTTGCGGGAAGTCCTGGAGGCGCGGTGTCGCTGGCAGCGACTCTTCTCTTCCCCAGAGGCGTCGGTCGCGATCCTACAGCTGTGGTTCTCGTAGACGGTCGGCGGAGAACTGGCGTCGTGTTGCACTGCGCCCCCCTAAAGAGTCGGCGCGCAGTGATACGGGGCAGTCTGGAGCTGGTCTCTCGTGACTGTGCGGAGGAAAATAGTGCCGGTTTAGTGCGCTCTCTGGTGGTGCTCGTCGCGTCCTCTGGTGACTCTGGAACCGCCGCTGTGGAACGCCTCACTGGTAGGCAACCAGCGCTGGTACCCCGCATTGCGGGTTGCCTGCTCGTCAGGCGAACCACTGCTACATGACAATCTGTGTTCAGTTTTTCACGGCCTATCGACTGCGCCAACGTATAACTAAATTTGACGGGGTTGCGATGGGGAGGTTCCCTTGTCAGTATCGGTCAGGTATTACCGATTTACGCCTTGATAGGGCAGACGTGCGCAACAGCCCAGAGTAACCCACTGGTCGCGGTGGAGTGGCCGAGTGTCCTAAGGAGCCTTGCTGCGTAGGAAGCGTTTGCTCGCCGTCGGAGGTTCGAGTCCTCCCTGGGGTATGGGTGTGTCTGTTGTCCATAGTGTATGTTAGTTTAAGTAGTTTGTAAGTCTAGGGATTGATGACCATTATCGTATACCGGTGGTTCGCCTGACGAGCAGACAACCCGCAATGCACGGTACAAGCGCATGGATGCCTACCAGTAAGGCGTTCCACAGCGGCGGTTCCAGAGTCACCAGAGGACGCAACGAGCACCGCCAAAGAGCGCACTAAACCGGGGCTATTTTCCTCCGCAAAGTCGCGTGAGACCAGCTCTAGACTGCCACGTATCCCTGCGCCACGACTATTTAGGGGGGCACAGTGCAACACGACGGCAGTTCTCCGACGACCGCCTACGAGAACCACAGCTGAGGGATCGCCACCGACGCCTCTGGGGAAGAGAAGAGAAGAGTCCCTGCCAGCGACGGCGCGCCTCCACGACTTCCCACAACGGAATACGTCGTCTGGCTCCAACTCCATGGCCGTTCTATCAAGGCTGTCGTCATGTCCTGGCTTGTACCTAATTGGTGAAAAAGAAAACTTTTAGTTGACGTTTGAAGTTTGTGCCTTAGTTTGAGAAGCAAGTTTGTTTTGTTTCCAGAAGATGATTGGTTTGTCTTGTCAATAAACACAATTTCCGTATCAGACAGTGTCTTTCAGTTATTATCTCCGAGGAGAGATGTAGCACAGATCAAACGAGAAAATTGGAAGAAATTGTCTGGAACTATGAAACAATAAGCAAACGAGAAAATTGGAAGAAATTGTGTGGAACTATGAAACAATAAGCAAAATATAAAAACCGAGCAGTCCATGGGAAAGATAGGCTGAGTATAGGAGCGCTGTGGTCCTGTGGCTAGCGTGAGGAGCTGCTAAGTTGATGTTTATTGTTTTTGCCTTAGTTTAAGAAATTTGTTAGTTTGTTTAATTTCCAGAAGATGATTAGTTTCTCTTGTCAATAAACACAATTTCCGTATGAGACAGTGTCTTTCAGTTACTGTCTCCTGAGGCGATATAGCAGCCATAGTAGTAGTTAAGCGTCTGAGCATTGGGTAGTGCGCTGCGCCTGTGGGCTGCAGCAGGCAGCGGTGGCCGACCTTATCGCGGCTGACATTCCGCGGGATAATGTCAGCGGCGCCGCAGCGCTGCGCAGATATGTAAGTGGCGAAGTTTTTCTAACGAAGATGAAGCAGGAAGGGTTGCTGCCTACCGCCCTTCCTCTCAGACAGGAAGTTACACTCACCTGCTGATCTGCTGTCCTTGGACCGTAAAAGGGTCGGAATTCTTCTCTTGGCAGGTCTTTTGAAAAGAGGACAGTGGGGAAAGTTACAGAACAAACAGACAGAAGTATGGCGAAATCTGTATTCATAAAGATATGTCGAATTTGAGGTAGCCCTGTTCCATGTTTAACATTATTTCACAAATAACATTACTTTGCCACGAAACACAAACATACGGACACTCTGCTTTATATATTAGAAGTTGTAGTTAAGTATGTGTCGTACAGTGATATAAATTTGATGGGACATTCAGTGATATATATATCGATACTATATACAAAATATGTGGCGAAGACAGTCAGCAGTAATCAAGTTAGACATCACAAGGTCATGTCTGATGCGACAGTTTTGCAGCATCAACAGCGAAACTGTTGTGAGCGGTAGTTACAAAACACTGCATAAACGTCCGAAATTACACGCAAACTTTGTTGCAGGTCCCTAACTACTCCCATTTTTCAACAATTTATGCATAAATCTGGGTATTCTCACGCTGTGGCCTCTCATTATTTATATCTCCTGAGCTACGTGTCGTGCTCTTTTGTTTTGGGTCAGGAACCTTCATGGGCGTACGGTGAACAGTTCACCAAAGTTTCATTCCAATCGAATGATTGATTTATGAATACGTAGAGTACATACAGATAAACATTTATTTTTATACATATAGACTACGCAATAGCAGGACAAACAGTGGGAGCAGCTACTACTATAAAATATCTGGCAGTTGTGAAAAGAGGCTATTTGAAATGGAACGACAGTATAACATCAATCGGCAGACTAAGGTCCACTGGAAAAATGCTCAGGAAGTGTAGTCCGTCAGCACAGGAAGTTCGCTACAGAACTCTCGTCCGACCGTAGCTTCAGTGTTGCTAATCAATGTGGGATCAGGTCGGGTTGATGCTGAAGATCCAACGGAGAGCAGGTTATACGGTTATTCAGTCATTCAGTAAGGGCGAAAGCGCAGATAATTGATTGCGAAGCTTCAGTGGCAGACGCTGGAAGATCCGCACGGGCTTCAGTCGAAGGCCCGAGAGCTTACGTTTCATGAAGAGACAACCAAAATAATGATTCCTGCTACGTATATCTCGCGAAACGAACCAAACCTAAAATTACTCGTTCTTTGAGTGAGCCATACGCGCCTAGAATACTTCAAATGTTTGTTAAGCTTAAGGGACTTAACTGCTGGGTCATCAGTGCCTAAACTTACAAACTACTTATGAACTACCTTATACTAAACATCCATGCCCGAGGGGGGGATTCGAACCCCATAGCGGCCCTGCAGACTGTGACTGGTGCGCCGCAAACCGCTCGGCCAATGCGGCCGGCTTGCGTGTTTTGTGACGACTAAATGTGGCCTCAGTTTCGACATTGAATCATTATTCACGTATTGCAAGGCACTGGAAAAATTATAGTCAGTCGTTTTACTTGAGAGAAAGATAGAGGCAACTATTTTAATTTACGATGCAAGGAAGTATTAAATCTGAACGGAAAAATAGTGCAGAAAGTGATCGAGAAGTGTCTAATGTTCCCCATACAAATCTTGCGTTAACACTTTTTTCATATCTTGGGAAGATTGTGTGCAAATGTCCAAGTCGACATGCTGTAAACAGCACGGATTGGTTAAATTTTACAGATGTAAATAGCACTTCTAGATACTTTACCTCAACATATCTTCTGCGATCGGATTCACGATTTCCTATCAGAAAGGACACAGTTCGTAGTAATTAACGGTAAGTCGTCGAGTAAAACAGAAGTGATACCTGGCATTCCGCAGGGAAGCGTTATAGGTCCCCTACTCTTCCTCGTGTTTATAAACGATTTAGGAGACAATCTGAATAGCTCCCTTAGACTGTTCGCTGATGCTGCTGTCGTTTATCGGTTAGTGAAGTCAACAGAGGATCAAAAGCAACTGCAAAGCGATTTAGACAAAATTTCTACATGGTGCGAAAATTGGCAATTGACACTAAATAAAGAAAAATTTGAAGTAATTCACATGACCACTAAAAGAAATCCGCTGAATTTCAAGTTCGCGATAAATCGGTCAAACATTCAGGTCGTAAATTTTACCAAATACCTAGGAGTTACAATTACGAACAACTTAGACTGGAGAGAACACGTGGAGAAGGCGAACCAAAGGTTACGTTTCATTGGCAGAACGCTACGAAGATGCACCAGCTCCACCAAAGAGGCTGCCTACATCACACTTGTGCGTCCTCTCCTGGAGTACTGTTGCCCCTTGTGGGATCCTCACCAGGTGGAACTGACGGAAGACATTGAGAAGGTTCAGAGAAGGGCAGCTCGTTTTGTTTTATCACGTTACGGGGGGGGGGGGGAAGCGCCACGGAAATGTTGCACGAATTGGGGTGGAAAGCTTTTAAAGAAAGAGATCTATTTACGAAATTTCAATCACCGACTTTTACTTCATATGTGAAAATATTTTGCTAGCACCTACCCACATAGGGAGACATGACCATCTCAATGAAATAAGAGAATTCAGATACAAAACGGAACGATTTGGGTGTTCTTCCTTTCCGCGCGCTATTAGAGAATGGAACGGTAGAGAAAAGTTATGAAAGTGGTTAATGAACCCCCCTGCCAGGCACTTAAATTTGATTTGCAGAGTATCTATGTAGATGTAGAAAGTGTTGATTTATTGACCCGATAAGGGTACATATAAGAACCTGTCAACCATAGAGCAGTAACAGCGTTACTTAAATTCCGCAAATTTGTCGTGAATTCCAGATATCAACGAAATACGTTCCGTTTCAAAATATTTAAAATAGCCCAACATATTGGCAAAGCAGCCAATCTGAAAACAGGCTCAAACTTTAGCATACAGCGTTGCGATTTGTTTACATAGTACAATTGTAACGCTCTTTTTCATTGGCCGCGGCAACGCGACTCCTGATTGGCTGCTCTGCCATTCCTAACCTAGGAGTGCGAGCGCTAGCCGCTGAGGCATTAAATTCAGTCTTAGCAGTGTTTTAAGCTTGTGGCGTGGGGTGCCGCTGGTCTGTTGCCGTATCGCGTTTTGCACACTTCCGCCGTGGTTAAATTGCCCTTGCCTGTTTATTAGAGTCTTGCGTGACAACAGTTGCGAATTTTGTCACGCTAGGGTTTACACTTCTAGGAAAGGCCTGATTCCCTTATGAAACGCAATTTCGCAAGAAACAAAACGCCAAAAATCGTAGTTTTTTTGTCAAGTATTGACAGAACGAACTGTGTGTACCCAACGAAACGTTCATGGTCTAGGATTCTGAGCTCTTCGTACATACATTAAATTTATGAAGATTTCAAGTATAACCAAGATGAGCAATCCGGGACAACCGAAGAAATAAAAGTTCTGTCTATTAATCAAACACACAATCCACTGGTGTAATCCTCTAGAATATTTAATTATTTTACTATCCGCTTTTCCGGTGTTACGCCATCGTCAGATGTAAAGATAAATAAGAGTGGGCGCAATTATTTCGGTGAAAATATTATGTAAAATTATTCATCTTAGATAATCTAAGTTCAGTGATTTATCATAGTATATTGACTGACATAATTCCAATACCATTATAATTATAAATTTATTTACCCAGAGACTGTTTTGCGTCTCGAAAACGTCAAAGACACTGAAGTTAAAGGTGCAACGGATTAGTGGGTTGGCATGCAGGGATCTAGGGTTCGATTCTGGGACGGCGCATATTGCTTTTTATTTGCTACTTACATATGCTACTGCTATATGATTCTGCAGTATCAACGGTTCATATTGTTTTAATTGTAAACCTGACATTAAAGATAGATATCTTTCGAAATGAACCGAGACAGTAAAGCAGTAGTTTAAAATTTTTGTTCCTACAAAGTCTCACACACTCACGTTTTAATCTTTGTAGCTGATGGTGGAGTCACAGCTGAACAAAAAAGTATGTAGAATGTGACACTAGTGTGTTTCATTCATGACGTATGGAATATTCTCTCAAGATGATACGGAAAAGTGAAGTGAAATGTCTTTTTTTGTTTAATGTCGCACTTTTTTACCCGGATATGAAGTTTAGTTCAATTAGATAATTTCTGCGGATCACAATAGTTGTAGAGCAACCTTTTAGTTTGAAGTGTTTCCTGTTGACTGTTTACTGAGCCGAAGAGGAGCACCAGTTGAACGAAAACAATTATCTATGTAAACTCTAGGACATCAGATGACAAAAAGAGGAATTCAGTGTATTTAAATGTTAACAACATGTTTGCATTTTTAATATCGCCAGTTTTCGCTAGATTATTGAAAAATAATGCGGACCGAAAAACACCAGTTTCATAATTGCCTGTAGCACGAAACATTTCCGTCGACAGAAATTGCGTTTCAGAATGATGAAACTTTTAATTTTTGCCTGAAAGGGTATATTTTTCACCGCCAGATGGCTGAGTATTCCTCATTTCTTGCTCATAGCCGTGTGCCAACGCATGCACGCTCCGTTGGCTAGAAATTTCTCATTGTTCGTACTCGTCATATTTTGCGTCCGGCACTCAACGTTTTTCATCCGTACGGTCAGCAAATTAGTTCAATTCAGCAAGGTTGTATGGTTAATTAACTAGCTACACATGCAATCAATATTTCACAAGTGGAAAAATACCAAAGCATGTGGATATATTTATGTGAAATACACATGAATGTTCTCTCATTTTTTTTCTTTTTTTTTTTCTTTTCTTTCTTTCTTTTTTTTCCGTGGTACTTTCGGTTCACGAGTATACGCAGTCCCTATTTGAGAACGAGAAGATAAATTAAGTTCATATTACCATTAGGTCATTCATCACAGGCAGTGTTAGGAACAAGATGCACTCCATATTTATTTAGAAAAATACTCTCTCTCGCAAACAGACCAACAAATAATTAGATATTTAGAAAGAACGGATGACTTATTCAAGATAAATTTTTGTGCTGTTATCCTTATTTTATGTAGCTAGCGACTACGCTAAAGCTTTATCAAGTTAGGGAACTTGAGTTATATGGTATATACTGTATACTGTGTATAACGACATTAATGGAGACTAGAAATCTCTCTGTAGGAATCAGCATGGGTTTCGAAAAAGGCGATCGTGTGAAACCCAGTTGGCGCTATTCGTCCACGAGACTCAGAGGGCAATAGACACGAGTTCTCAGGTAGATGCTGTGTTTCTTGACTTCCGCAAGGCGTTTGATACAGTTCCCCACAGATGTTTAATGAACAAAGTAAGAGCATATGGTCTACCAGACCAATTGTGTGATTGGATTGAGGAGTTCCTAGATAAAAAAAGTGCAGCATATCATTCTCAATGAAGAGAAGTCTTCCGAAGTAAGAGTGATGTCAGATGTACCACAGGGGAGTGTCGTGGGTCCGTTGCTTTTCACAAGATATATATAAATGACCTTGCGGATAACATCGGAAGTTCACTGAGGCTTTTTGCAGATGATGCTGTAGTATATAGAGAGGTTGTAAGAATGGAAAACTGTATTGAAATGCAGAAGGATCTGCATCGATTTGTCGCATGGTACAGAGAATGGCAATTGAATCTCAATGCGTTATGGAGATGATCGATAAACTAAATTGGAAGACTCTGCAGGAGGGATGCTCTGTCGCTCGGTACGGGCTTTTGTCGAAGTTTCGAAAACATACCTTTACCGAGGAGTCTAGCAGTATATTGCTCCCTCCTACGTATATCTCGCGAAGAAATCATGAGGATAAAATCAGAGAGATTAGAGCCCACACAGAGGCATACGACAATCTTTCTTTCCGCGAAAAATACGTGACTAGAATAGGAGGGAGAACCGATAGTGGTACTCAAGGTACCCTCCGCCACACACCGTCGGGTGGCTTGAGGAGTATGGATGCAGATGTAGATGTAGAAGCACGAAACTACAAATGCCATTCCATCAAAAACGAAGCATTTTTGATAAGCCATCATTGTGCCCCTGTGCCCCTGATGCGATATACGTTTTAAACAAAAATCATGACTTACGTTTAACTGTGACTATACAGTTTGCAGTCCGCAGTGGGTACACCGGTTCACGTTAGATCACCGAAGTTAAGCAGTGTCGGGCTTGGCTGGCACTTGGATGGGTAACCGTCCGTGTCTGCCTAGCGGTGTTGGCAAGCGGGGTGTACTCAGCCCTTGTGAGGCAAAACTGAGGAGCTGCTTGGTGGAGAAGCAGCGGCTCCGGTCACCAAGACTGACGTAACGGCCGGGAGTGGTAGGCGGGGCGCTGACCACGCCCCCCTCCATATCCATACCGTATCCGTCGACGCCCTCGGGCAGAGGATGACACGCCGGCCGGTCGGTACCCAGTGGGCCCCTCGAGGCCTGTCGGACGGAGTTTAGTTTTTATATAGTTTGCAGTCATATATATTGACACAAATCGTACCTAGCACGACTTCTTTTCGAGGCGTCCTCGATATTATTTATTCATTTTTCGTACGACTTACACGCAACGTAAACATAAACACAAATATTACTTTTACAGGTTAAAGGTCATAATACACACACAACAAATACAAAAAAACTCTCTAGATTTTAATACCTAAATTAGTATTCCAGGTCAGCGCTGCAGGGTCAGCCCTCAGGAAATCACTGACTTCAACCCAAACATTTGCACATCGCACGATGTCTGCAATGAAAAGCAGATTTCGCACTAGATGTCCTGTACGATGTACGTTGTAAGAATGGAAACGGCAGTGGGAAAGTGGAGAATTAATGTCTGCGAAATTTCCAACGTACTGTAGTTTAAACAATGAAAAAAATTAAGGCATAGGTGGGGCCTTGAACCCAGGACCCTCTGCACGACGATCTATTGCTCTACCAACTAACCCATGGAGGGGGGAAATGATAGTGCCTCACAGACACACTTTTCCTCTACTCCATAGGTTAGTTCTTATTATTATAGTTTATGCATGTTCTACCGGACGGAAGCACAAATCACGAATTATATAGAAGTTTCGGTTGATACTCTATCGATATACCACGTTTGGTACGGATCTGAGTGTCTGACATCTGAAGGTTTGGGTGTAAGCAAATACTCCCGATGTTACAACTAATTTACTGGTTTCACGAAAAGAGGGCAATATTTACACAGGAGTATAAGCGAGAAATCCTTGTTTTGGGAACAAAAGCATGGCCTCTTGGCTTCAGCCATGCCTGTTCTCAGCATGGCTAACGCCACCTCCCTTTAATCCAGAGGTGGGCAATGAGCGAGCCGCGCTCTCGGAGCCGCCTGCCTGAGCGGGAGCAGAGCCGCGAGCAGCTGGCGTCCACCACGTAGTTCCTGCTGGAGAGACTAGATGGCGTTATGCACAGCCAACGCGCTAACGTAGCCACAGAAAGGCACCTGGCTGAGTGCGTTATAAAGATAATAGTGCAAACTCTTTAGTATTCAACTCGAATGAATAGATTCTACTGCTAAGGGTAACTCATGAAAAATGCTATTATGTTTATGAGTAAGTAACTTATAATACTGGAAACTCTTCTCTAAAACGTCCAGTGCGTGCAGTCGAGCCGGCAAATATCTTATAAAGATAAGAGAGATTTTTTTTGTTTCAGAAGACACCGCAATCTGTTAGTTCGAATTTTGTACTTCAGGGTCTTCGTTATAATCTATGATATTACGTTATGGTACAGTACCCTGTGGAGTTGAAATAGCTAGTCAAATCGGCGCGGTAAAGCGGCGTTCTATTTTCCAGTTCAACTCTAGTTGGAAGTGTGATTACTTGTTCACTGAAAGGCGGAGGAGCAAAATGTTTGGTATGTGGTAAAATACGAGGCATAAAATAGTACAATTTAGAACGCCACTGTAGAACACATCACTTCAACCAGTATGGATGTGTAGAAGGTGAAATGAGACTTAATCTTGTTAATAATCTACGCGAGGAAGGAAGTAAAGTAGAGGTATGTTTTATAATGGTGTACCTACTTACGAGATAACTTAATCACAGTGTTTTGTTTAATAAAACCAATTTTCCTTTGAAATGACAACTCTGTTAATTTCTTACACAGGAATGTGATGCCTCATCCTCCGATGCAGCTGTTCGTGCTAGTTACAGAATAGCTTCCCGACCATTTTGTGATGGTGAATTTGCGAAGCAGGGTTTGGAAGTCGTAGCAGACGAACTATGTCCACAGTTATCACGTTCTTTCGCAAGTTTGAGTCTGTCGCGCCTACTATAACTCGCCGTATCGAACGTTTTTCAGGTGCGCCAGCAAAAAATGCAGACCTCTAGCGGCAACTAGGATAAATACCGGCCGAGCGCGAACGCTGCTCTTCTTCCGGCCTGAGCCGGAGCGCTGCTCATTGAGCCGACTTGTACCCACCTCTGCTTTAATCTAACCTCCCTGGGGACGAACAATTGCACGCTGTGACGTCACGAGCTATGTGGCCGTGTACATATTTGCGTGTCGTGAGAGGGCGCCTCGAAGCCAACCCGGCCGGCGTGGCCCCGTTGTGCATCCGGCCGTTAAAACGCGCAGTAAATATTGGCGCTGGTGCAGAGGGAGGGGCGCGTCACGCAGGCAAGGGTGGCAACCCTGCCAACTCCGCGTGACGTCATCGCGGCTCCCGGCCGCGGCCCTAATACCATGGCATTAGGGGGGGAGGGGGGGCGCTCTCTGCATAATCACCCCTCACGCCATGCTCAGAGGGGGCGACTGGGATCCTGCTGCTAACGCTGCTAACCACGCCATCATCACTCCACTGGGCGTAGCCACACAGTACACTGTCGGTAATAAGAAATGCTACAACCCCACGAGTTTTCCAATTCCACCAGGCATTATTGTTGGAACAGTGCATATGTAGCACAAGAAATAGTGGTCGAAATAAGTGGGGGGGGGGGGGGGGGGGGCAGTGTCCAACAGGCCTGCCGCACCCCCCCCCCCCCCCAGAAATATATACAGGGTGTTTCACTAAGTGTGTTTGCCTCTGTAACTTATAAAATAATAGATGACGGGAAATTTTAATGCGGTAGGTCAACACAAGAAATGTTACACTTTCTGCGGAGCCATGAACATAGTTTATTGTATCATTTTCCAAAAAGTTACAGCACAAAGATATAAATTTTTAAATAGAACAATAGTTTTTTTTATCGTGCATTGGATTCGTTGAAACCAGCTGCGTCCAAATCAATTTAAACTACATTTCTGTCGCGTTTAGTTTGGGAGCTACAACCCTTCAAAGTTTAGGGAGCGAAGGTACGACACCGTATCTGACTGGCTGGTGTTCATGAGACAGTGGGCCGTGCCCCAGGGGATAGTCACTCGGCCAGTCAGCTACGCTATCGCAGCCTCCGCCCCCAGAACTTTGAAGGGTTGTAGCTCCCAAACTAACAGTGATGGGAATGTAGTTTAAATTGATTTGGACGCAGCTGGTTTAAACGAATCCAATACACGATAGAAAAAACTACCGCATTAAAATTTACCGTCACCTATTATTTTATAAGTTACAGAGGCAAACACACTTAGTGAAACACCCTGTATATATATCTAATATATAAAGCAGAGTGACCGTATATTTCTACGTGTTGCATACAAATCTACAGTTTTGTTCCAATCTTTATGAAATTTTCTACACGTAAGCTTAAATCCGTGAGGATGGTCGCCGTAAGTATAACAATCACATACGATATATAGTTCACGATATTTGACGTCATAAACAATAAGATGCGCGAAAAACTGCTGCATTTAGCGACAATGCTGCTCATTTTCTCATAAACCATTGGGCCGATTTCAACGAAATTTGGTACACACATTCCTTACCGTGAGATAACAATTGCTGCATGGTTAAGAATCACATGCGGCAAATGGTTGAAAAGATATTATGTCATAACCAATAGAAATCCCAAAAAAATGCCATATAATGCGGCGAGACTTTCGAAATACACTGTATGAGAATGGCAGTACTTAGCGTATTGCAACAAACTTTAAACATAATTTCAAACCTTCATTAAACTTTTTCTCGCTGGCAACCATTGTAAAATGATGAAAGGAGAAAAGTTTCTCGCTTACTACTTTTCCGCTGTTTACGGCTCTCGGTATGTCGTTACAATTTATAATTTGAACACTACAAATTGTAGCGACAGGAAATTTCACAGGCAGTATACACGCAT
Organism: Locusta migratoria; assembly: GCA_026315105.1. NCBI lineage: Eukaryota > Metazoa > Arthropoda > Insecta > Orthoptera > Acrididae > Locusta > Locusta migratoria. The sequence continues at coordinate 395,359,073 of CM048750.1, read as the reverse complement.
ATAGTTGAGTGTACCTTCTAAATTGTATCACATTACGACACGTAGTTCATGAGATATGAGCATATAAACAGAAACGGTCCGCTGTTCATGGATTAAAACTACTGCATTCGCTATGACATTACAATTTATTATTTCTACACTACTAATTGTAGCCACAGGATATTTAAAAAGAGTATACACGCATATAGGTGAGTGTACGTTCTAAATTGTATCACAGTACGACTCGTAGTTCATGAGATATTAGCACATAAACAGTAAATTTCATGGAAAACCGCCCCATCACGCACTAAGTTTTAATCTATTACTTCTTTACTACTAATTGTATTCCCAATAGATTTTACAGCCATAAAGCCATTATACAAATGAACAAAATACATGAAAAATAGCAGGAATAAATAAATAAATACCCAGGCAACGCCGGGTTTTTAGCTAATATATATATATATATATATATATATATATATATATATATATATATATATATATATATATAAATGAATGTTTGTCCGTAAGTCCTCTATGTGCTCATAAACCATTCATTCGGTGGCAATGAAACTTTGGTGAACTGTTCACCGTACACCCACGCAGGTTTCTGACCCAAAAACAAAAGATCGCGAGCACATAGCCCAGGAGATATGACGTCATACATAATGAGAGGCCACCGCGTGAGAATACCCAGATTTATGCGTCAATTATTGGAAAATGGGAGTAGTTAGGGACATGCTACAAAGTTTGCACATAATGTCGGACGTTTATGAAGCGTTTTGTAACTAACCCCCTCTTCCCCTCCCACTCAGAACGATGAAACGAAAAGAAATAGATGCCGTAAAACTGTCGCGTATCAGGCATGACCTTGTCTCAAATAAAGTTAGCATTACAGATTTGCATGTTACTATTTATTTTTGTCTGCAAGTCTCCCTTAATTCTCTTGCATCCAAAATTAAGCATTCTGTTTTCTTGATCTCTATCTACATAAAAGCGAAAGGACACTCACTCACTCACTGACTAAACACGAAATCTCGAAGACTACTTCACCTATGAAGCTGAAATTAGACAGTAATGTAGTTTATAGGTAGAAAAAATCAGCTAAGAAAGTATTTTGTGATAGGTGCATGGCGGAGCATACTTCTCGTACAGACTCACGATATTTACAGTTTCATTCCAATCTTCACGAAATTTAGCACGCTTGACCTCCAAAACAAGAGGAAGGTCACCGTCTACCTGAAGTTTCATACGGTGTATGGGGAACGGTGCTTTCCAACATAAACATGGATCCCTAAATACCTTGGTCGCGCCATACCTTGAGAACAGCTCGACCGATTTCACAGATCCTTTTTTTTTTTTTTTTTCTTATTCATTATTCTCAGAACAAGGGCTGTATGAAATGGAACTGGAACATTCGAGAACAACAAAGTGCGTTTTCCAATATGACCCTGCGTTTCTATTGCATATAAATCTATAATTTTGCTCCGTTATTGATGAAATTTTACGCACTCTACCTTCGAAGCAAGAGGAATGTCACTGTCTGTATAAAATTTCGTTCGGTGCATGGTGGAAGGTACTTAACTTACCGAATTTTACAAAATGTATATATCGCTGGGTACATAAATGTTTGTATGGTACATGACAGAGAGTACCTTGCAGAAAACTTTCCTGAGAAAGGGAAAGATGGGAGAGAAAGAGGTGGATGCAGAGAGAGTGGGGAAGGGGATGTGGACTACGAGAGTGTAGGATAAATAAACACCCGGGCAACGCCGGGCTTACAGCTATTTATTTATTTATTTATTTGTTTATTTAGCCTGATCAGATTAGGGCCATCAGGCCCTCTCTTACATCGGACCAGGGTTTTACACATACAGAATTTTTTACATTTGAGTTACCTATAACATACCAATGATTTTTACAGATAAGCAATTAATAACATAATTTATAAAAGTTAACTACATGCAAAAGGATGTAAAATAAAAGGTATTGACTTAATTCTAATAGGATTAATACTAGTAGTACCACTGAGACACCTTCTGCTGCTGTTGGTGTAACAACATTGATATTAGCAGATACAGGATGTACTTTTGAATCGAGACTGGTTAAGGCACGGCGAATTCTGACAAAAGGAAGTTAAGAAAGCTGTACCTGGCGAGAGCAATGGCAGTAAGAGAATATCTGGGAGGAGGAATGGATGTGACGTACCTGGACCGTAGGGTATTAAAGACTGGCGTAATTATTGCTTCAGTAGATAATCCATTAACTGTCGTTTGAAGCTGGCAGTGTTATTCAGTTCTCTGATATACTGAGGTAGATTGTTCCAGAGCCTCGTTCCTGCTACTGAAAAGGATTTTGAGAAACCGGCTGAGTGATGGATAGGGACAGAAAGGGTTTTGCTCTGACACGAACGAGTAGTTCTGTTATGCTGATCAGATAAGAGTGTTAAGGTCGAGGAAAGATATGAGGGACAGTGTACGTTGATAAGAGAGTAGAGGAAACAGAGTGTATGAAAATCTCTGCGCTTGTCAGCACGGAGCCAGGATAGTTGCATATAAGATGGTGAAATGTGATCAAAGAGACGGATGTTACATATATATCGAACGCAGGCATTCATGATTAGTTCCAGACGTCTTGAGCTTTCCCAAGAAAGACCTTGCAAGATAACATCACTGTAATCAATAATTGGAATTACAAGTGTTTGTATAAGTTTCTTTTTGAGATCGAGAGGAAAAAACTTCTTATATCTCTGTAGGGCATGAAGAGATGCTGATGCCTTCCTACACACGGCGGCTGTGTGCTCAGCCCAATTTAGTTTGTCGTCTATTATCACTCCCAGACTTTTTGCCGAGGGCGAAAAATAGATAGGTGTGTCATTTAATATTAATGATGGTTGAGATTCGCGGAATTTGTGGTTAATGAGCCTAGGATGTCCTACCAGAATTGCTTGTGTTTTACTTGGATTGAGCTTTAATCCTATATTCTGTGCCCACTTTGATAGTGCACATAGGTCAGAATTAAAATTTTCGATTGCTGTCTTCAGGTTTTTTGGTTTTGCACTTAAATACAACTGGAGGTCATCGGCATACATGTGGTATTTACAAAAGGACAAGACCGATGATACGTCATTTACGTACAATGAAAAGAGGAGTGGACCTAATACCGAGCCCTGTGGTACGCCTGATAGTACTTTTCTCCACTGTGACTAGTTACGGATATAAAGAAAAAACTCAGTGCCTGAATTATTTTAATGAATGACGCTTGAAGGCATCGTCGTGGTAGGCCGTACTGCTGAGGGGAGTGGCGCAACGGCGAACCCACTGTTTGGTGCGAGGGCGGGGCAGCGCCGAGCTGACACAAACTTTGCGGCATCGTATATATATATATATATATATAAAATTGAGGCGTTTGTGCCTACTATATTTCCCTCTTTAGCCAAAACTACACATCGCAAACGAATAGTGTTTTTATGTGGTAGTAGGTATCAGTCTCCCATTGTGGACTATGGCAGAGGGTTGATAACGATAGGGGGTGGAAGACTTGTTGAAAGTTACCGACTTATATAAAATTCTACCTGTGGGTGTCAATATTTTGCTCTTCAGCAAAAACTACACAATGGAGGCGAAGATCTCTCTTTGTTGTTGCAGTACAAACTCTCCCGTTGCACAACATAGCAATTTTGTCTCGATAGCTGTCAGAGGGTGAAAGATATAGTGCTTGAAAGACGTCACCTTATATAAAATTCGAACTGAAGACCAGCGAAGACTTTTGACACTGTAATAGCAAAGATGCTTCATGCAGTGAAAGGTGAAGCAAGTTTTTCAGTTCTTTTTCTGTAAAAAGCGTACGAATAAAGGAAAAAAGTGCTTATTGAAGTTTGGAAAGTAAAACTACAAGAAATATGTCAAAGCGTAAGAAAGAAATTTCGTGTTCTCGATCCGTTTCTAAAAGACAGAAAATGGCGCTGAAACGTGACTCTACAGGCGATAGAAACTTGAAATTTGTAGACGTTATAGGCAACAGCGAGTTTTCGATATTCCCATTCCTTAGGGGGTGAAATAGGGGATGAACGGTTTTTTGAAAATACGTTGCTTTTAAGGTAATTTTGCAGCAATAAATACGAAACTTCGGATTTCGATCTTTTTATTGGAAATTTAGAAACGCGTGTTTCGATATTTTTGTAAATTCAACCATTAAGCGGGTGAAATAAGGGAAAATCTTTTAAGGGTGCTACTAAGACTATTTTGATACTAGAAATGCGAAAATTTTGATTTGGAACGATGGATAGAATTGTTTTTTAATGTGTTTCGGGATGTTTTGAATTCTGCCACCAATGGTGCAATAGGGGGTGGAAGTTGTATCAGAATACTTGATTAGGAAAGCATTTTTAAACCTAAATGTATGAAAATTGATATTTAGAAGTGGAAACAACCAATTTGTGGATACTTTCTCGGAATAAAAAGTATTTCATTAAAAGATCATAATTTACGTAACTTTGTAGATTTTGTGTTTAATGGTTATAACAAACAACACTCAAATGGAATAATACTTCTTCATTTATTTGCTGAACTGAGTGATACAGAATAATGCGACAAAGCGAGAATAAGACACGTCTAAAAATCATGACTAAGACTGATACTGATTGAATTGGCGGGACGCGCCTCCATTTATATCTTTAGACAAATATATCTCATAATTGACACATAGTCCTTAATTTTTTACAATTAGAATTTCATAAACAGTTCGAGAAAATTTCGTATAATATAATTACTGAGCAATTTCATAAGTTTCCACATTACAGATATTAATATCTCATCAGAAATGTAATTACATATATCGGAAGTTATTGAAATATGGTCTCATTGATTGCTAATGATATACTTCGTAATAAGTGTATTTTTTGCAGAGTTATCACAGATCGGATAAAATACACAGTTCCAGCCAATCAATATACATACATAACAATGGAACGTGGGACGTGTGTCGGTATATTTCAATTGGTAGCCAAAATTATTCACTGCAGACCAACAGCAGTTATGCATGAGAGAAGCCTTTAGGTTCGCGGTGTGCACTATGGTGTTTTGGTCGCGGTGTGTGGCGCTGGGTGAGTGTGGCGAAGAAAAATCCACAAAATGTGGACGATAAACAGATGCTCAAAGATAAAAAGACTCAAAGATAAAACAATGGGAAACGCAGACATACATTAACTGAGCATTAACTACACTAGGAATACACCAATGATCTCAATATAAACACTGGAAAGACAACTGTAGAGCTTAGGATCAAAATACTGACAACTGGATTAGTGAGACAAATAGCCTATACGTCGAGCATCACGGTTTCATAATACACAGTACCATCTCCATATTATCTTTGAGCTCACTGCAATACACAAACTGTAGACATACGTTAATGTATGTCTGTGACGGAAAGTTCGTAAGTCATAGGTTACTTTGGTTTAGCGGACAGTATTGCGTTACTAACAGATTAATACCATTCAGTTAGGTGAGTAATCTTAATATTAATATATATAAAAATTGATGTCTTTGTGCCTATATTTCACTCGGCAGCCAAAACTATACACATCGTAAACGAATAGTGTTTGTATGCGGTAGTAGGTATCATTTTCCCATTGTGCACTATAGTGAGAGAGGGTTGATAACGATAAGGGGGATGGAAGATATAGGAGTTGAAAGTTACCGACTTATATAAATTTGTACGTCTGACTGTCAATATTTTGCTCTTGAGCAAAAACTATACAGCGGAGACCAACGATCTCTCTGTGTTGTTGCAATACAAAGTCTCCCATTGTACACCATTGCAGTTCCGTGTCGATAGCTATAAGAGTGTGGAAGATATAGTGGTTGAAGGTCGTCAGCTTATGTAAAATTCTGGCTGAAGAGCAGCGATGACGTTTAACACTATAACGGCAAAGAAATTATATGCAGCGAAACGTTATGCGCATTCTTCAGTTGTTTTCTGCAACAAGCATATGAATAAAGAAAAATAAGTGCATATCGCAGTTTGAGAAGTAAAACTACCAAGATAGATGTCAAAGCGTAAAAACGATATTTGGCGTTCTAGATCCGTTTCTAAAAGACAGAAAACGGTGCTGAAAAGTGAATCTACATACGATAGACACTTTAAATTTGTAGACGTTTTCTATCTTACACTGTAGGTATCAGCGATTTTACGATATTCCCACCCCTAAGGGGGTGAAATAGGGGATGAATGGTTTCTTGAAAATACGTTGCTATTCAGGCAATTTTGAAGCATGAAATACAAAACTTTAGATTTTTGATTGGAATTTAAAAAACACGTGTTTCGATATTTTTGTAAATTCAACCACTAAGCGGGTGAAATAAGGCAAAATATTTTAAGGGTGCTATAAGACTATTTTGATGCTAGAAATACGAAAATCTGGATTTGGAACCATGGTTAGAATTTTAAAAATGTGTTTTAGAATGTTTTGAATTCTGCCATCAATTGTGCATTAGAGTGTGGCAAGTTGTAACAAAATACTTTATTAGGAAAGCTTTTTAAAGCTAAATCTATGAAACAACCAACGCAGATCATGCGGTCTACGCGTGCGAAGCAGCGTGAATCAAGCTAGTCGGAAATAAATGTTTAATATCTTTAAAACTGAAAATTAATTAGATTCATTGAAATATATGCTTATTTATAGATAGTAATGCAAATTACAACCATGCTTGACAAATAAATATCTAGAACTTTCCAGCATGACAAATTGCATTTCTTACTAATTAACGCGGTTTTTCTGCAGTACAGAGGATCCGACAGCTATGTCGAAGTATTTATTATCGTCTGATGTATGAAAAATAATTAAAACAATACATAATAAACCAAATACATGCTAGGTCATGCTATAAATATATTGCTGTAAGAAAATGGACAGTAAAAGAGATAAACGGTATCGGGTGACTGAATAAAAGTGCGGTATCGGGTTATAGACTAGTATATGGAATCGGATTGTACATTAGTGGCCTGCGCGTCGACGCCGTGACGTGGGTGGACTCGCGTGCCCCCCCCCCCCCCACCTGTGCTGTGGCTGCCGCTGCTGCAAGTCAGTGCTGCGTTGACGTCTGCAGGATCGCCTACACATGTCAGGTTGTTCACGCGACTGTTGCCACCACTACCACTGCATATATACCGGGTGATCAAAAAGTCAGTATAAATTTGAAAACTTAATAAATCACGGAATAATTTAGATACAGAGGTAAAAATTGACACACATACTTGGAATGACATGAGCTTTTATTAGAACCACATCTACCGTTATGTGGCCTGTTTTCTTCCACGAACGGCGTGATTCTGGTTTTTTAAATGTTACCGTAACGGGTGAGAGGAATGCCGATATGTTACAGAATCGCATCATCCCCAGCCTGGCTGATAAACACCTGCTGGAACGTACGATTTTTATGCAGGATGGCGCTACACCCCAGATTACTAGACGTATGAAAGCTCTCTTGCGCGCGTCGTTTGGTGATGATCGTGTGCTCAGCCGCCACTTTCGTCATGCTTGGCCTCCCAGGTCCCCAGACCTCAGTCCGTACTATTATTGACTTTGGGGTTACCTGAAATCCGCAAGTGTATCGTGATCGACCGACATCTCTAGGGATGCTGAAAGACAACATCCGACGCCAATACCTCACCGTAACTCCGGACATGCTTTACAGTGCTGTTCACAACATTATTCCTCAACTACAGCTATTGGTGAGGAATGATGGTGAACATATTGAGCATTTCCTGTAAAGAACATCCTCTTCGATTTGTCTTAATTTGTTCTGCTAATTATTGCTTTTCTGCTCCTCCCCGCTATTGCCTTCCCTCGCCACACCCGCCATACTCGCCTGTCCTCTCGCGTCGCAAATATTTTTTTGTTTCCGTGAGTGGGAAGGAAAGCTTCATCGAGATGTCGCATACATCCAACAGGCGGTGACACATAAGCTCACAACCGCCCCAGTTGAAATTTTTCCTAGTTTCTTGCAAGACCTCCGGAAACGTTGGCAATTCCGTGTATATAGACAAGGGAACTAGTTCGATATAACATAAGATCGATCGTCACTTACTAAATGCAATTTTCTATAAAGGGGGGGAAACTGGAACTTTTCTGACAAAGAAAAACTTCGGGAGTTAAAAATGAGACACGTCTTTTGTGTTCACTTCAACCATTTACAAATCAAACGAATACACATTACATTAGAGGTATTCCCCACCAATTCGTGTGTACCGTTCGAACATGTCTGAAAGAACAAAGCCGTGGCAGAATAGCCGTGCGCATCAAGGCTCCTTGCTATTGCGCGCGCGGCCGTTCGCCGTCGGAGGTTCGGGGATGGGTGCGTGTGTGTGTATGTCTGTGTTGTTCTTAGGATAAGTTACTTTAAGTAGTTTGTAAGTTTAGGGAGCGATGACTGCTACAGTTAGGTCCCACAACTTTTCACACATTTGAAAGAACAAACACTTCACAAAACCGCGCAGAAAGTCCCAGGAATGAATGTTGCGATAAGCTTGGGGTAGGCTACTGTTTCGTCAGCAGACGTGACTTTCTGACGAGGAAGCCCTTCAGTGCGAGGACGCGAGTTCAGTCTCTAGCACGGCTAATGTGGAAGTGTTGTGTCGACAGTTATGACAGAAAATATGTTACTTGCTATGGATTAGCCGTATCCACCAGCAAGGCGAGAGAAAATGAGTTTCCGGGAGGTGCAGGGTGTTTTATTTCTAACACAACAATCTGAAAACAGGCTTACGGAGTTTGTCACACAGCACAGTGCAATGTTCAAATGTTTGTAGAGCTTATCGGACTTAACTACGGGATCATCAGTCCCTAAACTTACAAACTACGTATGAACTAGCTAACACTAAAGACGGCACAAATATCCATGCCCGAGGGGGATTCGAACCCCCGACCGTAGTGGCCGTGCAGACTGTGACTGGCGCGCCGCAGAGCGCTCGGCCACCGCGGCCGGCACAGTGCAATGATCAAATCGATATGGACCGTGATCAGGTAAGTCTCATAGCATTGAAGTGTTTTATCCATTACAGCAACTGTTAAGATTATAAATAAATGAATTGCAGCAACCAGTTGCTTGTCGTTATTTATTTTGAACTTCAACGACCGGTTTCGGGCGCTTGAGTGCCCTTCTTCTGGTCTCTATACAGACAAACAAGTGCATTTGTATACAATTAGACTATAGAACGAATAAAAGTCGATTACAGAATTATGCAGCATTTTGGAACCAAATAGAATGTAATAAAGAGAAGTTCATATAATGGGATGACATTAACACTTACATTTTTGTACTGTTGCTTAATAGATAAACATGCTACTAGTGGAATCAACGCTAAGTGCAAAGATTATGGAATGAACAACAGTCAACTGGTAACAAAGTATCTATGGATGAGGCTTATAGTAAAGGAGTAACGATAGAAAAAGGGGGAAGAAGGCTATGGGAAAACAGTAACACTCAAAGTAGTTGAAGAAAAGCATAAAGAGAGGAGCATGTGACTGATAAATCAGTCGCTTAGCAGATTAAAATTCAGTAGTCTAGAAGTACAATGATAAGTGGCGCCATAGGCGGAATATTTCAGAACTACCAGCTGTGCAGTAGTAGGATGCTTAGAATGTCACTGTCAGGGCATCTGTCAATATAAAGAATTTGTCATTGTATCTCATAGCATTGTAGCCGATAGTTCTCGTAGATATTCTACCACACAAGTCCAAGGAAGTGAAGTAAGGTCCGCAAAGGAAGCGGGGTCGCAGTATACCACCACGCGAAGATCAAACGGCAAACCTGGAAGCAGAGTCGTGCAGCAGTAACCCAGTAGTGATCTGTCGGTGGAAGGTGGCACTGGCGCGGGTCTCGGATGTGACTGCGGAGCGCGGTGGTAGCCGAGCGGTTGGGCGATGAAGTCGCAGTGGTAGGCTACTGGCGGTCCGATGCTCAGGTTCCCCAAGTCCTGTGCAGTTGGCACCCCTTTTTGGAAAATGTACATTTTTTTAGAGTTCTAGGCAGATATGAATAGTTCTGGAACTCTAGAACTATAGAAAAACTATCCAGAACTCTGAAAAAAAGGTATAGTCCCATAAAAATTTCACACGAGTCTGGTGCAATTTTGTGTAGTTAAGTGTCCCTCATTTACGCAATTAGCTCATGAACTATTATCTGGGCAAAAAATATCATTAGGATTTCCTGCAGAACTCTTTGAGAGCTATTTAGAGCTGTGATCATAATTATGTTTACGCTTATAGGTAAATGATTATTTGGAAAAAAACAAAAAAAAAAATTGTTTTAATTTTTTCTAATTTTTTCGCGAATTTGTGTAGAACTATTTAAATTTTCTGCAGAGAACACCAGAACCATTGCATATCTGCCTAGAACTCTGAAAAAAATGTACATTTTTGAGAAAAGGGGTGCCAACTTCACAGTAGCGTGTAAATGGATTCCACATTATTGCAATTATCTCATGAAGTATAATCTGCACAGAAAAATGTCATTATGATTTCCTGTAGAACTCTTTGAGAGCTACTTAGAACTGTGATCAGAACTATGTTTGTACTAATAGGCAAATAATTATTTTGAAGAAACTAGAATTTGTGGTAGTTTTTCGTATTTTTTCGGCGAAATTTTGCAGCACTATTTAAATTTCGTACAGAGAACTCCAGAACTATTGCATATCTGTCTAGAACTCTGAAAAAAATGTAAATTTTACAAAAAAGGGGCGCCAACTTGACAGGACTGGTTCCCCAGGACGTGTGTGTCTTGTTCTGCTAGCGGTGCCGGCGTCGTGTGCTGTGCGGGTTGCCTAGCTATTCAGGCGAACGGTTTGCCGACATCCAAGAAATGTGTAAACCCAACCATTCACCTGCTCTGCAAACAGCCAGTGAAGAATGGCGCGACATATTGGGCACTAAGGTTCACACCCTCAAGAGCGAAAGCGAACTCATAGGGAGCTACAAACCCACAAGGCGTTCAGAAAATTATTTGGCACACACAGAAACCACGAGAAGAAAAAGTAAAATAGCACTGACGTGTTTTACGGCCCACTTAGATTTGTAGTTTTATAAGTTTTTGCAAACATTTTGGACCAAAATAATAATCTAAATAATAAAAAAATTAACTAATAAGAGTGTCTAAAACCCTTTTAGGAAAAAAAATTAAATAGTGGCGGGTTCCGAACCACCGACCTTTAGCGTCATAGTCCAACACCATGCCCACTACGCTACAGATATCAATTAAAAAATGAGTCCTTTAATCTCATACTACTGATGGCCGTTGTTAAGTGATGCTAATATGGCATTTGTAGACACTAGATTATCATTTACAGTACGAACGACGACGTGTTTTTGTTAATTCCTCAGTGCGCCATTGCTTTGAAATGACTACGTGTAACTTACAATAAGAAAATCATCAAATACGCAACGGAAGATGGATGGCGTATGCCAGAGAGAGTTCTGGGCGACGAATGTCACGTGACATCTGCGAACGGCTGGTTTTCGTTAATTCAATGTAGGGTGTCAAAAGTCCGTTATTTTTGCAAATATCTCTCAAACGATACGAGATATGAGAAAAACATGAGGGAACAAAGTAGTAGAGAATTTTCTCCTCCACAGATTAGTTTATTCAATTTTCGCGTCAGATCAACGGTTTATTTGCAATTAAATTAAATTACAAACGGCTTTTTTTTTTTTTGTATTACTAACGTATTTCTTGTCCGAAATGTTTCAAAAAGCGAGGTTCTGGTGTCTGGTAGCCAACAATTATGTCTGTAAAATATGGTGTCGATCGGTTGAACGGTTCGACCTAAAAAGTGGGAACACGTTACAGCCAGACAGACATCGTCAAATCGCCGTTATTTTTGCAAATATCTCTGCAACGATGCAAGATATGAAAAAAACATAATAGAGCTAAGTTGTAGAGAACTTTCTTCTCTACCAATTAGGGTATTCAATTTTTGTGTCAGATCAACGGTTGGTTGGCAATTACAATTATATTACAAACGGATTTTTTTATTACTACCGTATTTTTTGTCCGAAAAATTTGAAAAAGGGAGGTTCTGGTCTCTGGCGGCCTACAATTATGGGTGCAAAATTTGGTGCTGATCGGTTGAGCGGTTCGTCTTAAAAACAGGGAACACGTTACGGACAGACAGACAGACATAGATCCCAAAATCGCCAATATTTTTGCAAATATCTCTGAAACGATACGAGATATGAAAAAAAACATAAGAGAGCAAGGTTGTAGAGAATTTTCTCCTCTACAAATTCAGTTACTCATATTTCGTGTCAGATGAATGGTTAAGCCGTTATGTTCATTTAAATTTCGAGCTGTCAAAAGACGATCGCAAAGGCCCGCTTTTAGTGTTACTACCGTAACCTAAAGTGGGCCAATAATGTTACTTAAATGTGTAGGGCCATGTGAACCGATTTATACATTCTTTTTTATTTTTTTATTTTTTTTTTTTTCAAAATATAGTTTCTGGTTTGTAAGCAACTTCGGAATGTTGACCATCTCAATTATAGAAAAGTCTGTCTCTTCCAACTGTCGTCCGAATTTAACCACTCACCTACATTCCACCTTTCTGCCTCTTCACACGCTGTCAGTCTTCTGATTAAATTACACAATGGTTGATCGTTCTCATCTGCTAAATCTTCAGTTTCTGTGCCTCGCATACTTTCCTTCATGACTTGAAATTGTGTCTGACTTTATCTCGCTCGAAGATTAGCTAATCCAGTACACGACATCCTTTAAAGTCACTTTCTTCAAAGCTCCTACAATGCTTTCGTTTCTTCGGAATGCAATATTGACTGTAGCAAAAGCGATCGATACTTTTTTTGTATTCTCAGACAGGTAATGTTTGGTGGGAGAAACAAGCAGACAGGCAGCGGTGGCCGAGCGGTCTGCGGCGCGCCAGTCACGGTCTGCACGGCCACTACGGTCGGGGGTTCGAATCTCCCCTCGGGCATGGATATTTGTGCCGTCCTTAGTATTAGCTATTTCATAAGTAGTTTGTAAGTGTGTAAGTTTAGTCCCATAAGCTCTACAAACATTTGAACATTTCAACCCTTTGTTGACTCAGGGATCGAGACGTGGCTGCACGACCCGTTACAGCCATGCGGATAAGATGCATGTAATCTCGACTGCTAGTGCTACGAGGCCGTTGGAACCCAGTACGGCGTTCCGTATTGCCCTCCTGAACCCACGGATTCCATATTCTGCTAACAATCATTGGATCGCGACCAACACGAGCAGCAATGTCGCGATACGATAAACCAGAATCGCGATAGGCTACAATCCGATCTTTATCAAAGTCGGATACGTGATGGTACACATTTCTCCTCCTTACACAAAGAACTCAACTGCTGTTTGTGTATGAGAAATCGGTTGGACACTTTCCTTATGACAGCACGTTGGAGGCGTTCCCACCGGCGCCAACGTTGTGTGAATGCTCTGAAAAGCTAATCATTTGCGTATTACAGCATCTTCTTCCTGTCGATTAAATTTCGCGTCTGTAGCACGTCACCTTCGTGGTGTAGCAATTTTAATGGGCAGGAGTGTATCAGGTCGATCGGGCTTCTTTCTTTCCTAAACCCATGTTGTTCTTCACTCAGCTCTTTTACTGTCTTTTCATCTACATCTACATGGGATACTCTGCAAATCACATTTAAGTGCCTGACAGAGGGTTCATCGAACCACAATTATACTATTTATCTCCCATTCCATTCTCGAATAGCGCGCGGGAAGAAAGAACACCTGAATCTCTCTGTTCGAGCTCTGATTTCTCGTATTTTATTCTGATTATCATTTCTACCTATGTAAGTGGGAGTAAACAATATATTTTAGCATTCGGAGGAGAATCTTCGAGATTTGAGTATCGTAAGTAGCCGACGCCGCAGCGATAAGCGCCGTTGCTGTAATGATTCCCATCCCAGGTCCTGTATCATTTCCGTAACGTCGTCTCCCCTGTATCGTGACAATACGAAACGAGCCGCCCTTCCCTGAACTCTTTCGATGTCTTCCGTCAAACCCACCTGATAAGGATCCCACACTGGGCTGCACTACTCCAAAAATGGACGGACAAGCGTAGTGTATGCAGTTTCTTTTGTAGTTCTGTTGCATGTTTTAAGGGTTCTGCCAATAAAACGCAGTCTCTGGTTCGCCTTTCCCACGATATTACTACGTGTTCTATCCAATTTTAGTCTGAAGTAATAGTAATTCCTAGGTATTTTGTGTAGTTTACGGCCTTCACTTTTGATTGATTTATGTTGTAAACAACGTTTAACGGATTGCTTTTCGTACTCATGTGGACGACTTCACACTTATTTAAAGTCAACTGCCAATTTTTACACCATAGTGATATCTTATTCAGATCGTTCTGCAGTTGGGTTTGATCTTCAAAATATTTTACTAGACGGTAAATGACGGCATCATCTGAAAACATCCTAAGAGAGCTACTTAGATTTTCCCCTAAATCGTTTATGTAAATAAGGAACAGCAGAGGACCAATAACACTACCCTGTGGAACGCCCGATATCACCTCTGTTTTTGTCGATGCCTTACCATCGATTACTACGAACTGTGTCCTCTCTGACAAGAAATCCCCTATCCAATCGCAAATTTGGGGCGATATACCATAACCACGCAATTTGATTAAAAGCCGTTTGTGAGGTACGGTGTCAAAAACTTTCTGGAAAACAAGAAATGCGGAATCGATTTGCGAACCCTTGTCGATGGCACCCATCACTTCATGTGAATTATATATAAACAGTAAACGAGGCTCATTAATAAAGAACAGTTTAAAGTTGAAATGCCTACTAAAATTACAATAAAATGTAACTTTCTCTACCATAAATATACATCATATAAATTTGTTATTTATATGAAACTTTAAAGAGGGCGCCTTAGTCACAAATGGCCCATGCTGACGTCAACTGTGTAAGGATTGTAACAGCTGCGGCAGTACAAACGCAACCTCCTACATGGAGGTAGAGATATTTTAAGTATTTTAATTTATTTTAAGGTATGTATTTTTTATCATTGACTATAGCTGAAACTTGTACAATTAGCTTATAATCTGACATGCATGTTATTCTAACTGGCCCTTTTGTATTTATTTTAGCATTGATAATGACCACACAGTGGTCGAAATCCGGATTTGCCAACAAATAAAGAATTTATATTTATGACGACTGATTGCTGAATAATTACCACAAATAAAGAGCTAGTTGTGTTTCGCATGAACGATATTTTCTAAATCCATGTTGACCTTGGGTCAATAGATTGTTCTGTTCGAGATAATTCATAATATTTGAATACAGGATATGTTCCAAAACCCTGCTGCAAATTGACGTCAATGAAATAGGCCTGTAGTCTGTAGACTCATGGTTGGATTGCTGACAGGCCATGGGAATTTCAAAAAACACCTACGTACAATGGGAATAAGAGAAGAGGACCCTAAATGTAGGATCTGTGATGACGGTGACGAAACTGCATCGCATCTAATCTTCGAATGCATTGCATTGGAGAGTAAAAGGCACAGAACATTTGGGACAACCAGACCTGAAGAAATTGTGTCTAATAAAGAACTGGTAAAGGGACTCCTTGCACTGTTCAAGGGCATTTGTTGACTTTACTAGATATACAGGGAGCGATACCGCACAATAAACTTAGTTTCGGTGCGGGCAGTGGCGGGTTGGACCAAGACTGTTTTGGCTTTCCTGAAAAAAAAAATCAAATCAGGTCTGAAACTTCCTGGCAGATTAAAATTGTGTGCCGGAACCGGGACTCGATCCTGTGTCCTTTGCCTTTCGCGGGCAAGCGCACTACCGACTGTGCTCTCCCGACACTACTCACGATATATCCTCCTTCCAGGTGTGCTAGTCTTGCTTGTTCCCAGGAGAGCTTCTGTGAAGTTTCGAAAGTAGGAGGCGAGGTACTGGCGGAAGTAAAGTTGTGACGCGGCATCGTGAGTCGTGTCGGGATAGCACAGTCGGTAGTGCGCTTGCCCGCGAAAAGCAAAGGTCCCAGGTTCGAGTCCCGGTTCCGGCACACAATTTTAATCTGCCAGGAAGTTTCATATCAGCGCACACTCCGCTGCAGAGTGGAAGTTTCATTCTGCAAATCAGGCCTGTAGTTTAGTTCTTCTCATTTTTATTTCTGGTGGTGTAGTTTGTGTGCAGGTGGCGTTAATAGTGTGAGTTTCGGAGCAGTCGGCTGGATATTCGTGTGAGCTCGCGAGCAGACTGCGTCGCCACCCTGGCTGGCCCTGGGGACTCAGCGGTAAGCGGGGGCCAGTTGAGCGCCTTGCGCCGTAGTTGGCTATTAGCGGCCGCGGCGGTCGATCGGCGCAGCGGGCCACGCCCTGCTGCCTTCTGGGTCACCGGCTGGCTGCGTACGCTTCTGCCCTGACACGGGGCACACCACCTCATTCTCGACGGACATACGTACTCAGAGCTGATAGGTTTTTCTGACTTTCCATCAGGATTTTCACCATATGTACGACCTCGTACATAATGTCGGGAATTCAGGGATTCATTACTTAAAGCTTTTGGGCTGAGATGCCGTGGTCCATATATGAAACTTTCCCCTGACGTTTCGCCCTCGTCTGCGGAAGCCATCCTCGGAGGTAAAGCGGCGTACTGCAACGAGAGCTTTTTTTTTTTTTTTTTTTTTTTTTTTTTTTTTTTTTTTTTCCTTAGATGGAACCACGTAGATACGAGTACCATCGCCAGCTGGCGATCTACACTCCAAGAGGAACATGATAGGAGTATGGAAATTGCTAACTTTATTTATTGATTTGCAATAAACTTTGGGGGTTTACTTTTGAGAACCTGCAGGGCCAACGGTCCTTGGTTCATAAGAGACCCCGATTGATGTAGTTAAGGCTGCTCTCGTTTTTGGGAACAGCAACGGTCCAAGTACTCCTGGGCAGTCTGTGCGAGTTGACGGAATTGTTCCTCGGTAAATATACAGTACTTATTTAATTCATTGAATACTTGGCGGCCCACCAACCGCCGAATAGGGCGTTGTATCGCCTCCGGTACTTGTGCAGGGTGGTGGGGGGGGGCGGGATTGGCGCCTCCGGGAGAAATGGGTAGTGGAAGGCTACGTCGTCGTCCAGACGGTGTCGGATGTTATCGAGGACTTGGAGCAGGACCCGCTTTACATCGCGCCTGGTTGGCATTTCCAGGTACGAGGCGACTTCCTCCAATGCGTCCGGGTCGTCTTCATCTTGCGCAACGGCCGCCCCCTCAGGCGCGTCCATCTCCATCGACGCCGCCGCGGCCGCCCCTGCGTGACTGGTGGGCTGGGAAGCGTCCTGCGGAGATCCAGTATCCCCAACGTGCGCGGTTTCTTCGGGTGGGCGGGTCAACCCCACTTGCGGGGGAGGGGTGAGGCCCAGAGTAGACTGGACAATGCGCAGCTCCCGTTCCAGGTCCGCGATCCGACGGGTAGCAGCGTCGAGGGCGGCACGATGCTGTTCCCTCTCGGCCGCCATCGCGGCCTGGAGGCAAAGGAACCCGTTGTCCGTTTCGCGGTGCAAGAGAACTTGTGCACCCGGTGAATTGGCGGAACGACGAGCCGTCCCTCGAGGTGTCCCACTTGGAGCACGAGGGGGAGGGGGTGGGACAGCGGCGGCAGCGTCCGGCGTCGCAATTCCCGTCCTCTCCGTCACAGCGCGCTCCGACTTCCGTTTCGTGCGCCATTCTCGGACGTAACGACAGCGGCGGAAGTTGGCGGCGTGGGGGCCGCCTCAGTTTGCACACCGTTTTTCGGCGTCCCGCGGGCGTGGGCAGCTGCGCGTGTCGTGTGCGCCTGCGCAGCGCAGACACGCAGACTCTGCCGCGCAGCTGCTGGCCACGTGGCCAATCTTCTGGCAACGGAAGCACTGCACGAACCTCCGCGCCTTCTGCCGTCGCTTCCGACCGACAGCCCCCGCCGAGGCCATCACCTCGGCCGCAAGGTGGACGATAGCCGCGAGGAAACCACTTGGCGGTGGTCCTCGGCGCATTCTCTCCGTAGCTCGGTAGGCCACTGCCGTAGAGGGTCGTACACAGACGAACGCGGCTAAGTGCAGCAGCGGCGCGACGCTGCTCTCCTCGCGCTGGCGAGTCAGCTACGTATGATGCAACGAGAGCGCGAGTAAGCGTCGTATATATAGGCAAAACAGAGGGCGCCGCTGTCGGCTGTGCTGTGGTCTCTGCTATTTCGTAAACCGTTTTTCGCTGTCGTGTTTACATGGCACAGCCTGAATCGGATTTCCTAATCCACTTAAGATGGCGGCTGAAAAGCAGCTGATTCAGTCACCGATTTAGTCAGCATAATCGCTATTTTCCTTTACTTAAATACACAGATTCATGCTCACTCTAGTATTAATACTTTTATTTCACATTAGAAAATATCACTCTGTCCATAAGTGCCGAAAATTCTTACCAAAATAACACAATCTGACAAGCCAAGAACGCTTCAAAACGGTTGCGTTTACATGGGCACGAAAATCGATTGTGGAACTGGAAAACCGCTTTAGAGAAGTGGATTTCCAGAATCGATTTTGGAGTGTTTACATGACCAACCAAAAGCGGAATTGGAAAATCGGTTTACGAAATCCGGTTTTGGGAGCCCATGTAAACGGGGTGCATGTCGACTTCGTAGTTCCACCCGTGCACCGGTAGATGTCTCTCCGGGCGCATCATCATTTATATCGGCATTCATATGAAAACATCCATTTCCATTAACCAATCTAAATCACTGCAAAAATGAAGCATTTGAACGGCACTAGAAAGTGAGTTGGGAGCACTCCATGTTTCGATATTCACTTATTGTAATACTGCAGATGCGCTGCATTACAGAGTCTGTGGTTGAGGCGTATAGCCAATCAGTGAGCTGATTGTTGGAGAATGTAGAACTTGATCCAAGCTGTAGATAGGAAAATTTCTACTTCTTTTTACCACTTTTAATGGCTAGATTCACACATAATATTTATATTCGTGAAATCTACGACAAACAATCTTTCTAATTATGTAACTTCCATTGGTCTTCTTGTACGAAAAATTAGTAATCCGTACCACAATTTCCGTGTTAGCGTATTTATATAATGATTTTGAACTTCGACACAGAATGATTAATATTTACCATAATATTAAAATAGTATTTAATTGTTCAGGGCAAATCAACAAAGCTGTAGTGAAGACCCTAATCGTTTCATACTGACTAGCTCTCCTTTTCACAATTTATAGTCATTGTAGTTAGCAGTGCGGCTATATATAACATTTCTGTAGGCACACTGAGACTGATAAACGAATTGTCTGGCATAGTTAATTGAAGTTAAACTATAAGACGTACCAATCAAAAGGAATTGAGGACTAACACATGAAAAGAACAAAACGTATTCTTATATTAGAAAGATGTATACAACCCACTTGGCGGCACTAAAATTGTAACGTAACAAAAACTTCCTAGGAAAACGGGTTCAAAACAAGTTTAATAAATTGCAATTCCCATTTCTAAAATTTTTGATTTAAAGTATTACTCGTCAGGATGCACAAATCAACTGTCACTGCTGTCAAAAATAAGAGAGCATCGTCCATTCCAGAATTAGCCTACACATATGCGTTCGTAATTCTCGTAGAAATTGCTTGAGAAATCGCTCGTGTGTGGCGAGGTGGAGGCGTGCGACGGATTGCAGCGATTTGTCGCTCGTGTGTGTCGGCCGTTAGTTAGCTTACATTCATCGCGACGCTTTAATTCAGCGCAAAGTTCCTAGTGATTGGAAAAAAGCGCAGATGACTCCCCTGTATAAGAAAGGAAAGAGAACTGACCCACACAATTACAGGCCAATATCGGTAACATCAATTTCCTGTAGAATTTTGGAGCACATTCTCAGTTCTGTGAATCAGCATGGGTTTAGGAAACATCGTTCGTGTGAAACTCAGCATGTTCTTTTCTCACGTCACATCTTGCGAGCCATGGATGAAGAGCAACAGGTAGATTGTGCTTTTTTTTTTTTTTTTTTTTCAAAAAGGCGTTTGACGCGGTGCCACACTACAGACTGCTAACGAAGATACGAGTGTCTGCAGTGCACTGACGAATGGTACAGGGAATGGCAATTGAGCCTCAACATAAATAAATAAGGGTACAGTCCTGCGTTTATAAAGATCCTTAATTAAGTAACTACGAAATAGCAGGACAAACACAGAAGCAGTTACTTCCATAAAATACCTTGGAGAAGACTTACGGGGCTATTTGAAATGGAACGACCACATAAAATCAATCGTTAGGTAAAGCAGATGCCGAACTGAGGGTATTTTGTTTTCTACCTACTTACACTACGCTATAATTGCATCTGTGGACTCATTGTTGTTGTTGTGGTCTTCAGTCCAGAGACTGGTTGGATGCAGCTCTCCACCCTACTCTATCCTGAGCAAGCCTTTTCATCTCCTCATAAGAACAACTCACATCCACCTGAATCTGCTTACGATACGCGTCTCTTGGTCTCCCTCTGCGATTTTTACCCCACACACTTCCCTCCAACGCTAAATTCACAATTCCTTGATGTCTAAGAATGTGTCCTACCAATCTATCCCTTCGTTTAGTCAAGGTATGCCAGAAATTTCTTTTCTTCCCAATTCGGTTCAGTACCTCCTCATTAGTTACACGCTCCACCCACCTAATCTTCAGCATTCTTCTGTAGCACCACATTTCAAATGCCTCTATCCTCTTTCTGTCCACACTCCATACAAGGCAACAATCCATACAAATGCCTATCCTCTTTCTGTCCACACTCCATACAGGGCAACACTCCATACAAATGCCTTCAGAAAGGACTTCCTTCGACTTAAATCAATATTCGATGTTAAGAAATTTCTCTGTTTCAAGAACGCTTTTCTACCCATTGCCATTCTGCATTTTATATCCTCTGTACTGCGACCATCATTTGTTGTTTTACTGCCCAAGTAACAAAACTCATCTACCTCCTTTACTGCATCGTTACCTAATCTAATTCCTTCAGCATCACCTGATTTTCTTACACTGCACTCCATTACCCTAGTTTTGCCCTTGTTATTGTTCATCTTATATGCACCTTTCAGCACACTGTCCATTCCGTTCAATTGCTCTTCCAGGTCCTTTGCTGTATCTGACAGAATTACTATGTCGTCGGCAAAACGCAATGTTTTTAATTCTTCACCCTGAACTTTAATTCCTTCTCCAAATTTCTCCTTGCTTTCTTTATAGCTTGCTCAATGTACAAATTGAACAACATTGGAGAAAGGCTACAACCCTGTCTTACTCCCTTTCCAACCACTGCATCCCTTTCATGCCCTTCAACTCTGACAACCGCTGTCTGGTTTTTGTATAAGTTGTAAATAACCTTACGCTCCCTATATTTTACTCCTGCTTGCTTCAGAACTTTAAGGAGTTTATTCCAATCAACACTGTCAAAAGCCTTCTCCAAATCTACAAAAGCTAGAAATGTTGGTTTGCCTTTTCTTAATCTATCTTCTAGGATAAGCCGTAAAGTGAGTATTGCCTCCCGTGTTCCTACATTTCTCCTGAACCCAAACTAATCTTCCCCGAGGTCGGCTTCTACCAGCTTTTCCATCCTTCTGTATATAATTCGTGTTAATATTTTGCAACCATGACTTATTAAACTGATGATTCTGTAGTTTTCACACCTGTCTGCACCCGCTTTCTTTGGAATGGGGATTATAACATTTTTCTTAAAGTCTGAGGGTACTTCACCTGTCTCATACATCTTACACACAATGTGAAACAATTTTGTCATGGCTGGTTCTCCCAGAGACTTCAGTAGCTCTGACGGGATATCATCTACTCCAGGGGTCTTGTTTCGACTTAGATCTTTCAGTGCTCTGTCAAATTCATCTCTCAGTATAGTATCTCCTATTTCATCATCATCATCTACATCCTCTTCCCTTCCTACAATAGAGTCTCGAAGAGCCCCTCTATATACTCTTTCCACCTTTCAGGTTTCCCTTCTTTGCTGAGAACTGGTTTTCCATCAGTGTCCTTGATATTCATAGAGCTGTTTTTCTTCTCGCCAAATGTTTTTTTTTTTTATTTTCCGGTAGGCTGTATCTATTTTTCCCTTATTTATACATTCTTCTACATCCTTGCATTTGCCTTCTAGATATTCCTGCTTAGCCATTTTGCACTTCCTTTCAATCTCATTTCTTAGTCGTCTGTACTCCATTTTGCCTGTTTCATTTACTGCATTTTTATACTTTCTCCTTTCATCGATTAAATTTAGTATCTCCTGTGATATCCAAGGATTTTTTGTAGGTCTTGCCTTCCTACCTATTTTGTCCTCTGCTGCCTTCACTATTTCATCTCTCAATTTTACCCATTCCTCCTCAACTGTTTTATTTTCCCCCGTTTCTGTCAATTGTTGCCTGAAGCTCCCTCTGAAATTCTTAAGAACTTCAGGTTCCTTCAATTTATCCAGGTCCCATCTCCTTATTTTCCTACCTTTCTGTAGTTTCTTCAGTTTCAGCCTACAGTTCATAACCAACAAGTTATGGTCAGAGTCTATATCTGCCCCTGAGTATGTCCTACACTTCAAAACCTGGTTCCGAAATCTATGTCTTACCATTATAAAATCTATCTGGTATCTCCCGGTGTCTCCTGGTCTCTTCCACGTATACAACCTTCTTTTGTGATTCTTAAACCAGGTGTTTGTTATAACTAAATTATGTTCCGTGCAAAATTCTACCAGGCGGCTTCCTCTTTCATTCCTTTTGCCCAGACCATATTCGCCTGCTATCTTCCCTTCCCTTCCTTGTCCTACTACCGAATTCCAGTCTCCCATAACAATTAAGTTTTCCTCTCCCTTAATTGTCTGAATAATTTCCTTTAGCTCCACATATATTTCTTCGATTTCCTCATCATCGGCAGAGCTAGTTGACATATACACCTGTACTACTGTTGTCAGTGTTGGCTTCGTATCTATCTTGACAATGATAATGCGATCACTGTGCTGGTCATAGTAGTTTACCCGCATTCCTATTTTCTTATTCATTATCAATCCTACTCCTGTGATACCCCCCATTGATTTTGTATTTATAATCCTGTACTCACCAGACCAGAAATCCTGTTCATCCTGCCACCGAACTTCACTAATCCCTACTATATCTAACTTCAACCTATCCATTTACCTTTTTAAATTTTCTAATTTTCCTACTCTATTAAGGGATCTAACATTCCACGCTCCGACCCGTAGAATGCCAGTATTGTCTTTCCTGATGATCACATCCTCCTGAGTAGTCCCCGCCCGGAGATCCGAATGGGGGACTATTTTACCTCCGGAATATTTTACCCGAGAGGATGCCATCATCATATGTTCATACAGTAGACCTGCACGTCCTCGGGAAAGGTAACGGCTGTAGTTTCCCCTTGCTTTCAGCCGTTCGCAGTAGCTGTGTGGCAAAGCCACATTAGCTGATGTTACAAGGCCAGCTCAGTCAATCATCCAGACTGTTGCCCCTGTAACTACTGAAAAGGCTGCTGCCCCTGTTCAGGAACCACACGTTTGTCTGGCCTCTCCACAGATACCCCTCCGCTGTGGTTGCACCTACGGTACGGCTATCTGTATCGTTGAGGCACGCAAGCCACCCCATCTCGGCAATGTCTGTGGTTCATGGGAGTGGCTGTGGACTCATATCCATAGTATTAACAGTTTCGTTGATTCTACATAAATAAAAATATTTATATACATTTATGTCTTTTAAATAAAACACTTTTTTTAAATTTAAAATTCTTTTATTCCGCTCAGCCTCCTCCTAGTTTGGCTATCTTCCACCGTCATGTAACGCTGCATAGACAGAACAATGTTTTGCCATGTTTTTTTTAATTGTCTCTCTGTTATCGTCACCATTCACTGTCCAAAATCTGTGTTTTGTAGCCACCGTGGCAGTTTTAATACTGATACGTGTTTTAAAGTCTTCTTTTTATTGTTAAATTCCACATTTTTATTTCCTGTTTTAAACTACCATTCATGCTGTAAAACTCATATGTACACTGGACTGAAGAGTAGCGTACGAGACTGCTGACATCCTGCCCCACAGGGCATTAAAATACAATAAAGGAAAAACAAAGTGAGTGGCCATCCACCAGCCTGGAGGCCAAAGTTTCCTGGCCAACCAGAAATTGGTCATCTACCAATTTGTGTGTGTTTTTTTCTTATGCACATGTCTCGTTGCTCCTTTCCTATCCAGCTAGCGATTTCCGATATTTCGCAAATTGTGCCTTTCCCGCAAAAAATTTTTTGATGTTGCAAATAATTGTTTAAATGCTACTTACGACAAACACTGCCGGCCATCTCCCTGCTGGCCCTAGGACCAGACTGATCGAGATTCTCGCCAGTTTCGTAGTCGGGGAAGGGGTGGGATCACGTGGGGACAACACGTGATGTGCGGGGCAGTTCAAGTCCAGAGGTCGTGTGGACAGTTCCACTGCAAACAACGTTTAATAAAGTAAAATAAAATTACCCTGGAACCTCTTTGCTATAACGTTCGTAGAAAAAAAAATCGCACTGACGTGTTTTACGGCCCACTTTAGATTTGTAGTTTTATAAGTTTTTGCAACCATTTTGGACCAAAATAATAATCTAAATAATAATAAATTAATTAATAAGAGTGTCTGAAACTCTTGTAGGAAAAAAAATTCAAGTACTGGCGGGTTCCGAACCACTGACCTTCAGCAT
This sequence comes from Locusta migratoria, assembly GCA_026315105.1. Lineage (NCBI taxonomy): Eukaryota > Metazoa > Arthropoda > Insecta > Orthoptera > Acrididae > Locusta > Locusta migratoria. The sequence continues at coordinate 395,334,356 of CM048750.1, read as the reverse complement.
AACAGTCTAACACATTGCCCACTACACTACAGCGAACATTTAGGAATATCGTTGTTTAATCTCATACTATTGATGGCCGTTGTTAACTGATGCTAATATGGCATTTGTAGACATTAGATTATCATTTATCGTACGAAGAACGATGTCTTGTTGTTAATTCTTTGCTTTGAAATGACAACGTGTAAGTTACAATAAGAATATCATCAAATACGCAACGCAAAATGGCGTATGCCAGAGACAGTTCTGGGCCAGGAATGTCACGTGACATCTGCGAAAGGCTGGTTTTCGTTAATTTAATAACTCCGTTATTTTTGCAAATATCTCTGAAACGATACGAGATATGAGAAAAACATAAGGGAACAAAGTAGTAGAGAATTTTCCCCTCTACCAATTAGGTTATTCAATTTTCGTGTCAGATGAACGATTTATTTGCAATTAAAATTATATTACAAACGGCTTTTTTTGGTATTATAACGTATTATTTCTTGTGTGTAAAAATTGGTGCTGATCGGTTGAACAGTTCGTCTTATAAACGGGGAACACGTTACGGACGGACAGACAGACAGACTGACAGACATCCTAAAACAGCTGTTATTTTTGCAAATATCTCTGAAACGATACGAGATATGAAAAAAAAAAAAAACATAAGAGAGCAAAGTTGTAGAGAAGTTTCTCCTCTACCAATTCGGCTTATTCAATTTTCGTGTCAGTTGCATGGTTAATCAGTTATTTTCATTTAAATTTCGAGCTGTCAAAAGACGATCTCTAAGGCCCACTTTTAGTGTTACTACCGTAACCTAAAGTGGGCCAGTAGATGAGTTTCGAGAGAAAAAACTGCATACCATTTGATATGCAAATAAAATAATTGGGGCAGGCGGATCGTGGTCTCGTGGGCGCACTGTGCTCTGGGCAGACAGTGCCTCGCTTTTCTCCCGGAGCACTGAAATAAACCTATGCGGCGAGCGGCGCAGCCTCCGTAATGCTCGAGGTGCGGGGCTCGGCGGCGTAAACGGTGGTCGTAACTGTGACCCTCACGGTCGGTAGTCGTCTGAGGTGTCGGACTACGCTTTGCGTACGATTGACAAGTATCCGAGAGTCGTACGGGCCACGATCGACTCCCAGTGCAGACCACACGACGTTTACTCGTAAAGCTGGCACCTGACTACCCTATCCTAGTTGGGTCAAACTAACTGGGCAATAGGCGTCGGTGTCTGCAAGAATGTGTGTTAGAGGTTTTGTTGAAGTGACCTTCACGGCTTCTTGTCCAATGGAGCAACAGGAATCTTGTAAACGTAAGTACTTCCAATGCCCACATAATGTACAAGGTAAGGTACGCCACTGTGCCCCAAGTCCCGGTGGCTGGGATTCATGTGTGATGCCCTTGGCCTATCTGTGGTGAAACCCTCTTTCTAGCCTCTTGGAGCGGGATGGCGGGGTTGGAGTGTCGCAAGGGGAGCCGAAGCGACCTGAGGGGCGGGTTGTTCTCAAGCTAACAGAGCGGGGCCAGAGGGCCATCGCTTGAGGTGTCGGGGTAAGATTTTCGCCCCAGTATCCGAGACGAGTCCCTGTGTCGGTGCCGTCGTTTGAGGTATCGGGCTGACTTGCTGCCCTAGGATCCGAGACGAGCTTCTGGCCTGGCGGGTGATCGCCGGACCCGTCGTTCGAGGTGTTAGGCCACGTGTGCTTATGGGATTCACTAGGATCCGAGAGTCCCTTTGAGGACCACGTGTCCTTTTAAGGGCCGCGACTAAGCTCCTGGGCAGACCGCACGGTGTTCACTCCTAAAGCTGTCATTTGGCTACCCGACCCCACAAAGAGTTGGTAACGGTCGTCTATTTCAGAATTAGAGGTGCAGTAGAGGTACAACAAAAGTGGACTCGACAGTGACTTGTCAAACATTGCGAGAGGAATCTCGCTAACACAAGGACTACGGACGGGGGGAAGGGGGGCCATGAGCCCATACTTAAAAGGCTGCAAGACCGCGGGGATTAGCGTTTGCACCCCGTCTTCCCCGTCCCCACATGGGGACTCTAGAATTCAATGAAGCAAGCAGTGAAGACTCAGATGGGGGGGGGGTTGAATGTACAGAGCCCCCAACTTAATCCAGGTCTAGATCTGGAAAGTCATCCTGGCATGGATTTGAATCTGTGATGTTCATGCCCATAATATGCGATAAACATTGCAGGCCAAACATCTGCCCAGCAGAAACAACATGTGAGAAGATGCAAAGGCATGTTGAGAGTTCATGATGAGGTTGGCCGTTATAAATGTTTGCATTGTGAGTGCAGTTTTACCTCAATAATTGGTGTGTGACAATATGAGAAGGTGGCATATCCCGCAGAATTTAACGCAGAAGATCTTGTGAGGGCTCATGGCAGGCGGAAAGGCAACTGGTCTGCAGCAGAGATGGAGGAAATGCCTGAACTGGAAGTCAAGATTGTCGAAAAGTCACCGTTCAGGCCAAATTGAATACTCAGTTGGGGAAACTGATTGGGAGAACCGCCGAAGCCATCAAGAAGAGACGAGCTACTCCCGAGTACCGCATTATTCTTGCAGTGGTCATGGAAAGAGCTGGAGCTGTCGATGCGCGAGCTGAGACTGTTTCTCCTTCACCACTCAGTGACCTATATGGGGACCCTGCCAATGCCTGGATATCGAATGTAGCTATTAATGCACACCTGTTAGAAATTAAGTCAAAGTGCACCGATGAGCTTCAGGCCTCGATTGCACTGGTGGCAACAAGTACCACCCCTTGGGGTGAGGTGGAAGAGCAGATTAGTAAGATCATTGGGCTGCCAGTGAAGTCTGATAAGGTGAGCCAGCACAAAGTTGTACGGAAGTGGCACAAACCGAAATCCAACAACTTCAAGTACAAGAACCCCAACAGAGAAGCACAGAGAGTGGAAAGTGCCCAACGGTTCCATAGAACCCAGTATGGGGGAGGGGGTAAATGACCGCACCAACTTGGTCAAAGATATCTTAGAGGATGACGCACGCCGGTTGATGATGAGCTGGTCAGATATTATTCTAGTTACTACGCTACTGAGTCTGTAAGTCCAGAATTGTCATTACCACCAAGAGACCCATCTTAAGTAGTGGTGAAAAGTCAGCCATTTTCAGTTAAGGAGACTACCCTCTGGGTAAATAAACTCAAGAAGATGGTCCCTGGATCAGACAGAGTTACTCAGAAAGCTCTCAAATCAATGAATAAGATTGACTTTAATGCACTGCTGAACATCTTGTTTGGACTCCATAAGTTGCCAACATGCCTCAAAATGAAGAGGACATGCCTGCTACCAAAGAAGGGGGATCTTACATCCACGTCAAATTGTCATGCAATAACAATTTCGTCAATTATAATGCGTTTATTGAATAAGATCACAGCCCATCGAAAGGCTGAGTCTCTTTCCATCCACCCAAGCCAGTGAGGGTTTCGATCAGTAGATGGGATCCTAGCCAATGCGCTCATCTTGGATGTGCTGATGAAAGAGAGAAGTAGAGCTGGTAAACCTGTTTATGTACTTGCAATTGATCTGTGAAAGGCCTTTGATCGAGTCTCATGGAATGCCATCCATCACACATTATATACCCATGGGGTTGACGAGTGCACTTTGGAGTACATATTGGAGTCCTACAAGTACCAATTCACTAGCCTGAGCTTATGATCAGCAGATATAGGAAGAGTTCAGTTTCTGAGAGGGTGAAGCAAGGGGCCACTCTTAGTCCCATTGTATTTCATTTGGTTGTGGAGAGTTTAATGGTAGTGATCAGGCAAGACTTTGGAGTGACAGTGGGTGCTGCTAAAGTGGACACTGAGTTTTGCTGATGACATCCTGCTCCTGTCAGAGACGCAGGAAGGAATGCGTTGCCACATCAAAGCGGCTGAGGACTTCTTGAAGGCCACAACCCTAGAGGTGAATGCCAAACCGCTGATAAGTGCAAGGCACTTCAGTTCATGCGAGATGCACATACTAAGTGATGCGTGATTCAGACTAGACCTCTCTTTAAAATTGGAGGAAGTCTTATACCAACAGTTAATTTGGCAGGCAGTTCCAATATTTAGGGAATCGTCTGGATTACCAAGGCATTCAGACGCCATCACCAGCCAATTTGAAACAAATCTTGGGTCACCTGCATCAAGTGGCTTTGAAGCCTTAGCAAAAGATTTCCATCTTGCACATGTATTTTATACCATGGCTGATTCACAGTTTGCTGACAACAAAACTCTCTGGCAATCTTTTGAAATATGTGGATCTCTGCATAAGGCATTTTCTCAAGTGCACATTACACTTGATAAAAACAACTCCAACTCTGTTTATACATGCCAAGCAGATAGACGGAGGTCTTGGAATATCATCTGTACATCTCTTGATAAGCTCCATCTACCTAAAGTGCCTTCAAAATCTAGCAAGCAGGAATGACGAGCATATCCAAACTGCTATTCAATCCAAGACAGCTAAGAGACTTGTCAACAGACTAAAGAAGATCCTAACAATTAACAATGACATAATACCACCAACAGTCAGCGCCATATCGTCCTTTTGGCGCAAGGGTCTTCATTCCAGCGCATTGGGCTGTGGTCTTGAATACTTCCACAATAGTAAGGAGTGCAGTAGTGTGATCATCGATCCTCCTCCCTTCTGGTCAGGAAGGGATTAAATAGGCGCAATCCTGCTGTGTGTTGGGCTTTTGCCTATGAGAGGTGTGCAATACATCTGTTGCCGAACGCCAACTGCTATCTAGGTGGCTCTTGCAAGTGCTGAAGAGAGACACGCCAGCATGTCCTCCAGAGATGCCCAGTTTCACACTTTTCTAGGATAGAATGGCATGACACGGCTTCCAAAATCGTTCAGGAGGCTCTGGAAGAAAAAGGTCTCAACATAGTGCCAATAGCAATAGATATGTGCCAGACTTGCTGCTTATGCATGATGCACAGCTGTGGCGGAGTGGCTGAGTGCATTGAGGTGCTATGCTATGATGTGTGAGGCCATTCCCCATTGGGGTTTCGAATGCCCCCTCAAGCATGGATATTTGTGCTGTCGTTAGTATAAGGTAGTTCATGAGTAGTTTGTAAGTTTAGGTACTGATGACCCCGCAGTTGAGTCCCTTAAACTTAACAAAAATTTGAACATTTGAACATGATGGGCAAGGTAAACTTGGCCTAGGTCGCACAACTATAGTGGAGACTACTATATCTTATGAGTAGACAGGGAATCTTCAGAGAGCGCATATCGAGGGATGCTATCATGGAGGGGGGTGAGAGCAGCGCCAACAATTCCCAGACGATGTATCTGGCAAGAGGTGTAAGGCAGGCAGATCCCCTCTCCCCTATCCTTTTTATCTTTGCAATTGACTATGTCCTTTCCCAGCTCCCGTTCCACATAAGTGTCAAAGTCTTGGGCTGTCATGTCAATGCAGTGGTCTTCATGGACGACATCCTGCTCTTTGCATCAACAAGTGGGGGTATGCTGTCCCTTGTAAATGCAGCTTTCGAAGTCCTCAGACTCCCTGGCATTGGTGGCACCAAGGTGAGAGAGGAAAGTTAATGTAGAGGACGCCATTATCTTGAAGGCAGGCATCACCATCATGTCAGTGGTAGGCTTGGAGGAAACCTTCCGCTACCTGGGAGTGCAGTTCTCCTCCTCCGGGCAGTGCCTCGTCCATCCAAGGTGCCATGTCAAGGAGCAGCTGGATGTTATCACGCGCACACTGATGAAACTACAGCAGTGGCTCTATGCACTTCGGGACGTCCTTCTCCATGGCCTCTACCATCGCTTTGCCTTGAGCTGGACACAGATCAGTGCTCTCAAGGTCTTGGACATCTGTGTCTCATTTGCAGTCAGAAGATGGTTCCATCTCCTGGCAGACAACCCTGTTGGTTACTTCCATGCTCCAGCAGCACTCGGCATTCCATCTGCATGCTGTGTCGGTCTGTCGCTCAGGCGGTGCCACCTGCTCGCACTTCAGAAGCTCAGGCAAGAGGCCAACGACGATGCAAGCAAGTGTGAACCTGTCAGGGTGGGGGGGGGTTGGTTTTCCCCAGCTGCCATCTTGGATGACGTCATGGGATTTCCCTGGCCGCCATCTTGGATGATGTCACAGGTTTCAAGGTCAAAACCGAGCGCCAGTAACCCCACAGCTATACTACTTCTACCTACAATTAGCAGTACACATGATAAATGCTTTTCATAATTTAAAAATGAGGACAATAGTTTATTTTGCACATTTCTATTCACTACTTAATTACAGACACATTTCTGCTGGAATTAAAGTTACAGTTCTTCAGAATAAATAAGCTGTAAAATTATAATTATGTTACTTCCTGCTGAGACATATTTGAAAATATGTAAATATACAACTCTGTATGAACCATAATTTCTCTTACCTTCGCAGTTCTTGCGGGAAATCAAAGCCGTGGCAGAGTGGCCGAGCTCATTGATGCGTTATGCTCCGATGCACGAGGCAGTTACCTGTTGGGGGTTCGAATCCTCCCTGGGGCACAGATATTTGTGTTGTCTTTAGTATAAGTTAGTTTATAAGTAGTTTGTAAGTTTAGGGACTGATGACCCCGCAGTTCAGTCTCATAAGCTTAACAAACATGTTTTGGGGGAAATCGAAGTTTGTGGCAGAAGTATTAAGGATCTCCAAAAGATGGCCATGGTGGCCGAGGGGACACGGCGCGTCAATCACGGTCTGCACGGCCACTACAGTCGGGGGTTCGAATTCCCCCTCAGGGGATTTGTGTCGTCCTTAGTGTTAGCTAGTTCATATGTAGTTTGTAAGTAAAGGGACCACTCCCACAGACAGTGGCGAGGTGGAGTGGCTTGCGTGCCTCAAGATACAGATAGCCGTATTGTAGGTGCAACTACAGCGGAGGGGTATCTGTGGAGAGGCCAGACAAATGTGTGGTTCCTGAAGAGGGGCAGCAGCCTTTTCAGTAGTTACAGGGGCAACAGTCTGGATGATTTGTTTGAGCTGGCCTTGTAACATCAGCTAATGTGGCTTTGCCACACAGTTGCTGCGAACGGCTGAAAGCAAGGGGAAACTACAGCCGTTACTTTTCCCGAGGACATGCAGCTCTACTGTATGAACATATGATGATGGCATCCTCTCGGGTAAAATATTCCGGAGGTAAAATAGTCCCCCATTCGGATCTCCGGGCGGAGACTATTCAGGAGGATGTGATCATCAGGAAAGACAACACTGGCATTCTAGGGATCGGAGCGTGGAATGTTAGATCCCTTAATCGTATAGGAAAGCTAGAAAATTTAAAAAGGGAAATGGATAGGTTGAAGTTAGATATAGTGGGGATTAGTGAAGTTCGGTGGAAAGAGGAACAGGATTTCTGGTCAGGCAAGTACAGGATTATAAATACAAAAACAGTTGGGGGTATTACAGGAGTAGGTCTTATAATGAATAAGAAAATATGAATGCAGGTAAACTACTATGAGCAACACAGTGATCGCATTATCGTAGTCAAGATAGATATGAAGCCAACACCGACCACAGTAGTACAGGTTTATATGCCAACTAGCTCTGCCGATGATGAGGAGATAGAAGAAATACATGAGGAACTAAAGGAAATTATTCAGACAGTAAAGGGACAGGAAAATTTAATTGTGATGGGAGACTGGAATTTGGTAGTAGGATAAGGAAGGGAAGGGAAGATAGTAGGTGAATACTGTCTGGGCAAAAGGAATGAAAGAGGTAGCTGCCTGGTAGAATTTTGCACGGAACATAATTTAGTTATAACAAACACCTGGTTTAAGAATCATGAAAGAAGGTTGTATATGTGGAAGAGGCCAGGAGCAACCGGACGGTACCAGACAGATTTTATGATGGTAAGACATAGATTTCGGAACCAGGCTTTACAGTGTAAGACATACCCAGGGGCAGATATAGACTCTGACCATCACTTGTTGGTTATGGACTGTAGGCTGAAACTGAAGAAACTACAAAAAGGTAGGAAAATAAGGAGATGGGACCTGGATAAATTGAAGGAATCTGAAGTTCTTAAGAATTTCAGTGGGAGCTTTAGGCAACCATTGACAGAAACGGGGGAAAATTAAACAGTAGAGGAGGAATGGGTAGCATTGAGAGGTGAAATAGTGAAAGCAGTAGTGGACAAAATAGGTAGGAAGGCAAGACCTACAAAAAATCCGTGAATATCACAGGAGATACTAAATTTAATCGATGAAAGGATAAAATATAAAAATGCAGTAAATGAAACAGACAGAATGGAGTACAGACGACTAAGAAATGAGATTGACAGGAAGTGCAAAATGGCTAAGCAGGAGTGGCTAGAAGGCGCAAGGATGATGAAGAATGTATGAATAGGGGAAAAATTGATACAGCCTACAGGAAAATAAAAGAAACATTTGGAGATAAGAAAAACAGCTCTATGAATATCAAGGTCTCAGCAAAGAAAGGAAAGCTGAAAGGTGGAAGGAGTATATAGAGAGTCTCTATGAAGGAAATGAACTTAGCGGCAATATTGTAGAAAGGGGAGAAGAAGTACATGTGAATGAAATAGGAGATACTATACTGAGAGATGAATTTGACAGAGCACTGAAAGACCTAAGTCGAAACAAGGCCCCTGGAGTAGATGATATTCTCTCAGAGCTACTGATGTCTCTGGGAGAACCAGCCATGACAAAATTGTTTCATCTGGTGTGTAAGATGTATGAGACAGGTGAAGTACCCTCAGACTTTAAGAAAAATTTTATAATCCCCATTCCAAAGAGAGCAGGTGCAGTCAGGTGTGAAAACTACAGAACCATCAGTTTAATAAGTCATGGTTGTAAAATATTAACACGAAGTATTTACAGAAGGATGGAAAAGCTGGTAGAAGCCGACCTTGGGGAAGATCAGTTTGGGTTCAGGAGAAATGTAGGAACTCGGGAGGCAATACTCACTTTACGGCTTATCCTAGAAGATAAAGAAAAGGCAAACCTACATTTCTAGCTTTTGTAGATTTGGAGAGGGCCTTTGACAATGTTGATTGGAATAAACTCTTTAAAGTTCTGAAGCAAGCAGAAGTAAAATATAGGGAGCATAAGGTTATTTACAACTTGTACAAAAACCAGACTGGTTGTCAGAGTTGAAGGGCATGAAAGGGATGCAGTGGTTGGAAAGGAAGTAAGACAGGGTTGTAGCCTTCCTCCAATGTTATTCAATTTGTACATTGAGCAAGCTATAAAGTAAAGCTGGAGAAATTTGGTGAAGGAATTGAAGTTCAGGGGGAAGAATTAAAAACATTGTGTTTTGCCGACGACGTTGTAATAATCTCAGAGACAGAAAAGGACCTGGAAGAGCAATTGAACGGAATGGACAGTGTGCTGAAAGGTGCATATAAGATGAACAATAACAAGGGCAAAACTAGGGTAATGGAGTGCAGTGTAAGAAAATCAGGTGATGCTGAAGGAATTAGATTAGGTAACGATGCAGTAAAGGAGGTAGATGAGTTTTGTTACTTGGGCAGTAAAATAACAAATGATGGTCGCAGTACAGAGGATATAAAATGCAGAATGGCAATGGGTAGAAAAGCGTTCTTGAAACAGAGAAATTTGTTAACATCGAATATTGATTTAAGCCTAAGGAAGTCCTTTCTGAAGGCATTTGTATGGAGTGTTGTCTTGTATGGGAGTGAAACACGGACGATAAACAGTGCGGACAAGAAGAGGATTGAGGCTTTTCAAATGTGGTGCTACAGGAGAATGTTGAAGATTAGGTGGGTGGATCGCATAACTAATGAGGAGGTACTGAACAGAATTGGGAAGAAAAGAAATTTCTGGCATACCTTGACTAAAAGAAGGGATAGATTGGTAGGGCACATTCTTAGACATCAAGGAATTGTGAATTTAGCATTGGAGTGAAGTGTGTGAGGTAAAAACCGCAGAGGAAGACCAAGACATGGAGACAGTAAGCAGATTCAGAAAGATATAGGTTGCCGTTCTTATGTGGAGTTGAAGAGGCTTATGACCCCATAAGCTCTACAAACATTTGAAACATTTCAAATTTGATCTCCAGAAATACCTGCATGCTGATCAGACCTAACCAGTAAAACATTAGCAGACCGCCTCAGAACTCAATCTCCCTCTAACCTAATATGGTTTGTTCACATAGCAGTTTGCTTGTCACACACCTCATTGTTTATGATAACACCTGCCCTACATGAACTATGTAACATACAATTATATAATATTGGTGGTGCATTCAGTGGTATACATGGATACTGTCTGTAAATGTGTAATAAATTAAAACATCATGCATGTTGTGGCAGTTTTTCATGCATCTTGCTGTCTGTAAAGTCATATCTCCTGAATGAACCAAGCGTATTCAGTATTACAATTGTGCAGCTACATTTGGTGGTGTAATGAATTCTGTCTGTAAAAAGTGTGTCAAATGCATCAACTGATACAGAAATCATAAATTAAAATTTTATGGGTGATATTGTTTGAACAGTGACTATGTAGTAAGCAATAAAACTTTCTTCTTACAATTATTTTTTCGGAGATTTCAGTGATAAAAAGGTTCATAGAACTATCTGAAATACTACATACAGAAAAGTTGAGTTGTTGCATGTCAAGTGCCACCCACTCCCTCCAATCCCTTTGGTAAGTATGTGGTTCTTACTACCACAGAATTTCTTTCCAGACAATAACTGATCTGGATTTCCTGGTTTGATTGAAATCAGTCCACTGCTTTATAGGCTAAGGAGATGTGGGAAGAATAGTGAAGAATAGTGACACAAATAAAAAGTGGAATTTTAGAGTTTCACTGAAAAATGTGTCTGAAGCACCCCAACATATAGGACAAACATCACATCTCTTCTTGCAGTTTATACGCTCGAAGGGAGAAGGCTAGTTCATGATTCATCACAGCAAGAACAATGTCGTTCTTTCAAGTACTACATTTTTTTAATTTGTGTCACTTTTCTTACAATGTGCTATATATAGGAAGCTGTAACATTACAGATAATCAGTCCTACCAGCGTCGGAGAGTAGTAAATAAACAATTTATTAACCATAAATATTGTACTTCAGCATAAAGTATGATTGAAGCTCATTTCATACTAAATTAATAGGAATACAAAGAGAATGTGCTTTGCTAGTATCAGAGCAAAGCTTTATCATTCACTTTTAGATGTTAGGTTATTAACTGATAAGCATAGTAACACCTATAGGAAGGAACTAAAACTAGTAGACTGGAATACTGTCTTAATGTTGATGATACCTTCAGGAGCTTCATGAATATTATCTCTAAAAAAATTTGATATTTGTTGCCCCAAGATCAGAAAACAAAATAAAGTCAGAAGACCCAGACACCCAACACGAAATAAATGGTTTACCAGCGAGTTAATGAAACTAAGACTTTCAGTACTTGACTGCTAGGAAAAAGTAAAAAGCGGCATTGCAGACAAAGCCACTTACAACAACCTTAAAAAACATTATAGATTACAAATAAAAATAGCCAAATGCAGATCAAATGACTATTACATTGAAAATTCACTTACTAGATGTAAGGCAGCTTGGAAAATTATGAAAGCAGAGTAGGGTATACGCATAAATTGTACCGAAACCACTAATGCTGTCAATATCACACCAGATGAATTTAAGCAATTTTTTGTCAAGGCAGGAAACCCCGCTATCATCTCAGCTTCTGATGAACTTATTTACACCTCTATGTTCACTCCTAATCAAGAGCCCATTTCTGGAAATTAGTTTCTTCTAAACTATGCCAGCACTGTGTCAACTTTCAAGTGGATGCAGTCAAGTATATGATGTGATTAAATTAATAACAAAACTAGGAAGTACAAAATCTGAGGACATCTATGGCCTATCTAATTTTGTGATTAAAAAATAGCAGATCTTGTACGTAACCCTCTCTGCATACTAATAAACTGGATGTATTCTAGTGGTCACTTTCCAGAGTGTCTAAAAAGAACAGTTCTTGTCCCTATTCATAAAAAGGGTAATAAATTATGCACTAACAATTATCTTCCGATTTCACTGATAGTTACTGTCTCCAAAATAATAGAATACTGCATACAACAGGATATCTGCAGACATTTATCTGAAAGTAATATACTGACTCTATCGCAATATGGTTTTAGGTCCAAATTATCAACAGTGAAAGCAGTCGAAGACATTGTCTCTTTTATACAAATCTCATTTGAATCAAAGTTATCTGCTCATGCCATCCTAGTTGACTTAAGCAAGGCATTTGATTCAGTGAACCATGAAATACTACTCGAAAAACTCTGGTGTTTTGGAATCAGAGACTTGAAACTCTCCCTCATAAGCTCCTATCTCAGTGACAGGAAACAAACTGTAGTTTGCAATAATAAAAAAATATCTCAGTACTTAGAACTGACGCGAGGTGTACCCCAGGGTTCCGTGCTCGGTCCCTTGTTGTTTATAAGCGTCATAAATGATCTTCCCAGTTGCATGCCCTGTAAATCCGTACTTTATGCAGATGACACTACAGTCATTAGCTCTGGGAAATATATAAACAAATTGGAACTGGAAAGCAAAAATTACCTTAATATGTCTGATGCATGGTTCATATCCAATGAGCTATCCATCAACCATGAAAAGACAGTGAATATTACTTTCAGTTTATCCAACAGAGAAGTTGGGTGCTCAGATGTTAAGCTACTTGGCATATACCTTGATTCCAGGTTAACTTGGGAAAAACATACAGACCAAGTATGTAGAAAGCTCTCACGTGCTACGTTTTTACTGACTAAGCTACAGACTTAACTGTTACTATGCTTTCTTTCACTGCCATCTGCAATATGGCATCTTTCTATGGGGTAATTCTGTAGGGGCCAAAAAAATTTCATCTGGCAAAAAAAAGTTATCAGATCTATTTCTGGAGTAACAAACTCTAAAACTTCCTGCATACCACTTTTTAAAGAATTAAAAATATTTACAGTCCCATCACTCTTTATATATCATTGCCTCCTAAAGATTAAAGAAAACTTAAATAACTACACCTGGCGGGAAGCTATACACCAATATAAAACTAGGCAGATGAAACAGATAGATATGCCCACAGCTAGATTTAAGGAAACACAGACTGGCTATGGATATCTGGGCATAAAATTATTTAATAATTTACCTTTACAGGCACATCATGTCTCATTTAATACCTTTAAAATAAATACTGAAAAATGGCTGAAAGAAAAGGCATTCTACAACATTTCTGAATTTCAAAACAGTTCAAAGGATGATTTGATGTACTAAATAACCCACAAACTATTTTGCATTTACCACCATATGTCTACAAATAATTTGGTAATTTAGGATACAATTTTATGTGCAGTAAAACTAATAATTCAACCTGTAATCTTAAAGCGAATGTGATAGATGTAAATGGCAGTATTATAATGTTCTATACATTACTTATATCAATGTAAAAATCTGTATAATAATGTCTTATATATTACATATGTATATATGGAACATGCCTTATGCAGCCTAAATCTGTCGCATGGGCAAATAAATAAATAAATGAGCACTAGTGTAGACCCTACACATATATACATATGCACATACCTTCATTACAGCAAAGTAAATGGCATAAAAGCATTCTCCATGAATATATGTTTCACAGCTTTCATAGTGATTGCTCACATGGTGTCATATTCTATCAATCTCTAACGTACCAACATTAATTTTTATATAGAGAGGTATGATAAAATATTTTTAAAAATTCACTGTCGTACTCTTGCTCTACTATCTTATACCGACATACATTTTGTTTCCTTGCATACAAAATCACAGACAGTGAGTATCAGTATATTTTAAAATAGCGTTGTTAGACACCATTACACAATCAAAATAAGCCAAAACAGTAAAGCAATATTATATCTACTTGATTACATATTTCAAAAACAGGCGTACTCACAACTCTTGAGACATTCCAAATGTATTTTATAACAATTTAGCTTCAAGGTCACAGATATCAAAGAATCCTAAACAATTTGGTGTATATTTTAATACAGAATACTGGAATTTGGTGCAATTTAAACTTGTCACCGCTACCTCTCATTTTCTTGGTAGGCAAGTATTGGCAATGAAAGCTATTACCAGAATTTTAACACACTACCTCAGGCTTGAGCGCCACCATACTAAAATCTGTTTGTGGACTCCATTCTAGTGAAAGATGTAAGTGAATGATTGTATTGCACAAGCGACTCTTGGTCAAATGCAACGTGTGATGTTTTTTGCAGAACCCGTATCCACTGTGGCTGAATGCGGACATCCTGTCAGGGCCAGTGGGTGGTGACAAAGGGAATGTGAAGCCAGACGTGTTTCTGAATGAGTCCAGCGTCCTCTTTCCATCGGCCGGCTTGTCACTAGGTTGGACGACCAAGATTCCCTCTGGTGACACAACTTCTTGCTACTCAACAGAGCACTTAAATAAAATGTTGGAGTACCTGCGCAATTACAATCTGCACAACTCTGACAATGTTACGCTGGCTGTGCGAGCTATTTATGCTGGCCGTTGCTATGAAATGCTGGCTGACTGGCTGGATTCAAATCTCAAAAAAGCCACCTTCACCTTATGGACTGGTGATAATGATAATCCTAGTCCTGAACGTCTAAGAAAATTGATCGCAAAGGTAAGTCACTACTTTATTCTTTTCAGTTGATTTTGACTCTGTCTTGTTAATCTGTACTTAAGAGTATATAAATGTGTAAAGTTGTTTTAAAGCAGGAACTAACTCGCCATGAAAATGGAAATATGGATAAAAGCTGAAATATCAAAGTGAAAAATATAATATATATATATATATATATATATATATATATATATATATATATATATATAAACGGATGACTTACCCAAACGACAGGCTTGTCGACAGACACAAATAAAATCACACACAAACACACATACAAGCTTTCACAACTGTTGGTCGCTTCTTCAGGGAAAGAGGAAGAAAGGGAAGGATACGGGTTTTAAGGGAGTGGAAAAGGAGTCATTCCAATCCCAGGAGTGAAAGGACTTGCCTTAGGGGGAAAAAAGGGAGGTAAACAAATACACACACACTCACACATATCCATACGCAAACACACCTAGACGAACATTTGTAGAAATTATATATATATATATATATATATATATATATATATATATATATATATATATATATATATGTTCATAGCTCCGCAGAAAGTGTAACATTTCTTGTGTTGACCTACCACATTAAAATTTCCCGTCACCTATTATTTTATAAGTTACAGAGGCAAACACAATATATATATATATATATATGGGTGTTTCACTAAGTGTGTTTGCCTCTGTAACTTATAAAATAATAGGTGACGGGAAATTTTAATGTGGTAGGTCAACACAAGAAATGTTACACTTTCTGCGGAGCTATGAACATAGTGTATTGTATCATTTTCCAAAGAGTTACAGCACAAAGATGTATTTTTTTTAATGGAACAATAGTTTTTTTCTATCTTGCATTGGATTCGTTGAAACCAGCTGCGTCCAAATCAATTTAAACTACATTCCTATCACTGTTAGTTTGGGAGCTACAACCCTTCAAAGTTTCAGGGGCAGATACCACAAACGCCTTCTAAATGTAGGGCGACCGAGTTGTAACGTCGCCGGTGTCACGGAGCGAGAAGCTTCCTCGATGCGCTGTTAGACTGCCGACTGTCGCCGCACACGACCGTATACCCGACAGTTGGAGCCACACAAACAACCTGGGCTCAATATATCACAGTTACTGACATCAGATGACGACGGCATACATGAAAAACGAGTACGTTGACATGTTGCTGATGCTCGATGAGTGCCGACACGATGCCACTGAAGCAGCCACCTCGTATGCCGTGAGATATTCTAGTTGAAGAGCCCCGGCAGTCATTACGTTCTTACGTGCAAAACAACGACTTTGGGAAACAGGCATCTTGGTAATGCGCCGCAGTAACAGACGACGACCTGCAAGAAGTGAGGAGACGCAGGTGTTTGTTTTAGCTGCACTACACCACGATCCTCATGTCAACTTATGAGCCGTTGCTGCAGTCGCTGGTGTCAGTCTCACATCTGTGTGGCGTATAGTACACGGCCACAGGTTTCACCTGTACCTCCTGTCACTGACCCAGGAGCTGCATGGGAACGATTTCCGTGCAAGAGTGACATTCTGTGAGTGGGCCATGCGTAATTTCACGCTGAAGTCTTTACAAAGTGTTCTCTGATGAGTCCACGTTCACAAATTATGGTGCAGTGAATCGCCATAACATGCACTACTGAGTCGCAGACAATCCTTGGTGGGTACGACCTGTCGACCGTCAATGTAGGTGGTCTATTAACGTGCGGTGTGGAATCCTTGGGTATGAAATCATCGGTCCACACTACTTCCCAGGTACACTGACAGGTGAGTTATATCGCGCTTTTATAGCCGACAGTTTGGTTGGTCTCTTTGAACATGTGTGACTACACACGAGAGACAATATGTGGATGCAGCACGATGGTCACCCAGCCCATTCTGCGCGTGCTGTTGTGGAACAACTAAACAACAGGTTTGCAGGAAGATGGTTGGGGCGCCATGGTCCTCATTCATGGCCCGCAATGTCGCCCGATTTAACACCAGTAGATTTCTTTTTGTGGGGATATCTAAAGGATCGTGTTTAGGTTACTGAGCCCACATCCCCAGATGATCTAAAACAGCGCATCGAGGACGCATGTCACTCCGTCACACCGGCGATGTTACATCTCGTTCACAGATCCTTTCGACGGCACATTGCATTATGCATTCAGGAACTTGGACATACATTTGAAAATCTCATGTAAATCAACTTCCCACCGCCATAACATCCATCACCCACCACACAGCCATGTATTATGTACAGCGTGTGGTATCTGCCCCTGTAACTTTGAAGGGTTGTAGCTCCCAAACTAACAGTGATAGGAATGTTGTTTAAATTGATTTGGACGCAGCTGGTTTCAACGAATCCAATGCACGATAGAAAAAACTATCGTTACATTGAAAAAATTATATTTTTGTGTTGTAACTCTTTGGAAAATGATACAATAAACTATGTTCATAACATTTCTTGTGTTGACCTACCACATTAAAATTTCCCGTCACCTATTATTTTATAAGTTACAGAGGCAAACACACTTAGTGAAACATCCTGTATATATCCATATATAACTGTCCTTCTGCTCTATATTTACAGTAATGGTATTTACATATTATTAATGGAGCACCCTCCCCCCGTCCGCCGGGTACGTGTGTGGCACGCACAGGTTTCTGGGACCATTGCAGCATTCCTCCTCACTCTCCCAGGCTGCATTACCTCTCCCAGTTCCTCTCCTCTCCGTCCTAATTCCCCCCCCTCCCGCTCATCTCCCCCTCTCTAGGTGGTTCTATTCAAAACGGTTCGGCTATTCCTGTGGTTACAATGATGGTTCATTGTTGACCTAAGTATTGGCACAGTTCGGCCCCCTCAGGGTTTGACCTCCACAACAAAATTACAGTTCCCAGTGTGAGCCATTTGGAGAAGAACTCCCGACCTAGCCCATATGCCAAGGATCCCTAACCCTTCCTTTCTCACTCCCCTCTTCGCCATAGATAGCCCCCTACCCCCGCTATGTCCCAAGCACGTGTAGCCAGTCCTTGTGGAGGGGTAGGGGTTTTATTTACCCTTCTGTCCGAGCTCCCTGTAATGCAGGGATCACACTGCTGGTACCAGAGCTGCAACCTCCCCATGCAGGCCAAGGAGTCGATACCTTTTCTCGTGGGATATCATGGTTCCTGGCAATGGCCATCATGCCAAGTGCTCTTTGCTACGGCTGGGTGGCGCCCTTGGGGAGATCTCCTGATCGGACTGGGTGGTACTAGGGCAGACGTCCTGCACAGTGAAACGTGTGAAGTTAGAAAATGGTCGTAATACGGCCATATCAGAGATCAGAAATAATACATAGAATGCAGCTACCTATGACAAGAGGAACTTCCCCTCTCTGTCCAACCCCAAGGAAAGGAAGGTCACGCACGTTGGCTTGGGGTGAAACTCCTCCCACGTTACCTGATCTGCACCAGGACAGACGGAGGGAGATTCACCACCACCAAGCCGTTTTTCTTCGTTGAAAATATCGAAGACAAGTTTGGGGTAGTCGAACGAATGAGAAAGATGCATTCTGGATTTCTGCTCATTAAAACGGTCTCTGCTGCCCAATAGGCAGCTCTGTGCACCTGCGACCATGTTGGCGACGTTCCAGTGTCCATAACCCCTCATCAGTCATTAAACGGGATTCAGGGACCATCACGACCTCCTCCTCCAAACTGATGAGGAACTCTGGGTCCATCTCGAACAGCAAGGTGTTCATTTTGTTTGTCATGTGCAGAGAGGCCCTAAGGACAATCGAGTGAATACAGGTACATTTACCTTGGCCTTCAAGGGTCATACTCTCCCAGAAAAGGTCAAGGTCATCGTATCGTTGTGAGATGAAGCCATATGTTCCCTCTCCCATGTGATACTTCTGATGTATGTAGTTTGGACACGTGTCTTCTCGTTTCACAGCGGTCCTTGTATGCTGTGAATGTGGACGTCCACTCCATGAGGGGAGCCCCTGTGTTCCACTTCTTATTTGTGTCAACTGTCATCAACACCATTCTTCTCGCTCCCCAGATTGACCTGTGTATAAAAAGGAGAAGTCCCCTAAACACTTAATGTACCAGGAGGCCCGCCGAAAATCGAGCGTCTACACCCTGTTCAAATATTATCTAGCTTTGCTTTAGTTACGTCCTCTACCCCTTGCCCTTCCTCATCACATTCCCAACCCCACTCTTCCCCCTTCTTCAGTGTCCCTCTCCTCCCTCCCAGCCAGAGAATTGCTCCCCTTCCATGGAACTTGCCAGTGAAGGTGCCCTCTCCAAGGATTCCTCTTCCTGGCGTTCACCCAATAGGAGATCTTCTGCCTCAAGCCAGCAGCTGGACTCCCAATCTGTAAATACCGTGATCACCTGATCTTCATCATTGCCATTTCTCTCTCTCTCTGGGACCTGTTCTTTCCACCCTGTGAGAGAGAAAGAGAAGAAGAAACACAAGTCACAGGACAAGACCCCTCCGGCAGTTCTTGAGGCGCCACCTTTCTCCTCACAATAAATAATCCCACTGAACTTGTGTCTGATCCACTGTTCATGGATGTTGTCCTACCCTCATTGGTGACAGATGTTGACCCAGCATTGTGATATGTATCAGTCCGTTCGGCTCCCATTTGGATCCTTGATCTGTTCTCATCCAATGGAACTGTAGTGGCTACCATCATCACCTGGAGTTAAAAGTCTTATTTCCTTTTACTCCGTAGCTTGTGCTGTTCTGCAGGAATCACATTTCACTGATGGTCATTCACCAGTCATTCTGTGCATTATGTAGAAATCATGTTCGCCTACTATGAGCATCTGGTGGAGTCTGCACCCTATTTCGTACGGATGTTGTTAGTTCATGGATTCCTCTCCATACTATACTGAAAGTAGTTGCTGTAAGGATTCACTTACACACTCCGTTAACAATTTGTAATATGTATCTCCCTCCTGACAGGCCACCTACGTCTGCTGCCCTAACAGCCCTCCTTCAGCAACTCCCCCTTCCCTTCCCCATTCTTGGGGACTTCAATGCCCTCATCCTGCATGTGGCAGCGCTCATACAACTAGTCAGGGTCGCCTCATAGACCATTTCCTTCCATATCACGACCCATGATGGTTCCCCAACCCATTTTAGTACTGCTCACAGCACCTTTTTCGCCATAGATCTTTGACTTGATTCTTTTACTCCCCTCCCACTTGATGAGGGACAGGAGCCTCCGTTGGGTTTTCCGTCATGCTAATTGGCATTTGTATACATCCCAGGTGATTTTCACACCACCCTGTCTCTTTGTATTTATGATGTCATCAGTGATGTGTCCACTGCGATTACTTGAGCTACTAGCATTGCTGTCACCCGGTCGACAGGCCCTCCTAGCTGCTGCCCAGTTCTGTGGTGGAACACAGCCATTGCCACAATGATTCGTGAGTGCTATCAAACCCTGCATCATCTTAAGCACCTCCCGTTCAACACTGCCCTTATCAACAGTAAATGCCTTCGTGCTAAGTCTTGTTATAAAATCAAACAGAGCAATCGGGTGTGCTGAGAGCGTTTTCTCTCTTCCTTGGGATCTTCTGTATCCTTGTCACAAGTATGGGGTATGCTCCGCTCCATCCAAGGTTGCCAGTGGCCGCCTTCAATCCCTGGCCTTTCCTTACCAGATGGGGTCTGTACTGACACATCAGTTCTCGCAGAGCACCTTGCAGCTCACTTTGTGAAGGCATCGGCGACAGCTTCCTACCCAGTGCCTTTTCTTCTCAAGAAACAACAGGCCAAAGCCTCACATTTATGTTTTACCACTCGTCAGGATGAACCCTGTAAAAAACCTTTACTGAATGGGAACTACTTCTGGCCCTTTCTCCTTCCCATATTTCCGCACCTGACCCTGATACCATCCATTATCAATTTCTCCAATATCTCAATACTCCACAATGGCAATATCTCCTCTAGGCATTTAATCATATTTGGCTCCAAAGAAATTTTCCCTCGCAATGGAGGGACAATATAGTGCTTCTTAAGCCTGGCAAGGATCTATCATCCCTGGGCAGTTACCGGCTGATTTGCCTGACAAACGTACCATGTAAATTACCTGAACGAATGGTTGTCCACAGATTATGCTGAGTACTCGAATCACGTGGACTTCTGTCACCTTATTAGTGTGGGCTCCGGGAGGGATGGTCCACCTACTTCGACTGGAACAGCAATCAGGCAGGCCTTCTCACACTGTCAACATCCTGTTGCTGTTTTCTTTGATTTACATAAGGCAATATGACACTGCTTGGCTTGATCCTGTTTTATGTACGGTACCCTTCATGACTGTATTTATGATGTCATCAGTAATGTTCTAACGTCCTTCACCTCTTTTCGGAATGACTCAAACTGAGCCCTAATATATTCCTGAATCACGGAAATGTTTATTAGTTCTCAGTCTATAACGAAATCATTCCACTGTAGGTGAAGTTGAACTTATCTTATATGCTGGCTGAAGTCCATTGCGTTGTGAGTTGTCTTCGGCATTCACTAAAGAAATTGATTTTACAGGATCTTTTTGTAAAGTAAAAGCATCTTAGTTGATATGGAAACGATTTTATTTCCACTTAAACATTGCACAATCAAGAAATGCAGCAGCAAGCCAACAGAGCTGCTTACAGGTTTCTGGCCACTCAACTAGTCAATAGCAGACTCTATCCCAGACTCTATAACCGACTGACTGTGACTCCACAAACAATCGTTTCTCTCCAACATCTCTCCACACAACCACGTAATAATATTGATGACAAAGTTTTGTAATTCACTATTAAACAATATTCTTTTACATTAAATATGCCAAAATACAGAAATTTAAACATTACATTTAAGCTACGACTATTTATGTCAATGTATGTATTTGTTTCACGAAATTTGTATTTAAATGTAGTGCACAAATTTAACGTCATCCTTTTGACTAGTGTTTACAGTCGTCAAATTATTTACATTATGTGTGTTTTCGAAATGCACATATATTTGTTTTGCCAATAGTGTGTAGGCGTACTATTATTGACACATGGAATTTTAATGTGTTTCGGTTTGCGGTCAAATTATGTATTAATATGGATTTGTATATGGTTGTCGTAGTTTTGTTAATTTCGAAGATAGTTTCTTAGTACCAAACGGATTATTAGTTTTAGTGCATGAAAAATTATCAGTATTTAGTTTAGGATCTAGTGATATATAAAATATGGTCTGCCCTAATTTATTTAAACAAAAGGTATATATGAAATCATGTTGTGTAATAGTTTATAACATGTAGCATTATTGTTTTCATACAAATTAGTATCATATAGGTTCAGCAATTTTCGAAACTAATTGTAATGCATTTTTAGTGTTTGCAGCTATTATTTACGAAAGTATAAAGAACTGAAAATTATGTAAAAGGTCAGCTAAAGTTATATTTAAATCAACGTACTATATTTTAAAAGCGTTTTACTAATAGTGTAAATAGAATTTCAAACAGAAGGCAAAAATGTAAAATATCACATGTCCGGTAATGAAGTTTTACTTTAGGTATCAGATATTTCGTGTTTCAATGTTGGCAACAGATTTTTAGGAGTTCGCAACATAGCAGAAACGTTACACACCCCCCTACATAGTATACCTGAAATATAATGTAAGGTTCACTGTGTACTATCGTTTCAATATGTTGTGATTTAAGTGTTATAGTGAGTCTGTATTAGTTTAAGCTAAAATAAAAAAGTTATATGTTGATTGTAGTCTTGCGAATGCTGGTGGTTGTTGATGTTGAATGATGCGCCGACAGTGGTGTATCTGCAAACTGCTGTTGGTGATGTAGTGGCTCGCAGCTTCAGCTGACTGTAGATACAGGCATTCCTACAACATGGTTGTATCTTTCTCAGAACCACATACTATTTTTCCCTAACTACATACATAAATAAGCATACTGTTATCAGGCTATTGGAAAGAGTAATCAATTTTCTCTATACGGTATTTAAAACAAATTCAAATTATGGGTTCAAATTAACCCTTAAATGTTACTGAAAATTAACGAGAAATCTCTCTAATTTACTGTAGTTTGAATAATGAAATAGCAAGCTTTTACAACTTTTTTTTTCAAGAGCATTGATATTCATATTGTAAATAGTTATGTATGGTATTAATTCATATAAAAAAGTATTTTATGCAGAGTAACTTTTTTTCTATGTGTACATGTATGTAAATGCCATTATGTGAGAACTAAGCTCCTAATTCCTCTAGAAAGGGTGTTGTATATTGTAATAACTTCACAATTTATAGTCAATTTACTATGTGGAATGAATGACATAATTAAATAGTAAAACAATGGATAGAAACAAGCTCTCAGTGAGCACATCAAACATTTATCATTAAAAATTATGGTATAGTTCAAATGGTTATATAGACAGAAAATGTAATCGTGGTTTTGAAACTTTTTCAAGTACTGTGGGTATTAAATATTTCTCATACAGTTTGATAGATTAGAATGAGTAGTAGTAAAGAGTATAAACAATTGTTGAAAAAACATATGCATTAATAAAAATTCAAAAATTAACCCCCCTGCGAGTAGTTAGCAGTGGCAATGGTAAATCTCATAGCTCAAATCAAGCATGGAAATTAAAGTAATTAAGTGTCAGTTATCAACTGATCCACCAAAGTGTCAAATTTTTCCCAAATCATGGAAGAATTTAAAGAAAAATGAAAAAAGTTTTTGTTTAAACTGCCAAAATACACCCACTCTCAAGGCAGTAATCAAGAGAAGGCGGAAAAATACGCTGACATTAAGTTACGTCCACGGCCAGGGCAGGTAACTGACTCGCAAACGGCTACATAAGCAGAAAAAGACTCTGGTTGCGTTTACTTATACTTTGTTTAACAATTTAGTGTCCGTAAGGTATTACGATACACCACTTAGTTTACATAGATTATCTTCTAAACGGAATGTTTGTATTAATGGTAACTACCTTACCAATGAGTTACAAGATGCAACTGGCAACTTGACTCCTTAATTCCGCAGAAGTAAATAACAGTACATAGTTTTTGTGTTCTTCTTTGAACAAACTGCCCCAATCAAACACAACACAGTCCAGAGTACCCTATGTTTGTTGAATGGTGAACAGTTACTACCCCCCAATAACTAAAATTCAACATTCAATGTTGTCCAGTAGTGTTTGAAAATGAGTAACAATCATACAGTAGAAATGGATGAAAATAAGTAACTATCTTAAGTGTTCTGAAAGTCTGTACGTGTATACGTTAACAATGTAAAATCTCATAATTACATACTACACAAAAGTCAAAATTGACATATGGTCTGCCTGATCATTTTCAGATACAGTACCATATCAAAACTAAACACCCTGTAATCAACTACAAATTGATACACAAAGCTTGCATGCATGAGCAAGTCAACAAGTGTGTCATGAACTAAACATAGGTGTTCCTCATGAAAAATACAAAATTATACAATGAGTAATAGGTAGTCTGTAATGGTTCATTAACCTTCATATTTCTGTACAGTATGACCTTACATCATGAGTATGTGCAAGTACGCATGATAAACATTCCAAGTATGTAACTTGTAAAACATCAATAGTTTCATTGTAAACTTTAAGAATAAAAATGAAAATTAAACTTTGCATCGGCCAAAACTGTGTCATATGTACAATATACTATAATATGGTCATCTTAAACCAATATTAAATATTTTCCTATTAAGCTGTAAGCTCAAGGATAGAAATTGAATTCTACTTTGGTCAACACTTTTGTGTCTTGTGTGTCCTCCCATGCTTATAGTCACTTTTGTACTAATTGTTAGCAAGTCCCTCTTGACACATCAAAGTACAACACAAAACTACTAATGAATGACTAACAAGAGTGAAAAGAATTAAAGACTTTGAATTGTAATGCACTGTGGACGTGATTAATAGATCAATCACAGTACATAACTAAGGTAAGCATTTTCTCGTATATACAATGACATTTCAAGCCATAAACAAATAATGAACACTTCAACATACCTTTGACTATGCATATGAGGTTAATAAATTAATTATTGTGTGCCATATTCATAAATGGTATCAACAAATATCTTCCTTGTAGGTTTCAGAATAAGAGCAAGGTAAACTATTCACAAGACAATTAACTTTTCTGTAGGTAGGATTTAAATGCATTAATCTATCTGAGACCGATCAACTTTATGGATCGTGGATAAGCAAAACTATAAGCATACAGCTAAGGTTTCAATTAACTTCAAGAGGCTCAATGTATATATGTAGAAAAACTTCAACTCAAGATCTTAACAAATGGACTACTAACATAGTGAAACATTACTTGGTTTTCAGGTTCATTTACTAGATTTTTTTTTAAACTTCCTCAAAATTATTCATGTTACTAGAATCACAACTTAAGTTGACAATAAACAGAAGGTATACTTTCATATTTGCTTTCAATTAATTCTTTAACTAACACTTCAGTAGATGACTTAATATTTATATCAGGGTTTGGAGCTAACATTTCTCAGTACACTTAACACTATCATTTTGAGATTCCTCAGCAGTCTCAAGCAATTCAACATCTTAGACTTCAAGTAAAGCATCTGTTCAGAGAATACACTAATCTTAATCCTATATCAATATTTTTCATTTAAATATTCATTATTTTCATAGTCATTTTCTTTATGACATATCAATTCTTTCTTTTCAATATATGGAGCATTTTTCACTTCCATTTCAGTACACTTAATAGCTATGAACAGCTGTTAACATTTGTCTAACCTGTCATATCTTTTGATGACTACACAAAGACTTCCACATTAGCTAGTGGTTCATAAACATCATAACATAAAACTCCAGATTCCTGACAAACACACTAAATAAACCCCCATCATCTACCCATTTTCTTTTTCTGTACTTAAATCCACATAGTATTTTTATTCATAAATCTTTCAACATTTATTATTCATTGTAACTGTATTAACTGTAAACATGAATTCACTATTCGGTTCAAACTGTATTTCAGTATATGTACTTCTTAGCTCTTAAGTCCATTGGCCTATACACTGGCATAAGTAAAAAAAATTCTTATTGAAAAACCCCTCAACTAAGATGAAACTGCTGTCTCAGATTAAGTACAGTATTAGTATTTGGTATAAAGTTCTTTTGAACTGATGGTTAACATCCACCTACACATTTATATTTTCTCAAAAATTCCAACTGGTAATAAAGTTTATGCTTCACATATTTTAAGTTTCAATAAGCATATAGCAAAAATGTATATATCAAAAGGTATGTCTCAGCTGTTTTCATTTATCAGTGGCAATTAAAACATTTTATCAAAAAATCAAATATTTACACTGAAGAAAAACTTAAAGCCTAGAATTTTTTCTGCACTGTGAAAATGATTAATAGAAGTACACAGCACATGACTGGGGACCTGAACTGTTGTCAGCAGTTTCATAACTAAAGAGTAATTATGCCCCTAAGGTATTACATCAATACATAGTCTGATGCATCTCATTTTGTCTGTCATCAGGTAGAATAGGTAGTGGTACATTACTACTAGGTCCTAAATTAAATGCAAACACTTGGGTCTGGTTTGCCCAAGAACATACTTTACACCTTAGACTTTCCTTAAGCAACATAATTTCTGAAGTGTCATTCAAATCTGAATGAAAACAATCATTGTCCTGTGGCATAAAATAAACAGGATGAAATTTCTTTTTAGGCCTACCAGGTAACTTCACTACTGGTAAACTAATTACACTAGTACATCTAGGAATACTCAAAGTTTCAGTATGTGACTTTTCTGGAATTTCGTCTACACACTGTGGTAATTCTGTGACTGCACATTCACTTTCAACTTCTAGCTCAGGGTTATCTACAACAACGTTACATTCAGTTTCTACTTTCAAATCAGAATAATTAAGTTTGCTATTACATTCTTCAACATCGCGAATCTTTCCAGTTAACTCTGTTTTAGTATCCTGGCTCTGAGAATTTACATTACATGAACTGTCATCTATTTCTTCAACACTGTCACTCGTCTGTGAAACTTCTGCAGTAGCAGCTACCAAAACAGTTTTTTCTGCACAATCGAGTTTTGCACTAAGTTTTGTGTCTAAAATACATTGTTTTAATTCGGTCCCTGCTTCATTTGTTTTACAAATTTCAAATTTAACGGAGTTTGTTTGAGATTTTATGTCAGATATCATGGTTTTCATAGTTTCCATTTGTAATGAAAGTTTGGAGTTCATTTCTAATAAAAGTTCAAAGATTAATTTTCTTTCTATTTTCGCGTTTGCTGCCATATTACTAATCTGTTGTCCAGTCTCTTGTATATCACTAGAAAATGGGACCTGCTGCTTTCTTGTAATCGGTGTAGAACTCGCGATACCAGAACCTTCTACCCCACTGTCAAAGTCCGAAACTTGAGTACTATCATCTCCCTCCTTTCTTACTGTATCCATTTTAAAATAAGTTTTCAGTCCACATAAAACCCCTATCACTACACTGGCATAAGTAAAAAAAAAGTACTTAGCTCGTCACAAGGATGCGGCGATACAGGAATCTAGTAGTCCAAATTATTGCCATCTTCCTCCATTAAATTTCGACATCGTAGGTGTGGATAGTATTGTAGTCGAATTCTGCACTTTTATGATGGTTTTACTGCACATCCATCATATACATTATTTTCCTTGTATCCTGAAACACATTTTATATTAGCGAATACTCATTAAAATCGTTTGGTCACGTCACCACTTTTAACACTTTACATTAGTGAATACGCTTTTAAAATAATCCTGGTCACACGGCACCACATCTAACGTCCTTCACCTCTTTTCGGAATGACTCAAACTGAGCCCTAATATATTCCTGAATCACGGAAATGTTTATTAGTTCTCAGTCTATAACGAAATCATTCCACTGTAGGTGAAGTTGAACTTATCTTATATGCTGGCTGAAGTCCATTGCGTTGTGAGTTGTCTTCGGCATTCACTAAAGAAATTGATTTTACAGGATCTTTTTGTAAAGTAAAAGCATCTTAGTTGATATGGAAACGATTTTATTTCCACTTAAACATTGCACAATCAAGAAATGCAGCAGCAAGCCAACAGAGCTGCTTACAGGTTTCTGGCCACTCAACTAGTCAATAGCAGACTCTATCCCAGACTCTATAACCGACTGACTGTGACTCCACAAACAATCGTTTCTCTCCAACATCTCTCCACACAACCACGTAATAATATTGATGACAAAGTTTTGTAATTCACTATTAAACAATATTCTTTTACATTAAATATGCCAAAATACAGAAATTTAAACATTACATTTAAGCTACGACTATTTATGTCAATGTATGTATTTGTTTCACGAAATTTGTATTTAAATGTAGTGCACAAATTTAACGTCATCCTTTTGACTAGTGTTTACAGTCGTCAAATTATTTACATTATGTGTGTTTTCGAAATGCACATATATTTGTTTTGCCAATAGTGTGTAGGCGTACTATTATTGACACATGGAATTTTAATGTGTTTCGGTTTGCGGTCAAATTATGTATTAATATGGATTTGTATATGGTTGTCGTAGTTTTGTTAATTTCGAAGATAGTTTCTTAGTACCAAACGGATTATTAGTTTTAGTGCATGAAAAATTATCAGTATTTAGTTTAGGATCTAGTGATATATAAAATATGGTCTGCCCTAATTTATTTAAACAAAAGGTATATATGAAATCATGTTGTGTAATAGTTTATAACATGTAGCATTATTGTTTTCATACAAATTAGTATCATATAGGTTCAGCAATTTTCGAAACTAATTGTAATGCATTTTTAGTGTTTGCAGCTATTATTTACGAAAGTATAAAGAACTGAAAATTATGTAAAAGGTCAGCTAAAGTTATATTTAAATCAACGTACTATATTTTAAAAGCGTTTTACTAATAGTGTAAATAGAATTTCAAACAGAAGGCAAAAATGTAAAATATCACATGTCCGGTAATGAAGTTTTACTTTAGGTATCAGATATTTCGTGTTTCAATGTTGGCAACAGATTTTTAGGAGTTCGCAACATAGCAGAAACGTTACAATGTGATTACTTAAGCTGCTATTTTTATCAGTCAGTTTTTATCCTGCTGCATGTTCTGGATAAGGGTTGGCTCTTCCTTCATATTGTTGGCTCTTCCTTCAGCTCCCCAATGTTCCAGGAGAACAGCATTCTACAGGGTTCTGTGTTAAGTGTCTTCTTAATCTCCACCATGGTTTGGTGAGCTTTTTTGGACCACTTGTCACTCCTGTGCTGTATATCGACAATTTCTGGATATGCTACAGCTCCCACTCTGTAGCCTTGGCTGAATGCCAGCTCCAAGGTGTCATTCGGCAGGCTTCCGCATGGGCTCTCTCACGCGGTTTTCAGTTTTCCCCTTCTAAAAAGAGGGTAACACATTTCTGTCAACTGGAAGTTGTGGCACAGCACCATTTATTGGGCCTCCTTGTTGATAAAAAAATCTGTCTTGGCTGCCCCATATTCAGCAGTTGAAAATAAGCTTCATGTGGCAGCTTAATGCCGTCCATTTCCTAGCACACTTATCATGGGGTGCAGATTGTACTACACTCATTCATATCTATTGACAGTCTCCTTCCTGAAGCAGAAATCCCCGTCTTCAGACTAGGCGGAATCAGCTTTTGATGTCCTATGCCATTGCCATTTGACCGTTCCTTGGTCATCCCACATACCTCATTGTTTCTGAGGGTGACGGTTTTAGAACTCCTTATACTCGCCCTCGATTGGGTTTACCCGTCGGATTGCAGCTCCCTTCCATTTGCAGGGACTTCCATCTGCTGTCCCTTGATTGGATGGTGCCCTGGCCACAAATCTGGTTGGATCTGTACCAAGCTCCAAAAGCTTCAGTCTTCTCCACAATCTTCTGTCGTTTCTTGCACACAGTACTTGCAGAATTTCAGGGTGCCAAGGTTTTTTGATGGATCCACCTCTGCTGGTCATACAGGTATACATTTATGCCTCTCATTGGTATGGAATGCCATTCACTGCTAGAATCATGCAGTGTGTTTACAACAGAACTGATGGCTATTAGTAAGGCACTTCATTTTATGAAGCAAGTAGCCCGAACCGTGTTTTAATCTGTTCAGACTCAATGAGAAGCCTGCAGGCCTAGACCGATGCTACTCCTTCCATTCTTTGGTCATTGATATTCACAATCTCCTCACTGACCATCATTCTGCCAGCTCTGTTTCTTTTCTCTGGGTCACCAGTCATGTGAGTATCCTAGGAAATGAACAGGCTGACCAGTTGGCTAGAGCAGCCGTAACTTCCTGCTCCTTTCAGCACTGGTCATAGAGGACTGTAACAGCAACTGGCAGGCTACTGCCCCATCTAATAAGCTTCGCTCCATAAAGTAGACCACTGCAGCTTGGAGTTCTTCCTTACACCCTTCTCAGAGGCAATCCACTCTCCTTTGCCCTCTCCACATCAATCATTCCAGGTTGACCCATTATTGTATTTTGTTCAATGAGCATCCTCCTTATTGTGGTTGTGGAGCCCTACAATCTGTTGCTGATATCTTAGTGGAATGTCCGTTCCTCTTGGAGCTCTGTGCCAAATATGGAATTCCGCTCCCATTGCCCTCGGTTTTGGCGGATGATTCATGGATGGCTAACAGGATCCTTGGGTTTCTCTGTTAAATGGTTTTAACTCTCAGCTAGAAGATTTTATCTCTAATGCTTGGACAGAATGGGTGGGTTTATTGCTCTTCCTGCAATCAGCAGGGTTTGGAGCTCCCCCCTCCCCAAGATGTCTATTTCTCCTTTTGGTTTGTTTTTAACATTGTTCCTTTATTCCATTTTTAGCCTTCTGCTTCAGGAGCATAAACTGTTTGCCTGTACCTGCTTGTCATTAAGGAATGGGGGTTCTAGACCTGTAACTATGTGCATAGCAGAATTCTGCATTTTCTCTTAGTTTTAGTCCTGTTGAAATAATTGATTTTAACTCCCTTTTAGTTCCTCCATTTTCCAATCAGCATGTCCTTGCTCACATTTATTCAGAGGTAACAGGACTGATGACCACCTGTTTAGTCCCTCCTCCCATCAACCAACCAATCAAATCCCTGCCCATCTCTTTATTACTCTTATTACAAGAAAATGTAATGTGCTTTCACGCCTTTTGTTATGTAGATTGACATGATAAAGATCTATAACTGAAAATAATCATAAAGAAAAAAATCAAATAGCACTGGGCTATTTGTAGGTTGTTTCTGGATTAATTGAGAACTGTCAAACAAATTTTTTTTTTTTTTTTTTTTTTTTTTTTTAATATAAAAATTTATACATTTTATTCATGTTATTAAAAACAATTTGAAACCAAAGGTACACAAGGAATAAAATTTCACGGCTGTCATTACTCAAGCGTGTTCCTATCATGGCCGGCCGAGGGATTGAGGCACTCCACTCACGGTCCGCACGGCCACTACAGTCGGGGGTTCAAATCCCCCCTCGGGCATGGATATTTGTGCCGTCCTTAGTATAATGTAGTTGATAAGTAGTTTGTAAGTTTAGGGACTGATGACCCCATAGTTAAGTCCCATAAGCTTAACAAACATTTGAAAACTTTTACAACAGCAAATCAAGCAGGAAAATTATTTACAAATGCATTCTATGAAACATACATTTTATGAGATATGTGATTTTGAATTTTAATTTCATATTATAGATCTCAGTGGCATTTAAAGCAGAATACTTCTGTGAAATAAATCTGAAAGAATTAAATTACAGTACATGAAATTTAGTGAAACAGTTATTGTTCTTGTTAAGACACAGGTCCACATTACATTTTTTGCATTTAATAATGGTATAACCTTTGCAATTTTCATGTTTGCACCTCTGTGTTTTATCTAAATAAACAGGGCAGTGTCCGACCTGATTGAATCTGACATTTTTAGCTGGATAGTGTGAACCTGTCTTCTTCTTCTGTGCTGGTGGTTTCTCTACACATCTTGGCCTACCTCTCTTTGGCGTAGAGCTGGAACCAATTTTGAGCAAAGTTTCAGCCAGTTCAAACCTAAAATTTGCTAATTGGAGCCCCTTAGCTTGAGACACTGGCTTGCGGATGCTGTTAACTCTGCGGTACAAAATCCAGCTGTTGATTATGGCTACATCAATAAGATGGTAAAATATTCTAAAGTACCACTTCTTACTCCGCATTATGATTCTGTATCTGCCAATGAGACTGTCTAGGAGATCCACTCCTCCCATATGCTTATTATAAATTTGCACAATTTTTGGACACAATACAAAAATATATTCCTTCCTATTTCTATCATACCTCTTTACATTGCTTACAGGGTCACTTCCTAAAAAGGTGGATAACAACATAACTGTCTTGTTGTACTTCCAGATTACACTTGAGATCTCTGTTCCTATAAACTCAAGTATTTTACCCCTTTACTATTGGAGCAGAACCTCCACTCCTACTTGCAGTTGTAGTTCCTGCTGCAGCTACTGAGGTGTCCATTGACTGCCCAGCGCAATTAGAATCATTTGAAGACACTTTGGATTCAATAAATTCAAATTTTCACTGTGTGATTTCACGAATTTATTGCTGTTATTACATATTTCATCTTCATCACCACTGCCATCTTCACTTTCACTCAGAACTGGTATTGAAAACCAAATTTCTGTTGTCAACTCCTTCAACCATCCATCATCCACAAAATAAACTTTTTCAGCACTCCCGATACCATATTTTACAAAAGAAACAGCACTAGTTCACAGAAATGGCAGAAATTTCGTCAGCACTGAGTGCAAGCTTCCTAAGCAAGTACGCAACAATACTATAACTGAGTGCATAGTGTTGCCAAACGGCAACACATAACTTTCTTTACACAGAAACTTTCTTTCAAGGAAAATATTGGTATCTAACATGGTTTTTACTCCTATTAGATGTTTGTAACATTATAAAAATTTTTTACTTGACAGGAGTCGTATCATTTTTTAATTACATTACGCAATCTAAGGCCCAACAGTGAGTAAAATCCACTGGAGCACTCTTTGTTGCATTTCTCCTCAATTCATGACTGCGCTGTCATCTATGGAGGAAACGATCAACTAAATGCTTAGAACAGACTTCAATGTATTCAATATGCACAGTGTTGCCATCTGGCAACAAGAAGTACGCCTGATAAATGAAACAAAAACTTGTGTTGCCAAACGGCAACACAACACCATGCAGTGTAGGTAAGTGGTAATACACAGTTGTAAGGAAGACATGGATACAGGATAATGGGTGGGGAAAGAAGGGGAGGGGGAGAGATGTTAGGCATAGGGTGCAGGAATGGGAAGTTATCTTAGGTTGAGGCCAGGATGGTTGAGGGACCGTAGGATGTGTCAAAGGGACAACTCCCATCTGCGCAGTTCAGAAGACCTGGTGGTGGAGGGGAGGATCCAGATGGCTCAGATAGTGAAGGAGCCATTGATATTCAGAGTGCTGTGCTGGATTTCAATGGCTTGTATTATTCGTTCCTAACTTTATTTTTCCTTTTTTGCAAAGTTTATTTTTTACTTTTTTGCTAAGTTTATTTTTTCCTTTTTTCCTCAACTTTATTTTTCCTATTTTTATTTTTCCTTATTATTCTTATCATTTCAAATCCTCCCCATCCTCCACGCACACTCCTCTACACCTCCCCTTTATGCTTTCCCGCCTCTTCCCTTCCTGTATCCATTACTGCAATACAAATTTCCGCCTTCAAAATCCATCTTGCAATTCGGAACTTTCCATTCCCACCTTTACCCAGCATCCTTCCCTCTCCACTCTCCACCTCACTCACAGTCTAGCTTGTGTGGCTGCAGTGACCAGACATGATAGTTGTGTGTGTATAGTTGTCTGAATGATTGCGCGAATCTATGTGTTTCTGTTTCTGATGAAAGCCATGGCCGAAAATTTAAAGTTGCGTGGATGTGATTATCTATTTTTTTCTGTCAGCAGCTCAGTGAGCCTCTTTACAGTGAGTTGTTACCTACACTCCGTTATTGATATTCCTATCTGATTATCCATTGTTAAAGTAACCTAGTAACCTCATTGACCATACTATTCATGTATATCTTGACCTGCAAGAAATTCCTCCAGTAATGTAATTGGATGGAGATACTGACTATTACCTATAAATAGGCTATAATGCCCAACATCAGCTCTGAAGATCCATGTATATGACTAGAGTATTTCATCTACGTATCTCCAGCTGTAAACAATATTCTTCTTTCGATAAAAAAAAAAAAAAAAAAAAAAAAAATGTGTATCTTTGTATGGAAAGCAAACATCCTGTCTTCCCAACATAGTATGTCACTGGTCTGCTACCATTGTCTACATATACATTTGTATGACAGTTCTGCAATTCACACTTAACTGCCAGATAGAAGGTTTATCAAACCACTTTGGACTACCGCTATTTCTCTACCAGTGCACTTTGAAATATCTGGGGAAACAAACACCTGAACCTTTGTATTTGATCTCTGATTGCTCTTATTTTGTTAATTATGACAATTTCTCACTGTATAGGTGCATGACAGTGACAGGAAAGGGGAAGGGAGAGGTTAGGTTGTGTTTAGATACCAGAAGGGTAAGAGGATGAATGTGGCTAGGCAGATTTACCAAATATAGTCACCACTTGCTGGAGAATTACATTTATTACCATATCAAACAAAGGCACAAAGTATCTGGACAAGTAAGCAGAAATATTAAGTGGAATTCAAAAATCACACTTAAGAATAACTTCAAACAATTTCTATTGAATCAACATAGCAGAAAATGAGCTACCGGTAATTACACAGGCAAAGGAATAATGGCGCCAATCACAGATTTATAGAGCTTTTTAACTGATAGGTTCTCAAATAACGACATAAATTCCATAACTTTCACAAAATAAATATCTCAAAATAGTGGAGTAACTTAATCAGGTTCACAATCTCAATAAATTAACCTTGCATAAAATCAACCGAATCTTAAAAAGGGCAGGTTTCTATAAGGTTCACAAACCACGAAATAGTAAGTATTGTTAAATAAGGTTCACAACTGCAATTAATTAAAACACGCAAGGAACAGTGGCACTTATCACAGAATTGAGGCAGCTTGATACACAGATTCTTAAATGGTGCAGATGTACAACTAGATTAGATAAGGTGCATTAAATCTAATAATGTTTTCCCCTCCTCTTTTTTTTAAACACAGTCTCATCTGATGATGATATGAGAATTACTCATCTATAATGAAAGCTGTATTGTCATGACCTTTTGTAATTTCAATGGCTTCCATACCTTCAAATCAGACAGTACTTGAGAGTATTTAAAATGGATAAAATCTATAGTGCATCAGACAGAACCAGCTTCAAAACAGTTCAGTGATTACTTATTATGCAGATTTTAATAATACATGTTTTAAAACAACTTGGCAAATAAAGGAATAAGTTATCAAAAGGTAAACACATGTATCCTGACAAAGATCAAAACCTTCAGACACCATGCACCATGTTACTTGAAGCAGGAATGGCTCATTAAGTAAGAACCTCAACTGAAATATAAACGGCTCAGCAGTGATGACAGGACTGGCAGGATAGGTAAGGATCACTGAAGGACAGACAGGATATAAATCAAAAGGAAAAGGTACCTGAACGACGACTGCCAAAAATACAACTACGGGTGGGCAGGAACAGCACGCAGAGGGAAAAATGCACTGCCTGCAATAATGCCTCTCTCGCAAGCAGGCACACTCAAGATAAATTCCCCAGAAACGCTCAGCAAATGTTGATATTAAATAATCATCAGATTTAAACAGCAGCAAGGTACAATCTCTCTTACCATAAGCAACCGATAGCCAAATATTCAGGCCATCAACACAAATAGACCAATCACAAACATTAGGCAATGTGAGCTGCTGTGGTTCAATCCACAACCCTACTCAGTGAGACAGACACTTTAAAACCACAATAATCACTGAGTGAACCATAAAATAGCTAGATAACAAGAAACAACATTCAGGCCTTAGGGTGGCAGGTCCCGAAATGCATAGATGTGACAACAAGTACAATGAAGTCACCATCAAGCAATACTTTTTTCGAAAGTGATGATGTCATGCAGTCACTTCACACATGCCATCAGTTACAGAAATTCCACTCAGTGATGATGTAATAGGCATTGAACACAACAGAACAGGACAAAATTACAAGTACAGAAGATGAAAATTTACTTCAGGGGTGACTAATATCAACTAAAAACTTCACTTATGATGTGCACATACAAGGCCACAGCTGATAGTCACTACTGAAGGTCCGCAGAGCCCAACCCCTGGCATGCAACAAACTGTCACAAAAACACCATCAACAACAACAACAAATGATCTGGGCGGCTCACTTCCCAGACAGTGACCAGCTGTCTACTTCCTCGATCGGAGCCGTAATCACTGAACCTCGTGCGCGTGCCGCCAGATGTCGCCAATCGTGGCAAAGAGTGCTGGCTGTGAGAAAGTGACAAACAAAAACTAGCTGCATCACCCGCACTGAAGTAACCAAGAGATATTGATAAGGGAAGTACGAGCAACTGAAAACTGGCGCCAGTGCATAGCAGAGGGGAAACAACGAAAACCGAGCCAGTACAGCTCAGACAGTTCACAGTATTAGTGTGTTTGAAAACAATGTGCACGATAATGTGATTCTTCAGAGACCCATATCTTGAGTTATTTTATCACAGAGATAAGGGTGTAAAGTGTTTTGGATAGCCCCTAGGCTAGTGATCATTTATATACCTATCAGAACAATTGGCACACTGTAGGTAAGTCACAGTGCAAGTTCATAATTTAAACATTACCTCCTGTGGCCTAGCAAAATTGAGCAAATCAGCTGGTGTTTCTGCACTGAGTTGAGGTACTAAAAGAGCCAACGCAGTGAGAGATAACATTTCACCTGCTACAAAATTTTAAGAAATTTATGTGGTAAAACAAATTTGCTTTTTCCATATCTTAAAGTTTGATTTTTTAACTCAATAGGGGATGATTTCTTTTTTTTTTTTTTTTTTTTTTTTTTTTTTTTTTTTTTAGTTATTCATTACAGTTATTTTACAGTATTAAATTATGCTAAGTACTGTAACACATTTTGTAGAAATAAATCCACATGCATAAAAATTGCATATGGTTTATTTTAGCTTGCACATAGTAACAAATGCAGTTTGCTGGAGAGAAAAAAAAATTGTTTTAAAATGAGATCACTACTGTACCTCATTACATTCTTGAGATATTTGGTTTCATATCCATTGGGGAAAATCTGCACAGTTAACCCACTGCTGTGGACGTTGGGAAATACTTATAATTCCATTTTAACAAAACTAGTCAGTGAATAAATTTAGACATCTCTCAATAAATGACACTTATTGTTATTCATCATACTCTAAATATAAAAGGGGAATCATATAAAGAAATTGTCAAATCTTTACGATCTGCATCATTTGTTTTGATAAGCGGCCAATCCTGTTTCAGCTAGGAAAAGAAGAGAACCAGCGGAGAAAGGCTAAAGCCAGAGCACAAGAAAGGCAAATATGTTCCTCCATAAGGAGAAGTGGGGAATGTTGTTTTAGTCCTCGTTTCATCCTATTCACAAAAAATTTTGGCATGAAAACAATATAATGCTTTTATTGCTTTTTGTGTTAAAAGGGAATAACAGAGGGAGGGCAGAACCAGTGGGAGAAAAAGAGGGAGTTCCCAGTCACAGTGAGAGAGAGACATTGACAGTGAAAAAATAAATGGGTGCAGGTATTAGCAGGGGGAGCAAGAGAGGAAGGAGACAGTGCGATGAGCAGGCAGACACAGTGGGTGTGGCAAAGACAGTGGGTAAGAGAGGCCGGGAGCAAAGACTGAAGGCAGGGACAGTGACAGTGGGAGAAAGTGTGGACTACAGGGAGGGGACGTGAGAGGCCAAGCGAAAAGATGTGGCACATTCTGCACAAATACAGTGGCGTGTGAAATGTCTGGAATGAGGCAGGTGGATATCCACCTTTCTGACCAAGTCTTTTAAATGAGTACACATTTGACTTTTTTGTGCTCTGACAGAGGCATTTTTAGCTGGTGTTAATTGTACTACAGTATTCAAAATATAAAAGAAAATCAGAGAAAGGAAAAAAGAACTAGTTATCAGCAGGAGTAAAAGCACTAATAAATTGGGAGACTTTACTTTGCTATGTAACAGTTTTTACCATGATTATAACTTAAACATAGGTTGAAATAAAAGGTTTCCGCTTGGTAGGCGATGTGAGATGTTTCATTTATTACACTTCAAAATATATCGATTTCGTCCCTATGATGGGACATCATCAGTGCAGAATTGCAAGTCATGATGACCTATGTGCTCTGCTTAAAACATTTTTACCAGTCATGTCATAAAAAACATTTAAATGGTCACAAGAATTCTTGTGACTTGTACCGGCAAGACCTTTTAAATGTTTTTTGTGACATGACTGATAAAAATGTTTTAAGCAGAGCACATAGGTCATCATGACTTGCAATTCCGCACTGATGATGTCCCATCATAGGGATGAAATCGATGTGTTTTGAAGTGCAATAAAAGAAACATCTCACATCGCCTACCAAGCGGAAACCTTTTATTTCATTATAATTCTGTGGTGGGCTGGCACAAAATGGAATCTAGTTAAACATAGGTGATATAAATCTCTTTTAAGTCTGTTTTCTATATATTTCATAGTGTAAATTGAATTACCCCAAGTCATTCTTACTAAAATGAAATTAAGGAAGTTTAATTTTTTTCTTTTTCTTCTCTGTGTACAGATGTAAGTGTACGATGTTCTTCTTGTATATTGCAGGTGAGCAGGAAGCGCATTTATGTGGATTTGCCAGACCCCTTGCGTGACCAGGTACTGAACTCCACCACTCCGGACTCGAGCGGCAGCCGCGTTGGTAGCATTGTCCCTCTTATTCTCTTTCCATTCACTCTTGCTTTGTGGAGACTTCAGTAACTCATTTATAGGCATTTTTGAAATGTTTAAGGATTTCCAGTAAGAGGGCCTTTGAGTCAATGTTATTTTTAAAATTTTCTGCTCGAATGTTGCTTCTTGCTGAATTTTTTGTAATTTGTGAACCACTTGTTATGGATAGTATTAAATTTATCCCATGATTGAGGTCAAACCTTTTTGTGTGATATCAAATGTGTAATATTTACAATCATTAATGCAATTCCTCTATGTTTAGAGCTTATAGGAAGTATGTTAGAAGTATTTATAGTATAAACATTCCCCTTGTATCAATTAAGCTGTTTCCAGAGTTTTGTTATAAAAAAGGAATGAAGTAAACTTTTTTGTGACTGTGATCTTAGAGTCTTTTGTGTTTAATCAGTGTGCACATTTTCTAATATGAAAGTTGGTTTACCAAGGATGGAACAGAAAATGAGTGTGCACTGATAATATTAGGACATGTATAACAAGAGTTTTGATATGTTTTATAACTATACTAATTTACTGTTTCATTGAATGCAACTGACTATCTCTGTTTGCCTAGATTGAGGCTGCTGTTGTATGGTTCTTTTATTTCCTACACAATAATAGACACTTTACATTCAGCAATATAAACAATAAAATTTTTGTTTCTTAACTTCCCAAAGTTTTAAATGTGGTAATTATATAATATAGTCAAGGTTTGTTTAGATATGCTTTCAGCTGTGTTCACGAATGTGTAGTGAGAGAAATTTGGAGCTCTGTACTGATTGTACAAACTGTAATAGACACTTGATGCAGAGTTTACCAGACACGACACTTTCCTCATACAGCGTAACATTTTCACTGCACAGCACTGACAGCAATTACATTGATAAAATGGAAATATGTTAATTTTTCATAATATTTGTCATATACTATACTACTGAAAGAGTTATTAATTGTGATATGAAGAAATTGGTGTACAAAAAAATTATAATTATATTGTAAATGTTCCTTTCTATGGCCAGTACATAAAATATAAATACATATTTTTCAGTTCTGTCCACTTTTTTTATTTTGGTACTAAAGTCTTGCATAGTTAAAGTTCTTTCTTAACAAAATCGAAAATATCCTCAATAAAGCAGTATATGAGATTGTTTTTCTAGTAAGCACCATGAATATGCTTTATAGATACAAGAATAACAAAAGTCTCGTATCTTCAAGAAAAAATTAATTAACAATGTGAAACTGCTTATATATTTTATCAAGAATACACAATATGAATTGAACAGTTTTCTAAATAAATATATATATTAAATATATCTAAGTGCAGTGCAATGCATATAATTTAGTGAATGTTTTAATTTTATTCAACAGGAGATACATCCTAACAGCAACAACAACAAAATTTCAACAGTATACTAAATAACAGAGATATATATGCTGTACAAACATAGATATCAATGTTATTATCAAACAGTAAATGTGTACAAAGAAACTATTAAGTGTAAGTTCATTGTTTTTTTCCCAGTTAATATAGGTACTCATTGTATCTACATTGCACTAGTAGAAGAATAAATAGAGATGGAGAATGAATACAGAATTCTTATGCTGTGGGATACTGGGAAAATGAATGATATGACACATAAAAGTAAGCTGTTCTCATAAAAACAAAAAATACAGCTACTTTCATATTTGTCTATTTGAAAGAGCTTTTCAACCTGTTTCCACACCAAAATGTTTGTGTTCATGGACCCATATAAATTTTTTGACAAAAAGGATGTTTAATAACACCTATGAGCAAAAATCTAAATGCCATAATCAAAGGATTCGGTATAGCCATGTTACTAAAAATAATTAAGTTCATGTTCATTGATACATTCTTCTCTATACCAAAGATACACTACCAGTATGTGATATCAAAGAAATTAATTAAAGATGGTAATGAATTCCCTTAAGAAAGTGTTTTTCAACCTATCTGAACCTGTGATCCCCTTTCCGAGTAAATATGTCCAGCGACTTCCGAGGTCTGTAATAAAACTATGTCACTGATTCAAAATGCAAAGTATTTTATTTTCTTACTTTCTAATATCTGCACAGCCATTCATGTCTGTTAAACAAATCAAAACTGAAAAAAATACTTTCTGTCTATAAGTATTTGATGTATGGTTTTGCAATTACGAATAATAAATCTCAATAT
This sequence comes from Locusta migratoria, assembly GCA_026315105.1. Classification (NCBI taxonomy): domain Eukaryota; kingdom Metazoa; phylum Arthropoda; class Insecta; order Orthoptera; family Acrididae; genus Locusta; species Locusta migratoria. The sequence continues at coordinate 395,293,556 of CM048750.1, read as the reverse complement.
TTAATTTGTGGTGACATATTATGTGTCAATATGAAACCATCAAAGCTGATGCATCACTTCCTAATATTTCAAGGTGGCTCATAAACTTAGGATTTCTTTGAAAGGATACTGAAAACCCTTAACCAGCAGCAAACTACTATGATCCAGTAATAAAATGTTATTGTTACAAGTTCATTAAAAATAACACTGCACTCCAAATCATTACAGCCGCAAGCTACTATAATCCATTAATAAATGGTATTGTCATGTATTGATTAAAAGTAATATGAAGTTAGTGATTATTTGTTTTTCTGACATATCGATATTTGAACATGTGACAAAGTCTTACAAGAAGATTGCAACCATTGTAAACAACTTTAGCAGTACTGCACAAACACTGTTAAGTCACTTAATTAACAAAAGTGGAATAGTGGCTTCAGTTTTTCTCATTTTGTTGGCCCACCATTAAAAATCAACACTGCTGTATGTACATCTTTTACCTGTGAGACTTTTGATGTCTGCCACCCAAAACGTGTCACAACAAAGAAACTTCTCCACCTACAGATGACACATTAAGTAAGCGACTTTAATGAAAACCTCTCACTACCATGTTGAACTTCTGCCATGGTAGCTGAACATCACAAAGCATAGATTTACTATCAAACATCCTGTTACAGCATCTTCCTGCGACCGCGACTCCCCCGAGCAAGACTTTGTGAACACCCAGGTGGTCGTGACCCACAGGTTAAAAAACAATGCCTTAAGATATTGTGATCTTCATGTTCCAACAATGTAGTCTACTAAACTGCGATTTTTAATTTTTTGGTTGTTTCATGAATGTAACTTTGTTTACTTTTTGTTAAACATCAAACTTGCTAAAACTAAGGTAAAAAAATTATTTTCACAATATGTAGTATCAATTTGTAAATACCAGCTTGGTATGCTAACATGTATAGGCAGAGATCCAGAAGAATATTCTTCTATATGTATTATAATAAGTGGCCCCACTTCATCGTTTATATATCACACAGTTCTTGGAAGTACTGGCACTGTATTGAACTCTTCCATAATTATATGTATGTATTTATTCCCAACAATATAACAATGCTTGTTCAAAGTTCTGAGCCTTTTCTCTGCATGAAAAGCACTTTAGCTCATCATTGAAAACAACTGTAATATTATATATTCTTGTTGGGGTACAAGAATGAATAAGTCAACCAATGAAGAATTAGGTATTTGTATTATGCAGTTGTCAAAAAACACAAATTTTATGTGGTAATGATTAGAAACTAATGAAAGTGATTGCTAGGAAAAAAGAATATTGACAAGATTGGTATTGATCATGAAGATAAAATAGATTTACAATGAAATGTTTCTCTTAAAATATTCGAAACAAATTGATAGTACAAAGTAAACAAGAGATTTATTTTGTTTGCTTTGTTAACTCTTGCCGTGTGCAGTCAATATATCTAAATCTAACGTTCTTTCGATATGCTACTTTGTTACTAACAGGGTATGGTACCACAAACAAATGCTGTAATGTACATATATGTTTTGTCATTATATAATATAAATCAGAATTATTATGACCAATTTGACAAAGTTAGTTCATATAATGAAAAGGTGGAAATATACAAAGTACACCTGGAATGATTTATTGAGCATTAAATGTTCTTAGATTAATCTTTTTTTTCCAACAGCTTTTGTGTTATATCAGTCATAATAGGATATTGTCCTTGTAATATGGAGGGAAACTTGAAAATGTTATTTTGATAAAAAATATTCTTTGTTTTGTGGTAAATATCAAAAAGATTAAAACATGTAAAAAATTTATTAATTGCATTCTCTTAAACATTTCTTCATTGACAAAGAAAATGTTTTCTTGTTTACAGATGACTGTAATTTTACTGTGTTCTCATTTTTAGCTTTGTAGCAACAGTTACATGTTTCATTGTGGGTGGCTGTATTTCTGAAGATTTGTGCTGCATTTTCTTATTTGGATGAGAAATCCTCTCATCTTCTGACACAGTGTGCCCTGCATTTGTAGACTATCTTATACAATTTATGTGATCCCTAACATGTTTATTGTTGTTGTCGATGTACTTTGCCATATTTTAAAAAACAATAAATAAGAAAAAAGTGATACTAAGTCTGTATAAATTGGTTTGTTAGAATTCATAGTCATAGGCAAAAATATATTAAAGTTTTATGCAGCAGATTTCGATAACCTTGTCTGTGTTGTAGATATGTCACTTTGCCGTCTTTTTATAACACAACAATTTTTTTTTTTTTTTTTTTTTTTTTTTTTTTTTTTTGAAAAACTTCAAACTGTTTCATAAAAGTTATGGTAACTTACAAGAAGTATTTTACATGTCTAACCATTGTGCTGCATGTTTATTTCTTAAATTATTCCACTCACAATATTATACAATTGCATTCAGAATGTTTGTGGGAATGTATTTGATTTGTAATCCAGCAAAAATGTTTGTGTATAAACAAGTGAAAGTAGTTATGTTGCATACTCAGGTCAAAAACTGTTTAAAGAAAAACAGTTTTAACCTGAATTTGCAACATAAGTACTTTCACTTGTTTATACTGGTATATATTTGCACACTTAGAGTATATGTCAAGCATGTTGGAGATTAAAGAAGATCTCCAAAATGCTTAACATAAACTTTAAATGTGCAATATATAACAGTATAATTAAAATTATCATTTATAGTCTGTCATTGGCAACAGGAATTCACTGAAGTTTTCATTGGTTCATAGTTTACATTTAGTTACGAAAAAAATAACCAAAGACCTGCTAATACCTGACCAAATTTTAGCTCCATGATCAGTTAGTTTTTGTTTTGTTTAATTATACAGATGCTACCATAAAATAGGAATATTTGCTGAATGACCATTAAGCTCTGGACATGTTATCAACATTAAGATGGAATTGTCACATGATATTAGAAGAAACCTGCTGTTTGCTGTTCACACTTTACGTGATCTCTGAGTGGAGGATGCTGACAGCAGAAGTTTACAATTGGCTCGTAGCCCACTGGTTGCTGAAACAACCCCTACCTGGTCTTTGTAGAGCAGCCACTTGACTTCTTATAAGAGAGATGAACATTTAATGGATAAACACATTATGCAAGTGGCAAAAAAGGTGATGGGGAGTCGTTAGAATAACCAAGTGCAGCCTCTTCGATTATTTTTGTAAATAAAGTTGAGTATAAATAAGCACAACATCAGATATTGACCAATTTTATATTCAAACTGCTACCTACTGTCTTTTTCTTAATTTGTAGCTATGGTTGGCAATGAGGATAAACATTCTAGAGCAACATAATGTCAGCTGACTAACACCAATCACAGAAGGGTCAAGATAGGCAATCAGTAGAGTAGGCCCAACATCATGTGACAGTTCCAGCTTAATGTTTAGAACACAACATCTGTTTTGCACACCTGAACACTCACTGAAATTTTTTCCTGAGTGTCAAACAATTTATTTTGCTTCCTTCTGGTGGTTGTATATGAATGTGAAGAGATATTATTTAAATGCCCAGGGACAATTGCTTCTAATAAGTACTTTACAGTGAGGTTCAATTAGGAAAATAATTCCAAATATTTATATTTCAAAGCACCTAGTCACATGTTATAATACACAACAGATAAAACAAGGAAAATGTGTAGCAGAAATTGATCAGAGTTGTTATGCTAAAAGTAACGAAGAGATCAAAGATCAACCTAGCAGAAAAGAAATGTATAGTTAATTGAACTAATCACAAGGCTAAAATGAGTTGTTGGCAGTATATCATGCAGGAGGGACAACTTTAAAATTGTTGAAAATGTTTATGACATCAGTATTGAAAAATAGAGATGACATGCTAAACATCTTTACTAGCTAAGTCTTGAGGAAAATGACTGTATTGAGTATGTAAAAATACTTTATTTAAAAGATTTCAAGATTAACTGATATTCTATGAGAGTTATGTAATACTTCTGCAATAAAATATTGTCATTCAAAAACATATAATGAGGACTACCGTGTTTTTATCATACAGTTTGTTTCCTTTCATGCCACTAGGTGTCAGTGTACTACTTCACAAATTTTTGGTGGAAGAATTAGTTCTATTGGCATTACTTTAAGGATTATCCAAGCAGAGTAGACATTTTATCATTCTGTGGTGAAAGATCAGTTTGAAAACTAAAGTAAATCATGGTAATGTGGGATCAGAAGTTTACTTAATCTTTTAAATGCTGTGAAATTGTGGTAACTAGTTGTTTATGTCAGATGCACTATTTTTCATATGTGTTAAAAGTACCCAATAAATAATAATAATGGAAATTTCCTGCATTTTTCTTAGACTACTCTAATACTAGAGCTTTTACCATTGTGGGAATATCATAAATTAGAGATGGTAAAAATATCACAGTTACTTAAACTGCTCAGATGCAGCTACCTGGAAATTTATGTACTTGGCTCAGTTTGGTCAGTGGTACAACATGTAAGTGCTATTTCATGGTATAATAAATATTTGCATTTATTTTGAGATGCCCAAATCCATTATAAATTACTGTAATTTTGCTCCAAGTATCCTAATAAAAAGTGATGGATAAAGATATACTGTACGTTACCAGATGGCTAGAAAATTAATTTCAGTTGATGTTTTCAGACAAAGCCAATCATATATGCTGCTTTGCCAAAAGTGAACCACAAGCTATAAAACAACACAAAAAAGTATTAGTGCCTATTGCATACAATAACAATATTTCTCCATTAGTGTCTGGGTTTCTTATGACTTATTATTAGAGAACCTAATCTCTTCATGGGTAACTATCAATCCTTTAATATTATTGCTTTACAGCTCTCTGCATTTCTTTTTCTGCACTACTTTACTCGATTGTTCAGTATCTAGGTCTATATCTCATCAAATGCTGCCAGGAGAGTCAACTTGCATAATTATTACTTCTTGGCTCATGGTTCTTGGTGTATATCTATGTGTTAATCTCCACCTTGCAACCTCTGTTTTATCCTTATATACTGTTGTAATCAAATTTCATGCTTTTGATACAATATCAGTAATTGTTAAGGTGTATTTCATAAAATTAATTAGATTTTACCAAAAATAATCAGGTAGCTTGCACGAGCTCGTATCGCTAGGTCATGTTGCACATCAGTACATTCCAAACTCATCATATATTGATTATCTTCTTTTATATTTTATTTATTAAATCAAAGTTCTTTTTGTTCCCTGCATTTAAGCACATTATGAGCCTCATTTTGGTGGAGTTGCCAAGTGCTCTAAGACACCTTGCTATGGAATGCACAGTTACTTGCCTTTGGAGGTTAAGTCCTCCCTCGTGTGTGTGTGTGTGTGTGTGTGTGTGTGTGTGTGTGTGTGTGTGTGTGTGTGTGTGTTTGTTGTCCTAGTGATTAATAATTGCAGCAATTAACTCTCTTAGATTTACAAACATTTGAACATTTTTGAACAGTGTCTTGATTTAGCCACCTGGAAGCATCTAGCACCTTGTAGTGTTAATGGGAGAGTTTTTTAATGTTATTGAATGTTCTTAGTGTGAACGACCCTGAAGTCAGTATTTTGTCACTAGTCAGGATTACGGTTGAATCGTCATCTTGTCTTCTTTCTTCCCTATATGAAGAAATGCCATAAGAGGTCCAGCAAGTCTGTACCCCAAGCATTTAGTTTTAGTCTTCTTTACCTAAATAAAACATCAGGCTTTCTTCTCCAAAAATTGTTTCAGCATGAGAAAATAGAGAGAGACGCCTACTTTTGAAATAATTGTCTTGAACTCGAGGTTTAATGTTCAACAAATATTTATTCTCTCCTGTAACTACACAGAGGTACTTCCATAGTTATCACAGAAGCTGATACAATATGAATGACCATCAATCTTCTCACACATTTTCAGATAATAATCTTTAACAATGACAAACAAAGAACATATATTAACTTCATCAAGGAATAAATAAAGTCTCTGTTTAGTAGTCCATGGAAACTTCAGCTCGCTACAGCAAGTGAAACCCATTCATTATTTAACTGAAAAGTAAAATAAAAATAAAAATAAAAATAAAAAATAAAAAAAATCGGAAAGAAATATCTGACTGCTAATATTTCCTACATAAATATATTTGACATTCTTATGTCGGGTCATAGGTTTGCAGTGCAACTCGTTACACTACATACCCCTCACCTTAGACATAAGATGGCAAATAACTACTTATATCTTTACTTAATATCCAGTATACATTACTAATGTTCTTTTACAAGCTTTTTGTTATTAATATTGGTATTTAACATTGATTTCTTTAAGATATGTATATAAAGTTGTATTTTACTTTCATTATTTACAATTTCATTTGATATGAGTAATATCAAAATTCCTAACAGGAAAAATATACGTAAAAAATAGATGAAGTCCACTTACCAGGCAAAGGAGCACAGGCAGTGATAGCAACAAATGCAAATAAACACACAGACACACACACACACACACACACACACACACACACACACAAACGCAAGCTTTCGCAGCCTAGCTGCTTCATCAGGCAGAAGGGAAGGAGAGGGAAAAGGAAATGATGAGGGTTTTAAGGGAGTGGGTAAGGAGTCATTCCAATCCCAGGACAGGAAAGACTTACCTTGGGGGGAAAAAAGGAGGGTAAACAAATAGACACACACCCACACATTTACACAGATGCAAGTACACTTAGGAAGACATACTGTAGAACTGTAGAAACTGTAGAAACTCACTTAAAACCACCCAATTTGGAAATTAAGAGTAACCTTACAAATTCAGAGACAAGGCAAAGATCCTATTTTGGGACTCCACTAGCAAGAATTAAAAAATGACAGCAAGACTCTACTTGACTGCCCCTTCTTTATGGCTGTTCCAAAACCCGATTAGGCCCTTTCAGTAGGTACCTAACCATGAGTAGTAGCCTCTCCTGTGGGCCTACTTACTCACTCTCCACAATACACTACCTACATCTTTACTAGGGACTCCTTAGGTTTCACCCTTCTCATTCTTATTCAGGATTACTCTAATTCCTGTAAACTCTTTTTCTTAACTATGACCTTTTTCCATTGGTGTCCATATATTTCCATTCTAATTGGTCATGCTTCTATCCCTTGTACCAAGTAGATGTACTGTCAAGCACAGCATTTTCATGTTGACATAAATACCCACCTTCTTTCTCCAATTCCACTTTTTACACTATCTACTAAGTAGAATAACTATAGTCTAATTCCATTCCCCACTATATATAATACCCATCTGTATGTGTGAGTCTTAATTGTACTGTTGTTATTAAGTGTAAATTTGTAAGGTGTAAATAAGAAATGATTGTGTATATGTAGTGATCACAATCTGAATCTCAGGCAAATCCTCTCAGGAGTATACAATGAGGGTTGTAGTCAAGAAGAAAAAACTTGACACAGAAAAGAAGAGTCTTAGCAATAAAGACATATGAAAAATGAAAAAGGAGACTAAAAGGCAGGTGCTCTATAAAATAGTAGTAAGAAAGGAAGAAGACTAGTAATTGGAGCTGAAGAAAGAAAGAAGATAGCCCGAAAGACAGGAAACCCTTCCCTCCCCCCACTCCCCTGGAACCCCTAGTTCTTTCCATACATCACTTTGGTACCAGAGGGCAAAAGATGGCAGGCTAGATGTGAGCCGCCCCACTACAGAACGGACACCATAGCTTCACGTCTAGAACCCCTCGAAGAGAAACTCCAATCCCTACTATTGTAATGCATGATGAGTCTTCAGTATTGCGTGTTTGTGCAGTGTGCGTGTGAGTAAAACATGTACGTGTAAGTGTGTGTGTGTAGAAGTGTACCTAAAGACCAACCCATATCAAATATATACAAAGCCACCCCTTTGATTTGTATTCTTCATAAAATGTACAAAATTTCCAAGACCATATAAATACTATACGAACTTAATGGTATAACATACCGTCATTACTACTTGTAGGCTATAATGGAAGTAAATCATAGCCTAGCATTTTATTAGACACATTTTGTTTGTTACTCAGCATTCACTCCAGTAAGAATTATTTTCACTTCCCAGTAAGTATGTAATCTCATTGATCACATAATGTCAAAATCAGTATTTGTCACCATCAGTGTAAATGTCAAGACAAACAAACTATGAACTTTCGTCTAAGTTAAAGTCATATTTCTACACATAGTAAAATTGACTTATTATGGTTTCATATTATTCATTTGCATTATAAAATTTGTAGCATTCCTTTTATTTACCTTGGATTACTATTTATATACTCACAGCCAGAACCATATCACTTATGTTGACTGATTAAAATTGGTATCACAAATGACTTTCTACACTCAAATATTGTATATTCACATTACTATGGTAATAAAATAATCTGATAAAAGTAATTAATACATCTAAGGTGTTATAGACATATTATTTCTTATGTATTTTCCAAGCGTCAAATTTTACTTACTGTTCAGCCACAGTTGGCAACACTACCGTTCTATGGCTCTCGATATACTGAAGCATAGTTTGTGTTTTTCTTTTTGACTGCTTAGTCGTACTGACTAAGAATGATAGTTAAAGGAATGTTATATAGTTAAATAGGATATTAATCAGCCTGAGGGGAAGGGATTATTTTCTCTCTCTCTCTCTCTCTCTCTCTCTTTGAAGTTAAATAATAACTGTTCCTTAAAATCTTCCCACTTACACTGTAAGGTTCTACATAATATCTTAAGAAAATGATTTGGGTTTATTGCCCCGTCATATTTAAATCTGGAAAACTGTTTAGTATATTTATGCCAGGTGACGTAATTACTTTGTCCCCATCAGTTATTATTCTGACATTATTACTTTGATCTTGAATTTTCTTTCTTAGTTCTGACTTCATGTTTTTTATCTCCTGCCACAATTTATCAAATTGACTATCTGGCACTTCTACATTGGAATTTCTATCCTCAATATGTGTGGAAAGTTCTGTCCTATCCCTTAGCTTTTTATCTACATGTTCTTCCATCTTATTTTCCCAATTACTTGGTTCATCAGTAAGCAAGGTAAAATTTTGATTACTCTCATTACGTTCAAGACTATCAACTCTACATATTGTTTTAGCAATGTTTGCGTTTACTGCCTTTAATTGATTTTCTGAATTAGTAGCTAAAGCGTCTAATTTTAGATTTGAGGTGGCTAATCCATCTTTCACTGATCTGACTTTGTCTAAAACAATTTTTCCATTTCCTCTAACGTATTTGCACAGATTTTAGTATAGATTGTTTGTTTACAGTATTGTTCTGTTCAAATAACTGTTCTGCAAGTTCTTTAGCCTGTTCTTTAGTTACAGAATTTTGGGACCACGCATTAAATCTATCATCAAATAAATCAAATTTCTCCCTACACTCCTTCACATGAGTCTCTATGTGTTTCGATAAATATTTTAGGTCTTTATTTGTTTCAGCTACACTGGTTTCGATTTTTTTCCCCCCTATACTATCTAATCGAGATTCAAGTCTTTTCATGAATAACTCTAGATTAAAACTTTGTTCTGATTGAGTCATACTTCTTCTTTCTGGCATACTTCGGTTCCTACTCTACTCACAAAAACACAAAAAAGTTTCAACTGGGTACGCTCACGCCAGGACTGTGCGGTGAGCTACGGCGAGATGCTGGTGTTGCGACGTGTAGTACCCGCAGCGCTGCAACTGCAGATCTGGATCAGGAATGCTGTTCCAACAAGCCGGCCGGAACCCCACGACCCTCAAACAGCTCTTCTCAACTTGTGGCGTAATATTAAAAATGCAGCAACACCAAGATTTGGTTATGTTACTGCTATATTCATTTCCTTTTTATTATTTGTAGGTCAATATTGACTAGTTGCTATGACTACCAGCCAAATCCGTAATGTCGTAAATCTTGAATTTATTTATTTATTTATTTTCATTCACTCTTTTCGTTTCTCTTTTCTGTTCGTGTCCTGTTTCTTTGATCGCCATCTCCTCTTGTAGTGTTACTGGGAGAGTTTTTTAATGTTGTTCAATATTCTTAGGGTGAATGACCCTGACATCAGTATTTCGTCACTAGTCAGGATTACGATTGAGTTTTCTTCTTGTCTTCTTTCTTCCTTATATGAAGAAATGCCATAAGAGGTCCAGCTAGTCTGTACCCCAAGCATATAGTTTTAGTCTTCTTTACCTAAATCAAAACCTGCAACAGAAATTTAAAGTCAGCAAATAAGTGTCATGGGACCCAAATTGCTTACCCTGCAGTCATAACAACTTCTTAACCTCACAAAGTATCGCAATTAATAGTGACACATTGTGATTCAATAGATGAGTCACTGTCTACTTGTTGTGTATTGGTTTTAAATAGAAAAGTACACTCCTTTTGAATGGGAAGATATCAGGGAATAGGGAAAAGACAAAACCACTCAGACAAGAGGAGGAAGAGGTAGAAAAGTAACTATATTATCAACAAGATGTGCTCTGCCATCCAAGAATTGAAACAAAATAAAGCAGCATAACTAGGTGACCTGGCTGCAGCACGGATTAAAAACTTTGACCCTGCCACAGATCAGTGGCTATTAGATATAGTGATCAACTTAAATTTTCAAAGATTTTTAGCATTAATATTTAAAATATTACCTGCAAGAGGTCGAAAAAATAAAATTGACTCGAATGGGATTCAAACGCGTGCCCGTTGCATTCATAAACTGAAAGCCTATCCACTCACCCAATGAAAAATATGAGAGAAGCGGTTCATTGTAGTAAATGTTTCCACATGGAATTCTTGTACCTCAATCATTTCTATGTACTCAAATAATGTTTTCCAAAATAAATGATATGTAAGTTAAAGCACAATGAATCTCGACATATACTGCATCTTAACTATTGTAATGCTTCTGTTTGACAAAGTGAACAGCAAGCTGAAGCTGCAAGGACTGCTGGAGTTGACAAGATACTTGCTTATGAGCTTGGACATGTGCAGTGCTTGTTCCTGGGCTTTAAATTATTTGGGCCAGGTAATCTTTTTGTCCCCCATGTACAATGACAACCAGTCACTACATGAGTGCGACAGATTTATCTAATTCATTAATGTTATTGATTCATCAATATTTAAAATGCTTTTCAGTGAAAAGTAAAAGGAAAACCCTACTCTATCCTGAGCCTCATTATTTCTTCATTAGATCAACAACCTACATCCATCTGACTCTGTTTACTATATTCGTCTCTTGGTCTTCCTCTGCGATTCCCCCAACACTTCCCTCCACTGCATAATTTACGATTCCTTGTTGTCTAAGAACGTGTCCTAATAATCAATCTCTTCTTTTAGTCAAAGTATGCCAAAAATTCCTTTTCTCCCAAATTCTGTCCAGTACCTCTTCATTAGTTACATAATCTACCCACATAATCTTCAGCACTCTGCTGTAGCACCACCTTTGAAAAGCCTCTAACCTCTTCCTGTCTAAACTATTTATCATCCAAGTTTCACTCCTGTAAAATGCAACACCCCACACAAATGACTACAGAAAGGACTTCCTGACACTTAAATTTATATTTGATGTTAGCAAATTTCTCTTTTTCAAAAACACTTTTCTTCCCACTGCCATTCCACACTTTATATCCTCTCTACTGTGACCATCATGTTATTTTACTGCCCAAGTAATAAAACTCATCTACCACCTTTGTTGATTCATTATCTAATCTGATTCCTTCAGAATCGCCTGATTTTCTTAGACAGCATTCCATTACATTTGTTTTGCTCTTGTTAATTTTCATCTTATATGCTCCTTGCAGCACACTGTCCATCTCATTCAATTGCTCATCCAGGTTCTTTGTTGTCTCTGACAGAATTACAATGTCATCAGCAAAAAGCAGTGATTTTTATTACTTCACCCTGAACTCTAATCCCTAGTCTAAATTTCTCTTTGTTTTCCTTCAGAGCTTGCTCAATGTAGAAATTGAATGACATGACTCAATGTACGTCTCAAAAAATCGCAGAGGAAGAGCTTGTGAAAATTATATTGCAAACCAATGACTACATGTGTGTGGAAATTTATTTTTCTTTAACTTTCCACTGAACAATATTTTAAGTATTAAGAAATGTATATTATTAATGAATGAACTGAACTCAATTTGAATTAATTAAAAACTTCCAGTTCACTGGAACATTAATGATAATGTATTAATATTTTATTTTTGTTACGGTATTCATTTTTCATTCAGGTAACAGTATAAAACATGTGTATGAGAAGCACCATGTTTCCAGTTCTTTTGGTGACATTAGTTCTTTTTCATTTTATGTGTTACCAAACAACCTTATACTATCCTCCTATTTATTGTAGAGATTAGTTCAGTTTTCTTTAACCATCAAGCTATCTCAAATGTGACGCAAAACAGTAACTGAAGGACACAACACAAAATAGCAGCAAAACCCACAACAACAGAGGTAGTTCCATGGTAAGTACTATGAAACAGAATGATAAAACAATGGTTTCAACAGTAGTTGAAATAAAACATACATGAGGCTAATGATAGGAATAAACAGTGATAGAAGCATAAAGGAACTCAAAACATAAAATACTAAATAACATTAATGGATGAATATGATGAAGTAACAAAAATAAATAAATAAATACCCAGGTTATAGCAGAAAGAAGGTAAGTCACTTGAATTGTTCTGAAATATGCAACTGGCATCGGCAAATTGTTCAATGATGATGATGATGATGATGATGATGATGATGATTGGTGTTGTAGAGTGCTCAAACAAACTGTTCAAAGTATTATGAAGTATTGTGAGTGGCTGAAGAGGTAAAGTTGACATACCAGTTATTCAGTGGATGATTAATGTTAGAGGGAAATGAAGTATTAAGAGGTTGACAAGAGGTTTAAATATGTGTAAAAATTATTGAATGGACAATGAATATGCAGCCAGTACAAATATCTGAGGTATTAAGATTATTCAATAGAGAATAGATAAATCCTCACCTAGAAATAAAATGATAGGGAGCGGAAACAGGTAAAATGAAAAGAAAGGGGTTACAGTTAATTACATCCATCACATGAAAACATAGTATCAAGTATCATTGAAGAAAATAATAGTTGTCATTAAAGGGACATTAATACAAGGGACACTCCAAAAGAAATGATTTTTTTTTTTTTTTGGTTTGTTTTGTTTTTGAAATACAGTTTTTATTCTGCATGTTTCAAAGTTTTACAGTGTGTAGATACATCCTTCCCGCTTGTTTTCAAACTTAGTTCATCCTGTTTCCATGAGTGGCACCGTCACAGCATGTCTTCAAGATGGATGCTACACTTGATGTTTGTCAGAAGCAACATGCTGTCACTGAATTCCTATGCTGTGAAAATGAGACAGTGAGAAACATCCACAAGAGGTTGAAAAATGTGAATGGAGATGCTGCTGTTAGTAGCTGTAGAGTTAGTTGGTAAGTGAGCAGAATACGTGATGAAAGCGGACACGACAATATTGAGGATTGTCCTTGCAGCAGCAGGCCTCATACTGCACACACTCCAGACAATGTGCAGAGAGTTAACGAATTGGTGACAGTTGAGAGGGATGATGATTTTGTGGACAAATGAAAATATTGTTCCTAAAGGATGTATCTACACACTGTAAGACTTTCAAACATGTAGAATAAAAACTGTATTTTTTTTTAAATCGTGTGCATTTCTCTTGGAGTGACCATTGTATATCTTTTGTATAAGGTATGGAGACATCTCAACAGAAATAGTTCACTTAAAGGGAATACTGGAGATAACAGCAGGTTCTGTTCTGAATGATGCAAAAATTGAACAAAAGAAAGTGTCATTAAGCTAACATAAAATATTGAGTTTTAAGGAAAATATACTCATAACAGAGAAATTTTGAATTTGAATTGTGAATGCTTGCAATTCAAGGAAGTTAGCAGTGATACACTGAAAGTGGGTATTAAATTGAAATAAGAAACTGTCATGAACTGATAATGATCTTGAGCTGTTGAATGCTGGAGTCCAACCTTTGAGCCACTGACCAAGCTCATGCACAAAACAAGTGTCAAAGCAATGGGGGGAACAGGCAAAGGTTGACTACAGGTACCAGAATAACTAAGAAAGTAAAATAAGACTGTAAAAATAGGTTCATACAGAATTAAAGTATTATAATTATAAAAAAACATTAATAACTAAGTTATATATAAAAAGTAGATGAGGTTTACTTACCGGGCGAAGCAGCACAGGTCCGTGACAGAAACAAATAAAAAGACACACACACACACTCACACAAAAGCTAAGCTTTTGCAACCAATTGTTGCTTCTTCAGACAAAGAGTAGGGAAGGAGAGGGAAAAGTAAAGGATGCAGGTTTAAATGAGCAGGTGAGGAATCATTCCAATTCTGGTAGAGGAAAGACTTACCTTCGGGGAAGAAGGATAGGTAAACAAACACCCACACCCACAAACATATTCACGCACACACACCAAGGAAGATGCAAAACGCATCTTGTCTTAGGGGGCCTCCAAATACCTCAAAAGCACGTTCTTTTAAGCGCCTTCCTTGCCTCTTGCTCTTTGGAGGGGGGGGGGAGGCTCCAAATCTCAAAAGTTACTTTTTTATAATAATACATGTATTATTATAAATAATAATACTGAGAGACTAACGTCTGTCACTGGCTGAGGTAGGAATCATTATAGTGTTGATGCTTCCACAGCAAGGAGATGGATCAGATGATTCAGAGATAATATGAGTTAAGCAGATGTTCAATGCCTGTTCATGTTCATGACCCTTTCTTATTTCAAGTTCATACCCACTTTCAGTTTATAACTGCTAACTTCCTTAAATTGTAAGCATTCACAATTCAAATTCAAAATTTCTCTGTTATGAGTATATTTTCCTTAAAACTCAATATTTTATGTTAGCTTAATGACACTTTCTTTTGTTCAATTTTTGCATCATTCAGAACAGAACCTGTTGTTATCTCCAGTATTCCCTTTAAGTGAACTATTTCTGTTGAGATGTCTCCATACCTTATACAAAAGATATACAATGGTCACTCCAAGAGAAATGCACACGATTTAAAAAAAAATACAGTTTTTATTCTACATGTTTGAAAGTCTTACAGTGTGTAGATACATCCTTTAGGAACAATATTTTCATTTCTCCACAAAATCATCATCCCTCTCAACTGTCACCAATTCGTTAACTCTCTGCACATTGTCTGGAGTGTGTGCAGTATGAGGCCTGCTGCTGCAAGGACAATCCTCAATATTGTCGTGTCTGCTTTCATCACGTATTCTGCTCGCTTACCAACTAACTCTACTGCTACTAACAGCAGCATCTCCATTCACATTTTTCAACCTCTTGTGGATGTTTCTCACTGTCTCATTTTCACAGCATAGGAATTCAGTGACAGCATGTTGCTTCTGACAAACATCAAGTGTAGCATCCATCTTGAAGACATGCTGTGACGGTGCCACTCATGGAAACAGGATGAACTAAGTTTGAAAACAAGCGGGAAGGATGTATCTACACACTGTAAAACTTTGAAACATGCAGAATAAAAACTGTATTTCAAAAACAAACAAAAAAAATTTTTTTTCCATTCTTTTGGAGTGACCCTTGTATTAATGTCCCTTTAATGACAACTATTATTTTCTTCAATGATACTTGACACTATGTTTTCATGTGATGAATGTAATTAACTGTAACCCCTTTCATTTCATTTTACCTGTTTCCACTCCCTATCATTTTATTTCTAGGCGAGGATTTATCTATGCTCTACTGAATAATCTTAATACCTCAGATATTTGTACTGGCTGCATATTCATTGCCCATTCATTAACTTTTACACATCTTTAAACTTCTTATCAACCTCTTAATACTTCATTTCCCTCTAACATTAATCATCCACTGAATAACTCGTATGTAAACTTTACCTCTTCAGCCACTCACAATACTTCATAATACTTTGAACAGTTTGCTTGAGCACCCTATGAGTTACAATTATGAACAACTTAGACTGGAGAGAACACACAGAAAATATTTTGGGGAAGGTGAGCAAAAGGTTACATTTCATTGGCAGAATGCTTTGAAGATGCAACAGCTCCACCAAAGAAACTGCCTACATCACACTTGTGCGTCCTCTCCTGGAGTACTGTTGCCCATTATGGGACCCTCACCAGGTGGGACTGACAGAAGACATTGAGAAGGTTTAGAAAAAGGCAGCTCATTTAGTTTTATCACAATATAGGGGGAAAGCATCACGGAAATGTTGTGTGATTTGAGGTGGAAATCATTAAAAGAAAGACATTATTTGTTGCAGTGAGATCTATTTACAAAATTTCAATCACCAACTTTTACTTTTGAATGTGAAAACATTTTCTTAACACCCACCTACAAAGGGAGACATGACCATCACAATAAAAAAAGAAAAATCAGATTGAAAATGGAATGATTTAGGTGTTCTTTCATCTCCCATGCTATTAGAGAATGGAATGGTAGAGAAAGGTTATGAAAGTGGTTAATGAACCCTCTGCCAGGCACTTAAATGTGATTTGCAGAATATCTATGTAGATATAGATTAACACTTGAACCTACACTAGTACACAAATTAACACATGCAATAAAACAGTACACTATTACACCCACTTACAATACTTTTACATACACACATATGACTCACATGTCATACTCGTTTTGATGTGGGGAAGAAAAGGGAAACAAAATTTCCAGTAAAGTTTTTCCCCCTTTTTTAATGAGTACACATGTTCGTCACTTCAGATTAACAAAGTTATATGTAAATCAGAGACCACTGAAGAACCGAAGTACTGAAATTTATAGAAAGAGAACCTTCTACAATTTTTTTGGACTGTGAAGTGGTATGTAATGAGGTTTAGAGAGGCATCACATACAGTGAATACTTTTATTTGAAAATTGAATTAGGTGGAGTAACTAGACCTAGGGAATGGCTAGATTACATAGTGTTAGGGATCCCAACGAGGATCTAACCCACAAAAATATTGTGAAGAAAATATCGGTCAGTTGCATCCATCTCTTAAAATTATGCGAAAGAAAAATATGTTATTATAATAATTAACTGACTATATTATCACAATTTCTTCTATCTGAGGGTGAGGATATATAGTGTAATGATTAAATGGTCGTTACATGCATATGGCTTCCCACCAGACGATAATTGCTAATAACAATGTATTAAAGAAACAGAAAACTGTGCACCTGTAATGTTGTTTACAGGGTGCAAGAGACTTTTAGGCTGGTGTGTACGAGTGGAAGTTTTGGAGCTGCAGAGGAGCAAAGTGGCTAAGACTGCACAGTCTAAGAGTAATCACGAGGCTGCACAGACATTAGAAGAAAAGTGATGTAACAAATTTTATGATGTTTTTGTTAGTATTGTTGTAGAAAAAGGATGGTACATTTGCCTCTGATATGTGAGGTACAAAACTTGTTCTCATATTTAAGAAGATATGATATAACATGTCCAATGTATAATTAATATGTACTTTTGTGAGTTAAAAGTTTACAAAATATGAGTTTAATTGAGACAAGTGTCTGAGTTATTAGTAGTCTCAATATGTTTCAATTTTGAGGCATTTTCCCTGCAAAAGGAAAGTTGTGTGATTTCAAGGATTGGAGAGAGGAAACCGACTAGAGGGTTCCCAAATCTTCCTTACAATAAACCTCATGTGACCAACAAAGTAAACCTGGTTCAATATATGATGTAATGTAATGATGGAATGGTCGTTACATAAGTTATAGATTCCCGACAGAAGATAGTTGCTATCAACCATTTATAACAAAACAGAAAACTGTGCGCCTGTAATATTGTTTGCAGGGTGCAAGAAAATGTTAAAAGAAGAATCCAAGTGATGATTTTTGGAAATGGAAGCAACACACTGTGAATAACAGTGCGCCGCCTAAGAATAATTAAGACGCTGCACAGGCATTGCAAGACAAATGATGTAATCTCTTTTACTTTTTTCTTTGTTTAATCATTATTAAGGGACATACCGTGAAAGTTGGATGGAAACCAGTTCCAAACTTTAATTACTCATTATGTATTTAAGCATTCAACATTGTAAGAAAGAATTAATGTTATAATACAGGTCTTAAGATGAAAAAAGTCTTGAATTAATTGTAATCTCAGTTCGAAGTGTTTTTTCCAAGGTTATATCATGCCTGCAAGAAGAAATGAAGTCCTATGCATTTGAGTGGATAGAGGAAACTGACTAGCGGGTTCCTCAAACCATCCATTCAGTTATCCGAAGGTGACTGTGTCATATGGAAGACTACACGAGAGGTATTTTGAGTGACAAATAGAGGAGTAAGAGCCAAGTTGGCTATTGATAGACGTTATATCGACTAATTATAAATACTTAGTACTCCACTCATAAAAGTATTTTGTCACACCACGAGAAGTATGTCACAGTGCAATGGATACAAGAGATATTGGTGTATTCGGTGCTGTGGCATAAGTGAAGGACATAGAAGCTGTAACCAAACAGGCTTCTTATATAATTCATACTTATGAAATTCAAACACCACTTGCAACTACGCAGGTAAGGAATTTTTTTAAGGAATTTTTTTCCAATATTTTTCTACATCTACATCTACATAGATACTCTGCAAATCACATTTAAGTGCCTGGCAGAGGGTTCATTAACCACTTTCATAACTTTTCTCTACCGTTCCATTCTCTAATAGCGTGCGGGAAGAAAGAACACCTAAATCGTTCCATTTTCGATCTGATTTCTCTTATTTTATTGGGATGGTCATGTCTCTCTAAGTAGGTGGGTGCTAGCAAAATATTTTCACATTCATAAGTAAAAGTCGGTGATTGAAACTTCGCAAACAGATCATGCCGCAATGAATAACGTCTTTCTTTTAATGATTTCCACCCCAATTTGTGCAACATTTTCGTGACACTTCCCCCCCCCCCCCCCCCCCCCGTAACGTTTCTCAGAATATACGCACTATACTTTAATTGTGGTAGTTTTTATAGCTTGAAATAAAGAGTCATGCATTAAAGTGTTAATTGCTATGGCAAACAAACTAACACTGAAAGTGTTACCCTGAGGGACAACATTGGTGGTGGTGGTTGATGGGTGGATGGGACCAAACAACTGGGTCATCAGTCCCATGTCCTCTGAATGAAATGCAAGTAATGGTGTACCAATAGTAAAATAGAGAAACTATAAGGGGAGTTAATATCAATTAGAAGAGTACTAAAACCAATAGAAAAAGTAGACTTCTTCAAGGCCCTTTGCTACAGATCTAGAACTCCCATTTATTAATGACTGGCAGGTACAGTGTATGCTTCTATATCAAAAGCCTACAGATGTAAAAAAGAAAAACAATGTGAATTGAAACCAAATTAAAATGAGAAATGGAAGCATCTGGGGAGGAGGGGAGAGCTCCAAACGCTGCTGCTCACAGGGAGCGCCATAAACTCAGCGCAGACTATATGATAGCTGAGAATAAAAGCCATTTTCATGTAGAAATCCAAGGACTCTGTAATGCATCTGTCAATCATCCACCAAAACTAAGGGCAATGAGTGTGGAATCCGTATTTGGCATGGAGCGCCATGAGGAGTAGACATTTCACTAAGATATGTGCCACAGATTTTAGGGTTCCACAGCCACAATAAGAGGGAGACTCATTACTCAAAATAAACCCATGGGTCAGTCTGGAATTGGTCAATGCCGAGACGGCAGAGACGGCAAAGGACAGTGGGGAATGGATTCCCTTCAAGAAGGGCGAAAGGAAGAACTCCAAGCTGCAGTGGTCAACTTTATGGAGTGAAGTTTATTAGATGGGGCAGTGCCCTGCCAGTTGGTGTTCCAGTCCTGTATGAGTAGCAATCTCATCTGCACCCACAAATCCATGCCCAGGATTGCCCAGGGAAAGGAGCAGGGAGTTACAGCTACTCTAGCCAACTGGTCAGCTTGTTCATTTCCTAGAGTACCCACATGACTGGAGACCAAAAGGAAAGGAATTGGGCAGGCGGTATGATGAAGGTGAGCAAGGAGATCGTAGATACCAATGACCAAAGGATGTGAGGAGTAGCATCAGTCTGTGACCAGCAGGCTGCTCATTGAGTCAGAACAGATTAAAACATCGTCCAGGGCTATCTGTTTGATAATATGAAGTGCCCTACTAATAGCCATCAGTTCTGCCGTAAACAGACTGCACGATTCTGGCAAAGAATGGCATTCCATACCAGTGGGAGACATAAATGCATACCCTGTATGACCTGTAAATTTGGATCTCTCAGTGTAGAAAATGGTGGCACCCTGAAATTCTGCAACAAATGCCAGAAGATTATGGGGGAAACTGAAACTTTGGAACCTTGGTAGAGATCCAGCCATACTTATGGCCAGGGCACCATCCAAGTGAGTGTGCATGTTATAGTATGGCATGTACAGTCAAAGGAATGGAGATGGAAGTCCTTACAAATGGAAGCGAGCCACAATCTGATGGGTAAACCCTCTCAAGAGAGAGTGTCAAGAGGTCTAAAACCATCACCCTCAAAAAGAATATGATATGTGGAATGACCAGGAAATGGTCAAATGGCAGTGGCATACGACACCAAAAGCTGAAGCCACCTAGTCTGAAAAGGAGGGATTCCCACTTCGGCAAGCAGTCCATCAACAGGGCTGATCCGGAAGGCACTCATAGCCAAGCAGACACCATAGAGTGTACTGGGTCCAACAATTTCAGGGTAGAAGGAGCTGCCGAGCCATAAATATGGCACCTGTAATCTAATTGGTATATGAAGTGGTGTTGCACAATCTGAAGGAGGCACAAGAAATGGTGTTGTGCCACAACTTCAAAGCGCTGAGTACCCAAAAAGAGTTCTGGACCAGAGTAGACTGTACTACGATGAGAAAAATGCATTACCCTCGTCTTAGAAGGGGAGAACTAAAACCCATGCAAGAGGGCCCATGTGGATGCCCACCGAATGGCGCCTTGGAGCTGGCATTCAACCGAGGCTACCGAGTGCGAAGTGTACTATATGCAGAAGTCATTGACGTGGAGTACGGGGTTGACGAGTGGCCCAACAGAGCTCACCAGCCCACTGATGGCTATTAGGAAGAGTACAACACTTAAAACAGAGCCCTGAGGAACTTCATTCTGGATTTGTGAGAAGTTGAAGGAAGAGCCGACTCTTATTCAGAATATGTGGTGGGATAAAAAGTGACTAATGAATATTGGTGCGGGATACATAAAATATGATGACACCAAGTGGTGATGTATGTCTTGCAAAAATCAAAGAAAACAGCAACAAGATGTTGACGTTTTGAGAAGGCCTGTCTGATTACAGTTTCCAGTCGAAGTAGGTCTGTAGTAGACTGTCCCTCCCAAAACCCACACTGATAAGGTGACAGAAGTCCACGTGATTCAAGTACCTAGCATTATCTGCAGGTGACCATTCTTTCAAGTAATTTACATGGGGCATTTTCAGGCTAATTGGCTGGTATGTCCAGGGATTATGTATCCTTGCCAGGCTTAATGACAGGAATGCAGGGAGCAAACAACTTCAAGCCAAATATGGTTAAATACCTGAAGAAGATATTGCCATAGTGGAGGACTGAGATGTTGGAGAAGTAGATTATGGATGGTATCAGGGCCAGGTGCGAAATCATGCGAAGAGGAAAGTGACCGAAGTAGTGCCCAATCAGTGAAGAGTTTGTTATATGGTTCCTCCTGGCGAGTGATGAAACATAAATGTGAAGCTTTGGCCTGTTGTTTCTCGAGGAAAAAAGGTACTGGGTAGGAATCTGTTGCAGATGCCTTCGCAAAGTGAGCCGCAAGATGCTTTGCGAGAACCAATGTGTCAGTAGGGACCACATCTGTTAAGGCAAGGCCAGGGACTGAAGGCGGCCACTGGCAACCCTGAATGGAGTGAAGCATAGCCCACACTTTGGTTAAGGGTACAGAAGAGCCCAAGGAACAGACAAAACACTCCCAGCACACCTTCTTGATCAGTTTGATTATATAACGAGTCTCAGCACGAAGGCATTTAAAGTTGATAAGGGTAGCGTGAGACGGGTGGCACTTAAGAAGTTGCAAGGCATGCTGGAGCTCACGAATTGCTACAGCAATGGTTGCATTCCACAATGGAATTGTGCAGCAGTTAGGAGGGCCTGTCGACTGGGGAACAGCAATGCTAGCAGCTCAGGTGACAGCAGGTGATAGCATGAGACATATCACGGATGAAATCATCTATACAGTCAGATGGGGATAGTGTGAAAACAACCTGGGATGTATACAAAGGCCATAGTTAGGTGGGAGGGGAGCGAAAGAATCAGCAGGAAGTGGTCACTATCACAGAGGTCATCGTGCACAGACCGTGAAGTGAAGGAAGAAGATGGGGGGGGGGGGGGGGGGGGGGGAAGTGAAAGATCTATAACATAGAAAGTTCCACAAGCGGAACTAAAATGGGTTGGAGAACTGTCATTGAGAAGGCACAGTTCGTGGTCTATAAAGAAATGTTATACGAGGTGGCCCTGGCTTGATGTATAGCACTGCCCTACAATGGATGATGAGCACTAAATCCCCAAGGATGAGGAAGGGAGGGGGAAGTTGCTGAAGAAGGGCAGTTAGTGCCTGTCAGGGGGAAGGTGTACATTGCAAATTGTTAATGGGGTGTCGAAGTGAACACGGACAGCAACTGCTTCCAAAGTAGTAGAAAGATGGATCCACATACTAATAATATCCATACGGAACAATGTGCAGATGCCACTTGATGCCTGTAGTGGGCCAACCCAGTTGCAACAGAAAGCATGGGACACACAGAAGGTCCATCAATAAAATGTGATTTCTGTATAACTACATAAGCTGTGGAGTAAAAGAAAAGAAGTTGTTTTAACCCTTGGAGGTGATGGTAATAAGCCATTGCAGTTCCACTGTATGATAACAGATGGGTTGTAGCCCATTCGGCTGCTGGATGAGGAAGGAACAACATCCATAAAGAGTGGATCGGACTCAAGCTCAGAATGTTAAGCAGGTTGGAAGGACAAAGGTAGCACCTCAGGCAGCACCAGAGGGGCCTATGTTTCTTCTTTTTCTTTTCTTTCTCTCTCGCAGGATGGGGATGGTATGTCCCAGAGAGAGAACTATGATCAGTGAGGTCTGACACTGAAGAAGATCAGGTGACCTTGGCACTCTCAGAGTGAGAGTCCCGTGGCCAGCTCAAAGTAGAAGATATCCGACCTGGTGAACTCCGGGAAAAGGGGCCCTAAGAGGGAGCACTTTCACTGGCAAGCGCCAGGAAAGTGGAGCACTTCTCTGGCTCAGAGGGGGCAGCAGCGACAGAGGAAGGAACAAGGGATCAACAGGAGAGGGAAGAGTGAAATGGGGATGGGCAGAGGAGGGGGGGGAGGGGAGGGGTAGAGGATGTAACAGAGACAAATGTAGAAATCATTTGCACTGGATGCAGGCGCTTATATTTATGATGGGTCTCAGGACTTGTTAAACATTCAAGAGACTTGTACTCCTGTATTTTCTTCTCCTTCTTGTACACTGGACATTCTGGTGAGCACAAGGAATGATGTAGCTGGCAATTTACGCCCACAGGGGGTGGAACACAATCATTTCCCTCATGGAGTGGGTGTTCACATTCACCACATAAAGGGGCTGCGGAACATCTAGAGGACATGTGACCAAAGCGCATACACTTGAAGCATGGCATGGGGGACAGGATGTATGGCTTGACATCACATCTATATATCATGACCTTCACCTTCTCTGGGAGTGTATCCCTCTTGAAGGCCTGGATAAATGAACCTTTGCTTGTTAAATTATCCTTGGGGCCCCTCTGAATACAATGAACGAAATGGACACCTCGCTGTTTCAGATTAGCCCAGAGTTCCTCATTAGTTTGAAGGAGGAGATTCCGATGGAAAATTACTCCCTGAATCATGTTCAAGGACTGGTGAGGGGTTATGGAGACTGATATGTCGCCAATACATTGACAGGCACAGAGAGCGGCAGACTGGGCAGCAGACACCGTTTTTATGAGCAGAGAGCGCATCTTAATCATATAGTCTACTTCGCTGAATGTATCCTCAATCTATTCTATGAAGAACAGCAGCTTGGTTGTAATGAACATTTCTCTGTCTGTCCTGCTGTAGACCAGGTAGAGCAGAAACAATTTCACCTGGGCTTGCCTGGCCTGTCTCCCAAGACATAGCTAGATAGGGGAAGATATTCATATCACAGGTACCAGCTTTGAAAGTACCTTTCCTGCCGTCAGAGATGGCCATTGTACAACTATTTCCTAATTTAACACGTTTCGTCATGCGAAACGTCCACCCTGATACCACCCACTCTGTTGAGGGGCTCTCCCCATGGGTGCTACCCAGCCACAGCAAAGGCTACCTGACATGATGGCCATTTCCAGGAGTTCTGATACCCCATGAGGACAGGTATCAATCCTTGGGTTGGTTGGGTTGGGGTTTTAAAGGGACCAAACTACTATGGTCATCAGTCCCTTTTTCCAGTTACAGAGATGACATAAAATATCACTAAAATGGGACATAAAGTTTTAAACTACATCAAGCCATAGATGGAAAATGTCAGAAATAAAAGAAGCAGATAAAAGGGGAAGAAAGAAGAGAGCTTTAAAAGAGAATACCAGAGTGTCTAGGCAGTGAGAACGTAGAAATAAAAGTATGTCCAGCCACTGCCACTCTGTAAAACATTAAAATCACCTGCCTAAAAAAGAAAAAAAAATTAAACAATTGCAGAGCAAAGAGAGAAATGACATAATCTTTTTAATGTCATTGTATTTTCAAATAATAAAACAAAATCAACCATAATTACAGACCTGAACTTAATGGCTGCTGAATAACAATCTTTTTTTATCTGTTCACACATATAATTATGTGTTAACAGTCCAACGAATTATTACAGAGAGAGAAAAGCAATAGTTATGTATGGATTATAATCTATATTCTCTATGTCCATGATGCATATCTAATATCCACTAGGATAAGAGAATAATTATGTGACTTGACATTCCGTGATACAACTTAGTGGCAACACTTAAACCTCCATTTACACACAACTGAAGTGGCGTCAGTAATAGAGGTTATTTTAACAGTTCAAGTGGGACTCTACATTGCACCCCTGAATAACTAAGATTAATGTGTGCATTCATATGAGTTATTCACTCACATAAATAATCAATATGAAATCGTTATACAAGTTTATAAGGCAAATAATAGTGATAAGGCAACTAACATTAATTACATGATTTGCATTCTGTGTAAGGTGTTAGTCCATTCCATTCCTCTCATTTACACCACTTTCTATACCTTGTAAAGACCACATAAATTTTATTGATGAAGCCGAAAACTGTTGTAGATGAGTTAGCTGCACCTATAAGAAGGAAATTACAAGAATGGCATCCGCATGGCATGAAGAATGGTCATGGATTAATATTAAGTATTCTTCCTCTAACACCTTTATTAATGCCAACCATACTAGCGCCATTATCATAGCCCTGTCCTCGACAGTTCTTTATATCTAGATCATTATTTTCTAGTTCCTTCAAGACAGTTTTAGTTAAATACTTCCTGTTGTTTCTGAAATGGCAAGAAACCTGTGTTCCTCTATCTCTCCAGTTGAGGAATTGCTAATTCATTTATGATCGCGTGGCTGAGATAATGCAGAGAAAGTTGCTTTTCATTAATGTGTTGCAAGTGCTCTTTTAGCATTAGATCATATTTGGGTAACAGTGTAATAGTTTCCAGTATCATTCAGGGAAGGGATTCTCGATGACCTCTAAATGGCAGATTGTATGAGGCTAAGTAGTTGATAATATCAACCAATCTTTCAACCAAGTTATACCAACACCTTTATGATTTCCTAATCAGTCTCTCGTTTTCCTTATCTACTGTTTTTCCATATTTGATTCCTTTATATAATTCCATCCATTTAATCATACACTCGATGTGTCCTTGACTTTTATTATGTTCATGTCTTTGCAATGTCCTATTCATATCTTTCCAGTCACAACAGCATCCTTTTACAATATGTGACTGCAAATGTGGAAAGCAATAACCTTGTATCTTGAGATGTACAGTAAACAACCATCTGCAACGTTGCTCTTCACCGATACTCAATTTTCTAGTAAAATGAAATTTATTAAAATGATTTTTATTTGTGTCTTTGGGGTAACTCTCATCAGATTTCTTGAGGTTTTGTTGGGGACAATTTTGAGCTAAGTTATGACTGTGAATCTGTTACTGGAAACACCCACTTCCCAGATCTAATTCTGTAAATGATTCTGTTTTATGAACAATGTCCTCTCAAATCTGAATCACAAATATTTTCACTTCTTAACTCCTTATTCAGCTCAGAATGTTGGATAACAGCAGTTTCGCCAAATTTTGATAACCCTGGTTCTTTCAGTGACTACAGAAACTTGGAGAAGAGCTTCATCAGAAGCTTCTGTAGCAGATTCATCTGAAGTAGGTTTCTTCAGAAATATTATACTTGAGCATTAAGCGTATATCTTTAATTTTATTTTCGTTGATTGGAGACATACCATTTGGATAAGCTTATTTATGTGATAAGTTGGCCCAAGAATGAAAGAATATTGTATTACTCATCCTATGAATGGTTTTGTCACACCTATTCCGATCTGTTCTGCAGAAAAGCAGAAATCCATAAAAGTTGAAACACTGAAAGATACCTTTTTATCTCCATGGTCGTCCTTAACCGATGTCTCTATGGAATTGACATTTCTTTTTTAATAATGTACTCACCAGTTGTTGTAATCATAAACATCCTCAATTTCAACAATTGTTACTATAAAAATTTCCTTTAGCGCTAGTGCTTGCTATGTTTTCACACACGTCCTTCAATGTGTATAGTCTGTCCACACGTCTCAGTTGTCTTTTCACTACTGCGAGGTCCCTATCATTTGGCAGAAAGGAGTGTCCTCTGACAGGGAAAGGAATTTTTATGTTGAAAAACGCGTCTGAGCACTTATGGCCATTAAAAAATATGATACCAGTGTTGTTCTTATTCTTCCCTGGACAGCCGACATAAAACGACCAGAGTTCTTTAACACTAGATGAGACACGGGTATTGAAATAATGGAGGAGAACATTGCGTACCTCATTTGGACTGTTCTTAGCTTGCCCCTCATGGTAGATGTAAAAGGATACTGAATTAGTTGTCATGTTCTGCACAGAGAAAACTGGAATTGTTAGTTTACAATGATAATACATGGACAGTACATGTCCTGAACTGGTATCATAGGCAAGCAAACAGTTTGTATGTAGTCAGATGTTAAAACAAGAAAATGCTGTCCCTCAATGCATAACTTGGTTGCACCGGCTTTGCCAGTAAACATGAATGTACTGTTGCTGGAAATAATGTATAGAATTTGGAGACTAAATCTCTTTGGTATTAAGCAAAGTCTATTGGGTGTGTATTGCATAACACAAAACCATGAAAATGTGAAGTCCTTTTGCATATACACTATTTATATATATGAAGTCTACTTACCAGGCAAAGGAGCACAGGCAGTGATAGTAACAAATAAACACACACACACACACACACGAACGCTAGCTTTCGCAGCCTAGCTGCTTCGTCAGGCAGAAGGGAAGGAGAAGGAAAAGGAAATGATGAGGTTTTAAAGGAGTGGGTAAGGAGTAATTCCAATCCCGGGACAGGAAAGACCTACCTTGGGGGAGAAAAAGGAGAGTAAACAAATACACACACACACACACACACACACACACACACATACACACACATTTACACAGACTCAAGTATTCCTAGGCAGACATACTGTAGAAAGCAAAGAAGTTAAGAAGTTACACAGAGATACCTCGAGAAGCAGAGGCTCTGTACAGAGAACCGGGGCAAAGATGTTAAGATGATGGCTGGGAATTCGAATTTAGCGGAGGTTGAGACCAGGTGGGCTACGGGAAGAGAGAATATGCTTAAGGGCTAGTTCCCATCTCCGGAGTTCTGAAGGATTGGTGTCGGTGGGAAGTATCCAGATAACCCGGACAGTGTAACACTGCGCCAAGATGTGCTGGCCATGCCCCAAGGCATGTTTAGCCACAGGGTGATCCTCATTACCAACAAACACTGTCTGCCTCTGACCATTCATGCGAATGGACAGCTTGTTGCTCGTCATTCCCACATAGAACACTTCACAGTGCAGGCATGTCAGTTGGTAAATCACGTGGGTGCTGTCACAAGTGGCTCTGCCCTTGATCGTGTACACCCTCCGGGTTACAGGACTGGAGTAAGAGGTGGTGGAAGGGTACATAGGGCAGGTTTTACAACGGGGGTGGTTACAAGTGTAGGAGCCAGAAGGTAGGGAAGGTGGTTTGGGGATTTCATAGGGATGGACTAGGATGTTACAGAGGTTAGGTGGGTGGTGGAAAGACACTCTCGGAGGAGTGGGGAGGATATCATGAAGGATGGATCTCATTTCGGGGCAGGATTTAAGGAAGTCGTATCCTTGCTGGAGAGCCACATACAGAGTCCACTCCAGTCCCAAAAAGTATCCGGTGACAAGAGGGGCACTTCTGGGGTTCTGTTGAAGGTTTGTTGTTGGTATGTCTGGCCCTCAAAAGTGAAGAAGTTGTGGGTAAGGATGAAGCTGGCTAGGGTATTAAGGAAAGAGGTTTTAGGTAGGGAGGTGGGTGGTCGGCGTGAAAGGAAATATTCCATTGCAGTGAGGTCCCGGGGATGTGGGATATTTGTGTATAAGGAAGTGGCATCAATGGTTACAAGGATGGTTTCAGGAGGTATCAGGCTGGGTAAGGATTTCAGGTGATTGAGGAAGTGGTTGGTGTCTTTGATGAAGGATGGGACACTGCACATGATGGGTTGAAGGTGTTGGTCTATGTAGGCAGAGATTCGTTCTGTTGGGGCTTGGTAACCAGCCACAATGGGGCGGCCGGGATGATTGGGTTTGTGAATCTTCAGAAGTAGGTAGAAGGTGGGGGTGCGGGGTGTCAGTGGGGTCAAGAGGTTAATGGAGTCAGGTGAAAGGTTTTGTAGGGGGCCTAAGGTTTTGAGGATTCCTTGAAGCTCTGCCTGGACATCAGGAATGGGATCGCCTTGAAAAACTTTATATGTGGTATTATCTGAAAGCTGACGCAGTCCCTCTGCCACATACTCTCGCTGATCAAGTACCACAGTCGTGGAGCCCTTGTCGGAGGGAGAATGACGATGGAATGGTCAGCCTTCAGATCATGGTTAGCTCGGAATTCAGTTGCGGTAATGTTGGGAGTAGGATTAAGGTTTCTCAGGAAAGGCTGGGAGGCAAGGTTGGAAGTAAGGAATTCCTGGAAGGTTTGAAAGGGTGATTTTGAAGAAGAGCAGGTGGGTCTCGCTGTGACGGAGGACGGAACTGTTCCAGGCAGGGTTCGATTTGAATGATTTCTTGGGGAGCTGGATCATTAGGAGTAGGATTATTTTTCCTTGTGGCGAAGTGATATATCCAGCAAAGACTGCGAATATAGGATAGTAAATCTTAAACAAGGGCTGTTTAGTTGAATTTGGGGGTAGGGCTAAAGGTGAGCCCTTTGGATAGGACAGAAGTTTCAGATTGGGAGAGAGGTTTAGAGGAGAGGTTGACTACTGAATTGGGATTTTGTGTTTCCGGATTGTGTGGATTGGAATTTTGAGCTTTGGGGGGGGGGGGGGGGGGGAGATTGAGTAGATGGGAGAGACTGGGTTTGTGTGCAATAAGAGGAGGTTGAGATTTACTGGAGAGGTTATTGAGGGAGAGAGTACTGCCTTTCCAGAGTTGGGTGACCAGGAGATTGGGTAGTTTTTTGAGGTGGTGGGTGGCATGCTGTTCTAATTTGCAGTTGGCCTGAAGGAGGATGTTCTGAACTACAGGTGTAGATCTGGGAGAGGAAAGGTTGAGGATTTTGATTAGGGATAGGAGTTGACAGGTATGTTCATTGGCGGAGTTGATATGTAGGTTAAGGATAAGGCAGGTGAGGGCTATGGATTGTTCAGTTTGGAATTGGTATAGTGGATGGATTACAGCCAGAGAAGGGAACTCTTAGTGTGAGGCCATTGGGAGTGATGCCAAATGTCAGACAAGCCTGAGTGAAAAGAATGTGGGAGCGTAATCTGACTAGAGAAAAAGCAAGTTTATGGAGGGAATGTAAATAAAACTGGACGGGGTTGTTGTAGGGTTGTTGTGAGGGAGGCATAATATATGGATGAAGGAAAAGTGAGAAATATGGGCTATATAATAGGCTGCAATAAACGAATCAAAAATTTAAAAAAATCTATATGAAAGAATTTTTAAAAAATGAATGTGAATAGTAATTCAGGTAAGTAAAAAGAAAGGAAATAGAAAAAGTCGTTAAAATTTTTTGTTGATACTGTGGTCATCTTTAGTTGTCAACAACGTAGTATTGAATGGTTAGGTAGTGGTATGGCATGCAAAAGGGGTTTAAGGATGGTGAAAATCGGAAAAGGTATGAGAAAACTGCATGAGAATGCAAGGAAAACATCTAATAGGATTTGTTAAGTGGTAGCAGATTACGATTTTGAGGCTAACAATAGTCTGACTACGGAATAGTGGAATCAAAACCAACGTAAAGTAGATGAAATACGATCAGGAAAGTAGGAAAAAATGAACGGAAATGTGGAAAAACGCGAATGGAAACAAACGTGAGGTAACTAAGAAAAGGCAGAGCTTCAAGGAATCCTCAAAACCTTAGGACCCCTAAAAAACTTTTCACCCGACTTCATTACATTCATGGCCCCACTGACACCCTGCACCCACACCTTCTACCTACTTCCGCAGATTCACAAACCCAATCATCCCGGCCGCCCCGTTGTTGCCGGTTACCAAGCCCCAACAGAATGAATCTCTGCCTACATAGACCAACACCTTCAACCCATCATGTGCAGTCTCCCATCCTTCATCAAAGACATCAACCACTTCCTCAATCGCCTGAAATCCTTACCCAGCCTGATACCTCCTGAAACCATCCTTGTAACCATTGATGCCACTTCCTTATACACAAATACCCCACATCCCCAGGGCCTCGCTGCGATGGAATATTTCCTTTCACGCCGACCACCCACCTCCCTACCTAAAACCTCTTTCCTTAATACCCTAGCCAGCTTCAGCCTTACCCACAACTTCTTCACTTTTGAGGGCTAGACATACCAACAACAAAAGGGAACAGCCATGGGGACCAGGATAGCCTCCTCATATGCAAACTTATTAATGGGATGCTTAGAGGAAGCCTTCCTGGGCACCCAAGCCTGTCAACCCAAAGTTTGGTATAGATTCATTGATGACATCTTCATGATCTGGACTCACAGTGAAGAAGAACTCCAGAATTTCCTCTCTAACCTCAACTCCTTTGGTCCCATCAAATTCACCTGGTCCTATTCCAATTCCCATGCCACTTTCCTCAATGTCGACCTCCATCTATCCAACAGCCAACTACACACATCCGTCCACATCAAACCTACCAATAAACAACAGTACCTGCATTATGACAGCTGCCATCCATTCCACATCAAACGTTCCCTTCCCTACAGCTTAGATCTTCGTGGCAAACGAGTCTGCTCCAGTCCTGAATCCCTTAACCAATACACTAATAACCTGATAACAGCTTTCACACCCCGCAGCTATCCTTCTGATCTGGTGCAGAAGCAAATTTCCAGAGCCACTTCCTCATCCCCCCAAATTCAGAGCCTTCAACAGAACCCCAGAAGTGCCCCTCTTGTCACCGGATACTTTTTGGGACTGGAGTGGACTCTGTATGTGGCTCTCCAGCAAGGATACGACTTCCTTAAATCCTGCCCCGAAATGAGATCCATCCTTCATGATATCCTCCCCACTCCTCCGAGAGTGTCTTTCCACCACCCACCTAACCTCTGTAACATCCTAGTCCATCCCTATGAAATCCCCAAACCTCCTTCCCTACCTTCTGGCTCCTACACTTGTAACCACCCCCGTTGTAAAACCTGCCCTATGTACCCTTCCACCACCTCTTACTCCAGTCCTGTAACCCGGAGGGTGTACACGATCAAGGGCAGAGCCACTTGTGACAGCACCCACGTGATTTACCAACTGACATGCCTGCACTGTGAAGTGTTCTATGTGGGAATGACGAGCAACAAGCTGTCCATTCGCATGAATGGTCAGAGGCAGACAGTGTTTGTTGGTAATGAGGATCACCCTGTGGCTAAACATGCCTTGGGGCACGGCCAGCACATCTTGGCGCAGTGTTACACTGTCCGGGTTATCTGGATACTTCCCACCAACTTCTTTCTTTAACATACTAATTACCTTGAAAAGTGACATATAGAAATAAAGTAAGTAGAATGAACAACAAAGCTATCACTGTCAAAACAGGATGCAATTATTAGTAGAGACAGAAACAGTACAGAAATGACATAGCATCATAGTCATTTTGAAGAGGAGAATAATGAAAATAATTAAAAAACTTATAGAAAACCTGATAGTACTTGTAACTTGCTTATACTTTCTACTGTTCATAACTGCAGAAAATATATATCACCCTCTGTTGACAAAATTCTTGTTTAACAATGAAATTCAAAATATTAATGTATGCCTCTGAATAGAGAATTTCATCTATTATTCACAGAGGACCAGCTACTGAAGCCAAGATATAGCTCCATGCTGTGACAGAGAATCCTCCACTTCTCTGCCTTTCAAGAAGATATTACAGATGAGAGCATTCTCCCCGTGAACAATACATCTAAATTAACTAAACGGTTTGCTTTATAGGACAATATCACTTTTGGCGGTTGCAATTACTTCCCAAATAATGGATCAAATGATTGAAGTCATTTGAAAGGAAATTAATTATTACAATTATATTGAACCTTCTACAAAGATAAAAACATTTAAGGCAAAAATTTAAAAATTTCTTCTGAAGCAATACTGATCAGTAACATTATAACTCACCTAAACAAGAGCGTCACTATATGAAGAAAACAGTTTCTCATTAGAAAAGATTTTGTGGATCTAATAGAAGTTGTTATAATCTGCAGGAATAGCCATCTGGTCGATTTTATGAATATCGGTCAAAATGTGTTTAATAGCTGCTCAACTACAGTACAAACCAGATAGGCTACTAATTTTGGTGATATTTCTGGAATGTGGGGCACATATGACGAGACTGAATGTAAATACTCTCCGTTTTGGGACAACAGAGTGTAGGAACTTTGGAGAAAGTCGTAGTTTCGCACTTTCTTCATTTTGTAATTGAATCTCTCCCTGAAAGTCGATGAGGATGAGTCATCAATTCATCTGCATTTTTCAATGTTGTTGTGTTCTTTTTAACAAGCGTTTCCTAAGAATGGCATTTGGTAGTGCGGCATGGGTAAAAGCCAGTTGAGGCAAGCTGTTTGTAGGAGTGAGGATGTTGTGGGCTGACCAAGAAGTACTTTCTACTTGGCAATATTGCTTACGATGCTAAGCAACACTAATCATTCACACAGTTCCAGATTTCATGCTATTTTCAAACATTCATGAAGAGGTGAGATTAATCATCGCATTATTGTGACACTGTCATCCTGAATTTAATAATTTTCGCCCATAGGAAGATTATCCCCTACTTAATTAACAAACCGTTTCGTGTTTTTTATGCATGGACTGTCCGAATTAAGAGCCAACAGAGAGAAAAATGTCAGGCAGCTGAACCAATACTGTCATGTTAGCTCATATATATAAATTTTTTTTTGTGGAGAAATCAGTATTACTGACGTCCCTACTCATTTGCTGAAATGTTATAAAGCTTTAAAAAAATTTAACATTGGTTTTGGCCTAATTGGATGACTTAAATATCTGCAGTGTAACTGTGACATTGGAAACTATCAGGAGATAAAGTAACATATTAACCAAAATCCGCAACTCCTCTCTGGAATCCCGTGTGAGATAAGCACGTTTTTGCTTTGCTTATTGCTACAGCGGTCTTCCTAGCACAGTTAAATTATTGAAATGATCATACATATGTGCTTTGCTTCACCATAAAAATGCTTTTGAAGGAATTCAAATTGACCATCATTGATAGGAATGTAATCTTTACTACTCACTTAGGACCCACATGCTTGGGGATGCTTACGAAGTAAGTGAACTAAATGATTAATAGAGTTCCTCATGCGAAATATCTGCTGTAGAAATGAGACATGAAGGCACTTGTGTTGGTTTAGACTGAAAGGTATTCACATAGTTTACCACATACATTTAGTATAAGGAATCACACGACACTAAAATATTATAGTGCAGTTATGCAGTGTGACTTGTAATCAAACGAACTGATGACAATGACAAATTACATGAAGGGGTTATCTGAAAGGAAACGAAAGGAGATTTAATCTACAAATAACAGTGTAACTGGATTGACAATTTTGTGTGTCTTTTATGTATTGTGTATTAGTGTAATAAAATCCTGATCATTAAAAAACGTGTAGTCTGCTCCGTTGATTTCGAGTGTGAAATACACATTGCAATCTTTTTTATGGCTCACCACTTAGCAACACTCAAGCATTTAACATATCCAGGGTGATGAATAGCAGCAGGTTCTGTGGGAACAGGGCAAGGCAGCGCAGCCACCATTGCTGCCGCTGGCTGCCGGCATATGGAACACGGAGAGCTCTGCCACGTGCTGTGTGCAGAGGTAGTAATGTTGTTGGGCCAAAACGTTATTACCAGTGTATCAAAAGGTGAAACATGTTAAGCATATGTTCCCCTTACACTCATGGCATCAGCATTCAAATTTTGTCAATAGGCGGTTTCGATCTCCAACACTCACACTTGCAAGTCACGCACTTTACCGGAGACCACAGAGGTAGCTGAGCTAGACTTCTTTTAACTGGCCGCAAGATGTACTGCATGAACTACAGCAATCTGCAGTGTTGCCGGATTGTGCAGATAGCTGGACTTAAAGCGTATCAGCACGGTCATGTTTATGGTCCCATGTTGCGATCGGCCATGTTTTTTGTCAAATAGTATAGAAACTCTTCTGTATGAAAATCTTTCCCTCTCAATATTGCTCAATATTATGAGTTTTCGAAGGCTGTGGGAAATCGAATCGTATCTTGATGCAAAGTTATGGAAATTCAACCCTCCTCTTCTCCCCTATGTCTGTACATATCACAGCTGGATGACACAACAGCATCAGTCTGCTCCCAGTCAGTACAGCTGAGCACATTCATGGCAGTAGCAGCAGCAAAGTGGGCCATGAAGTAAATGACAATGTACACAATCAATGCTTCCTTCTTGCCCAGACTGTTTTATCATCATTATACGCCTGATTGTCATTATTGACACAAAGCACGTAGACACCGATGTGGATGTAAATTACATGTTGCACCCAATAAACACTTTATCAGTATCATCATTTATTGGATAGTTTTGCTTGTGCAAGTAGACACAGTTTCTGAATCATATTATTAAACTCTCAGTCATATATGGCTACTGGTTCTCCCCTTCATACCGGTGTCTTGGTAAACATTAAGCTACAAAAAACAAAAATCCTCATTCTAGGACACTTCTCAGCACTCATCATGTTGTTGTTGTGGTCTTCAGTCCAGATACTGGTTTGATGCAGCTCTCCACCCTACTCTATCCTGAGGAAGCCTCTTCAT
The DNA here is from genome assembly GCA_026315105.1 of Locusta migratoria. NCBI lineage: Eukaryota > Metazoa > Arthropoda > Insecta > Orthoptera > Acrididae > Locusta > Locusta migratoria. The sequence continues at coordinate 395,257,918 of CM048750.1, read as the reverse complement.
CTCTTCATAAGAACAGCAACCTACATCAATTTCAATTTGCTTACTATATTCATCTCTTGGTCTCCCTTTACAATTTTTACACGACACGCTTGCCTTTAACGCTAAGTCCTTGATGTCTAAGAATGTGTCCTAACAATTGACCCCTTCTTTTAGTCAAGGTATGCCAGAAATTCCTTTTCTCCCTAACTCCGTTCAGTACCTCCTCATCAGTTATGTGATCCACCCACCTAATATTCAGCATTCTTCTGTAGCACCACATTTCAAAAGTCCCTATTCTCTTCCTGTCCACATTAATTTTCGTCCAAGTTTCACTCCCATACAAGGCAACAATCCACACAAATACCTTAAGAAAGGACTCCCTTATGTTTAAATTAATATTCGATGTTAACAAATTTATCTTTTCCAAAAACGCTTTTCTTCTCATTGGCATTCCACATTTTATATCTGTATTTTATTTCTGTACTGCGACCATCATATGTTATTTTACTGCCCAAGTAACAAAACTAATTTACCACCTTTATTGATTTGCTACCTAATTCCTTCAGCTCACCTGATTTTCTAAGACTGCATTCCATTACCCATGTTTTGCTCTTGTTAATATTCATCTTATATGCTACTTTCAACACCATGTCCATTCTGTTCAGTTGCTCTTCCAGGTCCTTTGCTGTCTCTGACAGAATTACAATGTCATCAGCAAAATGCAAGGTTTTTATTTCTTCACCTTGAACTTTAATTCCTTCTCCATATTTTTCCCTGCTTTCTTTATATCTTGCTCAATGTACAAATTGAATAACAATAGAGAAAGGCTACAACCTGTCTTACTCCCTTCCCAACCTCTGCATCCCTTTCATGCCCTTCAACTCTGATAAATGCTGTCTGGTTTTTGTACAAGTTGTAAATAAGCTTCCATTCCCTATATTTTACTCCTTCTGATTTCAGAATTTGAAAGAAGATATTTCAATCTACACTGTCAAAAGCTAGCTCCAAATTTACAAAAGCTAGAAATGTAGGTTAGCCTTTCCTTAATCTATCTTCTAAGATAAGACGTAAAGTGAGGATTGCTTCCTTTGTTTCTACATTTCTCCTGAATCCAAACTGGTCTTCCCCAAGGTTGGCTTCTACCAGCTTTTCCATCCTTCTGTAAATAATGTGTGTCAAAATTTTGCAACCATGACTTATTAAACTGATGGTTCTGTAATTTTCACACCTGCCTGCAACTGCTTTCTTTGGAATGGGAATTATTACATTTTTCTTAAAGTCTGAGGGTATGTCCCCTGTCTCATACATCTTACGCACCAGGTGAAACAATTTTGCCATGGCTGGTTCTCCCAGAGACTTCAGTAGCTCTGAGGGAATATCATCTACTCCAGGGGCCTTGTTTCGACTTAGGTCTTTCAGTGCTCTGTCAAATTCATCTCTCTGTATCGTATCTCCTATTTCATCCTCATCTACTTCTTCTCCACTTTCTACAATATTGCCGCTAAGTTCATTTCCTTCATAGAGCCTCTCTATATACTCTTTCCACCTTTCAGCTTCCCCTTCTTTGCTGATAACTGGTTTTCCATCAGAGTTGTTTATATTCATACAGCTACTTTTCTTGTCTCCAAATGTTTCTTTTATTTTCCTGTAGGCAGTATCTATTTTCTCCTTCAATCTCATTCCTTAATCGTCTGTACTCCATTTTGCCTGTTTCATTTACTGCGTTTTTACATTTTCTCCTTTCATCAATTAAATTTAGTATTTCTTGTGATGTCCAAGGATTTTTTGTAGGTCTTGCCTTTCTACCTATTTTGTCCTCTGCTGCCTTCACTATTTTATTTCTCAATGCTGTCCATTCTTCTTCTACTGTTTTATTTCCCCCCATTTTTGCCAATTGTTGCCTAAAGCTCCATCTCAAAATTCTTAACAACTTCAGGTTCCTTCAATGTATCCAAGTCCCATCTCTTTATTTACTTATCTTTATGTAGTTTCTTCAGTATCAGCCTACAGTTCATAACCAACAAGTTATGATCAGAGACTATATCTGCCACTGGGTATGTATTACAGTTTAACACCTGGTTACGAAATCTATGTCTTCTTGTTGTTATTGTTATGGTCTTCAGTCCAGAGACTGGTTTGATGCAGTTCTCCACAATACCCTATCCTGAGCAAGCCTCTTCATCTCCTCATAAGAACGACAACCCAAATCCACTTGAATCTGTTTACTATACGCGTCTCTTGGTCTCCCTCTGCTGTTTTTACCCCACACACTTCCCTCCAATGCTAAATTTATGATTTCTTGATGTCTAAGAATGTGTCCTACCAAGCAATCCCTTCTTTTAGTCAGGGTATGCCAGAAATTTCTTTTCTCACCAATTCTATTTAGTACCTCTTCATTAGTTATGCAATCTACCCACCTAATTTTCAGCATTCTTCTGTAGCACACATTTCAAAAGCCTCTTTCCTCTTCCTGTCCACATCACTTATCGTCCATGTTTCACTCCCATACAAGGCAACACTCCACACAAATGCCTTCAGAAAAGACTTCCTTACACTTAAATTAATATTCGATGTTAGCAAATTTTCTTTTTCAAAAATGCTTTTCTTCCCATAGCCATTCTGCATTTTATATCCTCTGTACTACGACCATCATTTGTTATTTTACTGCCCAAGTAACAAAACTCATCTACCGCCTTTATTACTTCGTTACCTAATCTAATTCCTTCAGCATCACCCGATTTTCTTAGATTGCACTCCATTACCCTAGTTTTGTTCTTGTTGATGTTCATCTTATAAGCACCTTTCAGCACACTGTCCATTCCGTTCAATTGCTCTTCCAGGTCCTTTGCTGTATCTGACAGAATTACTATGTCGTCGGCAAAACACAATTTTTTAAATTCTTCCCCCTGAACTTTCATTCCTTCACCAAATTTCTCCTTGCTTTCCTTTATAGCTTGCTCAATGTACAAACTGAACAACATTGGAATCTATCTGGTACCATCCGGTTTCTCCTGGCCTCTTCCACATATACAACCTACTTTCATGATTCTTAAAGCACATTTTTGTTATGATTAAATTATGTTCCATGCAAAATTCTAGCAGGCGATGCCCACTTTCATTCCTTTTGCCCAGTCCATAGTCACCAACTATTTTTCCTTCCCTTCCTTACCCTACTACCAAATTCCAGTCTCCCATCACAGTTGAATTTTCCTGTCCCTTTACTGTCTGAATAATTTCCTTTCTTCGATCTTCTCATCATCAGCAGAGCTAGTGGGCATACAAACTTGTACTACTGTGGTCGGTGTTGGCTTTGTATCTATGTTGACTATGATAATGCGATCACTGTGCTGCTCATAGTACCCCCATTCATATTTTCTTATTCATTATCAGACCTACACCTGTAATACCCCCAACTGATTTTGTATTTATAATCCTGTACTCGCTTGAGCAGAAATCCTGTTCCTCCTTCCACCAAACTTCACTAATTCCCACTATATCTAACTTCATTTCTCTTTTCAAATTTTCTAACTTCGCTACTCAATTAAGGGATCTAACACTCGACACTCCGGTCCATAGAATGCCAGTGTTGTCTTTCCTGATGATCACTTCCCCCTGAGTAGTCCCCGCCCAGAGATCCGAATGGGGGACTATTTTACCTCCGGAATATTTTCCCCGAGAGGGTGCCATCATCATATATTCATACAGTAGAGCTGCACGTCCTCAGGAAAAGTAATGGCTGTAGTTTCCCCTTGCTTTCAGCCATTCGCAGTAGCTGTGTGCAAAGCACTTCAGCTGATGTTACAAGGCCAGTTCAGTCAATCATCGAGACTGTTGCCCCTGTAACTACTGAAAAGGTTACGGCCCCTCTTCAGGAACCACACATTTTTCTGGCCTCCCCACAGACACCCCTCTGTTCCAGTTGTACCTATGGTACGGCTATTTGTATTGTTGAAGTACAGAAGCCAGACCACCTCGGCAATGTCTGTGGTTCATTGGGGTGGGGTGGTTCGTTGGGCACTCGTCATGTAAGTTTGTAATTCATCCATCAACTTTTCTTATTATGAACAATGCACACACAAACAACTTGTCAGGCTCAGATGCCTTTATAGCTTTGGTATATACTACTTCTGATGAAGTCAACTTTGTCTCTGAACAAGCACATTATATGTAAATTGACTCGTTCTGCTTTGCAATCTTCTGCTCTGGTTCCAGTGTGTTTGAGTTATGGCAATACTTTCCAAGTCCACATCACTATGCAGCCCTCCACCGTCCAATTTAGTCTGTGCCAGACTGGTTCTGGTGGACTCCATGAAAAGTCAAGGTGGAAGATGACCACCTTGAGGCAAGTGAGGTGGTCAAACATATCACATCCAAAAGTTGTCAAGATTGTTGGGCCTTTGTGGTGATTACAAACTTTCTGTAAATGCTCAATCTGTTAACACACAACCATTGCTGAATCAAGAAAAGCATCTGGCCAAGTTGGCTGGTATTTTTCCAAAATCGATCCCTCAGTGGCTTATTTGGGTCATCCCACGTCAAACCAGCCAATTTTAGAAATGGTCGCTACATGACAGTCTCTAATTTTGTTAAAACTTTCACCATAGCTGCAGGTACATGTAAAAGTTTTACTTATATACAAAGCTGTACTTTTGGCTGTACGGCCATCAGCATAGAAGTCGGTCAGCCAATGAGCATAATTTTGCAAAAAAAAATCTTCATGTTTGACAGTTCTTTTAAACTATTGTAGTGAGAAATTAGCAAGTTGGTATTTTAATTAAACTTTTTTTGCTCAGTTCAAACATAACATGGAAAACATTATTGAAGAAGCACGTTATCCACAATTACTGCTCAAAGTATGCACAAAAAATGTCCAGCAGATGTGCCACCTCATTGTCAATTGTTGATATATCTGGTACATAACATTTTTACATCACAATATTTTATTTGGTTATCAAAAACATTGATGTTAGACCTCACATTAAATATTAACTTTCTAGCTTGTTTTGTTACTGAGATATGTGGTCCTAGAGTTTCTGAATTTCATCTTCTAGGCACTTATTTTTGCTTGTTGGTATCTTTTGTTTGAGGGATAATACTCAGCTTCTTGAATCTGGAAACAGATGTGTGACAATCAATCTATTTTTAAGACTATTTAATGGGACTCTAGAGTTGGTTTGTGCTATCTTGGCTGCTACAAATTTAGTTTTGCGACTAATTATTTAAGAAATGGCAACCCCATTGTCAAGGGGCCACACCTGATAGCCATGCAAGAACAGCCATGGGTGGTTCTCTTTGTACAGGATCCCAAGCCTGAATTTGGTTGTTTCGCTAGGATACTACGTCTGTTCCAGGGTTTGTGACCTGGGTATCAAATTTGAGCTGCTATTTCCTATTGACTATATTTGAATTTTTGGTCAATACTCAATAAAGTTAGGACAGAGAACTTATATTGGCATTCTATCAATGTTTGTGATTGAGCAGGAATGTTGGCAATAAAGTACTGCTCTGGAACCTAGCTGGAATCTTATATATCAGGTCAGTACAGTGAACACACAGGTCCCTCCGGGACGCATGAACTTCATTAGCACATTATTCTGCATGAGTGATACATCATAGATATTCCCAATCCACCATTTATTGTTGTGGATACAGGCTACATATTGTCCTCGCTGGAGATTCGAAATATTTTCTCCAAAGATACTCATGACAGATTGGTCTATGTTACCTACAAAAGATAATGAAACTTTGTAGATACAAATTTGTTTTTCCATCAGTCAGCACAAACTGATTATTATCTTCTTGAGGCACTCTTGCAGTTTAAACTTCAACCTTTTCAATGAAGAAGAACTTTATTCTTTGCACGTTCTCATCACAAAATGTGTCAAGTGGTGTCAAAATTTGCTTTTGCTTAGGTTCCTGAAGACTTGCATGTGTTGCAACCCGTTTTGCTGATCCACTAATTCCATCACATGGTGATTTACCATGGCTTGTCCCAAAGAAATTCCATTCAGCTTTGCTTCCAAAATCATTTTCATGATTACATAAGTAGATAAATTTTTTGTACTAGACAGCTGAACCATCACTGAATTAGTAGCAATAGTTGATTTCCCCATTAGTATACTTCAAGTGCCCATATATATATATATATAATATAAAAAATAGACGAAGATTACTCACCAGGCGAAGGAGCACAGGTGTGACAGCATCACAAATAAATAAATGAATACACACACACACACAATCGCAAGCTTTCGCAACCCAGTTGCGTCTTCAGGCAGTAGGGAAGGAGAGGGAAAAGGAAATGATGAGGGTTTTAAGGAAGGGGGTAAGGAGCCATTCCAATCCCGGGAGAGGAAAGACTTACCTTGGGGGAAAAAAATGGAGGGTAAACAAATGCACACATGCCCACACATTCACACAGACACAAGTACACCTAGGCAGACATACTGACAGTATGTCATATATATATATATATATATATATATATATATATATATATATATATTTCCTCCCCTTTTTTCCTCTTTTTCCTGAAGAAGCTGCCAGTGGTGGCGAAAGCTTGTATGTGTGTTTGTGTGTTATTTTATTTGTTTCTCTCGACGAGCCGGTCCTTTTGGTAAGTCATCTCTTTTCTATATATATATATATATATATATATATATATATATATATATATATATATATATATATATATATATATATATATATATATGCCCAGGGCCTCACTGCAATGGCGTATTTCCTTTCATGCCGACCACCCACCTCCCTACCTAAAACCTCTTTCCTTAATACCCTAGCCAGCTTCATCCTAACCCACAACTTCTTCACCTTTGAGGGCCAGACACACCAACCACCAAAGGGAACTGCCATGGGAACCAGGATGGCCCCCTCGTATGCAAACTTATACGGGATGCTTAGAGGAAGCCTTCCTGGATACCAAAGCCTGTCAACCCAAAGTTTCTTACAGATTCATTGATGACATCTTCATTATCTGGACTAACAGTGAAGAAGAACTCCAGAATTTCCTCTCCAACCTCAACTCCTTTGGTCTTGGTCCTATTCCAAATTCCATGCCACTTTCCTCGATGTCGACCTCCATCTGTCCAACGGCCAACTTCACACATACATCCACATCAAACCAACCAACAAACAAACAACAGTACCTCCATTATGACAGCTGCCATCCTTTCCACATCAAAAGTTCCCTTCCCTACAGCTTAGGTCTTCGTGGCAAAAGAGTCTGCTCCAGTCCCGAATCCCTGAACCAGTACACCAAAAACCTAATAACAGCTTCCACATCCCGCAGCTACCCTCCTGATCTGGTTCAAAAGCAAATTACCAGAGCCACCTCCTCATCCCCCCAAATCCAGAACCTTCCACCGAAGAACCCCAGAAGTGCCCCTTTTGTCACCGGATACTTTTCGGGACTGGAACGGGCTCTGAATGTGGCTCTCCAGCAAGGATATGACTTCCTTAAATCCTACCCCAAAATGAGATCCATCCTTAATGACATTCTTCCCATTCCACCAAGAGTGTATTTCCGCCGACCACCTAACCTTCGTAACCTCCTAGTCCATCCCTATGAAATCCCCACACAACGTTCCCTACCATCTGGCTCCTACCCATGCAACCATCCCCGTTGTAAAACCTGCCCTATTCACCCTTCCACCACCACATACTCCAGTCCAGTAACCCGTAAGATGTACATGATCAAGGGCAGAGCCACTTGCAACAGCACTCACGTGATTTACCAACTGACATGCCTGCACTGTGAAGTGTTCTATGTGGGAATGACCAGCAACAAACTGTCCATTCGCAAGAACGGTCACAGGCAGACAGTGTTTGTTGGTAATGAAGATCACCCTGTGACTAAACATGCCTTGGAGCATGGCCAGCACATCTTGGCTCAGTGTTACATCGTCCGGGCTATCTGGATACTTCCCACTGACATCAACCTTTCATAACTCCGGAGATGGGAACTTGCCCTTCAGCTTATTCTCTCCTCCCATTGCCCACCTGGTCTCAACCTCCACTAAATTCAAATTCCCGCCCACCATCTTTAGCATCTTTGCCTCAAGTGGTATCTCTGTCGAACTTATTTGCTTTTTACAAATGTCTGGCTAGGTGAGTTTGCGTTTGGATATGTGCGAGTGTGTGTGTATTTGTTTACCTTCCTTTTTTTCCCTGAGGTAAGTCCTTCCACTCCTGGGACTGGAATGACTCCTTTTCCACTTCCTTATAACCAATATCCTTCCTGTTCTCCTCTCCTTTCTTCCTCTTTTTCTGAAGAAGCGACCAACGGTTGCGAAAGCTTGTATGTGTGTTTGTGTGTGTGTGATTTTGTTTGTGCCTGTCTACGAGCATGTCCTTTGGGTAAGTCACCCGTTTTCTATTTTATATATAGAAGCTTATTTACCAGACGAAGGAGCACAAGTAGTGACAGCACAACAAATAAATAAAACACTCATAAAACGCTAGCTTTCGCAGCCTACCTGCTTCTTCAGGCAGAAGCGTAGGAGAGGGAAAAGAAAATGATGAGGGTTTTAAGGAAGTGTGTAAGGAGCCATTCCAATCCCGGGACAGGAAAGACTTACCTTGGGGGGAAAGATAAAAAAGAGGGTAAACAAATACACACCCACCCACACATATACACAAACGCAAACACACCTAGGCAGACATACATATATATATATATATATATATATATATATATATATATATATATATATATAACGATTATTAAGACGAAAAATTCCTAGCAGGAAAAATAAAATATAAAAAATAGACGAAGATTACTCACCAGGCGAAGGAGCACAGGTGTGACAGCATCACAAATAAATAAATGAATACACACACTCACACACAATCGCAAGCTTTCGCAACCCAGTTGCGTCTTCAGGCAGTAGGGAAGGAGAGGGAAAAGGAAATGATGAGGGTTTTAAGGAAGGGGGTAAGGAGCCATTCCAATCCCGGGAGAGGAAAGACTTACCTTGGGGGAAAAAATGGAGGGTAAACAAATGCACACATGCCCACACATTCACACAGACACAAGTACACCTAGGCAGACATACTGTAGTAAGTGGCTTACTACAGTATGTCTGCCTAGGTGTACTTGTGTCTGTGTGAATGTGTGGGCATGTGTGCATTTGTTTACCCTCCATTTTTTCCCCCAAGGTAAGTCTTTCCTCTCCCGGGATTGGAATGGCTCCTTACCCCCTTCCTTAAAACCCTCATCATTTCCTTTTCCCTCTCCTTCCCTACTGCCTGAAGACGCAACTGGGTTGCGAAAGCTTGCGATTGTGTGTGAGTGTGTGTATTCATTTATTTATTTGTGATGCTGTCACACCTGTGCTCCTTCGCCTGGTGAGTAATCTTCGTCTATTTTTTATATTTTATATATATATATATATATATATATATATATATATATATATATATATATATATATATATATATATACGTAAAAAATAGATGAACACTTACCAGGCGAAGGGGCACAGGCAGTAATAGCAACAAATAAACACACAGACACACACACACTCAAGTGTGTGTGTGTCTGTGTGTTTATTTGTTGCTATTACTGCCTGTGCCCCTTCGCCTGGTAAGTGTTCATCTATTTTTTACGTATATTTTTTTCCTGTTAGGAATTTTATATATATATATATATATATATATATATATATATGTGTGTGTGTGTGTGTGTGTGTGTGTGTGTGTGTGTGTGTGTGTGTGTGTTTGTGTGTGCATATGTGTGAGTGTGTGTGCATTTGTTTACCTTCCTTTTTTTCCCTGAGGTAAGTCCTTCCACTCCTGGGATTGGAATGACCCCTTTTCTACTTCCTTAAAACCCGAATCCTTTCCTTTCTCCTCTCCTTCCTTCCTCTTTTCCTGAAGAAGCTGCCAGTGGCGGTGAAAGATTGAATGTTTGTGTGTGTTTTTATTTTTTTATTTCTATCGGTGAGCATGTGCTTTATTTTTGTACATATATAAATGTCTGTCTAGGTGTGTTTGCGTTTGGATGTGTGTGAGTGTGTGTGTGTATTTGTTTACCTTCCTTTTTTCCCCTAAGGTAAGTCCTCCACTCCTGGGATTGGAATGACTCCTTTTCCACTTCCTTAAAACCCATATCCTTCCCTTTCTTCCTCTTTTCCTGAAGAAGCGTCCAACGTTTGTGAAAGCTTGTATGTGTATTTGTGTCTGTCGACGAGCCTGTCCTTTGGGTAAGTCATCTTTTTTGTATTTTTTATATTTGTTTATCCCACCAGGAAAGTTTTCTAGAGGAAAAAATTCCTAACAGGAAAAATATATGTAAAAAAATAGATGAAGTCTACTTACCAGGCGAAGGAGCACAGGCAGTGATAGTAACAAATAAGTGTGTTTGCATCTGTGTAAATGTATGGGTGTGTGTGTGTGTGTGTATTTATTCACCTTCCTTTTCTTCCCCCAAGGTAAGTCTTTCCTGTCCCGGGATTGGAATGGCTCCTTACCCCCTTCCTTGAAACCCTCATCATTTTCTTTTCCCTCTCCTTCCCTTCTGCCTGATGAAGCAGCCAGGCTGCGAAAGCTAGCGTTTGTGTGTGTTCTATTTATTTGTGCTGCTGTCACACCTGTGCTCCTTCGCCTGGTGAGTAATCTTCGTCTGTTTTATATATACAAATAAACCGCATGCCATTCCAGGCATGTGTGTCAATTTTTACCTCTCTATCTACATTATTCGATGATTTATTAAGTTTTCAAATTTATACTTACTTTTTGATCACCCAGTAATTTGAATGGCAGTATATTAAACAAGGAAGATTTGGAGATTTTCTTTAGAAAATAGCCTTAAATAAATGTGAGGTAGTCAGTCACCTTCAAACTTAGCTCCCTCCTCTTCTAGATCTTCGTGCCTCTGCTTCACATCCCACGCCTGAGCAATCACTGCATATGCTCGAGCAGTTTCGACCGCTCTCTCTGCACTCGCAGTTACGGACTCATTCGTGTTTGCAAGCGCACACTATGAGGGAAAGTAATTCTCAGGGAGCTGCAGGACCTATTGTTGTTATTGGACTAAAGTGTTCGCCAATTTCATCCACCCCCACTTTAACGGATTGTTTTTCTCATTCAGCCACTGCTGCTCTGGTGGTATGTTCAAGATGAATGCTGCATGGAACCTGCTGAAGTACAGAGAAGTGCAGCCATCGTGAACAGTGAATGTCTAGACTGCTTTGCAATAGACTGCATTGTTAGCAAAAGTAATATATATCCTCAGTGTTCTTGGCTCCAAACATCGCAAAAAGGAAATGCCACGTCACTGGTGACACCTTTGGGGTTGTTAAAAACTGGAAGCTCCGTACAAAGAGAGTTGTTGGGTTGCACTTTCCTACAGAGTGTAATTTTCCCTTCCTCTAGATAGCTGGTAGGGTCACATCCTGTGAAAGTGTATATTGCTAAGAGTAAACCTTCCTTATCCCCAATGCTTCGCTGAATGTCAGAAATAGTGCACACTTTTTGCTGCCAATTGCCTTTTTTTGGTACTGGCATCTTCAATTTGTTCTCTGATGGTGCACGGATAGTCAGCAACACTAGTATGTCCATGTCATCGCCTATTAAACAAGATTCAACTCCTTTCTTATCTTTATTAAGTGCTGTTGATACTATTAATAAGTCAGCGCCACCCGATGCTTGATGAACAGTGCAACCATCTATTTGCAAGTGCACTGTAAGGAGAGAAATAAGGCCCATTTTGTTCTTAGCTATAGCTAGATATACATTTTGAGTTTTACATTAAATGACTCTCCTACTTTCACTTGTGTTCATGGTAGAGAGTGATCTGCAAGTGTTCTTCATCTTTAGTATTTCCTTGCTCATATCCATCAACAACAGGTGCTGGCGCATAATGAGTAATTATGTCATCTGCGTATTTCTCAAAATCTGTCAGAAAATAGCTGGGCGTCGCCATACAACACGATGAAGGTGGTGACCTGCAGAAATGATGTAGGACACTTTCTCTGAATCTGGGGTGAGTGATGATTCATTTGAATCTGGAACTAAAACAGTCACCATTTGCTACCCCCTACCTCATTAAGCCAGGTCCGTCAAAGAAGGAAGGAGGATAATCATATAACAAAAACTGAAATATTTCTTCAAGTCTCCCATCACTTCTTACTGTGCACAACATCAAATGTAACAGAGTGCTAGGGTTCCCACACATAGTTATGTTGTTAATTGCCATAGACTTGGTCATAGAGGCTACAGACTTAACAGCTAACTTTCTTTTCAAGTGTATCTCATAGAATGTTTTGTTCTTAATCTCTTTCAAGAGTAGTGTTCCAACTTCAAAAGCTTTATCACAGTTCACACTTTCATGTTACAACCCCTGTTGATAATGAAGAGAGTCCAGGAATTTTAGAAAATGGATTTGTGTTCCTCAAGACAAGAAATAAAAGTGACAAGTTGCAATTACTTTTCTACCTTGCATCTCATAGCTCCATGTGTTGCTCTGAAGAGACGCTGCACACACCTGCAAATTTCACCACTGCTTCACACACCCGAGAACGAGCTGGCATGGAGTTGATCTAAGTTGCAATAGGGTATTTGACTGTTTTCTGGAAATCGTTTTAAATTGTTAATTATGTCATATTATGGTCCGACCATGGATTTCAGTACTTTTTTTTTTTAATTAAAGCATGGGGCTTCGTATGTGGATGAGTAAACATAAATGGATTAGTTTGTAGTGTCAAAAGTAGTGACACATACATATCAAACCAAATCTTTAATATGTAAGGAAAATACTGATATGCATGGCAGAAAGTTTACACACAATCACATTCACTCACAAAAACAACAAACCAGAAAAGCGCTGTAATTTTAGCGCTATAAATTTATTCCATCGTGTCTCGTTCACAGTTTATGTGAAAGTGACATGCCTTTGGCTACGCAAAATGTGTGTTGCCAACCTAAAAGCAATATGAAAACACCACCGACATAACCGCTGTCCCTGTTCTAGACTATAGATATATAACTATACAAAGGCATATTTGCTGTATTTTACAGGTTTTGATGTTTCACTCTGCACCAGTATTGAAGTAGTTAAATAAAATTAATCCCTTAACTGTGTGCTTTACCGGGTTAAATTTTACTAACTATCCCGGCGGCTTCCTGTGTCTATGTTGGCAACAGATGCTGAATAGCAAGAATCATGACGTCACCATTAGCCAATCGCGTGATAGCGCAAATATTTTATCGTGAAACCTTTGATTTGCTAGAGCAGTTACTTTTACTGACCGGACAAGGGTACATACAAGAATCATAGAACAGGAACAGCATTATTTATTTACTTCATGGTCTGTACAATACACTAATCTCGTCATTCTATGTGGTCTAAACATCTGGACAAAGATTTTCTATCGTGTTGTTGTTGCCAACATAATCACTCAAGGCCGCTTGGATAAAAGATAAAATTTCACCCTTTATTGCATAATATGGTGACTTTAGATTAAGTCTGCTGACATCAACAAATACGGTACTTTTTTCCAATGGCATAAAATATCTCTCGAAATAATTAGCTGTAAAATGTAGGTATGTGTTACTTACAATGCAGTTTTAGTTTCTTATTTCTGGCACGTAAAAATTTGGATTGTTTTTAAAGAATGAAGACACCATAATTGCATCAACTTTAGGGAGGTTTCCACTGTCAACTTTCACATAACCATCTTCCATTGTGGCATAAAAACTGCAAACGCATTTAGATCACGAAAAAACTGAACTTAAAGCTGCGAAATGGAGGAAACACGTACAATAATACAGCTCCGACTTCTAGTTGCCACGCTGTAGGTGTTCTATGACGTCACCAATACTTCAGCCAATAACGGAGCGTTTTTGATCACGTGATCTAATCGTGAAATTTGATGATTTTTAAGCTTTAATTACATAAAAATAACAGATGCTTTGCAAGAATTATGAGTGAAAATGCTGTCTGAATGTTATAATCATTCAGAATAACAACAATTCGATCCATATTTTTAACACAGGAAAATACCCTATAGTTGTCATTGTTATTCTTCTACCTCTGGTATATCCAGCAACACTACGCAAGGATCTAATCAAAATCTGTTCAATGGTCATGTCACTCCAGACCAAAACTTTTCAGAATGATGCATGGAGAAATAACCACGTTTAACTAAATCATTTTCTGGGCTCAACGAGTCTTCTAGATAAACATGTGTAGATTTTGGGGTGGGGGTGAAAGAATTCTCATTGTCAGCTAAGCTCTGGCTCAGTAGAAAGACTCTAGTACCGACCAACCTTTCTTACCCTACACCCAATCAAAGAATAAAAAAATAAATTAAATAAAAAGGTTTCAACACATATTCTGCCATAATTCAAACACTTACCAGTGATTATCAAATAGTTCGCACAGTATTCCAAAGACGAACAATAAAAAACTGACAGCAGAACTTCACTAGAAGTAACACAAATTCCCTAAACGCGTCTCCTAATACGACTATGATAAAGATGATGGGCTGTGTGACGGGGAGGGCTGGTGTCAGTGTCCAGGCGGTCGACACCCAGTATTTCTATGTTTCTAACCCTCCGTGCTGACACTCAGCCTCTCTTGGATTACAATATGATTGTTCAATATTACTTATTAAGAAAAGTGTTTAGCTATTTCTGCATAATTTCATTTTTCAAATAAAAAAATTCCAGAAACTTCTACTTTTTCCCTTCTGTAACTCTGAAACCATTCACATTAGCAACATTACGTACTGGACAATTTTTGTTCGCAATTTAATGTAGATTAAATTTCCATTTAGCACTTTTCACACTAAACCAGATAGTTTCTTAAATATTTAAGAAAAACAAACAAACAAACAAAACTGCTAATTTTTAACTTTTCACCACCATCTCTCCCAAACCCAACACTCAAAATGGTGTAACTTTTTACCAAACAATATGTGGACTGTATGGAACAGTTTAAAGTTGGATGGAAACTTTTACTCTGGATGTCTGGGTTAGGCCGATTTTTTTGTCTAATGGCACCATACTAATTCTTCTACAGCAAATTAACTAATAGGCTTAAATTGATTTGGTCCAGAGTAAAATCTTTCAAATGTCATTTTGTTGGATCACTAGCTAGTCCAATTGAACATGAATCCGTGGTAGAATTTCGACCAGGTCTTGGGATTCTAGAGAAAGTAAATATAAGACTGTACAATAACTACATTTTATAATGAAGCTGACTAACTCCATCACAAACATCAGTAATATTCACTCACCTGTGGGCACAAATATTTACTTATCATTGAAGTCACTTCACTATAAAATTCACAACTTCTAAAGACTTTGTCCAGCGCAGCAAAGGTGTTCTTATCACACTGTTGCCCATGGAAACACTAGTGACCAGTTTAAGAAACTGTCCACCAAAGTTCAGCACCTACTGTGAGAGAAGTCCACTTACAACAGATTCGTGCATCAAAACAAAGTTGCTTACCTTGAAGCTAAGTATTATCCGTCAAACAAAATATACCAACGAACGAAAACAAGTGCCTACAAGATAAAATCCAGATCTTTCTAACGAGACTAGTTAGCAAAAAATTCGGTTGATCACCATTTTGAGATATTTGACCCACAATATTGGTCAAATTTGATATTAAATTAAAACACCAAGTCTAGGGCCACATATCTCAGTAACGAAATGAGGTAGAAAGTTAACATTTAATGTGAAGTTTAACATCGTGATGTAAAAATGTTATAAACCAGAGATATTAACAAGTGAAAATGAGGTGGCAAGCCTGTGATGCTTTTGTGCAAACTTTGTTTGAGCAGCAATTGTGGAAAAGGTGCTTCTTCACTGATTGTTTTCAATATTATATTTGAACTTAGCACAAAAAGTTGAGTGGAAATGCCAATTTGCAAATTTCACACTACAATAGTTAGTTTAAAAAAAGCTGTCAAACATGATGATTTTTTCCTGAAATTATGCTCATCAGCTGACCAACCTCTGTGCTGATTGCCCTACAGCCAAAAGTACAGCATGTTTGTAACTAAAACTTGACAAAACTTCCTTTGACATGTACCTGCAGCTATGGTGAAAGTTAAAAAAAAAACTGGAGATGGTCAGGTGGGGACCTCTGGTTGACTTGACATGGAATGGCCCATTTACAAATCCCTCTCAATGCTGATTCTCAATTCTTTCAGCCGTTAACACACCGTTTGGATTGTATCAGTATTTCTGATTGTCATTTGGGGGTAGCCAGTACTCAGGCGATTTTCAACAGTTTCTCGAACAAACCACAATGTCAGTGCCTGGTTGTGGTGTTCGGTCCCTCTGCTGAAGAACATCCCTGCAACTTCCAAGTGCTCTTTTCAGTACTACAAAACGCTGGGTTGTGCAATTTAGAGAAGTGCCAATTTTTTCAGCCTTCTGTCACTTGTCTTGGTTTTGAAGTTTATAGTAATGGTAGCTAGTTCTGTCATCAGAATGTCTGTGATAATCTACATTGGTCAAGGATTTCCAAATTTTTTAAAGATAAGTAATAATCATAAGTTTTGCTGGGGGCAAATCTGCTGCATGCCCTCCTGCACGAAGGAACATTGTTTCACTAGTCACAGACATGTTCGTTGCACAGCAAGCTCTGCCACTGGCATCACTGCAGCTTTGTCACAAAATTCATTCTATTGAAAGCCTTCCCACCACATCGTCTCAAACAATAAACCTCAAGTTGCATCCAAGAATTTGCCTTCATGTACATCTCACACAGCTGAAATTTAGCCAAAAGAAGAGGAATGCATTAATGGGTACACATATGTCTAAAGCCGCACGCATATGTCAGGCGTCATCCTCCACAAGTGTGCACCCTGACCCTATGGGACATTGCTGTTAACACCAGAGCCTGCTGTGGGTAGTGAAATACATAAAAAGTAGTGAGCTGTGCTTACTATCTAGTGTGTGTTCTTATGCTGACAACGTTATATGTGTCTTGTGTCAAACTATTATTCACTTGAGGGATAAAGTGGAGTTATCCATAACAGTTGTGTTGCAAGTGTAGTTACCATTCAACTGACACACAGTTATTTTAATAAAGGATCTTCATTGGATTCTGCATGTGACCCTTATAAATTTTATTTCTGTGCAATCTAAACTGTGGCACTATCATAAAAGAAAACAATGGTTGCTTTAGAGCACTTTTGATTGCATAGAACGGTTATCATTGGTCATGTGACCCTCGACGAGTGATCCAGCTCATGGTTACAGCTATGTGAAATTAGCAAATAACCTTTGAAAATTTAGCATCATATTTTTAAACGTGTTTATGCATTTAAATGAGCCATGGTAATTTTATTTCTTTAAAACCTAGTGATTAGCACTTTAAACGTGTTTTTCTGTCGTTCTCCAAGTGGAGTTTCACATTACAAAAGGAATTTTTGTCAAGAATATAAAAGCAGATAGGCACTGTATTGCTCTTGCAGATTCAGTTCATGCATACTAGAGCCCTGCATCCGCGTGGCCAGTATTTGTGACTCGGACATGATGAGTGCGCCAGTGGTGTGCAAGTGAGACCATGAATACACTTCGGGAGTACTGGTGAATGATGCCGAAGACGACCGATGCTTTCCCACATGATACGACAAGCGTGTGCACAGAACTACGCCGATGCCACGTGCTTAAGCTCATCACACATTGGTTGCGAATTTGCAGCTGTGGATGCGCGATGCGCTAAACTCTCCGGTGTAGCCACTAGATGTAGCAGGCAGTCTAATGGGGCAGTGGCTGTGAACCGTGTGCTGGCCATGCGCTCGCTATAGCGCAATTGGCGCGTGCGTGGTGCGATAACTGCATGAGGCAGCCAAGCGCTTGCCAACTTCCATGCGGTTATGCGATCCATGTGGTGGGCTGCGAGAGGCACTCACGCGCTTCCTCCATGTGGATGCAGGGCTCTAGTGCATACCCATATTTTAACACACTTGAGTCTTAAGCTTAGGCTTCTGTGACTTATCAATAAAATTTAGGCAATATGGTCGCATGTGAAATTTACGTTTTGGCCACTATTGTGTGTAGGCTGCTCCAGGGTGAGGGCGGTAAGGCAAGTTGCAATAGTAGTTACATGACAACAGGAGAAAAAAGCAGCCATTCCAAAATTTAAGCACCCAGTATATATTTGCCACTTTTCAAAGAAATATTTCTGTATTTAGTGCAAAAATGTTGAAGTTATATCTGTGTAAGGAAATAAGCAAACAAATAATAGGTAAAACATTGATTAGCATTCAGTTAAAAAATTCTACACTATACATTCACTGTTGGAAAGAAAATATACTGTTCAAAAAATTCTAGTTAAGTTTTGTAGGCTGCACTTTTTTTTAAATATTATTATTATTATTGTAACATATATCGAATTTGATGCTTATATATACTTCTGGATATAAATGAAATATCCTTGGTTTTCCATAACATTTAATATCACAGAGACCTATTTCATCTAGTCTGTGATAGCTTCATAGTGCATAAATGTGTCTTGGAAAATTTAGGAGAACAGCGTACACAGCACACACATAGTTAACAATACTTTTGTGAAGGATATTCACGACTCACCACAGAAGAAATTGAAATGCTTACCGCCCTCTCCGGACGCTTTGGCCTGTCTGTGGGACTCAGCACAGTTAAGGCACCAAGAGCTTTGTAGTTTTTTTTTCTATTATTTGTAACATTCCACGGCTCATCAGACATCTCTGTGGTGTGTAGCAACCTATGCCTCACACACTGACTGACTGACTCATCATCACCTAGCCCAAACCACTGAATATAGAAACTTGAAATTTGTAGAGGGTGTTGATCTTACTCTGTAGGCATCATTTAAGAAGCGATTTTTTGATATTCTGTCCATAAGGGACTAGATAGCAAGGGATGTCCATAGGGGATGAAACCTTTTTTGAAAATACGTTGCTACTTTGGCAATGTTGAAGCTAGAACTACAAAATTTTGGATTTTAATTCAGGGTTCGAATTTAAAAGACACATTTCGGCATTTTTTGAAATTCGAATTTAAAAGACACATTTCGGCATTTTTTGAAATTCAACCAATAAGGGGGTAAACAGGGGACGCAAAAAATAGATTTTCAAAGATATATTGCTGTTAACTCAAATTTTAAGCTAGAACTACGAAACTTTGGATACGGAATCTTGGTTAGGATTAAAGAAACATGAGTTTCAGTATTTTTGGAAATTCAACAAGTAAGAGGTAAAAAAGTGGATGAAAAATTCTTTTTGAAAATAAGTTGCTATTAAGACAATTTTGAAGCTAGAGCTGCAAAAATTGGAATTTGTGTTTTTCGTTAGAATTTGAAATACAGTAAAACCTCGTTTTTACATTCTCGGTTTTTACGTTTTCCCGCCGTTTACACCATTTTTTGTCAGTCCCGTCAAATTTCCTATGTTTACAATGTTAATTCGCCCTCGTTTTTGAGTTAACATATTTACACGTTTCCCGCGTTTTACACTTTTTGAAAGCATGTTCGTGAAGAAAAAAGACGTATTGTACATAAATTGACGTTAGCATGGCTTTCCTCATAAAGTATAGCACTTAAAAATTATTCGCAGTCGAGTTTCTTGACACTTTGCATTTATTCAAATGTATATTTCGCGTTTCGTTGTTGACTTACGACGCCAATTTGTGGCAATGTAGTTCCTCTTTCCACAAGCTTCTTTGCCAGAGCGCCTAGCGTGTACTCAGAGAAACAGAACCGTTTGTTGACGAGCGAATAACGCTGATTTGTGGCGGTGAAATTCCTCTTTCCGCTAGCTTCTTTGCCAGAGTGTCTGGCGTGTACTCAAACAATCGGAACCAGTTGCTTTGTTGAAGTGAGAATAAAATAAAGAGTTGCATTGTTTTTGTTGTACATATTTCTGATTAATAAAGAACGTTATCTGTCAAAGTTGGGTATCATAATACCCACAACCTCAAAAAAGCGATAATAGTGACAGATGCCGATCCTATGCAAACGTTACAAAAATATGTATGCATATGTTTGTACTCGAGAACGTGAATAAATTCTCTAAAATCATCGTGTGAAACATCTAAAAATACAACAAGAACGGAACTTTTTGAGTTTTACTACGTAAATAATCAATGTCGGTAAAAGGCAGTAATTTTGTTGATGTTACATAGCTTGGCAGCGGCGTCCAAACGATATCTATCGAAGCGGTTCAGGTAATTTTGAAGATGTTACATAGCCCAGCAGTGGCGTCCTCGATTATAATGAATGAAATTACGTCAAAAATTTCTACTTCCCATAAAAATTACCAGTTTTGCCTGGCGCATAAAATAACTGCGTCCTCGATTATAATGTATGAAATTAAGTAAAAAATTTCTACTTCCCATAAAATTACTTTCTGCCTAGCGTTTAAAAATAGCGGCGTCCTCGATTATAATGAATGAAATTACGTCAAAAATTTCTACTTCCCATAAAATTACCAGTTCTGCCTGGCGTTTAAAATAGCGGCGTCCTCAATTATAATGAATGAAATTACGTCAAAAATTTCTACTTCCCATAAAATTACATTTTGCCTGCCGCTTAAAATAGTAAAAATTTGCATAACCTTTATTGTATAATAATCTTCCTGGCGAGTATTTAGATGCCTATTATGTACATATATCACAAACTACGAAAATGCAATGCTGATCCAGTAAGCATATTTTACCATTTAAAAAATTATTTCCTGCATTTTACATTTTCCTGCATTTTACACCATTTCACTGAAGTCCCTTGAAAAGCGTAAAAACGAGGTTCTACTGTATATGTTTTTGGTATTTTTGGAAATTAAACCATCAAGGGGGTTAAATTGTAGAGGGGATATTTTTCGAAAATCTTTTGCTATTAAGGCAATTTTGAAGCTACAAACACACAAATTGGTATATGTTTTCTTGGTCAGAATTAAAAAGATACATGTTTCAGTATTTTCATAAAATTAATAATTCAGGGGGGTGAAGTAGGGGATGAAACGTGTTTTTCAAAATACATTACTACTAAGCCAATTTTGAACCCAGAATTACAAAAACTGCTATTGGGATATTTGGTGGGATATTCCGATATGGACTCTTGGTCTAAAGCATCTAAGCAGTCAACAATCCGAAGATTGGTTTGAACACCACAGTGCTTTACTAGGCATGGTCCTGTTTGGAGGTGGTATGCCGTTGCCTTCCTCCGACCTTCGAACTGACTTACCCAGCCAGTTATAGGGGGACCTACAGTTTAACGTGGGTTCCGAACCACGGTGCTACTCGGTATTTTTCACATGAGCAATACTGCCAGAGGTGAAAGAAGTGGAAAGTGACAGATAAAAATCCCAGGACCTGGCGGGGATCGAACCCGCGACCTTTGGATTTGTAGTCTGGCAATCTACCACTGTGCAACCGAGGCGCACGGACTCTTGGACAGGATTTTAAAAAATACGTGTTTTGGCGTTTATGAAAATTCAACAACTAAGGGGATCAAAAATTATTTTTGAAAAAACGTTACTATTGGGGCGATTTTGAGGCTAAAGTAATGGAAATTAATATTTGACCTGTTGACCAATAAAAAAAGGAAGAGAAAGTGTTTCGGTATTTTTGGAATTTCACACATCAAGGGGGTGAAATAGGGGATAAAAAGTTTTCTGCTGCGGCTACAAGTAGTATTACAACATTTCATTATCATAGTACTTAAGTTATACCTATGAAAATTTATATTAAGAGCGAGAAACAACTGGTGCAAACCAACCAGCCTACACATGCGGAGCCGCAGGTGTTAAGCTAGTGAAACATAAAAGATCTGGATCTATTTTAAACACAGTTGAAATGTGTCATAATTTGGTACTTCTATTGATATCTACTTGTTAACAAGTGGTTTCCTCTTAATATGGGAAACGAAGACATTTTATTTTAGTAGTATAGGTCAGCAAGTGACATAATAACAATAATAACCAAATCACTGCCATGTAATATTATTTATTTACATAATGGCTATTTAAGAAGAAATAGAATCATCTTGAGAAAATAAATAATATTACATAACAGCGACTTTGTTAATTCATGTTATTATTAATAAATAAATTTGTTATGATGTTCCATACTATAAGGGCGATGACTCGTGAAGATTGTAATAACAAATAACAAAAAATTAGGCAATCTACCAATACTACACACGACTACAATTTCAAAGGTGTCAACCACATTGTTACCTCTGCTATCATGCCAAAACCATTAGTTTACACTCATGGCAGGAACACAAGAATGAAAGGCTCAAGAAATGTTACGTATACAATCATTCACACTTTATTTATATTAATCTAAATGAGATAACACACACCAGAAGTGGAATGTTGCCTGTGAATTTTAAATAAATGGTTTTCTTATTTCAAAACTGAGTGACATCAAAAACATGAAAACCAATCAAAATGTTATCCATTCAATCACCACATTTTTCATCACATAAATTCTCATAAATGTTATTTATGACCATTCAGACCATATAAATTATTTCAACAGAAAGGCACCAACCAAACTATACCAAATTATTTGCTTCTCTTGGTATACATGTAAGCATAACATTTTATTATGCTAAGAGTTTTACGTATAAGCGTACATCCAGAAAAGTGTAGTAAAGCACATGAAAAGCATCCCAAAATATGTGTCACATTTTTTTCACTGTATAAAAAAATTGCAGTTTGAACACTGAAATTATTATGCAATTTCATTTCAGGCACTTGCATTTGTACAAAAATCAGGATTATTCCTTTGTGAGTTTATTACAAGAATATTAAGTCTGCATATAAATTTACAGTGTGGTTTCTAAACAACAGGAGCCAAGAGTGTGTTATTGGTAATTTTGGTTAACTATGCATCCAAATGTAAAGGACTATTCTGACTGGCATATGATGAAAGATTAAAATCATAGGATAGTTATAGGCAGGCATTACTTCAAAAGTTATTTTTGTGGAGTCTTTTTTGATTAACCCTGTCATCCACTGTACTGAACAGCTATTACTGGATTATTTCTGAGATCATTTTTTTTTATTTCAGCTTGTAGAGAAGCCATCTACTCTATTGTACTGTTCCAGTAGCTGCTGCATTGTACGTGTTGTCAAATGAGCTGCCTAATGATGATTTTATACCCAAAGGCATTAGTGAGTTAAGATGGTCAGTATGGGGAAGCCTCTCTGTCCTCCAAACTGTTCCAAAAATTTTCATACAACAACAATAAACTTTTTGTGATATATGTACATTGCTCTTTGCTACATAAACTCCAATAAAAATAATTAAATAATTTGTGTGTCACAGGATTAAATTCTCATTTGTGCACATGACGATTACATGTAACAAAACCATAACATAAATGCCCTGAGTTTTCTGTTTATGTGTAAATCAATGCTCTTTTTGTTATTCCAAAATCTTTGGTTAGATAGTTGTGTGTTGAGATTATATCAATTTTCATCTGTTGTACGAATAATTTCATAAGTCTGTACACATCCCATGATCAGGAACATTCCTACCACCGGTTACAGTTACATACTGACTTTTTTTTATTCACGTATGCTAAGAGTGGAACTTTACTTAATATAAATATATGCAGCATTTGTATAAACAAATATATACACATCAATTTTAACAATCTTCCAAGATTTTTTTTTTCCAAAACAAGAATCACAAAAAAGCAGAAAACATACAGAAATAACAAAACCTACCGAAATAATAATCTCTTGAGATAAATGCCCTCAGAGAAGCAACTCTTCAATTATCATTGATAATTTTAATTTCTTGTGTCAGCCAGTAAGCAATTGGAAAATTACCACACTGCTTTTAGTAAGTTACTTCTAAGCTTAAGAGAGCAATAGTTACCAATATATTATCATTCGAGGATAATATAAATGAAGAGCATTATGAACAGCTAATCAGAATGTGATGATTTACAAACTACAAATAATAGTAAATGATTAAGCCATGATAGATGAATATTTGGTAGCTCTATTTTGTGGTCTTTCTTAAAGAAACAAAGAATAAAATTAACTGCAGCATCACATAAATGCAGGCTGAAATGCAGCAAAGTTGACTTCTGATAGGTGTGTACAAGTGTGACGTACAATTTCCACAGTTGGAAAGGAGGGTGCAGGGAGGATGGACACCTGAATTTAATATTATCCATGACGAATTGTAATGGTATACCAATGTTTCACTGTCTACAATGGAAGATCTTAACAAATAATTAACACGATTGATGAAACTAAGTGTACATCAGCACTGAGTAAAACGTATACAAACGCGAATCCCAAGAGCACAATATACAAGATGATCTAGAAAAAGAATGTGTTACTCTAACACTCTTGATTCAAGAGTCAGAACCCACACTGCAAATATCGCAAAATACATAACACTATATTCGTCATAGAGCTATTTTTACACGAACTACTCATAATATATTCCTGAAAGCCGCACAGAAGTTTTAACTATTGGACAGTCCTGATCACAGATACATTACGTTTAATGCACAGACATCTTTCACGCTACAAAAAATTATACCCTATATACAGCTGTTTTAACAATAATTTCACAACAAACTAAATATTGACTCATAACAAACTTGAGTAAATGTGCTTTCAGCGAAGATCTGCAGTTGTTTTGGTCTACTGACAGCCACAATACAGTTAAATAGGAATTCATGAGCAGATCAATTCAGTAGCACTGTTTAACATTAAGTCTTCTGTGGCAATAGTATAAAAACAGAAATTTGTAACCTATTAATAACACCGGTACAGATACAAGCGTGAATACTGAATAATATTGTTAAATATATTACAGTAATAAATTTCAGGAAGAACACAAATTTATTAATTATTAATGGACAGCTTGTACGATCTGTCACTGAACTAATATTATTGTCGTCATGATTTAAAAAAAATAAATCAAACAGCCATATTTTAATTCAGTCATCATAGTTTTAGAAACTTTTCTGGTTTAAATGGGTATAGAGCAGGCACATTGTCGATTAGCATTATTTTACACTTCTGTGTTATCTTTAATGCAGAAAAAGTTATACTATTGTGTAAGGCAGGCATGTTCTATCTGTACACAAAATGCTGAACTTTGGATTATCTCCTGAACATATATATTCAATAACACTGCAATAATGTAGTATATAGCTACAACTGAATTAAGCAACAATAAAGAGTGATTCAAAAATATAAACAATAAATATTTCATATATATTTCATAAAAAACAGGTACTAGTCAATTAACAGACACAAAATTATCTATCACTGTCAGTTGTTGACGATTGTTCATGATAATATCATTGGATAAAAGATTTACACTTCCGTTATTTTCAGTAAGTGTTCATGTCTTATCTTTCACGATAGCTTTTTCTTATTTTACAAGCTGACATAGTCCTATTCACTGCATACAAAAAATTACACATAGACCATTTATGACAGTAATAACAGCATTCTCAGCAATACATTTTAAAGGCACAACAAAATGATTTGGTGATTGTCCTTTCACTTTTTATCCAGTAATAGATAATTTTAGTCATGTACCTGTGTACCATTCACTTCCAACTTCAAGAGATATACATTATTGAACTATTGTAAACATAATTATCCATTAAAAAATTAACAAAAATAATTATATGATATTTGAATGAATATTATTTACAAAAGACAAAATTTTAAAAATCTACTTACAAGTCTGTAAGTTACCAAAGCATCAGCACAAATTCTCTCATTGCCACACTGTTCACAAGCATAAAACAAGCAACAGAAATATATCTTGTGACCTTAGGAACAGTTTCAAGAACAAACAATATCATAAACTGGCATATTGTAAGTCTGAACCACATAAATCAGATGGTTTATCATGTGAATCATATGAAAGTTATGTACAAATATGAAAATTCTTACTTTCACACATTCTAAAACATGAATAAATGTGCAAGGCATACAGTTTCAATATACAATCCATTACAAAAAGGTTGTAGTAATAATGATGATGACTGTGATAACACATGATGATGATGATGATGATGATGATGATAATGATTCACACAAACATAAGAATCAAAGAATTCAATGTAATATGTCATTTTGCATCACTTCTGCAGAGATCAATAAACTGAGTTTACTAAAATTAGTCACTAAAATATGTATATTCAAACATAGAAAAACATACATCGTTCATGCTGGATGATAAAGGACAGACTCATTTGCACCGAACAGACAAAAACAATAGCAACTAAGAACACATACATCTACAATTGTTTCACACCCTACATATTTGTCACTTTGTTATCACAAATAACATTAAATATCTGTCAGTCCTCCAATACTAAGTCAGTTTGTACATGTATCAGTTATGGACAGACATGCCAAATCTCTTAAACAGGTGTCAATTATGTTTTAACGGTGGATGGAACATTAAAATTTATTTTACAACTATGGGCCACATTCAATCTAATGGTCATTCTGTAAACCATTAGCATCACTTGTCATGAGGAAGTTTTGCTCTAGAAGCCACTATCTAGACACAACTGCACTATGACAAACTTAAATAAAAAAAGTTCAGTCATTTGAAAACAATAAAGGAACAGTAAAAGCTGAGGATAAATGTTATGCAGTTTCTGAGATATACGCTAAAATGTGTATGTACTACTCAATGTTGTTAAACATTAGAGAAGTTCTACCATATTCACAGCTAAAACTTTTGCACAGACACATCTAACATTACACACCCTCTTTCAACACAATGACTACAATGACAGGTTGAAGACTGTACACAACACTTCTTGCATCCACATTCTATAAACCCAAGAACTTAAAAACTAATATACAACTGTCATGTTCCTCAAGAAACTGATGAAATGGCATTCAGTGGTGAACCCATTTGTGTTAGCACTTTATCTAACCAATGCAGAGGACCATTCAGATGAATTTCAACCCAGCATGGTGTGCTTGTGACATCCTGACGGTGGTATTCTGCACCCCATCCTTTTACAAACGACATCCTAGAATGCAGATACAAGAATTCTTTTAAACCACTGTGGTAGGAAGAAAAAAAAGAGAGAAAAGAAAAACAAGATAAAATGCACATCACTGCAACAACCCTCAGTAATCCCTATTTCCCTTAATTGAAAGCAACCTCCCAATAATCTGTTTCAATATTCAGCATACATAGTGAACTAGTGTTCTATCAAAACTGACTTGCCTAAAATAACAATGTCTACATTTAATATTGTTAAATTTAAGATCCTTTAAAACTTAATTAATAGTGGTGTTAACTAGTTAGCAACAATATAAAATTGTAAGGAGACTATAACTGGCTAGTATACATTCTAACAACAACAAATAGTAGTAATAATAATAACAACAACAACATTCAATAGGCCAAATTCCAGTATTATAAAAAGTCAACTAAAAGAGGGGGGAAAGAAAGTGCTATGTTACTTCCTTCCCTGAAGGGAGGGGGGAGGGGGAGGGAGGGAGATTATATATATGAGAGAGAGAGAGAGAGAGAGAGAGAGAGAGAGAGAGAGATTGATTTATAAATGATGTTAAGCAGGGATAGGTCACATGTTGTAAAGACAAAAGGAGACAAAGATAAAGGGAAATAAAGTCAGCAAGAATAGGAGATTGAATATAGTATACTGGTAAAGCACTGCGTCAGTTTTAGTTGATATAGCATACAACTGAGGGAAGATATATTGAAAGGGGTTGGAAAAATTGTATGATCAAGATATACTTTTTATTTTTGTAATTAACAGCAATACGAGTGAACAACCCGTTCCAGAAATTAAATGAAGTTACAAACATGCAATTCAACAGTGGAAAGTCTGATCTGGAACACCAATAATATAAGTAGTACTACCAATATTCACAGTAAAAAGATGAAAATACATATTGGAACAAGTTTTCAGAAATTAAGTTTCCTTCATCAGGTAAGAGAGGGGAGGGAGGAAAACAGGATATGAGGGCAAACTAGGCTGTGAGGTACAGATGGACTGAATGGTGATAAATTGAAGTCAAAAATATTGTATGATAAGTTCTGAGCCAAGCCAATAGCAAACTAAACACAATAGATCAAGAAGAGGAACTAAATAAAGTTGAGTGGATTTGGGGGGGGGGGGGGGGAGGGGGGGAAGTAAAGGGGAATTATATTTGTAAGGGGGGAAAGAAACAAACACACACACACACACACACACACACACACAACACACAACACACACACACACACACACACACACACACACACACACACACACACACACACACGAGAGGACAAAAGAGGAGGAGGTGAGAAACGAATAAGTGAGTTGAAGATGGCAGAAGGGGACGAGGCTAATGCAGGTTTCGGCCAGTAGTATGGTGAGAAGACAGAATGTATTAATAACAAAATTTGGGAAAATATTGATGAAGTGAAGACAAGCAAAAATTAAGAGAGATTCATGCATCAGTAAAAAGAATGATGCATGAAAAAGACAACTACTGCTGTCGATCCCTGGTCAAAGATCTTGTCAATCTGAGATAATTCTGGTCCTACGTAAAATCAAGAAACATGTTGAGGCTTCTACGCGGTCATTGTTGATCAATCTGGAGTGGCAACAGAAGACAGCAAAAGAAAAGCTGAAGTTTTAAATCTCACATTTATGCTATCATTCATGCAGGATTGTACAAACAAACCGTCATTCGACCATCACAGAA
Organism: Locusta migratoria; assembly: GCA_026315105.1. Taxonomy (NCBI): domain Eukaryota; kingdom Metazoa; phylum Arthropoda; class Insecta; order Orthoptera; family Acrididae; genus Locusta; species Locusta migratoria. The sequence continues at coordinate 395,229,241 of CM048750.1, read as the reverse complement.
CTCCTGAATGCAGGGCACAGTAAAAGGCATCCCTGCTGTAGAAAAGTAACTGAAAGAGTTTAAAGAAAACAAGTCACCAGATCTAGATGAAATATAAATTTGGTTTTATGAAGAGTATTCTACATCATTAATACTGTACTTAGCTTTCATTTATTTTACATCTCTTGCTCAGTGTTAAATACCATGTGAATGTGAAAAAGAGTAGGTGATTCTTGCATAAAAATGATAAAATAATGAAACCATAAAATTATAGACTAATATATTCAGAAACCACCCCCATGAACCACAACACTACCGATGTGGAGAAACTTGTGTGCCTCAATAGTACAAATGACTGCGCTACAGGTGCAACCACAGTGAAGGGGTAGTTGTAGAGAGGTTTGACAAACAAATGTAAAAAGCAGGAAATAGCGTTTTATGTGGTAATATTTACTTGAGGATCAGCCAGGCAATTTTTTGTTTTTGTTTATGTAAGATATATACACACACAATAGGCATAAAAATACTCCACATGGACCAGAACAAAGATCATACCAGTGTCTAGCTAGAAAGTGACTTTTGCCATAATTTACTTTTATTTTTATGTTTCATATATGTATCTATTGATTTTCTACAATAAAAATCATCTTTTTATTAAGGGCTACACCTCTGGCCAAGTATGACAATACCATGCACACTACACTGATTGAAAAGTACATAAGCAGTTTACATTATTATAGTTGCACGAATGATTCAGATACATATTAACACCCCCTTTTAACAAATATGCCGACTACACATGACTCATTCTGATTTTGTAAGAGCTACTTCAGATCCTGTAATGCTTATGTTACTTTACAGAAGAATTAAAAACACAGTATCATTTTACACAAAGAACTGCATTCATTGAGCGACAATGATATGACGAGTCTGCACGTAAAAAGGTGGCAATGTCTTGACAAAACAAATATGTTGCCTCCTTCCATGCTCAAAGTTCTGTGGTTTGTTGTCAATAACTTTGTTATTCTGACCCAGTTTTTGGTGATAACTCTAGTGTTGCTTTCATTAATATATTTTATGAATGTAATCAAGGAGTCATATTGGTATATGATGTCACAATCAGCAAGGTGGGACCCCATCACATGCATGGTGTTGGTTATGTTCTCAGATGTTGAACTTCACAATGCCTGTTAAGTATGGTGGATAGTTCCATAGCGTAATAAAAAAAAGAACTAATGCATGAAGGGAAGACTGCTGCTAGGATGCTGATAAGACATCTGCTTTTTACGACAAAAATCTCCAGTTCACAAAGCTATATATCATAAACAACTCACTGCAGTCCTTAAACTACGAGGGAGATTCAACAGCTGAGCTAAGCACCCCTGATGCCAGTTAAGAGAAGCACACTTACAGAAATACTTGCTATGTGTAACATGCACTTAAATCATTAAGTGAGTTGTTCTGTAGCATAGAACTGATTTAATCGAATTGGGTGAGGAAGGGAGGAGAGAGGGGGGGGGGGGAGATAAAAAACAAAGTCATCAATTCTTCAATCCAAGAGTATCATGTTCAACAGTAGAAGTGCCTACAAAAAGAACTGACAGATCCGATCACAATGGTCACATATTAAAACTAAGGGAGCTTAAAATACAACCGACTTCAATGATGCAGTTAATAAAAAAAAGTAGGGTGTGGGGGGTGGGGGGTGGGGGGGAAAGAGAGAAGTGAACTACTGAACATCTATATGTTCAACTGGAGACATTCAATCCGTCATTATCCAATCCTAACATCTCACAGTCAAGAGACCCGGTGAACTGCTGACAAACACAAAAATAGATAATCACATTCACACAAATTATTGGCCATGGCCTTTGTCAGAAAAAGAAACACATACATTCATGCAATCACTCAGACAACCCCCCCCCCCCCCCCACACACACACACACACACACACAACCATCACGTCCGGCCACTCCAGTGACAGAAGGTTAGATCGAAAGTGGAGGGGAAAGGATGCCGGGTAAAGGTGGGGATGGAAAGCTCTGCATTGCATGATGGATAGGAGGGAATTTGAAATAAGGTAATGAATACAGTGAAGGGAAGGAGTGGGAAAGGATAGAAGGGAGGTTTAGAGGAGTGTGGGGAGGGAGTGGAGGGATTAGAAATGATAAGAATATTAAGGAAAAATTAAAATAGGAAAAATGGGAAAAAATTAGGGAAAACAAAATAACAAGTAAGTAAAAATAAAAAGAAATTAATCAAGGGGATATTGTAATTGGTGACCAACAGTTGTAAGGAAGACATGAAATACAGGATAATGAGTGGCAAAGGAAAGGGGGGAGGGGGATGATGTCAGGCATAGGGTGCAGGGATGTGAAGTTATCTTAAGTTGAGGGCAGGATGGTTGCGGGACCGTACAATGTGTTGAAGAGACAACTTTCATCTGTGCAGTTCAGAAGAGCTTGTGGTGGAGAGGAGGATGCAGATGGCTCGGGTAGTCTAGTAGCCATTGAAATCCCAGAGTGCTGTGCTCAGCTGCATGCTGTGCCACAGGGTGGACTATTTTGCTTTTTGCCACAGTTTGTCAGGATGAATGGTCACTTCCAGACAGCTGGAGTGTCGTCATACCGATATAAAACGTTGTGCAATGACTGCAGCACAGTTGGCATATCACATGGCTGCTTTCACACATGGTCCGACCTCTGATGGGGTAGGATAAGCCTGTGACAGGACTGGAATAGGAAGTGCTGGGTGGGTGGATTGGACACGTCTTGCAACAGGGTCTTCCACAGGGATATGATCACTGTGGCAGTGGGCTGGGTTTCAGGATGACATAGGGATGGACTAGAATATTACGGAGGTTGGGAGGGCGACGCAACACCACTTTAGGAGGGGTGGGAACGATCTTGGGCATGACGTCTCTCATTTCTGGGCATGAGGACAGAAAATTAAAACCTTGGCAAAGGATGCAATTTAGTTGTTAAAGAGTCCAGGGTAGTACTGGGTGACAAGGGGAGTGTTGTTTTTTAGATGGTTACTGGGGTATAGGGAGGATCTGGGGATATGGCACGGAGATCTGTTTGTGGACTAGGTCAGTGGGGTAGTTTCTGTCAGTGAAGGCCTTCGACATAATGGGTAAGAGACTTCTCATCACTGCAAATTTGCTGTTCACGGGTGGCAAGGCTGAATTGTAGGGATTTTTTGATGTGGAATGAATGGATGGCAGCTATCGAAGTGCAGGTACTGTCCGTAATTAGTAGGTTTAACGTGGACAGTGTTGTGGATGGAGCCATCAGTAAAGAGGAGGTTAACATCCAGGAAGGTGACTTCCCAGGTTGAGGAGGTCAACTTCCTGGATGTTAACCTCCACCACACCTCTATCCCTGTTGAACCTACTAAGTACCAACAGTACCTGCACTCTGATAGCTGCTATCCATTCCACATTAAAAAATTCCTCCCATACAGCCTTGCCACCCGTGGACATGAATTTGCAATTATGAGAAGTCCCTTACCCATTATTCCAAAGGCCTCACAAAGGCCTTCACAGACATTACCCTCCTGACCTAGTCCACTAACTTATTTCACATGCCATATCCCAAACGCAATACCAATCCTCCCCCAACCCCAGTAACCAGTCACAACGGAATGTCGTCCTTGTCACGCAATACCACCTCGGACTGGAACAACTTAATCACATCCTTCATCAAGGCTTTGATTATCTGTCAAGATGTCCTGAAATGAGACACATCTAACCTAAGATCCTTCCAACCCCTCCTAATGTGGTGTTCTGTCACCCACCCAACTTCCACAGCATCCTAGTCCATCCCTATGACACACCCAACCCCAACCCTTTACCATAGGCATCATATCCCTGCGGAAGACCCCGGTGCAAATCCTGCCCAATCTACCCTCCCACCACTTCCTATTCCAGTCCTTTCACAGGCTTATCCTACCCCATCAGAGGTTGGGCTACCTGTGAAAGCAGCCACATGATTACCAACTGTGCTGCAATCATTGCACAGCATGTTATATTGGTATGATGATGATCCAGCTGTCCATCAGGATGAATGGCCACTGACTAACAGTGGCAAAAAGCAAGATGACCACTCTCTGGCACAGCATGCAGCTGAGCACAGCACTCTGGACTTCAATGGTTGCTTCACTACCCAAACCATCTGCATTCTGCCCTCCACCACCAGCTCTTCTGAACTGCACAGATTGGAGTTGTTCCTTCAACTCATTCTACAGTCCCGCAACCATCCTGGCCTCAACCTAAGGTAACTTCACATCCCTACACCCTATGCCTAAAATCTTCGCCCCCCACCCCTTCTTCCTTCCCCACCCATTATCCTGTATCTTATGTCTTCCTTACAACTGTGTGCCACCACTTACCTTAATTAATTACTTTTTATTTTTACATATTTTTTAATTTTTTCTTTCCCCTCCCCCCCTTACTTTATTTTCTCCTTAAATCATTTCAAATCCCCCCCCCCCCACTCCTCTACACTTCCCATTTATCCTTTCCTGCCTCTTTGTTTTCCAATGGTCAATATTAATTAGATGTTACTTTGTTATGTGCTGTTCTTTTTACAAGCACTACAAGGCTGGTTTGAAAAGTTCTTGGAATGGAATAGATAAAAAGTACTTAATCACTAAAACATTATTATTATTATTATTATTATTGGCCCACTTTAGATTACAGTAGTAACACTAAAAGTGGGCCTTTGCAATTATCTTTTGACAGCTCGGAATTTTAAATGAAACTAACGGCTTAACCGTACATCTGACACAAAAACTGAATAAACAACTTTGTAGAGGAGGAAATACTTTACAGCTTTCCTCTCTTAATTTTTTGTTGTAACTCACACCATTACAGAGATACTTGCAAAAATAACGGCGATTTGATACCATCACCTGATTTTACGTAAAAAAGGCATTAGGATGTGTCACGTGACATTCCCCGCCCAGAACTATCTCTGGCATACGCCATCATGCTTCCTGTATGTTACGATTTCCTTATTATAACTTAATGCATTGCCATTTCAAAGCAGTGACACACTGAACAATTAACAAAAATACGTTGTAAAGTCATTTTAGATGTCAGCGACCACCATCAATAGTATGAGAATTAAGGAACGATGTCGTAGTTGTTTGCCGTGGTGTAGCGGGTAGTGTATTATGTTGTGATGCATGTGATTGGTAGTTCGAACCCACCACTACCAACCCCCCCTCCCCTCGGCCTTGGTTCCTAGGCACTCTTATTAATTAAATAGAGCTAACTTCTGCAATGTTTAGAGTTGTGCAGATGTAAGAGTGCTCCCTCTAAAATTTGCATTTGTTCTATTTTGTGAACATGAAGTGACATATGTAACAATGAATTTAACACTTCTCTTCTGAAGCATTTGCACAACAATGGGGAGAATATTGTGATAATGAATGTTCTAAATTACGTGCTGATACTGCTAGTTTAATATATAAATGGAGTCGTAAACTCTGTGACAACTGTCATTCCTTAATGAAGGGAAGTGTATGTTGTTCTTATTATGGTCTTCAGTCCGGAGACTGGTTTGATGCAGCTCTCCACCCTACTCTATCCTGAGCAAGCCTTTTCATCTCCTCATAAGAACGGCAACCCACATCCACTTGAATCTGCTTACTATACGTGTCTCTTGGTCTCCCTCTGCGATTTTTACCCCACACACTTCCCTCCAATGCTAAATTTATGATTCCCCGATGTCTAAGAATGTGTCCTACCAAGCGATCCCTTCTTTTAGTCAGGGTATGCCAAAACTTCCTTTTCTCAGCAATTCTGTTCAGTGCGATCTACCCACCTAATCTTCAGCATTCTTCTGTAGCACCACATTTCAAAAGCCTCTATTCTCCTCCTGTCCACACTGCTTATCGTACATGTTTCACTCTCGTACAAGGCAACACTCCACACAAATGCCTTCAAAATAGACTTCCTTACCCTTAAATTAATATTCGATGTTAGCAAATTTCTCTTTTTCAAAAATGCTTTTCTTCCCATTGCCATTCTGCATTTTATATCCTCTGTACTGCGACCATTGCATGTTATTTTACTACCCAAGTAACAAAACTCTTCTACCACCTTCATTGTTTCGTTACTAATCTAATTCCATCAGCATCGCCTGTTTTTCTAAGACCACATTCCATTATTTTTGTTTTGCTCTTGTTAATGTTCATCCTATACGATCTCTTCAACACACTGTCCATTCCATTCAACTGCTCTTCCAGGTCCTTTGCTGTCTCTGACAGAACCACAATGTCATCAGAGCTGCTCTATGTACTCTTTCCACCTTTCAGCTTTCCCTTCTTTGCTGAGTACTGGTTTCCCATCTGAGTTCTTGATATTCGTAGAGTTGCTTTTCTTGTCCCCAAATGTCTCTTTTATTTTCCTGTAGGCGGTATCTACTTTTCCCCTTGTTATACATTCTTCTACAGATTTGCATTTGCCTTCTAGCCACTCCTGCTTAGCCATTTTGCACTTCCTGTCAATCTCATTTTTTTAGTCGTCTGTACTCCATTTTGCCTGTTTCATTTACTGCATTTTTATACTTTTCCTTTTATCAATTAAATTTAGTATTTCCTGTGATATCCAAGGATTTTTTGTAGGTCTTGCCTTTCTACCTATTTTGTCCTCTGCTACCTTCACTACTTCGTCTCTCAATTTTACCCATTCCTCCTCTACTGTTTTATTTTCCCCTGTTTCTGTCAATTGTTGCCTAAAGCTCCCTCTGAAATTCTTAAGAACCTCAGGTTCCTTCAATTTATCCAGGTCCCATCTTCTTATTTTCCTGCCATTTTGAAGTTTCTTTAGTTTCAGCCTACAGTTCATAACCAACAAGTTATGGTCAGAGTCTATATCTGCCCCTGGGTATGTCTTACACTGTAAAACCTGGTTCCGAAATCTATGTCTTACCATTATAAAATCTATCTGGTATCTCCCAGTGTCTCCTGGTCTCTTCCATGTATACAACCTTCTTTTGTGATTCTTAAACCGCGTGTTTGTTAAGATTAAATCATGTTCCGTGCAAAATTCTACCAGGCAACTTCCTCTTTCATTCCTCCTGCCCAGTCCATATTCACCTACTATTTTTCCTTCTCTTCCTTTTCCTACTACCGAATTCCAGTCTCCCATCACAATCAAGTTTTCCTCTCCCTTAACTGTCTGAATAATTTCCTTTAGCTCTTCATATATTTCTTCGATTTCCTCATCATCGGCAGAGCTAGTTGGCATATAAGCCAGCACTACTGTTGTCGGTGTTGGCTTTGTATCTATCTTCACAATGATAATGTGATCACTGTGCTGCTCATAGTAGTTTACCCGCATTCCTATTTTCTTATTCATTATTAGTCCTACTCCTGTGATACCCCCAACTGATTTTGTATTTATAATCCTGTACTCACCAGACCAGAAATCCTGTTCATCCTGCCAATGAACTTCACTAATCCCCACTCTATCTAACTTCAACCTATCCATTTCCCTTTTTTAATTTTCTAATTTTCCTACCCGATTAAGGGATCTAACATTCCACACTCCGATCCGTAGAATGCCAGTATTGTCTTTCCTGATGACAACATCCTCCTGAGTAGTCCCTGTCCAGAGATCTGAATGGGGGACTATTTTACCTCTGGAATATTTTACCCGAGAGGATGCCTTCATCACATTTACATACAGTAGAGCTGCATGTCCTCGGGAAAAGTAACGGCTGTAGTTTCCCCTTGCTTTCAGCCGTTCGCAGTAGCTGTGTGGCAAAGCCACATTAGCTGATGTTACAAGGCCAGCTCAGTCAATCATCCAGACTGTTGCCCCTGTAACTACTGAAAAGGCTGCTGCCCCTCTTCAGGAACCACACGTTTGTCTGGCCTCTCCACAGATACCCCTCCGCTGTGGTTGCACCTACGGTACGACTATCAGCATCGTTGAGGCACACAAGCCACCCCACCTCGGCAATGTCTGTGGTTCAAGGGGGTGGGGGGGAAGTGTATACAATGCAAAAAATTATCACAATAGTAGAGTTGTAATCATATCATCCATCAATTTTCATTATTTTTATTTTTATTATTTTTATTGTTTGCAAAAAAAATAATAAAACTACAGGCAAATCTAAAGTGGGCCGTAAACCCGCAAGTGTGATTATTTTCAACTTAGTATCCTTGTAGATCAATGCACTTGGTTCAGCAATGTTCCAGTGCCTTGATGCCATATCAAAAATGAGATTCATCCGAGCCTGCAAAATAGACCATCAGTTCTTTGTTTGAAGTGAATATTTGTCCACCAAGAAAACTTTTCAGCTTTAGGAAGAGATGACTTCTGATGGAACAATATCAGGTGAAAAAGGCAAGTGTGGCAAAAATTCATACCTTAGTTCATGTAATTTGCCATGGCAACAGCAAGTGTGGACACGCACTGTGTCGATGGAAGGTGACTTTCTTCCTTGCTAAATCTGGCCCTTTTTTGTCTCTCTTTTATTACAATTTGTCCAGGAGGTTAGCATAGTATTCACCAGTAACTGTTTGCTCATTGGGAAGATAATCTACAAACAGAATCCCCTTCACATCCCAGAGCTCTGATGTTGTTACCTCTCCAGCCAAAACAAATGTCTTCACTTTCTTTGGTGGCAGAGAATCAGAAAGTTTTGACTCTCCGATATAGTAGTGCACCCAAGTTTCATCTGTAGTCACAAAGTGGCACAAAAAAGTCTTGTTCATTTCTCCTAAAATGTGGCAAACATTGCTCCAATATGTCCATTCTCATGTGTTTGTGATCCAGCGTCAAAGACATGGCACCCATCTTGTAGATATTTTTTTCATTTCTAATTCTTCAGTTAAAATGTGATTTTACCCTTTCAGATGACATCTGCCAAGAGTGAAATTGCTTACTTTCAAACAGTGATCTTCCATGACCATCTTGTACATTTTTGCAATGATTTGTGGATTAGTGGCACATACTGGGCGACCACTGCATAGATCATCATATAAGCAATCCCAATCAAATTTAAATGCATTTGACACTTGACAACAGTTGAATATGAATGATCAGAGTCTCTCAGTGTATTCTGGAAATCAGCATGAATGTGCTCAGCTTTCATACCTTTCTTTATGAAATACTTAATCACTGTTAGAATCTCGCAAATAACTACACGGCAACAACAACAGTGCCACAGCTCTGACACTGCACACATTTACAGGCAACAGATATCAAGTGAACAACTTGTTGTGCTTGTGCTGACCTCTTATGATGATTCCAAGAACTTTTCAAACCACCCTCATTTTTTCTCGACAATTCATAAGATATTTTTCTTCATTTTCCTAAACAAAATTGTGGTAAGAGTATTTTTTAATTTCATGTTTAGTATCTAAAATATGGACTTACCTTATAGTACACATTTTTGTTAGCTCGTACACTGCTTCAAAACCATGGTTCACACTCTGAGATAACAATTGGGCAAATTCTTGATTGTTGAATATCTTAAGGGAACAATTAGGTGGTATTTTGCACACTGTACTCGGATGGAATCCATGATGGTGATTACAGTTCCGTGACTGTACAAAAATGGCACTGTCAGATTTATTTTGAGCATATACTTCACCTCCAATATAAACTAACTGAACACCTAGAACAGAAAAATTAACATTACAAATCTCATATGCCGATAAAGAACACACAATTTACTATACAAATTTCAAACATGTGTTGTTGTTGTTGTTTTCAGTCTGGACACTGGTTTGATGCAGCTGTCACCCTACTCTATCCTCAGCAAGCCTCTTCATCTCCTCATAAGATTGGCAACCCACATCCATTTGAATCTGCTTACTGTATTAGTCTCTTCGTCACCCTCAGCAATTTTTACTCCACACACTTCCCTCCAATGCAAAATTCAAGATTCCTTGATGTCTACAAATGTCATCTACACAATCAATCCCTTCTTTTGGTTAATGTATGCCAAATTCTGCACATTACCTCCTCATTAGTTAGGCAATATACCCACCTATCTTCAGCATTCTTCTACAGCACCACATTTCAAAAGCTTCTATCCTCTTCCTGTCTGAACTATTTATTGTCCCCTTTTCTGTTTAATACAAGGCAACACTCCATATAAATGCCTTCAGAGAAGGCTTCTTTAAACTAATATTTGATGTTAACAAATTTCTCTTTTTCAAAAATGCTTTTCTTCACATTGTCAGTCTGCATTTTTATATCCTCTGTACTGTGACTATCATAAGTTATTTTACTGCTCAAATCACAAACTCATCTACCACTTTATTGTTTCGTTACCTAATCTAATTCCTTCAGAATCACCTGATTTTCTTAGATTACATTCCATTCCTCTTGATTTGCTCTTGTTAATGTTCGTCTTATAAGCTCCTTTCAACACACTGTCCATTCTGTTCAATTGCTCTTCAAAGGCCTCTGATTCCTGACAGAATTACAATGTCATCAGCAAAATGCAATGTTTTTATTTCTTTGCCATGAACTTTAAATCCTTCTCTACATTTATTCTTTCTTCATTTCAGAGCTGCTCAATGTACAAACTGAAGAACATTGAAGAAAGATTACATACAACCCTGACTCACTCCCTTCCCAACCAATGCCCTTTGAGTCTAATAAATACTGTCTGGTACATAACCTTCCGTTTCCTATATGTTACACCTTATATTTCAAACACATTCAATCAAAGACATGGATTGTGTCGGTCTGTATTTCCAATAATGTATCACCAATATTGAAAGGTGGCAGTGTAATTCACATATATTATATAAATGTTTACTACCAAGATAGCCACAGAAATCACCATAAATAATTGCAACTGCAAACTGTAACAGTAGTGATCAACAGTTTTTCCCCCTTCCAATGACCAGAGATGGTGTTAGGAATGTGTAAATAGTGCTATTGCACATGCCCCGCATGTCTAGAAGCTGCATGTAAAACAGAATAACGTAATTTATAAACTGTCTGTAATTTTGTTTCTGAAACTACTGTAACAGTCTTTTGATATTTTATTACTATGTCCATCACGAAATTTAGAATTCTTTTGAATGTGACAAAGGAACATAACCTCTTGTGTATGGGAACAGGGAAGTTTTGCACAGAGCACCCTGCCAGCTAAGGCCAGCTCTGGCAATGACACAATGAAAAAAGATATCAAAATACACAAGGCTTCCTTCATGTACTTATGGTACTAACAAATTCAAGTAAACTTATACAACACTATGTACTTCTGAAAATAACAACTACATCCAAAAATTTAAAAAATATAATGTTACTAATAGAGGATAGATTGTGTGGCCTAAGATTGTGACCATGTGTGCGTAGTTATGTTTGAGTGATTGCGAGACTCTGTGTGTTTCTCTTTCTGATGAAGGCCATGGTCGAACATTTAAGTTGTGTGAATATGATTGGATATTTTATGTGCCTGCCAGCAGCTCCACAACTGCCTTTACAGTGGATTTTTATCTATCCTCTATTATTGACATTTCAATCTGGATTTTCCATTGTCACCCAAAATATACAGAGAAATGACTTCACACTACATTCTGTAAAATGCTGTTGATAAAAATATGCATGATCACATTTAAATTATTCCACAATAGCTTAAGTTTTCCATATGAATCGAGATACACAGTGCTTACAAATACCTTTTGAAATTCTCTATTAATTTACAAGGCCTCTTTCAAGCTTCGTTTTTGTCCCACAGCCTGTCATTCAACCTTTTTGTCCCATTCCAGTCCTCTTATATTCACATCATCTTTCAACTGATCTCTCTACCTTGGTGGTGGTCATCCAGATTCTGTCTATTCCACAGCCCTTCTTGGTAGTCTTTCTTTACCATTTACATATTTTTATTAAGAGGCTGATCTCAAAGTATTTATCATAGTTTCTTTTTTTTTTTTTTTTTTTCATCCACTCCCTTCTCTCATAAATATCCCTCACATAAAGAATACTTCTGGTTAATGCATCAAAACTGGTAGATAATAATATTATCACAATGTTTATTTTGGCAGGTATTTTGCAATTTATAAGTATGTATAACACAATAATAAAATTTAAAGCCCTTATCTATCCTCTTTGAAACTGCTTCCTTGACATTTCCTTTATGGTTATTTTACTTCCTTGATATTTGAATTCCCTTGTGATTTTCAATATCACACATTGTTAAGCTTATTTCCATGCCTGCTTTTTTCAGTTAGCCTCTGCAATGCTTTTACTTGCTTTTCTAATCTCTGGTCACTTCCTTCCATTCACAATGTATACACAATTCGCTACGATTTAATACCATCTGCTATTGACGCTTGGTGAATTAGCCTTATGATACTGTCTATAACTACAATGTAAGGTATTTGTGATGGCATACTTTCTTGGAGAACAATCTATCTCTGTTGTAGACCAGAGGTTCCATCTTTTGAACATGGCAAGAGGCCCATGGGTAATAAAGAATAGTGAGAACACCTTCTGTAAGGTTGCATATAAGATAGGGGCAGTATATTACCGTCGTCGTCATGTGTACAGTAGGAATGTGAGTGACAACGAAACTTAATAATTTTTCTTCCTCAAAGCCGAATATATTAAATTTTGTGATTTACAGATTTAAATAATATACAAAAGAATCTACTTATTAAAAACTGCATACAAACACAAAATGAAGTAAAATCGCGACTTACAGTAAGAGAGCAGGTCATCTCAGCAAGCTTTCGCAACCCAGTTGCTTCTTCAGGCAGAAGGGAAGGAGAGGGAAAAGGAAATGTGGGTTTTAAGGAAGGGGGTAAGGAGCCATTCCAATCCCGGGAGAGGAAAGACTTACCTTGGAGGAAAAAAAGGAGGGTAAACAAATGCACACACACCCACACATTCACACAGACACAAGTACACCTAGGCAGACATACTGTAGAAAGCCTTTCTACAGTATGTCTGCCTAGGTGTACTTGTGTCTGTGTGAATGTGTGGGTGTGTGTGCATTTATTTACCCTCCTTTTTTTCCCCCAAGGTAAGTCTTTCCTCTCCCGGGATTGGAAGGGCTCCTTACCCCCTTCCTTAAAACCCTCATTTCCTTTTCCCTCTCCTTCCCTTCTGCCTGAAGAAGCAACTGGGTTAAGAAAGCTTGCGTTTTTGTGTGTGTGTGTGTGTGTGTGTGTGTGTGTGTGTGTGTTTGTGTGTGTATTCATTTATTTATTTATTTGTGATGCTGTCACACCTGTGCTCCTTCGCCTGGTGAGTAATCTTCGTCTATTTTTTATATATAATAATAATAATAATAATAATAATAATAATAATAAAGGGGGGGTGTCAAATTTTGAGGTCTTCATCTACATACTCTTCTTCCACCATGTTACTACAAATAATGAAATAACTTTCCCTATTTTTGAAACATTTGTGGAAGTTGCAGTGCGCGTGCACAGTGTGTGTGAGAGAGAGAGAGAGAGAGAGAGAGAGAGAGAGAGAGAGAGAGAGAGAGAGAGAGAGAGAGAGCCAGCCTGAAGTGACGGGGACTCTTAAAACTTGAATTGTGCAAACCAGATACTTTCTTGGCATCACTCAACTGCTTTTCGGTAAATATTACCTGATGGCATACATTTCTTTCTTTCAAGAAATCATTGTAATAATGAATTCAATGTTGAAATGCTAAGAGCTGGTAGGAATATTTTATTCTTACACACACAATGATAAAACCTCTTTCAGTGCCTGCATTCCTTTGGAGCACCAACAGAGTTTTCATAATCAGTTTGGACAATCCTGTAAAATGTGTTTCGCACAAAGAATTCTCCAACTGTGAAATGTTATACTATGTGATATCTGCTCATTCATAAAGTACATCTTGCAATGGATGAAACTGAAAATCTCACTGGAAGTTAAGACACTTGGAAACTGAGCCAATAAGTATTCCACAGATACAAAGTTCTTCATATTCCTTTTGGACATATATGCTATCTCAGCATAAAATAACAAAGGGTCTTCTAATGGCAACTTTTATTTTATGTACTGACACGTCTCAACAAAAAAGTTCTGAACTTCCGAATAAAACAACTTCGTATCTTCTAATAATGGAAACTCCAAGTTGGAATTAACAATATATATTAGGACAGTTTACGACTCACCCCAAAGTCATGATGACAAGCCGCGACAGACACAAAAAAAAGCACAGACATACAACAATTTCAGCTAACGGCTATGGCCTTCTTCAAGTATAGGAATATTCAAGCAATCACACAGGCACACAACACAGTCACACAACCATCATCTCCAGCTGTCACACTTCGAATCATGCTCTGCAGTGTTGAAAGAGGGGAGGGGAGGGGGATAGGAAGGTTGAGTCACGGTGGTGGGGATGGATACAGCATTGCCTTCTGCTCTATCTACGTATTAGATAGAAGAAACGAGATGCAACTTAGGGACAGATTGGAGAGCGGGTGAGTGGAGGAACACACACACACACACACACACACACACACACACACACACACACACACAAATTGGGAGAGGTTTAGGGTAAAAAGGTGTGAAATGTTGGGTGTGGAGAAAAGGGGACGTCATCGTAAGTTGAGACCTGGATTATTTTGGATCTGAGAATGTACTGTATTGATAACTCCCATCTGTGCATTTCAGAAAATGCTGGTGGTGGGTGGGAGGATTCAGATGACCCAGGTTGTGAAGCAGCCATTGAAATCAAGCATATGATCTGCTGCATGTTGTGCCACAGGATGGTCTCCCTTGGTTTTGGCCACAGTTTGGCAGTGACCATTCATTCTTATCAACACCTGATTAGTCGTCATGCCAATATAGAAAGATGCGCAGTGATTGCAGCACAGCTGGTAAATTACATGGATGCTCTCACAGGTGTGATTCAGTCTCTGATAGGTTAGGATAAGCCCGTGACAAGACTGGAATAGAAGTGCTGGGTGGGTGGATTGGATGGGTCTTGCAACGGGATATTCCACAGGGATATAAACCCTGTGGCAGTGTGCTGGGTTTCAGGGTGACACAGGGATGGACTAGGATGTTATGGAGGTTGGAAGGGTGACGGAATACCATTTTAGAAGGGGTGGTCTTGGGCATGGCGTCTCTGCTTTCTGGGCACAAGTATAGAAAATCAAAACCTTGGTGAAGGATGGAATTTAGTTGGGGATGGATACTAGTCCAGGCTAGTATTAGATGACAAGGGGAGTGCTCTTTTGTAGATGGTTACTGGTGGTAGAGGAAGGATTAAAGATGTGTGGGGATATGGCATGGGAGATCTGTTTGTGGACTAGGTCTGCCGGGTAGTTTCTGTCTATGAAGAGGGGAAAGTTAACCAGCAAATCTGTGGCACAGCCCTAGGCACCCGCATAGCACACTCCTATGTCAACATATTTACGGGCTGTCTGGAGGAATCGTTCCCAGCATCCCAAAACCCCTAACCTCTGGTGTGATTCAGGTTTCTTGATAATATTTTCAATCTGCACTGAGGGCCAGGACACCCTATCCTCCTTCCTTCAAATCCTCAACTCCTACTCCCCCATCCACTTCACCCGGTCCTCCTCAACCACCATGCCACTTTCCTGTATGTCAACCTCAACCTCACTGATGGCTCCATCCACACTTCCATCCATATTAAACCTACTGAACAGCAACCCCTTCCACATCAAAAAATCCTCTCCTTACAACCTGTCCACCAGAAGGGGCATCTGCACTGACAAGAAATCCCTTTCTCAATATGCTGATGGTCTCTCAGACAGAAGCTACCCCACAGATCTCCCCTGCCATATCCCCATACATCCAAAATCCTCCCTCTAGCACCAGTAACCATCTACGAAAGAGCGCTCCCCTTGTCACCCAATACTACCCCAGACTCGAACAAGTAAATTCCATCCTTTGCCAAGGTTGTGATTTTCTGTCCTCAATCCAAGAAATGAGACACATTATGCCCAAGATCCTTCCCAACCCTCCTAAATTGGTGTTCCGTTGTGCTCCCAGTCTCCGTAACATCCTAATCCATCCCTTTGACACCACGAAACCCAGCCCACTGCCACAGGGATCACGTCCCTGAGGAAGAGCTTGTTGCAAGACCTATCCAATCCACATAACCAGCTCTTCCTATACCAGTCCTGTCACAGGCTTATGCTACCCTATCAGAGGCTGGGCCACCTGTGAGATCAGCCATGTAATTTGCCAGCTGTGCTGCAATCACTGTGCAGCTTTCTATATTGGCATGACGACTAACCAGCTGCCGATAAGAATGAATGGCCACCGCCAAATTATGGCCAAATACAAGGTGGACCACCCTGTGGCACAACATGCTGTGGACCATATGCTTGATTTTTATGGCTGCTTCACAACCCGGGTCACCTGAATCCTCCCACCCACCACCAGCTTTTTGAACTGCACAGATGTGATTTATCCCTACAGTACAATCTTCAATCCCGAAATAATCCAGGCCTCAACTTACGATAACTTCCCCCCTTTTTTTTTTTTTTCCCCCCATACCTTACAGTTCCTACCTCTGTATCCCAAACCTCGCCTGATTTGAGTGGTGTGTGAATGTGTGATCGTGTGTGTGTGTGTGTGTGTGTGTGTGTGTGTGTGTGTGTGTGTGGTCTTGTGCACTTGCAGTGTACATGAATTATTTTACTTTATTTTATTTTATTTTATTTTCTCCCCTCACCCGCCTCCCCACTCCATTCCTAAGCTGCATCTCGTTATTCCCATCTAACCCATCCCCACCACCATGACGTAACCTTTCTATCCCCTCCCCCTCCCCTCCCCTCCCGTCCCCGATTCGCTGCAGAGCGTGATTCGAAGTGTGGCAGTCGGAGGTGATGGTTGTATGACTGTGTTGTGTGCCTGTGTGATTGCGTGAGTGCTCTATTTCTGAGGAAGGCCATGGCCGATAGCTGAATGTGTTGTATGTGTGTGTCTTTTGTATGTGCCTGTCGCATCTCGTCGCCACGTCTTTGCGGTGAGTTGTAACTGTCCTCACTATATTATGTAACAGAGCTAAGCTATTTACAGCAGCTGCAATTTTGCTGTGCACACACCCATATTTAGGTGCAATTTTGTTGTCAGGAAATATTTTCCTAAATTCAGGTCCAGAATGGTCAGAATATTTAAGTGGCAGGTTATGTTCCACAATAAAAGACGTGAAGACTAATTCTGCTTTCAACATGCTACTTTCTTTGCCAGAGTTCTTAATGAAACTCACTAGCGTTTTACTTGAGGATCTAGCTTTACCATTTTCCAGATGAACTATTGTATTAACGTGCTTTCGGCAGTCATCTAAGCCGCCATGTGATACCAAACTAGCTCTAGAACACACTACACAAAAAGCTTTTTACTGGATATGAGGTTTTTCTTTGGGGGGGGGGGGCGATGATTCATAATCATCATTTTCACGAGGATTAGTTTTTCTGTTGCAACAAGAACTTCTTCATTTTATGAAAAAACTATGAAATAAGATAACATTTACTGGTGATTTTCCCATAGAACTCTATTTTACATATAAGAAACGTTCATCACACACTTCGGCACAGCACATCACACACACAAAATAGCTGTATCAGTAAATACAATGCAATAAAAAACAAAACCAACACAACTTCAACTTCTGAGGCACAGATTACTCTTTCCTTCCCAGTGTTGCCATATGACATCATCTCTATCTGTTCCTCTAGCCACAACCATTTGTCCACACATTATAAACAACACTGCAGGACTTCAAACAATTCATTGTGATTAGGTTGTCTACCATTACCTTCAAAAACAAAGAGCATTAGGCTACAATGCATTGTCAATATGTGTACCAATGATTCATGTCTTAAGTTGGAGTACATGCAGCAAGACTTTCAAATAATTATATCAAGGTAAATGAAACAAAATAATTTTAAAAAATCATTACTAAATTATTGTCCAATGTTTAAATTAGTAGTAAACAGTTTGAAATTATTATTAGTTACGATAAAGGAAACATATCCTGCCCAATGAAGCTATATGTAGTCATCCCAAATTTCCCTCCAAAAACTAAAATTAATCAAAAATACCATCAAATATACATTATTCCATTCATTATGTATAGAAATATGCAAAGAAAAACTTTTTCATTAATTAATAAAATTTGGGGTTGAAAGGGTTAATGAACTAGCATTAATGAATGTTGTTTATTCTTGACCACACACTTCATGACTTTTTCTGTAGAGGCGCAGCTGCGAGTCAAGTGACATGCTGCATTTCCATTGGCTGCTGCTAACTTCCTTTCTGGATTTGTTGTCGTTTTGTTTTGAGGGGACTAAATATCTAGGTCATCAGTCCCCTGTTCCTAGATAAGAGCTCACTGTTAGATTCTAAACACAGACAACGAGGACGGAGACTCACTAAAAAGAGCGACTGGCGACAAACATTTCGCTGAGTACATAAAAGAAAG
This sequence comes from Locusta migratoria, assembly GCA_026315105.1. NCBI lineage: Eukaryota > Metazoa > Arthropoda > Insecta > Orthoptera > Acrididae > Locusta > Locusta migratoria. The sequence continues at coordinate 395,210,852 of CM048750.1, read as the reverse complement.
ACACACAGGTAAAAAACCAAGTCAGGAACTATGTTAAAAACTGGACAGCAGAATATCATGGCTGGCTGATCACAAAGATAAAACAGCATGAGCCAGCCACACTGCACACACTTAAAAACCCCTAGGCATTTTGCACAAGAGTTTTAAAAAGTCTTTAAAAGTGCTGGATAGGTGGGGACCGGAGATGGCAGGCGATAGCAACCACCACCAATAGTAAACAGCAGCTGCGCGAATAAAACTTAAAACTGCGTTAGCCATGGAGGCGTCGTCGCCTAAAACTAAGAGTCGAGCATCTGGTAGATTAAAAGATTGCCGAAAGTGGGCTAAAAGTGGACAGCCCATCATTAGATGAATTACTGTCAGCACTGCTCCACATCGACACAAAGGCGAAGGAGATAGCCTTGGGTCAGCCATGTATGCCCTATGCGGAGGCAGAAGAGGACAACTGATTCACAACGTATGGGCCACAGTGAAGACTTCCACAGCGCCGTGGATGACTTGACTGCGCAAAGCTTATTCTGCGCACCTGTGGTAGCTCATTGAGCGCTCCAAACCTCACGTACCTTCTATGCAAAGCCAACTTTAGATCCCATTCTGTACCGCCTATCTCCAGAGGTGGTGGTGTTGTAGCCCTGCTTGGCCAACTGATCAAATTGTTAATTCCCCCCTATGCCGATGTGGCCCAGGGTCTACACAAAGGCCATAGATTGGCCAGATCTGCCGAGAGAGTAAAGTGTCCTGGATCGACCGCACTAAAGTGTGGCGAGAGAAACACAGGTCGATTGCCTGCAAGCCACTCAGGTAGTCACTACAGATGACAAATGACTCCTTGGGGCAGGCTTTGAGGTGTTCCAGAGCCCTTATAATGGCGACCAGCTCTGTGGTGAAGACGGTACTCTCACGCGGCAAGGAATGCAGTTCAATATGGTCGTCATGAAGATATGCATACCCAGCACGACCATCTGCCAGGGAACCATTAGTGTAAATGGCTTCAGCACCATGAAACAAATGAATCAAGGAGTTGCATGTACTGGCGACGAAGTTGTGTTGCAGAAACGGAGTCCTTTGAAGCACGGAAACAAAGCTGCAAACAGGGAATGGACCAAGAAGGGGTACGATTTGAATAGGAGAAAGTGGCAGGGGGTGGACATGATTCGAGGGATAAGAGAAGGGAACGAAAACGGACTGCATCCAAGTAACCCGACCTGGGCCGTTGCCGCAGAGGGATAGGGAGTGCAGCTTCTGGGAAAAGGAGCCGGTGGTTCAGGTGGTGTGGTGAGGCCTGAACATGGGCAACATATGAATCTATCAGGTGTTGCCAGCAGAATCACAGGGGAAGGATACGAACTTCAATTATGAGGCTTGTCACAAGGCTCGTGCAAAAAGCCTCTGTCACCAAATGGACACCACAATGTAAAACTGGGTCCAATGCCTGCAGTACTGAAAGCGCAGCCGAATCATAAACGATGCATCTATAATAGAGGCGCGACTGAATGAGGGCCTGATAGTCGTAGTAGCGTTGAGTGTGCAGCTCCAAACAGTGTGGCTGAGGCAGCGCAGGATGTTGAAGTGCCACCAGCAATTTTGTTTGAGCTGGCAAAGGTGTGGCACCCAAGTGAGGCGGTCGTCTAACAAAATGCCTAAAAACAGAGCGCCTCTTCAACATGCAGCAGGTCATCAGCCAAATACAGTTCGGGTTCTGGGTGTACCGCCCGACATCGAGAGAAATGCATTACCCGGGTTTTTGAGATACAAAACTGATAACCATGGGCAAATGCCCATGACTGTGCCTTTCGAATTGCTAGCTGCAACGCGTTCGGCGACAACAGTGCTGGTGGAGCTAAAATACATGTAGAAGTCATCAGCATACAAGGAGGTGGAAACCAATTACCCTACAGCTGCTGCAAGACCATTAATTGCAACTAAAAATAGAAGGACACTAACAATGGAACCCTGTGGAACACCATTTTCTTGATAATGTGGTGAGCTGAGACAAGTACCAATACAAACACGAAATGATTGTAGCGTGAGAAAGTTCTGTATGAATAGAGGAAGTGGACCCCATAAGCCCCAATCGTACATGATGGCACCACATGGTGTCGTACGCCTTCCACAGGTCAAAGAAGATGGCAGCCAGATGTTCGCAGCGAGTAAAGGCTGTACGGATGACCGACTCCAGCGCCACAAGATTGTCGATAGTGGAGCGGCCATGATGGAACCCACCTTGTTGTGGGGGCAGGAGACCCAGGTCCTCAAGGATCCTAAGTCTCCGACTCACCATGCGTTCGAGGAATGTTGGTGAGGCTGATCGGTCGGTAACTATCGGCCACCTGCGGATCTGCCCCAGGCTTCATCACCAGGATGATGACGTTATCCTGCCATTGAGACGGAAAAACTCCCTCAACCCATAGATGATTGAGCAGGAAGAGAAGCTGGTGCTTAAGAGTTTGCTGATAGGTGTCGGAGGAACTGACTGTGAATATGATTGGGTCCAGGGGACATATCAGGGCAGGTACCAAGGGCACTTTCGTACTCTCACTCAGTAAAAGGGATGTTGTACGTTTCCCGGCGTCATGTTCAGGAGGATATTTGGCGTCGCTCCATTCAGTCTTTAAGGGCGAGAAAATTTGCACTATAAGCAGCAGTTGCTGTGCTGCAAGCATAATGGTCTGCCATGTGCTCAACTATGGAGACAGGGTCAGTAAAGACTGTACCCTGAATGCTGAGGCACGGGATTCCCGCCAGTGGGCGGTGCCCGAAGAGGCACTGAACTTGTGACCACACCTGTGAAGGAGAAGTGTGGGAACCAATTAAGGCAACATATTTCTCCTAGGAGTCCCTCTTGCTTTGTTGGATCAGTCACCGGGCATGTGTCCGGAGACACTTGAAGGCAATAAGATGTTCTACAGAAGGGTGGCGTCGGTGGTGCTGTAGTGCTACCAGACGTCTCCGGATGACTTCAGCGATCTCTAGTATCCACCATGGCACCGACTTACGGTGGAGCGAGCGGAGTGTGGTGGGGACAGTTTTCTCGGCTGCAGAAACGATGGCCTCCGTGACCTGCTGAACAGCAGCATCAACATCAGCCAGAATGGGAGACAAAATCACAGCAGCTGATGAATAAGATGGCCAGTCAGCCCTATGGAAGGACCAGCAAGGCAGACGGTCAGCAGGCGGACACTGTGAGGGTGACATGAAGGGAGGACAATGGTCGCTGCCACACAGGTCGTTGTGGACCCACCAGGTGAGATGTAGAAGAAGGCTTTAGCTGTAGACATACAAGTCTATGGCGGGATACATGCCATGTGCTACGCTAAAATGCATAGCAGCACCCGTGTTGAGGCGGCATATGTTCTGCAGCGTCAGTAGTCTCAACATCTCTACCCCGGGCCGAGGTCTGTGTGCCACCCCACGAAGTGTGGTGGGCATTGAAATCCCCCAAAAGAAGAAAGAGTGGGGGAAGTTTGGCGGCAACGTTGGCGAGGTCTACAGGAATCGCATCATCATCTGGTGGAAGGTATACAAAACAGTAAAATCTTGCAATGCCTGGATCCTAACAGCGACTGCCTCTAGAGGTGTCAGGAGAGGCACGGCAACACTTGGGACAGAGGCTAAGACCTAAATGCAAACTCCACCAGAAACTCTGTCATTCGCAGAACGCTTTTCAAAATAGCCCCTATAGCCTTGAAGAGCAGGGTCTTCCCAACAGGAAACCAAGTTTCTCGTGGGGCTAAACAGAGCACCGGGATGTGGTTGTGGCACAGTAACTGCTGCATGCAGCCAGATGGTGGAAAAAACCACCGCAATTCCACTGCAGATTTCTTTCGCAATGAGCCGAGTAGCTATATGTGAGGTATAAGCAGCTTATTCCGGAGGGGTACCTGCTGCCTTCCCCTCAGAATCTGCAGGATCAAGGACCATGGGCTCTGGCAATTCAGTTATGACAAGATCCTTGGGGGACGCGAGGATCTTGACCTCATTTTCTGAAGCAGAAGATGTGGGTAGCTGTGGTGTCGCAGCAAACCAGTGATTCCTTCCTTTTACGCTTCTGGGGTTTTCTTGCCTCTCGCTACCCTTTTGGTTTGATGGACTGGGAGGGCTTCATTGAAGTGGTTTTGGGTCCTGATGCATATCGGAAGGCCTGAAGCAAGGGCATCCTTCAGCCTCAGGCTGGGATCCTCTGGACCACTCTTACAAGCCTTGGAAGGTGCCCTTCTGTGTGAGAGGAGCCAGGGAAGACTGTTCCTTCTCTGGCTGGGAGATGGGGACTGGTGTCCCCAATGGCGGGGAGAGGACTGCTCCCACAGGAGGTGTTGGGGGATCAGCAGGTGAAGAGGTGCCCTCATACAACAGGGGAGCAATGTGAGGTTTATGGCCCATAGGGACCACAAAGGTAGGGAGCAATGAAGGTGCCGTCGACCCCAAAGAAGCTGGTGATGACAGGACTGCAGCGAAAGATGTGACCACTCGTATGGGGTAGAGTCATTCATATTTCTTGTGCGCCTCTGAGTATGTCAATCAGTCCAAACTCTTGATCTCCATTATTGGCCCACTTTAGGTTACGGTATTAACACTAAAAGTGGGCCTTTGCGATCATCTTTTGACAGCTCGAAATTTAAATGAAAATAACGGCTTAACCATTCATCTGACACAAAAATTGAATAACTGAATTTGTAGAGGAGAAAATTCTCTACAACTTTGCTCTCTTATGTTTTTTCCATATCTCGTTTCGTTTCAGAGATATTTGCAAAAATAACGGCGATTTTGGGATGTCTGTCCGTAACGTGTTCCCTGTTTTTAAGACGAACCGTTCAACCGATCAGCACCAAATTTTACAAACATAATTGTAGGCCGCCAGAGACCAGAACCTCGCATTTTCAAATATTTTGGACAAGAAATATATGTTAGTAATACGAAAAAAAGCCGTTTTTAATGTAATTTTAATTGCAAATAAACCGTTCATCTGATGCGGAACATTGAATAAACGAATTTGTAGAGGAGAAAATTCTCTACAACTTTGTTCCCTTATGGTTTTTTTCATATCTCATATCATTTGAGAGATATTTGCAAAAATAGCGGAGTTGTGACACCCTCCATTGAATTAATGAAAACCAGCTGTTTGCATATGTCACGTGACATTCCTTGCCCAGAACTCTCTCTGGCATATGCCATCTTGCGTTCCGTATTTCATGATTTTCTTATTGTAACTTACATGCTGTCATTTCAAAGCAATGGCGCACTGAAGAATTAACAAAAACACGTCATTCTTCATAAGATAAATGATAATCTAGTGTCTACAAATGCCATATGAGCATTAGTTAACAACGGTTATGAGTTTAAAGAATGTAGCATAGTGGGCAGAGCGTTGGAGTGTGACGCTGAAGGTCAGTGGTTCGGAACCCGCCACTACCTAATTTTTTTCCCCCTAAAAGGGTTTCATACACTCTCATTAATTAATTGTTTATTATTTAGATTATTATTTAGGTACAAAATATTTGCAAAACTTATAAAACTACAAATTTAAAGTGGGCCGTAAAACACATCAGTGTGATTTTTTTTTCTGTTCCTGATGTAAGATAGTGCAGATCAGCGAGCATGGTGGATGATGTTGCCCACAATTCACAAAAAGGGGAGGTGGAGTACATGGAGCGCTTGGATGTGCTGGGTTGGGTTGGAAGTGCACCGGGAGGACATGGCCCGAATTTCCAGCACCTGAAACACCGCATGGGGGAGGAACATATAGTTTTACGTCACACCGGTATATCATTACCTTGACCTTCTCAGGCAGTGTATTGCCTTCAAAGACCAAGATAAAAGCACCGGTGGCAACCCTCTGATCCTTTGATCCCCTATATACATGCCGGACAAAGTGAACACCTCGGCACTGTAGGTTCGCTCGCAGCTCATTATCAGTCTGGGTCAGGAGATCTCGATTATATATTAGATCCTGGACCATATTTAATGGATTGTGGGGCATGATACTAAATGGGACATCACCCAGCTTATCACAGGCAAGCAGTGCCCGTGACTGGGCTTTGAACACGCCTGTATCAAAACAGCCCCACTTCTCATCTTGGAAAATGACGCCACTTCACCAAAATTGTCTTAAAGATGATCAACACAAAGAACTGTGGCTTAGTAGGCATGAAGGACTCTCCATCTGAACGCGTACACACAAGAAACTGTGGCGAGTATGGTTCTGATCTGTTAAGGCCCCTACGTTCCTCCCAAGGAGTGGAAAGGGAAGGAAACATCTTGGGATCATATGTTGTTGCAAGAAATTCTATCTTGCCACCCTTAGAGATGCTGGGTTTGGGTCCAGCTCGGCCCACGAGCAGCTAAGGAACTACACGTCCACCCAGGCAGAGACCTGCTTGCCTGGGTAAGCCTTATAGAACTGAGGTGTGGCAGGTTCCTCAGAGGTTTCTTGCTAACGAATGTTCAACGTCAACAGCCTTGTATCTCCTCCGCACATTGCACACCTTGAGATTGAGGTTTCTTTTACAGAGGTGTATCCCGTCCTTGCGACCCAGGCGATTAAGCCAAGATCCCCGGACTCTGAGGTGTACAACATTCCACCGTCGCAACAAATGATGGTCGCTGAAGCATGCACAGAGCTTACGTTGTGGTGTACTGTTGGCGCGACACAGTCCAGGGCTCAATACCCCGGGTTCGCCAAGCCCGTACTCAGCAAATTAATGCTGAGCCCCTGAGGGGAACTTTGCGGATTCATCCCTCATGCTGTATTCGCAGTTTTCGAGTTCATAGAAGTTAATATCAATACTACTGATTTCCACGAGAAAATCCTAGATGTTGCTCATAACCAGTATATTTTTGTGGAAGATATCACAACGAACTAACTTTACATAAACAGAATTTTGCCGATGAAAAACAAATGGGACACATTTGTTATTTAAACCTGGAACCTCTGTCTAAATCATTGTGATTTATGCCATAGGTTATAACACAAATGAGACATTAGTTTTATAGGGATTTTTTTATTGTTAGTTGTATTTCTTTTGACAGTTGCAATCTGTTCAGATCTTGCTAACTCTCTTACCCGGTAAAAGTGTCGCAAGCTTTTTGCATTCCTCGAACAAAATGTCTTTCCCAAATTTCCATTTCTTCTCTATCACCTGTCTAGCATGGAATTCTGTAACTGTTATTTCCAATCAAAACACTTCTTCTGGTTCTCTTGTTCCTGACTTTTTGTAAATTAGCTTTCAATAAATACTCGTGTGGTGTAATAGTGTTCCTCTTTCAATTGCAGTGACTGCCTTGTCTTGACCCAATCATTAGGAATCTCTCCATAAGTCTATTTTATTTTATACAGTAAATAAATTCCAATAGGTCCTGTGGCTTTGGATTAAGTTATTAGTGATATCTTCAAAATTGTTTAAAATAGAGAGAGATTTCTATACTGCCACTGGCAATAACATTAACAACAAACAAATTTTTATGCAAACTGCTAAAATGAACACAGAAATAAAACTAAACTTCAGCTTTTTGGTTTGTTTCTTCTGTGTGTAAATTAGTATCACATAGGACACAGTGAGACTATACTACATGGTACTGATGCGGAATACTTTCCCCCCCCCCCCCGCCCCTCTCTCTCTCTCTCTCTCTCTCTCTCTCTCTCTCTCTCTCTCTCTCTCTCTCTCTGTGTGTGTGTGTGTGTGTGTGTGTGTGTGTGGGCGCGCGTGTGCGCGCGTGTAAAATCATGCAATGTAAATACAACGCATATTAAATAGGCTTACCTTTTCCTATATGTCTCCGAGTATTTTCTATTGTAGAATTACGGTTAACATTTGACAATTGCCCCAGACAAAATCTGTCAGAATTGTTACTGGGGTTTGTGAAACCATCCACAACAATTACATTGCTCTGACAGTGGAAGATTTCTCCTACTCTGCTATTCAGTTCATAGTAAGCAATGCTTGCCCAGTATGTTGGTTCCTGGAAGAAACGAGCAATCAAAAAATTTTTGGTTTTTTAACAGTTTAAAAATAAGCATTAACATTATTAATATAGTAATAAGGACAGTTTACATCTCGCCACAAAGATGTGGCGACGAGCTGCAACAGGCACATACAAAAGACACACATATACAACACTTTCAGCTATTAGCCATGGCCTTCTTCAGCAAATAGAACACTCACGCAATCAGACAGGCACAAAACACCGCCATACAACCATCACCTCTGGCTGCCGCACTTTGCCGCTCTGCGGCGTGTAAATTGGTGACAGGAGGGGAGGGGAGAGGAGATAGGAAGGTTACATCATGGTGGTGGGGATGGGTACAACACGGCCTAGCTAGGAATAACAAGATGCAGCTTAGGAATGGAGTGGGAAGGTGGGTGAGGAGAGAAAAATAAAATAAGAAAATAAAATAAACAAAATATATATAAAAAATAATAAATAAAATACAAAAATAAAATGCGTGCACACACACACACACACACACACACACACACACACGTCCACACGTGCGCACACACATGCACTCACACGATCGCACATTCATGTGCCACTCAAAATAGAACAGGTTTGGGATAGAGAGGTAGGAACTGCCAATATAGAAAGCTGCACAGTGATTGCAGCACAGTTGATAAATTACATGGCTGCTCTCACAGGTGGCCCACCCTCTCATAGGGTAGGATAAGCCTGTGACAGGACAGGAATAGGAAGTGCTGGGTGGGTGGATTGGACAGATCTTGCAGTGGGGTCTTCCACAAGGATATGATCCATATGGCGGTGATCTGGGTTTGGGGTGACATATGTATGAACTAGGATGTTGTGGAGGTTGGGAGGGGATGGAACGTCACTTTAGGAGGGGTGGGAATGATTGTGGGCAGGATGTCTCTCAAGGATAGAAAATCAAAACCTTGGCGAAGGATGCAATTTAGTTGTTCGAGTCCAGCGTAGTACTGGGTGACAAGAGGAGTGCTCTTTTGTGGATGGTTACTGGTGTTAGGAGGAGGATTTGGGATGTCCGAGGATGGCACGGGAGATCTGTTTGCGGACTACGTCTCTGGGATAGTTTCTGTCTGTGAGACCCTCAGCATATTCAGAAAGGGAGTTCTTGACACTGCAAATACGCCGTCCATGGGTGGGCAGGCTGTAAGGGACAGAATTTTTTGATGTGGAAGGAATGGCAACTGCCAAAGTGTAGGTACTGTTAATGGTTGGTAGGTTTAATATGAACAGAAGTGTGTATGTAGCCATCAGTGAGGTGGAGGTTGTTATCCAGGAATGTGGCATGGTAGGTTGAGGAAGATCAGGTGAAGTGGATGGTGGAAAAGGAGTCTGCTGGTCCGGATGGAATACCAGTTTGGTTTTACAAAGAGTATTCTGTGGAATTGGCCCCTTCTTAGTTTGAATTTATAGCGAATCTTTAATTCAACATAAAGTTTCCTAGTGATTGGAAAAAAGCGCAACTGACTCCCGTTTATAAGAAAGGAAAGAGAACTGACCCACATAATTACAGGCCAATATTGTTGACCTCAGTTTCCTGAAAAATTTTGAACATATTCTTAGTTCAAATATAGTAAATTTCCCCGAGACGGAAAAGCTTTTTTCTATGAACCAGCAACATCGTTCATATGAAACTCAGCTTGCCCTTTTCTCACATGACATCTTGCAAGCCATGGATGAAGGGCAACAGGCAGATTGTGTTTTTCTCAACTTCAAAAAGGCGTTTGATGCGTGCCACACTGCATACTGCTAACAAAGATACGAGCTTATGGAATAGGTTCACAGATTTGTGACTGGCTGGAAGACTTCCTAAGTAATAGAACACAGTACGTTGTTCTCAACAGCAAGTGTTCATCAGAGACAAGTGTATCGTCAGGCGTGCCCCAGGAGTGTGTGATAGGTCCACTATTACTTTCTACCTATATAAATGATCTGATGGACAGATTAACTTGTAATTTGTGGCTGTTTACTGATGATACTGTGGTGTATGGGAAGGTGTCACCTTTAAATGACTGTAATAGCATACAGGATGACTTAGACAAAATTTGTAGTTGGTACGAAGAAAATGTGCACGAGTTGGAAATTGGGGATTGCTGGAGGAAAGACGATGTTCTTTTCAAGAATTTTTGTTGAGGAAATTTAGAGGCCTGGAATTTGAAGTTGAGTGTAGTACGATCTTGCTGCCACCTACATACATCTCGTGTAGTGACCACAATGACAAGATAAGAGAAATTAGGGCTTGTACGGAGGCATATAGGCATTCTTTTTTTCCTCGATCTATTTGGAAGTGAAATAGGAAGAGAAATGCCTAGTAGTGGTACAGTGTACCCTCTGCTGCACACCTTACACTGTATTGCGGAGTATGTATGTAGATGTAGATGTAAAGGTACTGAAGAAAGGAGGATAGGGTGTCCTGGCCCTGAGTTCAGATCACCTGGTCTTCCTCAGCCTACCATGCCACATTCTTGGATGTCAACCTTCACCTCACTGATGGCTACATACGCACTTCCATCCATATTAAACCTACCAACCATTAACAGTACCTATACTTTGACAGTTTTCTTCCCTTCCACATCAAAAAATCCCTCCCTTACAGCCTGGCCACATGTGGACGGTGTATCTGCAGTGACAAGAACTCCCTTTCTGAATATGCTGAGGGTCTCACAAAGGCCTTCACAGACAGAAACTACCTCACAGAACTTGTCCAAAAACAGATCTCCTGTGCCATATCCTCACACATCCCAAATCATCCTCTTAACACCAGTAACCATCCACAAAAGAGCACTCCTCTTGTCACCCAGTACTACCCTGGACTCTAACAACTAAATTGCATCCTTTGCCAATGTTTTGATTTTCTATCCTGCCCAAGATCCTTCCCTTCCTAAAGTGGTGTTCCGTCACCCTCCCAATCTCCACAACATCCTAGTTCACCCTTACGCCACCCCGAAATCCAGTCCACTGCCACAGGGATCATATCCTTGCGGAAGACCCCACTGCAAGATCTGTCCAATCCTCCCACCCAGCACTTCCTATTCCAGTCTTGTCACAGGCTTACCCTACCCTATCAGAGGCCACCCGCTGTGAGAGCAGCCATGTAATTTATCAACTGTGCTGCAATCACTGTGCAGCTTTCTATATTGGCATGACGACTAACCAGCTGTCGATAAGAATGAATGGCCACCGCCAAATTATGGCCAAAAACAAGGTGGACCACCCTGTGGCACAGCATGCAGCGGGGAGCACATGCTTGATTTCAATGGCTGCTTCACAACCTGTGTCATCTGGATCCTCCCATCCACCACCAGCTTTTCTGAACTGCACAGACAGACGGGAGTTATCCCTACAATACATTCTCCGATCCCAAAATCATCCAGGCCTCAACCTACAATAACTTCCCTTTTCTTCCATACCACAGTTCCTACCTTCTCTATCCCAGTCCTCTCCTATTATAGTGGTGCGTGAATGTGTGATCGTGAGCGTGCGCATGCATCTTGCAAGCGCGCATCTTCGCGCCCACGTTTGTGTGTGTATGTGTGTGTGTTTTATTGTTCTCCCCCCCACCTGCGTCCCCACTCCATTCCTAAATTGCATTTTGTTATTCCTATCTAGGCTGTCTAGTAACCTTCCTATACCCTTCCCCCCCCCCCTCCTGTCCCCGATTTACATGCTGCAGAGCGTGATTTGAAGTGCGGCAGCCAGAGGTGATGGTTGTATGACTCTGTTGCGTGACTGTGTGATCGCGTGAGTGTTCTATTTTCTGAAGAAGGCCATGGCCGACAGCTGAAAGTGTTGTACGTGTGTGTCTTTTGTATGTTCCTGGTGCAGCTCATCGCACGTCTTTGTGGTGAGTTGTAAACTGTCCTTATTACTACATTATTAATTCCAACCTGATCTTTCCATTATTACATTAACTTTATTATTGATACAGTACTTAATGGGAAGAGAAATGACAATATCAGGCAACAATGAAACATTTAACAAGAATGTAAGAAACCACTGCTGGGATGTATGCAAAACTATTTCAGATGGTTGAAATTAGTACAGAGTAACAATGTCAATAATATGAGGACAGCTTGCAACTCCCTAAACCACAGAAAGGCATGTACAAAAAAATCACACAAACAACTTAAATATTAGCCCACAGGCTTAATCTGAAAAAGAGCATACATAAAATCACTCAATCACTCAGGCATAGCTCATACATATCTGACAGATGATGATTATGTCTGCATGAGTTATGTCTGAGGTTGCTCTTTATCCTCTTATTGCTGACATTCCAATATGGACTTTCTACTGTTAAATATACACACTAAAATAAACAATACAACAACAAAACAGAATAGCTTAATCGTTCAAGACTCAAACAATACATATGAAGGTCATCCTGAAAGTAAGGCCTGCTCTCTTTCTGTTTCTATCTTCTTGTTGTGATTTTGGATGTCCACAATAGATGGTGGCAGTGTAATTCTTAATGCTTGAACCTGCCTCTTTCATTTACAGGCAGTTCCTTTCTTCTGTGATGAGTTGGTACCAGCAGAGGAGTGTTCCAAAATAGTGTCTGGTATTGATATCATAGAAAACAGTGATTCATGATTGAATTCCTCAATACTGAAGAAACTGCACCGAGTGAAATCCATCAAAGCTTGCTGAAGGTGTATGGATACAATACAATTGATATGGACAATGTGAGGTGGTGGGTTCAACATTTTCAATGAAGTGAAAAGGGTGTGCATGACAGGACAAGGCTCGGTAGACCCTGCAGGCTAAAGAAAATGTCAAGCCAGCACAATTCAAGCCAACACTGATTAAGCTGAAAACCTGAATGTCCAGTTAAGCCCAGAGAACACCTGTGACACAAGGATACTAGTTTTGCAAACGTGCAGCTTGTCACAAAATTCGGCTGGACTGTCTTCCCACATCCACCAAACAGTCCAGACGTAGTGGTTTCAGACTTCCATCTCTCTGGGCCCCTGAAGGATGGACTATGTGGTGAATATTTCCAAAACTGGGATGCTGCTGTCAAAGCTGTAACGAAGTGGTTAGCATCAGTTGGTTCAGATTTTTACAAGCTCAGCATGGAGGCTCTGGTTTATCGTTGCGAAGTGCGTGACAAATGGTGATGACTGTGAAAAAATGACAGTCTGTAGCTGAATATTCTTCTATTTAGCTTTGCTGCTGTGATTTATGAATCTCATGTAGTTTCCATGAATAAAAGTACTTTGGAATGACCCTCTTAGATGAAGAGAGAGTATTAACTTACAAATTTGTCAATATATGAAAAAAATTAAAATGCTAGGAATGACAAAACATACCTGGTAAGACACTGGAGCAACTTCTGACATGTTTATGTTGCTTGTTGTATCCATAGCAGAAGGATCTGGGAGAGCAGTACTTGTACCCTGCTGTGTTTCTTCAGGGGGGCTGTATGCAGGTGGTGGAGTTTCTGTCCATGCATAACAAATATTGTATCACATTAGCAACAATCTTCAAATGGTACATAATTAAAAATCCACAAACAAATTAATCCAGTAAATCTTGAATTACTTGTATAAATTTTCCCAATTTTTTAAGCTTTTTAAAAACTTTCATTTCTATAAATTTTGCACAAAATTTTGTTTGTTCAATCTCTTTCGTAGGATCAAGACACTATTTGAGTAACTAATGCAAATTAACAAATTGTATACATTTACATAGTTTTGTATATTTGCATATTGCATCTCCATATGTGGGATGTCAATATATAAGGATAAGTGCAACTCCCTATAACAATGATTGCTGATTTATATGCAAGAACATAGAAAACATTTTTTTACACAACTGAAATATGTGGCTACAGTCTTCATCAGAAAAAGAGTGTACGTACATTCACACAATCACCCATATACAGCTAATGGACAGATGACTGCCGTTATCTGGCTGTAACAGCCTGACTCCACAGCTTAACATGGTGGTCATGTATGCAATCTTTTTCACGTCCCTGGCTCATGATCGTCTTTATGGTTAGTTTCTACCTATTCTGATGACTGGCATTCCAACCTGGACTTTCCATTATTAGACTTCCGTAGATGAGTCAAAAAAATTTACATTTTCCGAAAGGTAAATACAATAACAGTGTTATCTGTATTAATGTATAAAGAAAAATTGTTTGACGTTTCACCAAAGCCTTGAAAAATACTTTATTGATATACTTCTGATTTTTGTATGATACTATTCAACAATCAGAGAGACATTGTAGTTTTAATTTCTTTCTCACAATCTGTTTCAGTTATATTAGGGGGGAATATAAAATATTAGACAAATTGTTCTTCCTGTATACATTCCTTCTCCTTATACATGTTTTCATACAAAAATTGTATACATAAAATGCACAGTTTTGTTTCTTCTTCAGGGCACTTTTATACAAAAGGCAGGAAAGTTGTATTACTGGCTTATTGACTTATGGTCAGAGACTGAATTGTCTGAAAATTTGTAATCCCACCCACTCAAGATTAAAACTATATGAAATGCTTTCATGGGCACTACAATCCTAAAAGATCTAACAGCTCAAGAGGTCTCTCTCATACCAATGATGCCATCCAATATACCTATTTACTTTAAGCAACTTCCACTTATAATCAAGGTTTCTTTTGTAATAACTACAGCAAAGATTTTATTATTTGCATGAAATTTAATACACTTACTCTTGGTCTCCCTCTGCAATTATTACCCCCCCCCCCCCCTTACACACTAAACACACACTCCATTCCAATGCTGAACAGACAATTCCTTGACATCTCAAAGATGTGTCCTACCAATTCCTTATTTTAATCAAGATACACCACAAATATTTCTCCCCAATTCTTTCCATATTAATGCATATAATTTACATTTGTTTAATGTCAATAATAGGGGATAGATAACAACTCACCGTATAGAAACTTTCTGGGCCAGGTACAAAAAATACACACATTCACACACACACACACACACACACACACACACACCATGTTCGGCCACTACAATCCCTGCTAAAATCTTATGGCTCTTTCCAGAACCCCCCACCCGAATCCATCTTCCTCCCATACCTACCTATTACATGTTCCCAAAAATACATAAACCTAACAATCCTGGGTGCTCAATTGTGGCTGGTTGCTGTGCTCCCACTGAAATAATTTCAACCCTTGCTGACCAACACCTCCAACTGGTTATTCGAAACCTAGCCTCCCACATCCAAGATACCAACCACTTCCTGCACCGTCTCTCCACCATCCTTAACCCTTTACCTACCGGATCCTTACTTATCACCGTTGATGCCACTTCGCTATACACCAATATCCCACATGCACATGTTCTTGCTGATCTCAAACGCTAACTTTCTCACATCCTACAGCCTCTAACCCCGATACTTACCAATTACATCCTAACAAAGAATGACTCTGAATTCTAACAATTCTAACGAATTCTAACAAAAAAATGACCAAGAGCACCCATATGACACCCTTATATGCCAACCTATTTATGGGCCATTAAAGGTAACCCTCCTAGTCGTCCAAAACAGCAAGTCTGGATCAGGTTCATTGATGATGTTTTCATGATTTGGACTCAGGCCGACAACACCCTATCCTCGTTCCTTCACAACCTCAACTCCCCCTCCCCCATCAGTTTCACTTGGTCCTCCTCAACCGAGCAAGTCACCTTCCTGTATATTAACCTCCACATCACTGATGGCTTCATCCACAATAAACCTTCGACAGGGCTTTGTTTATTTGTCAACATGCCCTGAAATGACGGACATCCTACCCAAGCTCCTTTCGACCCCTCCTAAAGTGGTGTTCCGTCACCCACCCAACCACCTCAACATTCTAGTCCATCCCTATGCTACTCCCAATCGCAACCCCTTACCACAGGGATCATATCTTGTGGAAGACCCTGATGTAAAACCTGGCCAAACCACCCACTCTGTACTTCCTATTCTAGCCACGTCACTGGCTTATCCAACTCCATCGGAGGTAGGCCACCAGTGAAAGCAGCTATGTGATTTACCAACTCTGCCATGTTCATTGTACAGCATTTTATATTGGTATGATGACAAACAGATGTCCATAATGATGAATGGCCACCGTCAAACTGAAGCAAAAAGCAAGATGGATCACCCAGTGGCACAGCATGTGGCTGAACAAAGTACTCTTGATTTCAATGGCTGCTTTACTAACTGAGCCATCCGGATCCTCCCCTCTAGCACAAGCTCTTCTGAACGGTGCAGATGGTAGTTGTCCCTTCAACACATTCTGTGATCCCACAACTGTCCTGAACTCAACCTAAAATAACTTGCCATTCCTACACCCAATGCACAACGTTATCCCCCCCCCCCCCTCTCACCCCAACCTTCTATCCCGCTCATCATCCTGTATCCCTCCAATTCATGTCTACCTAGCAACTGTGTGTCTCCCCTTAATTAGTTACCTTTTTTTCTTCCTTATTATTTTTATCATTTCAAATCTCTCCATTCCCTCTGCAAAATCCTCTACTACTCCCTTTTATCCTCTTCTGCCCCTTCCCTTCACTGTATTCAATGCTGCATCTCACATTCCCACCTATAAGAGTCTTTACAATCCAGCATCCAATGCAGAACTTTCTAACCCCCGTGCTTATCTGGCATCCTTCTGCCTCCACTGCCCTCCTCACGTACAGTGAAGATGCTTGTGGTGCTGGAATGGCCATGGTGACTGTGTGTGTGTGGGGGGGGGGGGGGGGTTGTCTGAGTATTGTGTGATGCATATGAAGTACAAATATTTCACCAGGCTACTTTAAAAAGAAGAAAACAGCTTGCGCAAATCACTCTGATTGTGTAAGACTTAACTACAGTGTTTTTAAATGCAACAAAAATTGCACAAAAAATGAGGGCATGGCTATCAGCAACAGCAGATTTCTCATGTAGTACAAAACAGCTTAAAACAAAACAAAAAATTGTGTTCAATAATTGTATTGCGAGAGTTCTGGAAAATCTCGTAAGAGCAAAATCTGGATGTCCAGAGGTGGGTATACACCTCCATACTCTTAAATGCAAGTCCAGGATGCGATCACTGTGCCATCTCGCTTGGTCTCAATTTCTGTAGTGTGAGCAGAAAGAGACAGAATATTACAATGCCAAAGGAGAAGGGATTGCTTACTTCAAAACTGGCTTGGTAGGTATTCTACTCTAAGAACTGACAGAAATATGGTACTGTATCAAGTGGGTGAAAAATGCCTTGGTTTTTAAAATCCGTAAGATTTTTAGATTTCTTATAGTTTAACTTGAATAAAATTGCATTATTATTTATCAACACTACATATGCACTGTTACAAAACATTCCAAACAATATAGCAATTACGAACAGCAGCTTATAGTAATAAATAAAAAGTCTCCAAGTTCCAAATAACCCCCCCCCCCCTCTCTCTCTCTCTCTCTCTCTCTCTCTCTCTCTCTCTCTCTCTCTCTCTCTGTGTGTGTGTGTGTGTGTGTGTGTGTGTTTTAAAATCACGTTTTGCCTTTTTTGTGTGTATTTTGTTGGTATTAAGAGCATACAGATCAGGATGACCATCAAATCTTCATTTTCAAATTCAAGGTTTTTTTCTAGATTAAAATAATAATTTTCCAGGTTATTAGGTAACCTAATTTTTCTCAAAGTGGTTAGGTAATACCAGCTGGGAGGGGGGGGGGGGGAAGGGGAGTGGTGGTGAAGTGCCCACAGAGCTGCAACACCCCAGACCAGACTCCCATAACTGTACATAAGTACATAATCCTGGATTCACCACATACTATGCTGGAAAGAATAAGTTCTGAGTTATGTATTTTTAAACATTTCATCATCATTGAACCATGTCATGTCGCAATGTATTCAAGGGCTGATTGTGAGGGAAGGGGGGCGGGGGGGGGGGGCGGTGGCGGCAATGGAGCAGTGCCCCCAAACAGCCTGAAAAAAAGAGAGAGAGAGAAAGATGGAGATAAGGTAGGGGGAGCATGGGAGGGAGGGAGGGACGGGGAGAGGAGAGAGAGAGAGAGAGAGAGAGAGAGAGAGAGAGAGAGAGAGAGAGAGAGAGAGAGAGAGAGAGAGAGAGAGCTTAAGAATAATTAACTTTTACTTATTGACAGCATGTAACTCTGAGTTTTAAAAGGCAATATAACTGTAATTAACGTAAATTGACTTTTTGTATTATGCATTCTTTTAATTACTTCTAGCTCCTTTTTTGTCTGTAATTTATGATAAAACATTGTTTCGTGATTACTTGGTAGATAAATGATATACTGTGTATGTTTTATTCATACGTAAATAAAGAATTTTAACTATGTGCAAAAAATCATGAATTTCTACAGCTGCGTTCAAGTGCTTTCCTTTATCAGTTTATCACTCTAGATTCCTCTCCTAGAATAGAAGAAATAGTACTGCCACGCATTATAAACATTTTTCAAAAGAGATAGATTGGCTAACCGGTACCTACCTTTTTGCTGTACTGATGATAGTCACACACAGAAAGGAAAAAAAAGGACGAAAATAAAACAAGCTTTCGGAACTGTGTTCCTTCTTCAGGTAAGAGAGAAGGAAAGAAAAAAGGAATTGGAAGGTAATCACGATCTAGGTCATGAGGACGGTGTTCCACTACTGGATTCCTCAAAAGGAAGTTGGCATCCTTGTGTTTGTGCCTGTTGTTGAATACCACTGTGACGTCATACTCTTATAGTCTTAGTGCCCATCTTGCTAGTCTACCTGATGGATCCTTCAAGCTAGTCAGCCAACACAAAAAATGGTGGTCTGTCACGACGGTGAATGGTTTGGCGAATAAATACAGACGGAACTTGTTGATAGTCCAGATAAATGCGAGACATTCTTTCCCAGTTGTAGAGTAGTTTATCTCGGACTTTGAGAGTACTCTTGATGCATAAGCTATCACCTTTTCAGCACCTTCCTGAATTTGCCCAAGTACTGCACCAACCCCATAACCGCTAGAGTCAGTGAGAAGTTTGGTTTCCGCATTCTCATTGTATAAGGTTAGAACTGGTGCGGAATTTAGAGCCTCCTAAAGTGCCCAGAAAGCTCCTTCTATTGTTTCATCCCAGTAAAACTTGGCGTCTCCCTGCAGAAGTTCTTGTAATGGACGTGCCTCGTTACAAAATCCTTTTATGAAACGTCGGTAGTATGAGCACAGCCCGAGAAAACTTCTCACATAACAAATGTGCTGAGGAATTGAAAATTCTGTGACTGCCCTTACTTTATCTGGGTCAGGACGGACACCATCTCCATTAACTAGGTGCCCCACGATTTTTATCTCTTTGGCGACGAAGAGGCACTTCTTTGGATTGAGGCATAGTCCTGCAGTCTGAGCACACTTCAACACAGTTGACAGGTGACTCTCACATTATTCAAATGTTTTTGAGAAAATGACAATGTCATCTAAACAGCAAAGACATGTCGTCCACTTAAGATGACAAAGCAAATTGTCCATCATGCGTTCGAATGTGGCCGGAGCATTACATAATCCAAATGGCATTACTTTGAATTCATAGAGGCCATCAGGTGTAATAAAAGCCGCTTTTCCCTGTCAGCTTCGTCACCCTCTATTTGCAAGTAACCTGTCTGCATTCCATGGTTGAGAAGTATGTAGCTACTTTCAAGCAGTCTAAGGTAATATCAATGCACGGCAGTGGGTGGACATCTTTCTTTGTCATTTTGTTCAGCCTCCGATAGTCGATACAGAATTGCCATGTGCCACCCTTCTTCTTTACAAGGACCAACGTAGACGATCAAGGACACTCTGAAGGTTGAATAATGTCACCGTACATCAGCTTCTCCACTTCCTCCCAAATTATCCGTCTTTCAGCTGGCTACACTATATACGAACGCTGGCTAATTAGTGGATGATTCCCACTATTGATACATTGTCTTTTCATCGGCCGTTTCGTCCCGACTTTTCTCCTGCTGGGGTGTGAATGCACCCAAAAATTGGTGTAGTATAGGGAACACCCACTGGCATTGTTCCTTGGTCAGTCCGGGCCCTACTGGCAGTACCACAGTTGTTTCCTCCAGCTTGTTGTCTGTACTAATAGCAGAACATGGATCTTCGTTCATGAGGTTGAGCTCACCATCCTGAATTGATTAAGTTGTCCCAATACACATTCCTTTGGGGATACTTTGTGACTGCTCGTGACAATTAGTGGTGCAAATCTCGCCTCATCATCGGTAATGCTTATGATAGGCTCTTTTGTGAGCCTATTAAACTTTCTACTATCGATAAGCACTTCACAGTTTAACCAGTCATCTGTGTTTGTGACTGGAACTCTTCTCATTGTCAACGGTGGGATCATCACATTGCCAACGGCAAATAACTTCCCAGAAAATTCCTTATTATGTGTACCCATAGGAATGACTTCCTCTTCCACAGTAAATGATAGGAAGGATGACATTATGACTACATTCTGTTAAAACGGCAAATTCAAACAGCTGGGTCCTGTTGTTGATAGTTATTCTTGCAACACAAGTTCCTGCTGGCTGGACGTACTTCCCATTTGCGACCTTAAGTACAGTTGCTTCCATATCACAGAACATTGTCTTCTTTAGTGTCCATTTATTTTTTTTTTTTTTTTTTTTTGGTTTTAGGGCGCACAACTGCTAAGGTCATTAGTGCCCAGACAAGAACAGAGATTCGCTAGATCTCAAAAAATTGGTAACTGCCAGTTAGAATATCAAGAGAAGGCTAAAAACAAAAGATAAAAAACAATTAAAAGGGTTAAATAGCCTTTGATAAATTGGCCAAGATGATAAAACGCAAAACTCGAGCAGCGGCCTGTGTGTCATCAGCTAAAATTTCCTCCAGAGTAGACAGAAAAAGAAGGACTACACGGAGATGATTAAAATTAACACAAGACAGTAAAACATGTCGCACCGTCAGCAATTCACCGCAGGAGCACAGCGGTGCAGGATCGGCGGTTAGCAAATGACGGTGGCTGAAACGGCAGTGACCGATCCGCAACCGGGCCAGGATGACCACCTCTCGCCGAGAGGGGCGTGAGGAAGTCCTCCAAGCGATCGGGATCGGTTTTACAGTTCTCAATTTATTGTCGTACAGTGAGAACCACGCACTGTGCCAGGACAACACAATACCCCGGCAAAGAGATCGTTGAACATCGTCCGATGGGACGCAAAAGGTAGCCATGCGAGGCAAAAGAGGTGCTGCCTTGGCTGCAATGATGGCGGTCTCATTCCTGGGCACACCCACGTGGCCAGGGACCCACAGGAAAGAAACGTGACAGCTGTCACCTGCTAGCAACTGGAGGGAGCGTTGGATCCGATACACGAGAGGATGGTTCGAGAAAGGGTCCTTAAGACTCTGCAGGGCACTAAGGGAGTCCGAACATATGGCACAGAAAGGTTCGCGGTGGCGGCAGTTATACAAAACGGCCTGGTGGAGGGCAAAAAGCTCAGCCGTGAAATTCGAGCACCGGTCAGGGAGCTTGTATTGGAAACGGTTGTCCCCGACGACGAAGGCAGATCCGACACCAGCAGTGCTCTTGGAACCATCGGTGTAAATAAATATGGCATTATCAAACCGTGAACGGAGTTCGACAAGCCTCGAGCATTATACCAAATACGGAGTGCTCTCCTTGGGGAGTGAACTAAGTTCAAGGTGAGTGTGACCCTGGGCCTGATGCCACGGTGGCAATGGGCTTTCGTTCAACCAAAAGGTGGAAGGAAGGGTAAAATCGAGCCGCTGTAGCAGGCGGCGAAACAGAACTCCAGGTGGAAGCAAGGCAATCGCAGACAACTGATATTGGCGATCGAGTGAGTCGTCAAAAAATAATCGGTAAGATGGATGGTTGGGCATCGACCGCAGGCGGCATGCGTACCGACACAAGAGTATGTCACGCCTAGTGGTCAAGGGTAATACAGCAGCCTCGGCATACAGACTTTCGACAGGGCTGGTATAAAATGCACCGGTCGCCAGACGTAATCTCCGATGGTGAATAGAGTTGAGACGGCGGAGAATCGACGGCCGTGCTGAAGAGTATACAAGGCTTCTGTAGTCGAGCTTCGACTGATAATGGCCTGGTAAAGGTGAAGCAGGACGGTACGATTCGCTCCCCATGACGTGCCATTGAGGACACGAAGAACATTAAGGGATCGGGCACAACGGGCAGCCAGGTAGGACACATGTGTGGACCAGCAAAGTTTACGATCCAACATGAGTCCCAAGAATTTCATAGTCTCCACGAAAGGAAGAGCAACAGGGCCGAGACGTAGAGAAGGTGGAAGAAATTCCTTGTATCTCCAGAAGTTTATACACACCGTTTTATCAGTGGAGAATCGGAAGCCGTTTGCGATGCTCCAGGAATATAGACGGTCAAGAGAGCGTTGAAGACAACACTCCAAGAGACACGTCCGCTGGGCGCTGCAATAAATTGCGAAATCGTCTACCAAAAGGGATCCGGAAACGTCGGCTGAAAGGCAATCTACGATCGGATTGATTGCAATGGCAAAGAGAGCCACACTCAAGACGGAGCCCTGAGATACCCCATTCTCCTGGCGAAAGGTATCTGACAAAACAGAGCCCACCCGTACTCTGAACTTGCGATCCGCCAAAAACGCTTTAATGAAAAGAGGGAGGCGGCCCCAATGGCACCATGTCCGCTCTCCAACAGGTATCATATGCCTTCTCCAAGCCTAAGAACACTGCTACTGTTTGACACTTCTTTAGAAAGTTATTCATAATGAAGATCAACAACGTAACGAGGTGATCAGCAGCAGAGCGGTGTCGACGAAAACCGCATTGGACATTTGTTAAGAGGCGGCGAGATTCGAGGAGCCAGACCAACCGAACGTTAACCATGCGTTCCATCACCTTACAGACGCAGCTCGTCAGGAAGGAAGATGTTTGTCCTTCCCTGGTTTGGGGATGGGGACAACAATGGCTTCACGCCAATTTGTGGGAACATGACCTTCAGTCCATATGCAGTTATAGGTGCTAAGTAGGAAAACTTGCCTGCTGGAGAGAGGTTCTTCAGCATCTCAATATGGATGGAATCGGGGCCGGGAGCAGAAGATCGGGACAGGGCGAGAGCACGGTCTAGCTCCTGCATGGTGAAGGACATTATAATTTTCACGATTAAAACAGTGGAAAGAAGGCGGTCATGCCTCCTCTGCCTGTTTACGAGGGAGGAAGGCAGGGTGGTAATGGGCAGAGCTCAAAACCTCCGCAAAGGAACGGCCCAGTGCGTTAGAAACATCAACGGGTTCCACAAGGACTGCGTTCTTGACGGTCAGGCCAGAGATCAGGGAGTGGACCTTGATGCTGGATAAACGGTGTAGGCCACCCCAAACAACCGTGGAGGGAGTAAAACGGTTAAAAGAACTAGTAAAAGCAGTCCAGCAAGCTTTTTTGCTGTCGTTTATAACTTTACGACATTGCGCTCGCAGTCGTTTATAATTTATACAATTCTCCAACGTCAGGTGGCGGTGGAAGGTGCGTAAAGCATGTTGCCGGGCTCTAAGAGTGTCGCGGCAGGCTGCACTCCACCAAGGGACCGGGATACGACATGGAGAAGAGGATGTACGATGTATGGAATGTTCGGCAGCTGTGAGAATAACCTCTGTGAGGTATTCGACCTGACTCACAGCTGGGAAAATTATGATCATGAAAAACAGCCATGGAAGAATAAAGCCCCCAGTCAGCTTTAGAAAAGTTCCAACTGGTGGGACGAGGAGATGGGGAATGATGCAGGAACTGGATGACACAAGGGAAATGGTCACTGGAGTACGTGTCAGAAAGTGCTTACCACTCAAACCTACCGGCAAGCTGAGGAGTGCATATCGCAAGATCTATATGGGAATAGGTGTGTGTCATGTCGGAAAGGAAGGTCGATGCACCGGTGTTGAGGCAGACAAGATTGAGGTGTTGGAGAAGGTCCACCAAAAGGGAGCCTCTCGGACAAGGTGCCGGAGAGCCCCATACGGGATGGTGGGCATTAAAGTCGCCTACCAACACGAAAGGTGAAGGGAGTTGGTCAACAAGGTGTAGCACATCTGCCCTAGTAAGGGTGGATGACGATGGCGAATAGATATTACAGAGGGAAAAGGAAAAGGTGGATAGAGTGATGCGGATGGCAACTGCCTGTAGGTGAGTATGTAATGAAATGGGATGGTGATAGACGTCGTCCCGAATGAGCATCAGAACCCCTCCATGGGCTGGGGTACCTTCCACAGGTGGCAGGTCGAAATGCACAGAGGTGTAGTGGGGGAAGTCTGCACGATCACTTGGACGTAACTTAGTTTCTTGAAGACAAACTAGAAGCGGGCAGTACAATCGAAGGAGTAGTTTTAATTCCTCCCGATTCGAACGAAAGCCGCGAATATTCCATTGAAGGAGCGCCATGATAAAAAATAAGAGAAAGGAAGATAAAAAGGAACAAGCAGGTGGGGTCACCTCGACTGCCGCTGAGGACCGGACTTCGAGGGAGCACTACTGTAGCCATCTAGAGGCAGAGAGTCATGTTCCATAGGTTCAAACGAGTCACCTGCCACCTTCCCGAGTTTATCAGGAGGGGCAGCTTCCGCCACTGGTAAAATGCAGGTTTCCCAGCTAACAGTAGTGCGTCCCGGTGAGACAGAAGATGATTGGGGCTGACTACTGTTGGACGGCGTGACGGATGGGTCACGCCTCGGTGGGGAAGGAGAGGAACTCTTTTTCTTGTTGGATCTTCTGGAAGAATGACGGTGAGAAGAGTCAGTTGACGGTTGGGAAGCCTGAGAACGCAGAAAATCTTCACGGACGGGTTCCTTTTTCAAAGTCCGGGCATCTTGTTTAGGTGCCCGCGATTTATTAGAGGTTGACGAAGACTGAACTTTAGAAGCAGCAGGAGGAAGCGGGGACGTGGAACGGGCAATCTTCGGGCTGGCAGATCGCACAACTGTGTCAGCGAAAGTGTAGTCACATGTCTGGGTACTTGAATCCTTAGTAGGTCGAGTGGAGGTGAGGACCTTACTGTATGTGCCCGCTGGGAGGACAGTGGGCTTTCGACTCGCCAACAACTTTCGAGCAGCAGATGTTGATACCTTTTCCGCAACACGAATTTGCTGGATGACCTTTTCATCCTTATATACAGGGCAGTCTCGAGAGGAAGCCGCATGGTCACCGTTGCAGTTAAGGCAGTGAGGAGACGGGGGTGGGCAATCCCCCTCATGGGCGTCCCTACCACAAGTGACGCATTTTGCTGCGTTAGGGCAAGATTGATGGGTGTGGTTGTATCTGTGGCATTGGAAACAGCACGTTGGGTTAGGAACATAAGGGCGGACGGAGATGACTTATTACCCTGCTTTGACCTTTGACGGGAGTTCAACTCTGTCGAATGTGAAAAACACAGTACGAGTAGGTGTCAGCTGGTTATCTACCTTTTTCAACACCCTATGGATGGCTGTTACACCCTGATCGGACATATAGGTTTGTATGTCTTCGTCAGACAACCTGTCAAGGGATCTCGTAAAAACTACCCCCCCCCCCCCCCCGTGACGAGTTGAGTGTGCGGTGTGCTTCTACCTTGACTGGAAACGTGTGTAACAATGTAGTCCGTATCAGTTTTTGGGCCTGGAAGGCACTGTCCGCTTCCAGCAACAATGTGCCATTGTGCTGACGCGAACAGGTTTTAACAGGGCCAGCAATTGCATCAACACCTTTCTGAATGACGAAAGGATTTACAGAACTGAAATCTTTACCGTCGGTGCGAGAGACAACAAGAAATTTCGGTAGATTAGGCAGAGTCTTCTTTTGCTGAGGCGAATCTATCTTTCGTTTCTGGGTCAACGTCACTGAAGAAGAGAAGGAAGTCATTGCAGAAGTGTCCCCCATGATTACCGGCGTCTCCGATGGCGCGCTCCTTCCTAGTGGGGGCCCTCTCCGAGAGCTTACCCACCTTAGGTGATTGTTCACACCTCAGGTCACACCTCCCGAGAACTGACGGAGGGACCAATCGGCATGTTCAGAAGGTACCAGCTCGGGTAATCACCCCTCCCTGGGCCTGGCCTTTACCAGGGGGTATGTACGTGCCCTTCTTGTCTACCCGTTAGGGGTAACGCGTAATTCCCCGCCCAGGGTAGATAAGTAGGGCACGTACGTACCCCCTGGTAAAGGTCAGGCCCAGGGAGGGGTGATTACCCGAGCTACTACGCATGATAATGCGTGGGTCAGTCTTCAGACACGCACAGGGAGGAAAGAAGAAGAATAGAGGAAGTGAAGAGAAAGAAGGAAAGAAGTGCCTCAAATGCCGAAGCGGAGACTAATGAGGAGAAGGCTAGGAGAGTAAAGCAAGGAGAGAAAGACATGCAGAGGTTTGGAAAGGAAGAAACCAAGGAATAAGAGAAACCATGACAAGAAACCACCTTAACTCTCAAGGGACACCCATCTCCAGGTGAAGGCATAAACCGGGAGGCCTGGGGCAGAAGATAGGCTGCTTCAGCTCGGGGCCCCGTGCACGCCACACACATACCCACAAGAGAGCTGTGGGTCCCCTGGGGGGCGCACGGAGAATGGCCACCAGCTCTGCAGTGTAAACACTGCAGCCAACCGGCAGAGACCGCTGCTCGGCATGATCACCATGGACATAGGCAAAGCCAACACGGCCACGAAACAACGAAGCGTCTGTATAGACTATGTCGTATCCAGTGTACTCTGCAACAACAGCGAAGAACTGACGGCGGAGTGCCTCTGGAGAAACTGAGTCTTTCGGTCTATTGGCCAAGTCCAGCCTAGAGCATGGCCTCGGTACACACCATGGAGGCGTACACGTACAGGCCCGATACGGAGATGGGACAGGGAAAGACTCTAGTTCCAACATATGGGACTGGACACAGAAGGCTACTGTGTGACCGGAACGGGGTCGCCATTGTTGAAGATTGACGACCATGCGAGAGAAAAGCAAATGTTGGTTCGGATGGCCTGGCAAGCTATGGACATGAGCAGCATAGCCCGCGAGCAGTTGCTGTCGGCGGATCCGCAGAGGTGGGACCCCGGCCTCTGCTAGTAAACTATTCACGGAACTGGTGCGGAAGGCACCCGTCGCGATGCGAACCCCACAGTGGTGAATGGGGTCCAGCAAGCACAACTCTGAGGGGGATGCGGAGCCATAGGCAAGGCATCCAAAATCGAGACGGGACGGAACCAAAGCTTGGTATATCCGCAACAGTGTGGATCGATCGGCACCCCAGGTCGTGTGGCCCAGATGGCGGAGAACGTTCAGTTGGCGCCAGCACTTCTGTTTCAGCTGACAAATGTGGGGGAGCCACATCAGCCGAGAGTCAAAGACGAGCCCTAAAAACCTACGAGTGTCAGCAACCTCTAATAGGTGGTTGTTGAGATAAAGTTCGGGCTATGGGTGAACCGTCCGACGCCTACAGAAGTGCATAACTCTGGTCTATGCAGGAGAGAACGGGAAGCCATGGGCTAGAGACCAGGACTGTGCCTTCTGTAACCTACGTTCAGCAACTTGGGTGCTGGAGGAGCTAAAAGAGATGCACAAGTCGTCAGCATAGAGAGAGGGGGATACTGACGACCCAACTGCTGTCACTAAGCCATTTATGGCTACTAAAAATAAGGGGACACTAAAAACAGAGCCCTGACAAACCCCATTTTCCTGCACATGAGGGGTGCTACGAGAAGCACCAACTTGGAACATGAAACATACGGACAGCTAAAAAGTTTTGGATAAAAATAGAGAGCTGTCCTCTAAGACCTAATTCGTGTAACATCCGAAGGATGTGATGTCTCCATGTTGTATCATACGCCTTTCTCAAATCAAAAAACACCGCAACAAGATGTTGAGGTTGAGCAAAGGCTGTATGAATACAGGACTCCAAGTAAACGTGGTTGTCTGTAGTGGAGTGGCCTTGACGGAAACCGCCCTGGTATGGAGCCAACAGGCCTCTAGACTCTAGTACCCAGCACAGCCACCCGCTCACCATACATTCTAGCAGTTTGCAAAGAACATTGGTGAGGCTGATGGGTCGGTAGCTGTCCAAATTGCATGGGTTTTTATCCGGCTTAAGCACTGGCACAATGATACTTTCTCGCCACTGTGACAGGAAGACACCGTCGTTTCAGATGCGATTGAATACGGATAAAATGTTTTGTGTAGACTGCGCCGAAAGTGTTTCAGCATCTGGTTATGAATGCAATCTGGCCTGGGGCTGGTATCGGGACTATGTGCTCAGCGAGATGTTCAGCAATTGCATCTGGATCCGTACAAACTACTACATTCATGGAAATCCCTGGCACGCCTGTAGCACTATGGTATCCATTGAGGCGTGTAATTTTCACATAGACCTGGGATGGAGAGGTTCATGTACCAATAGTGGACACGTACCATTCCCAACACTCCTGCTTACAACGCCTAATTAAAAGACGTGTTCGTGCACGAAGTCGCTTGAACGCAATGAGGTTCTCAGAGGATGGGTGTCCCTTATGGCGCTGGAGTGCACGTCTGCGATCCCTAATAGCCTCAGCGATCTCTGGCGACCACCAGGGCACCGTCCTCCGCCGACATCGACAAATAGGGTACTTTTTTCCAATGGCATAAAATATCTCTCGAAATAATTAGCTTTAAAATGTAGGTATGCGTTACTTACAATGCAGTTTTCATGTTTCTTATTTCTGGCACGTAAAAATTTGGATTGTTTTTAAAGAATGAAGACACCATAATTGCATCAATTAGGGAGGTTTCCGTTGTCAGCCTTCACATAACCATCTTCCATTGTGGCATAAAAACTGTAAACGCGTTTAGATCACGAAAAAACTGAACTTAAAGCTGCGAAATGGAGGAAAGGTGTACAATAATACAGCTCCGACTTCTAGTTGCCACGCTGTAGGTGTTCTATGACATCACCAGTACTTCAGCCAATAACGGAGCGTTTTCGATCACGTGATCTAATGGTGAAAATTGATGATTTTTAAGCTTTAATTACGTAAAAATAACAGATGTTTTGTATGAATTATGAACGAAAATGCTGCCTGAATGTTATAATCATTCAGAATAACAACAATTCGAACCATATTTTTAACACAGGAAAATACCCTATTGCACCTGGAGAACATGTGCCCAAATTTCCAGCATTTGAAGCACCACATCGGAGGAGGAATATAAGGCTTTACATCGCACCGGTATATCATAACCTTGACCTTTTCAGGCAAAGAATCGCCCTCAAAGGCCAGGATGAAGGCACCGGTGGCTACCTTGTTGTCCTTAGGCACCCTATAGATGCGCCTGACGAAGTGGACACCCCGTTGTTCAAGGTTGGCGCGTACTTCGTCATCTGACTGCAGCAGGAAATTGTGATGGTAAATAATCCCCTGAACCATATTAAGACTCTTGTGGGAGGTGGTAATCACAGGAACATCTCCCAGCTTATCACAGGCCAGAAGTGCCCGCGACTGTGCTGGCGATGCCGTTTCAATGACGACTGCACCGCTTCTCATCTTAGACATACCTAAGACTTCGCCATACATATCTTCTAAGTTTTCCACAAAGAAGAGTGGCTTACTCTTACTGAACATATCCCCATCAGTTCTGGCACAGACAAGAAATTTAGGGGAGTATGGCTCAACCCTGTCTTTCGCCCGTTGTTCCTCCCATGGGGTAGCTAGGGAAGGGAACGGTTGGGAGTTGTATTGTGCGGCATTGAAATCACTTCTACCACGCTTAGAAACGCCAGGTTTGCGTGTGGCGATGCTATTACTTACTCATTTCATTCTCGTCCCACGAGCAGCTAGGGAACTAAAGGTCCACCCAGGCAGAGCCCCACTTGCCTGGGTAAGCCTTTTACAACTGAGGTGAGGCAGGTTCCTCAGAGGTTGCTCGCTATCAACTGTTCAAGCTCAACAGCCATGCATCTCCTCGGCATGTAGCACACCTTAAGATTGAGGGATTTTATATAGAGGTTTGTACTGTCCTCGCGATCCGGGTGATTAAGCCAAGATCCCCGGACTCTGAAACGTACAATGTTCCACCGTCGCACTGAACGATGGTCGTTGAAGCACACACCGAGCTTACGGTGTAGCGGACTGTTGGCGCAACACAGCCCACGGCTCAGGACCCCGGGTTCGCCAAGCCTGTACTCAGCAAATTAATGCTGAGCCCCTGCTCAGCTCAAGTCATGAACACTATCTGCAGTTCGCAAAGATTCCAGGTCAGGTCCTTACCACATCCCAGTCAAACAATTATTCACCTTGCAACTTCACTTGATGACAACAATGATCCGTATGTGATCAAACATTGAGATTCTTCTTCTTGCCATCAGAGAACATCCTTACTATTGTAACATCACTATTCGCCACAGTGTCCATGGTCCGCACAAGTAGAAGATGAGCGATAACTCGCGGCTACGGTAATTTGACCACTGGGAGCACCTCCAGTCTCATTACCTCTGCCTGCTTCGTATGTCGGCCTATAGGAAGACGGGCATGACAAGATATGCTGGAGCACCACAACCATGACAGTCAGTCAGTAAGTAAGTACAGGAGTAGGAAGCAAATCAGGAGTGCTACAGTTCCAGGAGATCCGTTTACAGCAAGCCAGCAGTCTACATTAGCACAAGCCAGAACATTATTATTGACTGATGTAAAAGAGATCATTGCAGAACTGTTTTGTAGCTAGTAAGAAATTATACCACAAGGACAACCCAAAGTTGAGTATTCTTTTCTTCTGTAATAAAAGTATATGTGAACTAATCACTTCTTTCAGTTGCAGACCTTGTCCAAATCCTTGCTAGGCACGGCCCACCACATTCTACTGGCACAGCCCGAAGACAACAACTGGCGACTAGGCTTTTCTAACATTGTGCTAATTGTTTTCCTTTCAGACCAAGTTTCCAAGACTTTTGCAATTTGTATGCTTGTGGAAATTTTTGTTTCATGTGGTGCACTACATTACTTAATTAATTTCATGTATATTGTGGTTTTGCTGCCACCTGTGACTAACACTATTACCACCCACACTGCTGCAGCTGATCCTTTACTTGCATCCCAGCCTCTATATGTTTTGCCAAATGATCTAACACACATTCTTCAGTTTCGGGTGCAGTCAATTAACCAACTTACAAATGTGATGATGGCTTTCATCGAAAGACAAAAACAAGGTAAAGCAGCCGCACAACAGCAATCAGTCGCGGCGCAATCGCCTGCCATACAACCTGTAATATTACCGCCTTTACGGCAGTATGACAAAAAAAATAGAGGACTGGGCTGAATACCTAGCGCAATTTTGAAGCCACATAGCAGCACATCAAATATAAGGTACTGTGTTGCTTCCTTATTCCTTGTCTAAAGTAGGGGTGAACATTTAGCAGCTCTGTGTCAAACGTTTCTCCACAATTCGCCCAGAACAAGAGCCATTTGAGGAATTAGTACAGACTATTACTAATCATTATGAACAAAAATTGAATGTAGTAACAGCTAGATTTCAGTTCTATAATTGCCGTAGGCACGCAGGACAATTCATACAGACAGTGGGTAACTGAACTGCAAGGTTTAAATAGGAAGTGAAAATTTCATTGTGACTGTGGCAAGTACTAATCAGATGTGATGTGATTACTAGGAATGTCTCAGATGTGTGCATCTGTGAACAAATCTTAAAATATTTTGATCCTTCACTTGAACAACTGCTTAAAATTATTGAGTATCAGGACACACGTGACTTTGCTGCAAGTAGTTTTCTAGATGCCCAAATATGTGTTGTATGTTGTAGCCCAACACAAGAAAAGTGTCCCCACTAGGCCAAGCAAATTTGTTGACATTAGCTCACGCCACGTGCAGTTATGACACACTTCCTGTAAACAGCCACAGCTTCAGCCTCACGGCAAGTAAGCCAATAAAAAGTCCTGTCTGAAGTGTATTTCTAAATATAGACAGAATCAGTGCCATTCACTTAATGAAATTTGCTTTTCTTGTGGCAAACCAAAACATGTTCAAAGCATATGTATGTCACTTACGACTGTTCCATGACAGCAGCAGTTGTGAAATTCAAGCACACGATGTGCAGACTCTGTTTTTGCTATTCATTTGAAGCCTGCTGCACTAAGACAGACTCTAGTATTCCAATAATTAAAGATTGACACTTCTTTGCAATGCCACGCAAATAAACTGTACATTTGCACATTACTGCTGTAACTGTGAAATTTATGCTTGATAGGGGTGCCAAAGTGTCATTAATAAATCGTGCCACATGTGAAATGTTAGGCGCACCTCAATTGCGAACAGTGCACACTTTGCTTACAGCATATACAAGACAAGACATACCAGTGCTAGGTTTTTGTAGCTTTCCTGCTCTGTTTGGAGATATACACAAGACAGTTTCTCTTTTGGTTCTTGAACCCTATGAAGGGAAAAATATTTTTGGTTTGGATCTATTTGATTTGTTTGGTCTTAGGTGGGAACGTTCTGTGACTGACATCATTCGACCCGAGTGAACGCATAACTAACCTATGCACCGAATTTTTCCCTGAACTGTCTTCCACCAGACTTCGACAGGTGACTAATTTTTCTGCACATGTGACATTGAAAGATAATGCACAGTCAAGCTTTTGTAAGGCACACCCTGTTCCTTTTGCATTACACGATCAAGTCTCACAGGCACTTACAAAGTGGCGAAATCAAGGTGTTATTGCACTCATTTCAGCAAGCCATTGGACTTCTCCTTTAGTGATTGTAAACTACTATTTGGCAAACTCAGAACTTGTGTGCACTTCAATCGCACTGTGATTCCTCAGACAGTGATCAACACTTTTCCATTGCCTCACCCTTATGAGCTTACGCACAGATTATGAGCTGACAAATATTTTTCCAAATCTGATCATCGGGATACATATCTGCAACTTCTGCTCAATGAGCAATCGCAGAAATTTCTTGTTATCAAAACACACATGGGCCTCTTCTCGTTTCTAATGTTAGCGTTCGGTTGTGCCTCTGCTCCAGCAATTTTTCAAAGATAACTGGAACAAATAACAGAAGCTGTGCTTTGTTGCTCAACAAGGACACGTGTGTTTTCTTTCAGACTGAAATTGAATATTTAGGACACATTATCAATGCACAGGGTTTTCATCCATTGCATTCACATTTGCAAGCTATTCATGAGCTCAAGGCTCCTAAAAACATTACAGAATTGCACTCTTTCCTGGGAAAATCTCATATTATACAAAATTTCTTCTAACACAGCTCAACTAACAGTGCTGCTGCATTGCCTACGGTGGAAAAGTGTTAAGTTTCCTTGGTCAAAGGTGTGTGTCATTAGTTTACAAAAGTTAAAGTACATTTTACTGAGTGATCATTGTCTTGAACATTTTGATTCTGACAAACCTGTTGTGTTTGCCATAGACGAGTCAGCCTACTGTATTGGAGCAGTCCTCTCACATCGTATTGGCTCTTCAGACAAACCTATTGCTTTTGCTTTGAAACTATTGAACAAAGCCCAAATTGAGAAAGAGGCATTAGCAATCATCTGCAATGACACCAAATTCCACAAAAACCTGTATGGTCGCAAGTTTTACCTGGCAACTGACCACAAGCCCCTTCAGTCCTTGGTCCACACTGCCAAGCCCATACCTAGTCAACAGCACAGAAGCTGTAACGTTAGGCGCTCATATTATCTTCCTACAATTATGCCATTATCTACCGGCCGACGTCAAAACATGCTAATGCCAGACACACTGTCACGTCTCCTTTGGTCCAGATGTTGATTTTGATGCCTAAGAAGCTTCCTGTTACCACATAGATGCTAGCAATTCTGAGGTCCTTGCCCAGTTTCCTCTCAATCACCGTAAGGTTGCCCAAGCAACAGCGGCAGACCCAGATCTTCCAATCACGTTACACTTTGCCTGCACAGGGTAGCCTCGCGCAGTGACGCAGATCGTTAGATCAGTGGTTCGACGCTTCTTTCTGTGCTGACAGGACTTAGTGTTACAGAGTGTAATTTTGCTTCATACAGAACAAGGCCAGTTGTGTGTGGTGATCCCTCAGCCACTGTAATAACATCAGGTGCTTCAGCCATTGCAACATCAAATGCTTCAGCTACTGCACTAAGGTAATTGGGGTGTGGTCTGCACCAACCAATTGGGGTGCAGACATTGCACATGGATTGGTATGGACGCACAGATAGAGGAGGATGACGGCTTGTTGTCAAGCTTGTGTGGAAACCCAACCCGCCCCTTCTCAATGGTTCTAAGAACGGCCCACTCCGACCGCGACATGGAAGCGTGTGCATTTAAACTTTTCGGGTCCGTTCTGGAATACAAGACGGCTCTGGCTAGTCATTGTGGATGCTTAAAGTAGATTTCCTTTTGTGGTCCCTATGAACTCTACAACTACTCACAGCACCCTCCAAGCCCTTCAGTCTTTTGTTTCAAGGGTCTACCAGAACTCATAGTGATGGAAAATGGTCAGACAGTTTGCGTCGAGGAAATTTGAACATTTTTGTGATGGCAACAGTATTCACCATCTGGGAAGCACTCCGTTCCACCCTCAATCAAATGGTGAAGCAAAAATTTTTGTGAAAACATTCAAGTCGCAGCTGGCCAAGCTCAACAACCAGCACACATATGAACAAGCTCTTCGACATTTCCTCGCCACCTACTGCTCCAAGCCATGCAACAGACCAATGCCTGCGGAGTTGTTGCACAGATGGTGGTACCGCAGTCCGCTGCATCTCACGCACCCACCACAGACGCCACCCACTCTGCAGAATCAGGCACAGCATTGCAAAAACACATAGGTCTTTTTCAGATACTATGGCAGATGCAGACGTTGGGAGCACTGTATCATCATTGGGCGGCTGCAATAAAATGTTTTTATCGCAGGGTGCAGATGGAGTACAGTGCCAACAACAAAACCGAATTCATCCTTGTGTACTAGAGGATGATGCCGCCGAGGTTTTGTTGACAGATTCACCATCCCCTCAGAGGGTGTCACCACGCCTCATCCGATATCGTGGTTTCGATCAATTTCCATTTTTAGCCTCAAGTCCATGAAGCTGGACACTGCAGCTCCTGCAAAACCGCATCCTCCATCAGACATTGTGGGTCAACTGACATCCACCATCAGATGTACTTGGGTGCATTTTCCGCCCAGCGTTTTGTGCCAAGCCCATGCCGGATGGCAGGTCATAGCCAGTGGTTCAGCGCTGGGAACAGATTCGAACCCCGGTCCCTCGATTGCACTCGTGGTCACACCTTCCTCCCACCGTTGTTACGCTCACTACACAACAACGGTGAGAAAGTCTGCTGTGGGAGGGGAGGAGTGTTGTTGCATCACTATTTGCCACAACGCCGGCAGCCCACACAGGTCACTGAGCCAGTAGAAGATGGGCAATAACTCACTCTATGGTACTTCAACCGCTGGGGGCACCTCCAGTCTTGTTACCTCTCTGCCTGCTTCACGTGTCGATCAGTGGAAGACAGGGGCTCGGCAACATATGCCAGTGCCTCACAGCCACGACAGTCGATCAGTCAGTCAGTCAGTACAAGAGTACGAAGAAGATCTAGGAATGCTAAAGTTCCAGAAAGTTCGTCTTCAGGAAGCCAGCAGTCCACATTAGCTCAAGCCAGAACACTACTATTGACTGATGTAGAAGAGATCATTGCAGAACTGTTTTGTAGCTAGGAAGAAATTGTACCACAGGCACAACACGAAGTTGAGTACTCTATTCATCTGTAATAAAATTATATATGAACTAGTCACTTCTTTCAGTTGCAGACCCTGCCCACATCCTTGCTAGCCATGGCCCACCATATTCTACTGCTACAATCTCTACAAACACCCTGAACTATGTTTACACTGTCTATTGAATAAAGGTACAAATCATACATCTCATCTACATTCTACAAACTTGTTTTGGTGCGTGTACATTGGAGCGACGTTGTTATCTAAAATGGATATCTGCTGTAACTATCAGGCACCTGATAACTTACATGAAAAAAAGTAAGATTTTTTAGATAACTCTCCTGGGTATTAAAAATTGGCAGTATGATCCAAAAAGGCATTTGGTTCAAACTAGAACCAAATGCCTTTTTGGATCATACTGACAATTTATAACACCCAGGAGAGTTATCTAAAAAAGCTTAACTGTCATAACTGTGCATACTTGGTGCCATGAATGTCCTTGTATTAGCCAGCATATGAATAAAGTCTCTGTATGAAATAAATAAATGCAAATTTGTTAGCAAGTGTTAAGGATCTACAAATTAAAAGAATAACCAATCTTAAGTACACATCCAACTGATAAGTATTACTTTTCAAGATCACAGTTTCGTTTAATGAATAACTTTTAACATATAGCGTATGGAAATCTTTGGTAACGTATCTGCACTGAC
Source organism: Locusta migratoria (assembly GCA_026315105.1). Taxonomy (NCBI): domain Eukaryota; kingdom Metazoa; phylum Arthropoda; class Insecta; order Orthoptera; family Acrididae; genus Locusta; species Locusta migratoria. The sequence goes on along the minus strand of CM048750.1, from coordinate 395,174,529 downwards.
GTAAAGTAGTTTTGGAAATCCTTGCTGTGAAGCGTATTGCTGAAATTATAAAACCATCCTTGTATCCCAACTATTTATAATTACTAATCAAATACATATTCCAGCATCTACTAAGCTACTTAGTCAAGGCCAGTAATTCTTTCCACATAAAGAAATTCTGGCTAGCCATGATGTTAATATATTTTGCATAACTACTTAGATGTTATACATTTAGTATCCAACTCTTAGGGAGTAGTCAGGAACATAAACTGCAGTATTAGGTACAAAACTCAAGTATCTGAAATGTAGGCATATCAAAGAATGCTATGGATACTACACGTCACAAATAAAGCAGTTGTGGTGCATGAACTTACATAATGGTCACATAATGCACAACCACAAGTACAACATGTCACAAATAGTACTTCCTGGAAAGACTGATGATAAAGACGGTATTAGGACATGCAAGACTTTCCATGTACAAGAACTTAAGGCAATGATTCAGATTGAGCACAGAATCACTGGTCAGAACAGCTATATACAAACAACATATTACACTACTGATTGTGAACGTTCTTGAAAGACTAGTCACTTGTAGAAGATAGACATATTTAGAGAGAGAGGGGGGGGGACCTACATTGAATATTTAAAAAATTCCGAAGAGGTGCCTGAATTCTTAAAGGCATTAGGCAACACTGCAACCTGTCCTAATTCATTTTTGACATCTGCATATGAATTGCAAAGAATACTAAACATATGTCAGAATAAATGGTAAAGAACAGAGATGCTTAAGTTTGGACATTAAATACATGTGACAGCTCCAGATGAAACAAAAACCCCAAAGCAACTAGTTCAGCTTACCCATTGCCAAACTAAACTTTCATACGATACTATACTATTAGAAAACTCTACTGAAATAAATGGGCACATTAAATAGTCTAAAATGGACTAAAAAATGTAGCAAAATGTTTCCGTACCTGGCAATCCATTACTTCCGTATGGACTTTGTGGATTTGAACTAGCACTGCCTGGACTAGGCACACTGCTCAATGGAGAAGTTGGTCCAGGACTTAGGTGTGAAGATGGACCACCTCCACCATTTGTGAAACCACCTCCAGCTGAATATGATACATTGTGTGGCATTGCTGGTTCAGGCAGCTGCTGGAATGGCAGGAGTGAGTGGCCAGGTGCATACTCACTATGGCGAGGTACCAGAACTGGAGGTAAAACTACAAAGCAAAAAACGTAATGTTCATAATTTGTTACACATCAAGCTGCTGTACTAATAATGAAGTAAGAAAGCACTTATTAAGTAATAAATTTGATAGAGAAAATAGGTATTATTATTGCTGTTGTCAATGATTCATTTTATAAAGCTTTCCATGCTAATCTATTCTGAGAAAACTCCATCTCAGCATACTTCAACCTCCTAACAACAATTTTAAGGTTTGTATAATGTTGTTCTTGTAATCCCACTGAATGTATCAATGTATCAGTTGATAATATAATGATGATACATTGCAAATGACCATAAAGACAATTGTGGAGCTGCAGAGAGGCATATAAAAAAAAGAGTCATTCTCAGACAATTTAAATCAGTGACACACACACACACACACACACACACACACATTCAGACAAGCACTGGACACAACCAATGTACACATGACCACGGTCTCCTGCTGCTGCAGCCTCAGCTCAACTGCTGCTTCAAGAGTGAGAGGTGAGGGCGACATTGTGGATGGAGAGGGGGGAGGATGCAAGGGAAAGAACAATCCGCACTGCTTCATTGAGCATCCAGGTAATGAGGAATGGGAATGTGACAGGCATATTGGAAGGTAGCAAAAATTAAGGGGGAGGGGGGAAGGACAGCATACAGATGGGAGAGAGATAAACTAGGAAGAGGTGGAGGATGGGGAGTGAAAGATGAGGGGGAGGGACATTGGATGTGGAATGTAGGGGCTGTATGTGACCTTAGGTTGAGGCCAGGCTGTGTTGTGAGGAAAACTCCCATCTGTGTAGTTCATAAGACCCAGTTGGCCTGCATTGTAAAGTAGCCATTGAATTGAAATGTAAGATGATATGCTCAGCTGCATATTGTGCTATAGGGTCTAGCCTGCTGCTGGCCACAGTTTAATATCCTACTACTGCATTGGTGCACCACTGTCCAACAACTTTCCTACTCACAGTGTTACTACTTATGACCCTTCATAATATCCAGATCCAAAATAACCTAACAGTGGCAACAGCACAGAAGTTTCAGTCCTATCCTAAGGTCTCAACTTCAGCCCTACACCTCAATTTAACCCTGTTGGACATGCACCCCTTCACCTGATCCATACTTTTCCACCAATCCCTCTAACCAAAGTCAACTTAATCCCAACATTGAACCCTGGCCTCTTCTAGTTTGCACCACAATCCAAATGTGATTCTTCCTCATTCCTACCAAACCACCCCCTGACCACTTACCACAACTTTCTGCAGCTCTAACTCTGCCTCACCATCCTTCACATTTATGATTGCATAACTATTTAGTGTCCACATCTCAATCCTGCCCATAGATACACACCAGATAAATTGTCTACAAGGAATTCCTAACACACAAATTTACCATTAATATCAAAACTTAGCTATTACTTCTAGTGTCTCATTTCCTATCCTAATTTTCCCAGCACCCTCAATTTCATTCAATTGACTGCAATACCCTTGTTTTAATTATTTTTCAAAAGAGATAGATTGGCTGGCCAGTACTTACCTTTTTACTGTACCTCCGATAGTTACACAAATTAAGAAAAAGGACAAGCTTTCGGAACACAGTTCCTTCCTCAGGTGGAAGAGAAGGGAACAAAAAAGGATGGGAACGGTAGGGAAAGGTAATTCACGACCTAGGTCATGAAGGTGGTGTTTGAGGAGAGTAGAGTGGAAGTCAGAGATACTACATGTTAGTACTGAGCCAAGACAGAGAGGATAACCAAAGAGGATAGATCAAGAGATCAAGTAGTAAAGAGAAGAGGAGTGAACTGAATGATGCTGAGGGGGGGACAGGGGTTGTCTAAAACGTTTTTGATTAACAGGGAAAGATGGACACACACACACACACACACACACACACACACACACACACACACACACACACCGGGTGGGGGAGTGGGGGTAAGGAAGGTGAGCTGAGGATGGAGGAAGGGGAGGGGTTAGCGTAGATTTAGGCCAGGGGGGTGGCGGGAGGAGAGAATATGTTGGAAGGCAAGTTCCCACCTCCGTAGCTCTGAGGGACTGGTGTTGGTAGTATCCAAATGGCACGTGTGGTGTAACACGCGCCAAAGTCCCTGGAGTTAGACTGGAGGACATGTTCTGCCACAAGATATTGGGTGTCCCCCAGGCGAACAGTCCATCAGTGACCATTCATCCGCTCAGCCAATTTGTTAGTAGTCATACCATCATAAAAGACTGAACAGTGGACACACATCAGTTGATATATGACATGTGTTGTCTCGCATGTGGCCCTGCCTTGAATCAGGTAGCTTTTTCCTGTGGTGGGGCTGTAGTATGTGGTAGTGGGAGAATGCATTGGACAGGTTTTGCAGCGGGATCAGTTGCAGGGATAGGAACCATTAGGTAGGGAGTGTGGGTTTGGGATGTTACTAGGTTGGACAAGGATGTTGCGGAGGTTGGGAGGACGACAGAAGGCTACTCTTGGTGGTGTGGGAAGAACAGTTGGGAGTGATGATCTCGTATCAGGGCATGACTTGAGAAAGTCATAGCCCTGTTTGAGTAATTTGTTGAGGCATTCCAGGCCAGGATGGTACTGGGTGACTAAGGGGTGCTTCTGGGTGGTCTGGGGTTAGGAACATTGTTGTTGGAAGGAGAGGAATGGACAACTCGAGAGATCTGCTTGTGGACGAGGTCTGTAGGGTAGTTGCGGGAGAGGAAAGCATTGGATAGATTCTTGTTGTAGGTGGTGAGGGATTTGTTACTGGAACAGATACGTATCCCACGGATGCCCAGGCTGTAGGGAAGGGATTGTTTAATATGGAAGGGATGGCAGCTGTCAAAGTGCAGGTACTATTGCTTGTTTGTGGCTTTAATATGGACTGAGGTGTGGATGTGAGACTTGGCAAGGTGAAGGTCCACATCAAGGTAAGTGGCTTGAGTTTTAGAGAAGGACCAGGTGAATTTTAGGTTGGAGAAGGAGTCACAAACCCCAGGCAGCAGAACCACTGTTGAACCCTGTCTCGGAACAATTCCAAGCTCCCTCCCAAAAAGATCCTCCTGCTCTTACTCAAAACCATCCCATCCACGAATTCCTCACACCCAGCATTGCTTCCCAATCCTTGCTGAACAACAAACCAACCATTCCTAACATCAGCCCAGCTGAATCCAAAGCCATCCGAGAGCTGAAAGCAGACCGCTCCATTGTAATTCTCCCAGCAGACAAGGGTTCCACAACTGTGGTACTTGATCGGGTGGAGTATGTGGCAGAAGGGCTGCGTCAACTCTCTGACACCTCTACCTACAAGCCTGTTCCTTATGACCCCATTCCCTCAGTCCAGGCTGAACTACAGAAAATCCTTAAAACCCTAGGTCTGTCACAAGGTTTCACCACTGCCCCCTTAGAACTTATCACTCCACCTGAACCTCATACCCCAACCTTCTACCTACTCCATAAAATCCATAGAGAGAATCATCCTGGCCGTCCCATCGTAGCAGGTTTCAAAGCTCCAACAGAATGTATCTCAGCTCTGGTAGACCAACACCTCCAATCTATAACCTGCAGGCTCCCATCCTGCACAAACCACTTTCTGTAACACCTCAAATCCATCCCTATGCCCCTCCCAAGTGATAGCTTCCTTGTCACCATATATGCTACATCCGTGTACACCAACATCCCCCACACTCATGGTCTATCAGCTCTGGAACACTATCTTTCCCAACACCCCCATGAAAGCCTCCCAAAAACCTAATTCCTCGTCACACTTGCTAATTTCATCCTCAACAATAATTACTTCACCTTTGAGGGGCAGACCTACAAACAAATCAGGGGGAACAGCTATGGGTATCAGGATGGCCCCTTCCTATGCCAACCTCTTCATAGGCCACATGGAAGAGGCATTCCTTAAGACACAGAAGTTGCCTCCCGTGGTTTGGTAAAGATTCATAGATGATATCTTTGTGGTCTGGACTCACGGTCATATTCTCCACAGTAACACTGAAAATGCAACACCTCTCGTATATTAAATTTCATGTACTGATTTATTGTACAATTTGCCAGTAATTTACATACGTATTGTATGGCATGCGTGGTCAAAGCCCATGAAAGCTGTTTTGTCTATTTATTTATTTCAGACTTCATGTAATATTAATTAACAGTCCTTTTGTGTATTTAAATAATATTATATTAGTAAGGAAGTGGTTTCAGATGGTCAATTGATACTTAAGGAAATATCTCGTGTTAAGATGTATATGATTTTGGAAGGGATGGCAATCGGTAAAACAAGAAAGCGGCCTAAGGAGAAAACTGGTGGGGAGGAGTGTTTGAGAGGGAGGCGAGTGAAGTGGTGCACTAAAAAAGATCTCCATGTGTAGTCTTGGCAGGAGGAGGATAATCCTGGATTCAAGTGTTGAATCCCAGTTAAGCAACTGACAGCTGAAAAAAAACTGATTTTGTAAAGGGCATTTGAGTTCAGTAGTTTGCAAAACCTGGAACACAGCTTGTAAATTGTCAAGGTGTTCTACACTGGAGGCATCAGTAGCAATGTCAACTAGTTACAGACACACCGTTAATTGCTCTGGGAAATATTGAAATATAACAAGAGCACCATCTGCCTCCATAGACTAGTTAACAGTGTGGCATGTCGCCACACAGGAGGCCATGGTTCAATTCCCGGTCGGGGACTGGGTGTTGTGTCATCGTTATCATCATCATTTCATCATCACTGACATGCACGTTGCCAAAATGGCATCAGCTGAAAAGACTTTCACCAGGTAGGCTGAACACGACCCCAGGTAACAGGTGCGCACAGACAAAACAAGGTAGCCATGTGTGAATCTGACAGATTGAGTCAACAGTGTTCAGGAGCTGCCCATCAGATGGCAGCGCCGCTGATTAGTATCACTTAGGCGTAATGATCATGTGACTGGAAACACCGGTGGGTGTAACTGTGTAAATGGCGGCCATTGGAGAGGACACGTTTTCGTGCAAAACAGTATCTTACACACCATTTAAAAATTAATAACAGTTGACTCTGATATAGTACAAAGGTGCTTGTAGGTTCAAACTAAAGAATAGCTGGTTGCTCATATAAACACACCTCCAGTCACCCTAATAGTTTTTGAGATATAGGAAATTGAATATTGTCATTAATAATAATTTAGTAAAATTTATACTTTGGAAACACTTTGACTAAATTACTCAACAAGGGCTCAAGTAAAAACCCTCATTCAGTAATATTAAGTGGTGTATATACCTTTCTTCTCAAACCCAGGGAATTTGAATAAGGGGCCAAAATGTGATTTTTGAGCATCATGAAAACTTTTTATTAAATAATTTAAAAATCAAATCACGTATATAAATTCTGATGACATTTTCCGAATTAAGAGGAAAGTTTCTGTTTCATTGATAAATTTTTTATCATTCATATTAAGTGTAAAAAAGAATATTTTTATTGAACAGACCATGATTTGACTCCAGAGTATCTCTACAAGGGTATTTAAGGGGGCGGCCATTGTGGTTGAGCAACAGTGTGTTCGCGTCATTCAGTGTGCGACAAGGTGTCAGTATGTCGAGTGAATAAGCTGTTGCTTGATACTTGCATTTTTCGGCAAAGCTAGTCAACTTAGAATAATTTTCGGAGTTGTGTTTGTAGAACTTTCTATACCCAGTGTGGAACTTCTAAATATTTCATTTGTGCGACTTGTGAATTTCAGGTGATTTGCAGAGCTGGACTTTGACACATTTCTGGTGATAAACTCTGACTTTGGTTTTCGTGCATTGGTGCCTTTCGATAATTCAGGCATACTCTGGAGTCGAGTGAAGGACATAAACATTGAAAAGTTGCCTGAATAAATGGCACTTAATAAAGAAAGAATAAAAAGTAAAGCTTTAGCCTACTTTCAGTGAACATTCCTGCTTACTTATACAGTATTAATATTTTGTTACATATTTTGGGGACATTGTAGCTGATGTGATTGGCGCTCCTTCAGACTTGAATGTAGCCAATTTACTACAAGCCCAACTATTTCTCACGGAGCCCTGACAGGAATATATCTCATTTTGTGTGGGTGATTAAAATTGTTAGTTTTGTGCATAGCACATGGAGGCTCGAGCTGTGTAATTATAAATGTTTATATGAACCACTGACATTTTCTTATACCATCTCGCAAAATTATCAATGTGTAAGCTCGCAACAGCCAAGGCCTTCAAACACTAGGTTTAAAACTCGAGCACAGCTCTACTAGTTGGTGATACAGATGCACCTCATCAGAGACAGAAACCACAAATATTTTAAAAAATCAAAATCAAGTAAGTTTACTGCACCTGCTCTGTCCACCACCAAATGTATCAGTAACAGGACAAGGGCCTTGTAAATCAAAGGAACAAGATTTTTTTTTTTTTTTCTTAAAATAGGAACTTTATGCTTGTTATAACTTGGTAAGTACCAAGCCACAGGTGTCAACATAAGAGATCCCAAATCAAAATATGTTTGGCATTTTATCCCTGTCACTGCTGCAGCAGTACCAATATGCACACAAATATCCTTGTTGAATACCTTTACTTCAATCAAGAGTTTGTTGGCAATAGTAAAAATACACTTAATGTTTATGGTGGAACTATTTCCCGTTGTCCATACAACGGCTGAGGCTGACATACTGCCAAAATGTGGCTCTTTGCCCTACATAAATTACATACTGCATAACACTTTGGAAACTTTGCTCTGTCATGTTGAACAAAACATTTTGGACAGGACAGATAAGAGGCTCACAATCATCACTGTAGTTTACCTCTCTGCCGCTCTATATGATGCTCATGTCATGTTTGAATGGTTTCCATGCCATCCTCCCCACACAAAACTGCTAATGCACATTGGCTCGATTCCATGTGTACAGCCCCAATGTCATTCTACATCTCAATTTTAACACTACCAGTTTGAGGAACCTCAAGAGACTGCGCAATACTCTAAGCCTCTGATAAAAATGAACTGTGGAATGAAGAGCACACTGTAACTGCCTTGTGAGGAGCTAACCAAATGATAGTGCCACAAAGCAAAGAATCAGCATAAGATTCATAATGAGTGTTACTAATAAAGTGCTATTTGTGACTGCGGCCAAAAAGGAGAATTCTACATCCACCAAAATAATGCGAGGACATTTGCAGAAATATGTTGACAATGACATGCACATTTTTGTAAAGAAGAGTGACGCAGGTATCTACAGAGGGGCTAATTGACACTGCAAATGGAAAACATGGAAAAATTCAAGACACAAACTACAACTTACACAGATGCTCATCGCCAATGCTGAATACAAGGAAGTGTTGTCGGAAGCGTTTATCATAACCGTCAGAATCCTGAACTGCTTCTCCTACTGAAGGAAGGGTGGGCAGTGAAGGTGAAGAAGCCATGATAACTACAATGTTGACAATTTTGTGGTAGGAGCCATTATGTAGTCCAAAAGGTTGCTGTTGTCTGAATCAAGTAGATAATGAAAACTGAGCTCTGTCCAGGACAGTGTGCACTTAAATGTTGTGTCCTGCCATCTTTACTGCTATGCTGCTTGTATCACCTCTACTGGAACCTAATATAACTAGACCAAGCGTCACTTTTGAATTTGCATTGCTGCACGTTACAACAGGTCTCAAATGTGAAAGCTACGCTATAATAATTTGTCTGCTTCTTGATCTAAGCAAAGTATTTGGACCTGTATATCAGGGTATCCTGATATCCAAATTTATTAAGACATGAAACAAACTGTCACTGAAAATAACTGTTTACCAACAAATGCAGTCCCACAAAGTTCTGGCCAGTGCATTTTCCTAAAAAATACCGAATATACTCAAGTAATACGTGCATATTTTTTTCCAAATTTATGAACGAAAAACTGGTTTGCACGGATTACTTGAATTTATGTTGGTATTACTCCATCTGCAACAACAAACCACACACTAGGCAGGTATTACTCCGCTTTAAAAAACAGATTCCTTTAGCCCGGTATTACACAATAATATTTTCGATCAAATCTTTGACAAAGAAATATTATCAAATATTTGTACTATTTCTTAGTCATAAATATTCATTGTGGTGTTAAAAATGGTTTCATGGTCGTCGTATTTCAAGATAGCAGAGAATAACTCTTTATTGTGCGCTGCCTTAGCCACTATCAAAACTGCATATAATTTACTTGTCAATGACAGTGACACAACATATCAGTAACTGCACTCTGAAGAGTCTCCTCACGTCACAAACCTGTGGCGGAGTAGCATCTCTTTCTGCCAGTTTCTTTAACAGTGCGGCTGGAGCATACTAACAGTTGGTGTAAGAATGACTAGTTGCATTTGCTTGTGATACCATTTTTCTGAGTAAAGAAATACATTGACTACTTAAATACAGTATTATTCGGTTCAGTACCACTATATTACCCACACCTTTATCGGCATGTGACAAAGTCTATTTCTGGAGAAGACACAGTTACAGCGATTTCTTGCTACTGCGGTTAAATGTTAATTACAGCGCAGCATTGCAGCTATGTTCAAACACACACACACACACACACATATCGATTAGCTAGTGCAATACGCAATACTAGCACTCGGAGGAGTTACATTTTGCACTGCAGAGAACAGAAGAGAAGCCACTTTTATAATCAAATATACGGCGAGCCGTTACATTTGATGATATTTCTTTGATTAAAGATACCTGTATGTCAAAGTTCTCTATTACACTATCAAATATCTTTGATGTAAATACATGATGTATCGACTTTGACAAAGACATATTACCTTGTAATACCAGTCTCAACTCCATTTTATTTATTAACTGTTCAGATTTTATAAGTGTTCATTTCAGTGTGTGTTACTGAGAGTGTGTTTTCACAATGATACATTACATATGAAATATTTTTCAATTTGTATGAGAACATTTAGTAGGTAAAATACAAGAATTTTATGGGGTTGTTACAAGATTAGCACACTCTGGAACCCTGTGTACCTCTTGTAGCCTCATCTACACAAATCCGCACTTTTTTTTTTCTTCCCCCACCCCCACCCCCTGTCGAATTTTTGGGGTACGTGGATTACTCAAGTATATTTGACATTAATGATTTATCTCAGGTTTTGTCCTCAAATTGATCACCACCACCACCACCACCACCACCACCACCACCACCACATCTTGGACAGTTTCCAGCCTCTGGCAAAGTCTGCTTCGAACATAAGCCTCTACATAGTGTTCTGTCTTGCCACCCTATCTCCATCTTCACCTTCGTACAGTCTTCTTCTTTCTTTTTGACAGATTCCTCCTTTCAGCCATCTGTCTTCCTCTTTGGTACCTTTCCTTCCAGTTTCACCTTGTGTATCCTCCTGGGTATCGTCTTCTCCTCCATTTACTTAACATGCCCATACCATCTCACCCTCGATTTCTCTAGCTCCTCTTGTAATGGTTCCACCTCTCTGATCCTCTCATTTCTTAACATGTCTATCTTTGTCACTCCATACTGATCCTCAAGAATTCTTCCTTTCATAACCCAGGTTTTGGGTGCATATCTCAGGATTTGGGCACAGTAAGACCAATATATAACTCCTTTACTGCTTTGAGGTGCATATCTCAGGATTTGGGCACAGTAAGACCAATATATAACTCCTTTACTGCTTTGAGGTACATCCTTACTCCATCTCAGGCTTCTGACACTCTTCCAAAAGTTGGTGAAATATGTAAAATATGCTGACAACACAAGCCTCATGACTAGAGGTCGGATTTTCATGTGCTATCAAACTGTTAAACATGCATGCTTTCATGCAGTATCAAATGATATATGCAGAATAAAAATAAATAATAAGATTTTGTGCTCTCTTAGTTGGTGTTGCAGACATAAACAATCACTCACTCACACACACACACACTGTGCTTTTTGTCTTTTAGCAGCTTCATCTTTCCAGCTTGACAAAAAAAAGTGTTATGCTGATTTATTTGAAACGTGTGTGTGTGTGTGTGTGATCTGCAAACAAAATGTAGTCTACATCATTTTTTTTAAGCTTAGATTTCTAGGCTTAGAAAAAGTGGCTGGATATGTGGACAAGTTGTTAAGGAAACATGTTTCTTAAAATATACAATTGCCTGGTAGTAATAGTGAATACAGTACTACTTACATCCATATTGCAACAGTCACAATAAATGACAACACCATCTGTTCTTAAGAATTCCTTTCCCATTATCAATCTTGACACTAGATCCCTTCTACTAGTCCTAGTAGGAGCCATTGCGAAAGTGTCGTGCTGTGCCCTCGCTGTACCCACTTTCCTTTGTCACTGACAATCTAAACGCAGTATTCGACAATGTGTGAATGTTTAGTGGGATGGTGTTGAGTATCTTGCACAGTGCTGGCAACATAATTTTAATGCAGAATAACTCAAGTGCAATAACTCTTAGCACGCAACGTAAATAGCACGGACTGGCAACAGTGAGAGATGCTGCAAAATGTACTGAAGAGTGCCGACACCTGTTGTTGTTGTTGTTGTTGTGGTGGTCTTCAGCCACAGACTTGTTTGATACAGCTCTCCACGCTATCCTGTCCTGTGCAAGCCTCTTCATCTGTGACTAAGAATGAAAACATACATCCTTCTGAACCTGCTTACTGTATATATATCTCAGTCTCCCTCTGTGGATTTTATCCCAAATACTTCCTTCTAATGCTAAGTTGACGATTCCCCAATGCCTCAGAAAGTGTCCCAGCATCCAATCCCTTCTCCTAGTCATCAAATGCCAGAAAATCCTTTTCTCCCCAATTCTCTTGAACATACCAACAACTACTGAGCTGTAATATGGCACATGGGCACATTATGAAGTTTAGAGACTGTACAAAAAATTTCTAATGTTCTGCTCTATTGCCTTAATTGGTATGAAAGAAACATCAATAAAAATTAAGTTTTCACTGAAGTCAGAAAATGATACAATATTATGTAAAAGTGTCCAAATCACGCTCTTATAAATAAAAATCTTAGAAATATGTGTTTACTCCTCAAATGGCCAAAAACATGCAAACATGCATTTGCATGAAAATCTGAGCCCTGCTCATGACTGATCCCAATGTTCTCTCTCTTTTTCAGTGTTTTTGATTAACTGTGTTCCTGCGGCTATTCTATTGAGTTATTTCTGTTGTATGCACAACATTTTGACAATCTAAACAACTATCTTCTTTAGTTACTACAGTCCAGGCAATGAGTATATATAACAGGAAAACTCACAGCAGTTGGAAGAGATGGCTGGATCAGTCAAAAATATTGTGCAGACAATGGAAACCACAACCCCGCATAACACCTAGAAGTACACCATTACTTGACTCCAACATTAACATGATAAAAAGGAAAACACAGATAATGAATGATAACCTTGCACACCAGCTGCACAGAAATAAAGTGTAATATACACTCTTTTTTTCTGCCCTTCACAAACTGAGAGGGAAAGTAAAGAGGATTGCTCTGTCAGACCACAGGAACACATATGGACCCACAACTTTAGTGGAATGCACACGCAGGGCAGTTGTTCCATAAACTATCTGGTCATTATATACCATGTGGTCCAAGAAAAATTAATTGGTTACCTGACCATTTCAGAAAAATAAATAAATTAATAAAATAAATATTGATATTTTGTGGACAAGTTCCTTAATATTTGGTGGAATCAAATATATTTTAAAAATTGTAAAAAATAAACTACTTTAAAAAAAATTTTTTTCAGCTTTTGACCTTCAAAATCGTTGTTAGGGGGCATTCAGTGTAAATTTCTACTTTGGGATTCAACAGAAAAAAAAAAAGAAAACTAATTTAACTCAAAAATATGTTTCTTAACAACTGAAATATCTACCAATGTAATAAATTACACCGATAATGTAATTCAAATATCTCAAATTAAAGTAAATAATGATTATCTGTTGAGACAATTCTGTGCTGAAAGATCCCACAAGCTATATTCCATTTAAAATTACTTTGTGATTGACGTTTCAGCGAAGCGAGTTGTAGAGGCGAAAAGCCATCCAACTGAAGTTTGTCCTCAAGTGCCACATGCTTGCTGTGCTGGTAGTTTTGTAGGTGCGTGCTGTGCCTTGTGAAGCGTGGCTGGATGCACGCCGACAACACTGCCCTCCCGCCACTGCAGTCTGTCAATCACAAAGTAATTTTAATCCGAGTATAACAGACAGTATCTTCAAATTCTGTACAGGCTCACGGACAGGTATGTACAAGTCTGTGTGTTGTCTTCCCCCTTTCAACAACATCTGTCAACTGGCACTCAGTCAACTATAAGATATGTAGAGTGTGTGCAGAAAAACTGAAGTTTTACTGTTCTATTGGTGTTCTTATTGATGAATATGCCCATGTAAGTGTGTTTAATGTGTTTCCTAAAGACACTTCTTTAATGGATTTTACAATGAAGACAAACACCATTTGGTTTACCTAAGAGTTGGATCAAAGGTTAAATCAAATTGTAAATATCACAAAATGAAATATTTAAGGTGTAACAATGAAACGTCCAACATTGAAATGCCAATAATAGAGGATAGAACTCGCCATAAAAACAATTGCTGAGCCACTGACAGGCACATAGAATAGACAAACACAATTTGTGAGAATGTGTTTGTCAATTCTACAAGCCTGAATGTGGCTCAGCTATCAGCTTTATGGTGAGTTGCTATCTATCCTCTATTATTAGCAACACTTATGGTCTGAGAGAAATAATGCTTGATCATTATTCTAACAGCATAATACCACAAAAAATCATGTGTAAGATATTTCTAATTAATAAAGAATATGATATTTCAGATAAAGGATTTTGTAATTCAGTAGAAACTGGGGGGAAAAGTATATCCTGCTTGCAAAATTCTATATGTATCTCCAGATAATAAAATTAAACAACTAAGTGAAGAAAAAATGTAAGTACGCATTGATGTCTCCGGATTCTTAATGTTATCAATGTGGAAAAGATATACTAGTAACACTTGAAGATAGACACAGTGGCCTGTGTTTATGATAAAGAGTGGTGGACTGCTGAAGTTGATAATACTGTTACAACCAAGAAGTGCATTTTACATTTTATCATCCACCACAACCAGTAACTTTGTTTAAAAAGCTGAGAAAGATACCCATTAATAATGTACCATACTGAAGAAGCTAATTTTGATATCATGAAGCCCTATTAATTGTTTTATTTGGTCCCCTAACAAAGATATTGAATGTCAATAAATAAATAAATAAATTCAACAGAAAATTGCAATTTGTGGTACTATTATTCTGGACGGCACAGAAATAGAAAATAAGGGTTCCACTGTATAATTAAACTTTCACTACTTGAGAGAGCCCCCTTTGAAAAATCAGTGATCATAGCACAATGAGACTTAGTGCAAACATAAATTGTCAAAGACGTGTGAAAGATAGCTTATGAGCAAACCAGTGAAAGAAAAATATTTTAATTTCCACAGAAAAAGGTAATATTATTGTACAAGCTGGTACGTACAAATCTAACATTCGTAGTACTGGTAATAATATGTTGCAGCCAAGATCAAACATTGTAGTATTTTTAATTTAACATGTATACTCGAGTAATCTGCACACCCCCAAATTTTGGCAACGGAGAGAGAGAGAGAGAGAGAGAGAGAGAGAGAGAGAGAGAGCTCCAAAGATGAAAACTCACAAATGGGGTAAGCTGACATTGGACAAGTCGCTGACAACACCAAACGAAGACACACAATAGGTAAAACGAAGTCGGGATCTCACTTAAAACTGGACAGCAGAAGAACATGGCTGGCTGATCACAGAGAAGAAACAGGATGAGCCGGCCATACTCCACACACTAAAAACCCCTTGATAATTTACAGAAGGGTCTTAAAAGGGTTTAAAATCACTAGATAGGTGGGGACCTGAAGTATCAGGCTATAGCACCCACCACTAGATGGAGTTGTAGAAACCAGCTACGCGAATAAAACTTAAAAACAGAATCAGCCGTGGAGGCATCGTCGCCTAAATCTAAGTGTAGCGCGTCTGGTAGATTAAGAGGCTGCCGCAAGGTAGCTAAAACTGGGCAGTCCATCAGAAGATGGACGACTGTCAGCGCTGCTCCACACCGACACACAGGTGGGGCCTCACGGCGAAGAAGATAGCCATGTGTCAGCCAGGTATGCCCAAGACAGAGGTGGCAGAGGACAACTTACTCTCGACGTATGGGCCGCAGTGAAGACTTCCACAGAGTTGTGGATAGCTTCACTGATCGAAGCTTGTTTGTTGCACTCATGATAGACCATTCGGCACTCCAAGCATCACGCACCTTCTTGTGTAGTGCTAACCTGAGGTCCGATTCTGTGACGCCAATGGTTAAGGGTGGCGCAGTGGTGGACTGTTTGGCCAACTGGTCAACACATTAATTCCCCGTATGCCGACATGGCCAGGGGTCCACAGGGAAACCACGCATCGGCCAGATTTTCCATGAGAGTAAGTAGTGTCTTGAATGGACTGCACTAATGGGTGATGAGGGAAGAACTGATAGAGTGCCTGCAAGCCACTCAGGGAGTCACTACAGATGCAAATGACCCCCTGGGGCAGGCTCGGAGGCGTTCTAGAGCCTTGAGGATAGCGACCAGTTTTGGAGTAAAGACACTACTTTCACGGGGCAATGAATGCTGTTCGACATGGTCACCATGGAGACATGCATACCCAGCACGACCATCTGCTAAGGACCCATCAGTATAAATGGCTTCAGCACCACGGAAAGAGTTGAAGAGATCCAGGAACTGGTGGCGGAGTTGTGTTGAAGAAATGGAGTCCTTTGATGTATGGGACAGATCCAGACAAAGCTGCAAACGGGGAATGGACCAAGGAGGGGTTTGAAAAGAATATTGGAAAGTCGCAGGGAGTGTTAGGGATTCGAGGGACGAAAGTAGGGAACGAACACGGACTGACATTGGATAACCTGACCGAGGCCGTCTTGGAGGGATAGGGAGTGCAGCGCCTGGGAAAAGAAGCTGGTGGTTCGGATGGTGTGGCCATTCCTGAACATGGGCAACGTATGAAGCCAGCAGGTGCTGCCGGCGGAACCGTAGAGGAAGGACCCCAGCTTCAACTAGGAGGCTTGTCACAGGCCTCGTGCGGAAAGCCCCTGTCGCCAAACGAACTCCAGAATTCAAGACTGGGTCTAATGTTTGCAGTGCTGAAGGTGCAGCCGAATCATATACTACGCAGCCATAGTCTAGGCGCGACTGAATGAGCGCCTTATAAAGTTGCAGGAGCATTGGCGTGACGCTCCCCAAACAGTATGGCTGAGACAGCGTAGAATATTAAGGTGTCGCCAGCACTTTTGTATGAGCTGGCAAAGGTGTGGCACCCAGGTGAGACGGTTGTCGAACAACATGCCTAAAAAATGGTGCGTCTCTTCGACACGCAACAGATCATCAGCCAGATGTACCGCCCGACGCCGACAGAAATGCATCACCCGGGTTTTCAAAGCAGAAAATTTGAAACCATGAGTAAACGCCCACGACTGCGCCTTTCGAATAGCTACCTGCAACCACTGTTCAGCAACGCCGATGCTAGTGGAGCTGAAATATATGCAGAAGTCATCGGCATACAAAGAGGTGTAAACCGATGACCCAACAGCAGTAGCAAGACCATTGATAGCGACCAAAAATGAAGGAACACTAAGAACACCATTTTCTTGATAGTGAGGGGAGCTGAAACAGGAACCAATACGGACACGAAAAGATCGTAGCACGAGAAAATTCTGTATGAATACAGGAAGCGGACTGCATAAGCCCCAGACGTACCGCCTAGACAGTATGTGGTGGCGCCAGGTGGTGTCGTACATTTTTCGCAGGTCAAAGAGTACAGCAATCAGATGTTCGCGGCGTGTAAAGGCTGTACGGATGGCCGACTCCAGCAACACGAGATTATCGATAGCGGAGCAGCCACGACTGAACCCACCCTGTTGTGGGGCCAGGAATTCTCGGTCCTCAAGGATCCACAGAAGCCTCCGACTCGCCATCCGTTCGAGGAGTTTACACGGAACGTCGGTGAGGCTGATTGGGCGGTAACTATCAGCCACCTGCGGATCAGCCCCGGGCTTTATCACCAGGATGATGATGCTATCCCACCATTGGGACGGGAAGACACCCTCAAGCCAGAGACGGTTCAGCAAGGAGAGAAGTTGGCGTTTTAGAGTCTGCTGATAGATGTCGGAGGAAGTGACTATGAATGCAGTCGGGTCCAGGGGACGTGGCTGGGCATGCGGCAAGGGCGCTTTCGAAATCCCATTCACTGAAAGGGATGTTGTAGACTTCCTGGCATAGCGTTCGAAAAGATATCCATTTTCACTCTGTGCGCTCTTTAAGGGCGCGGAAATCCGCATCATATGCAGCGGTCGCTGAGGTGCGAGCCTACCGGAGAGCCAAATTCTCAGCTATGGTGAGAGGGTCAGTACAAATTGTACCCTGAATGCTGAGGCACGGAATTCCCACTGGTGGGCGGTGCCCAAAGAGGTGTCGAACTTGCGACCATACCCGTGAAGGCGATGCTCTGGATCCAATGGAGGCAACATAACGCTCCCAAGAGCCTCTCTTGCTTTGCTGGATCAATCGCCGGGCCTGTGCCAGGAGACGCTTGAATGTTATGAGATGTTCGACACAAGTGTGGCGTCGATGGCGCTGTAGTGCTCGCCGACGTTCCCAGATGGCCTCAGCTATATCCGGTATCCACCAGGGCACCGACTTACGGTGGAGTGATCCAAGTGAGATGGGAACAGTTTTCTCAGCAGCAGAAATGATGGAATCTGTGACCTGCTGAACAGTGGCATCAATATCAGCAAGAAGAGGAGAGGGAAGTGCAGCAGCTATGGAATATGCTGGCCAGTCGGCCCTATGGAGGGACCAACGAGGCAGACGGTCAGTAGGTGGACACTGTGGGAGCGACAGGAAGATAGGGAAATGGTCGCTGCCACACAGGTCATCGTGGACCCTCCAAGTGAAATGCGGAAGCAGGCTTGGGCTACAGACAGACAGATCTATGGCGGAGAATGTACCGTGTGCTATGCTAAAGTGTATAGCAGCACCGGTGTTGAGGAGGCAGATGTTCAGCTGCGTCAGTAGAGTCTCAACATATCTACCCCGTGCCAAGGTTTGTGTGCCACCCCACAAAGTGTGGTGGGCATTGAAACCCCCAAAATAAGGAAGGGTGGGGGAAGTTTGGCGACCAAGGCAGCGAGGTCTACAGGAGAGACAGCCTCATCTGGCAGGAGATAGATCGAACAGATTGTAACATCTTGCACTGCCCGGAGCCGAACAGCAACTGCCTCTAGAGGCGTTTGAAGAGGCACGGCAGCACTCAGGACAGTGGCTAGGACATAGACGCAGACTCCACCAGAAACTCTGTCATAGACAGAGCGATTTTTAAAATAGCCCCTGTAGCCTCGAAGGGCAGGGGACCGCATCGCCGGATATCAGGTTTCTTGAAGAGCGATACAGAAAGCAGGTGTTTGGCTTAGAAGTTGTCGTAGCTCAGGCAGGTGGTGGAAAAATCCACTACAATTCCACTGGAGGATGATGTTTTCTCCTGGCTGTACCGCCATGATGAATAAAAGAGCAGATCACTCCATTGGATCGTATGCTACCATGCACTCTGAATCCACAGAACCAGAGATCTTAATGTCTGGGGAATCAGTAATTGCGAGATCCTCAGGAGATGCGAGGATCTCAACTTCATCCTCCGAAGAAGAGGATGTGGGTGGATGTAGCTTTAAAGCCACCAAACATTCTTTTTTCTTGTTTCTCTTCTTCTTTTCCTCTCACTGGCCCTTTGGTTTGCAGGGCTGAGAGGGCTTCCCAGAAGCAGCATCCGGGACAGAGGAAGAGCGAGAAGCTTCCCGATCGGCAGGTTGTAGATCCGTAGGCCTGTGGCCACGATCCTCTGGAGCGCTCTGAGTAGCCGTGGAAGGGGGTGTCCCGAGAGACCCCTTCTCAGCGAGAAGGGCCGGAGAAGGCTTCTCCCTCTGTGGCTTAGAGGTGGGGACTGGAGTCCCCGATGATTTAGCAGGTTGCTCCCACAGTAAGAAGTGTGGGAGCCACCGAAGAGGAAGCGCCCCCAGCTGGTAAGGGGGCAGGGACAGTTGGTTGGGGCTGGGAGCCCACTGGTACGGATTGCACAGACTGGATCGTAGGCACAGTGGAGGACGACAGTGACGTTGCCGTGGCATATGTGTTGACCTGGCGCACAGGATGGAGCTTCTGATATTTCCTCTTCGCCTCAGAGTAAGTAAGTCGATCTCTAATCTTGTACTCCATGATATTCCATTCTTGCTGCAGAACCGTACACAGAGACGAGCATGGGGAGTGATGCTGTCCGCAGTTGACACATACTGAAGGGGGCGTGCAAGGGACGTTCGGATGAACCGCCCGTCCGCACTCCCGACATGTAGGGTTGGCATCACATCGGGAGCTCATATGGCCAAACTTCCAGCATTTAAAACAGCGCATAGGGGGAGGAACATAGGGTTTGACGTCGATCCGGTAGATCATCACCTTGACCTTCTCGGGCAATGAGTCACCCTCAAAAGCCAAGATGAAGGCACTAGTGGCGACCCTATTGTCCTTCGGACCCCTATGGACTCGCCGAATAAAATGTGCTCCCCACCGTTCTAGGTTGGCATGCAATTCGTCATCTGACTGCATCAATAGGTCTTTATGAAAGATGATACCCTGTACCATATTTAGGGTCTTGTGCGGCGTGATGGTAACAGAAACATCGCCCAGCTTGTCACAGGCAAGCAGTGCCCGCGACTGAGCTGGGGATGACGTTGTTATCAATACTGATCCCGAGCGCATCTTTGACATCCCTTCCACCTCTCCATACTTGTCCTCAAGGTTTTCAACAAAAAATAACGGTTTCGTTGTCTTAAAAGATTCCCCATCACTACGGCTACAGACCAGATACTTAGGGCCCAACATTCCTCCCATTGTGTAGCCAGGGAAGGAAATGTTTGGGGATCATACTCTGCAGCATTGTAGTCGCTTTTACCTCGCTTAGAGATGCCATGTTTGCATGTGGCAACGCTATAGAGGGGGGAGGGGGGAGGGGGGAGGGGGGAGGGGGGAAGGGGGGAATAAAACACCCACGTGGATTTTTGTTGATAAGGATATCACCCGTCGGCTTTGAACAAGCACGTGAGGGCAGCCATCTTGGGATGTCATGTCTGTTAAATTTCAAAATGACACGTAAATATGAAAACAACCGACGCCACACTGATAGAGAGAGAGGGGCGTGCAGGGTTGTCATTTCCAGAGTGTGCGAATCTCATACCAACCATATCAAATTCTCGCATTTACTAAACATTTTCATACAAATTGAAAAATATTTCATTTAATAATATAGTAAGGACAGTTTACAACTCACCGCAAAGTCGTGGCAACGCGCTGCGACAGGCACATACAAAAGTCACACACATACAACATGTTCAGCTATCGGCCATGGCCTTCTTTCGAAAAGAGAACACTCACCCAATCACACAGGCACACAACACAGTCATACAACTATCACCTCTGGCTGCCGCACTTCGAATCACGCTCTGTGGGAGTAAATTGGTGACGGGAGGGGAGGGGGGATAGGAAGGTTACGTCACAGTGGTGGGGATGGATTAGATGGGAGTAACAAGATGCAGCTTAGGAATGTAGTGAGGAAGCGAAGAGGGGAGAAAAATAAAATACAATAAACAAAATAAAATTAATATTCGCGCAAAGAAATGCAGAACAAAGACTATAATGGAGCTTCTAGAACCGAAAACTCAAGACACACCATGGCCGATAGCTGAAAGTGTTGTATGTGTGTGTCTTTTGTATGTGCCTGTCGCAGCTCGTTGCCACGTCTTTACGGTGAGCTGTAAACTGTCCTTACTATATTATCAATTTCAACCTGGACTTTCTGTTATTATATTTTGCCTTCCACCCCCATGAACCACAGACATTGCCGAGGTGGGGTGGCTTGCGTGCCTCAACGATGCAGTAGCCGTACCGTAGGTGCAACCACAGCGGAGGGGTATCTGTGGAGAGGCCAGACAAACGTGTGGTTCCTGAAGAGGGGCAGCAGTCTTTTCAGTAGTTACAGGGGCAACAGTCTGGATGATTGACTGAGCTGGCCTTGTAACATCAGCTAATGTGGCTTTGCCACACAGTTACTGTGAACAGCTGAAAGCAAGAGGAAACTACAGCCGTTATTTTTCCCGAGGACATGCAGCTCTACTGTATGAATATATGATGATGGCATCCTCTCGGGTAAAATATTCTGGAGGTAAAATAGTCCCCCATTCGGATCTCCAGGCGGGGACTACTCAGGAGGATGTGATCATCAGGAAAGACAATACTGGCATTCTACGAGTCGGAGCGTGGAATGTTAGATCCCTTAATCGAGTAGGAAAATTAGAAAATTAAAAAAGGGAAATGGATAGGTTGAAGTTAGATAGAGTGGGGATTAGTGAAGTTCGGTGGCAGGATGAACAGGATTTCTGGTCAGGTGAGTACAAGATTATAAATACAAAATCAATTGGGGGTATCACAGGAGTAGGATTGATAATGAATAAGAAAATAGGAATGCGGGTAAACTACTACGATCAGCACAGTGATCGCATTATCATTGTCAAGATAGATACGAAGCCAACACCGACAACAGTAGTACAGGTTTATATGCCAACTACCTTTGCCGATGATGAGGAAATCGAAGAAATATATGAGGAGCTAAAGGAAATTATTCAGACAATTAAGGGAGAGGAAAACTTAATTGCTATGGGAGACTGGAATTCGGTAGTAGGACAAGGAAGGAAAGGGAAGATAGTAGGTGAATATGGTTTGGGCAAAAGGAATGAAAGAGGAAGCCGCCTGGTAGAATTTTGCACAGAACATAATTTAGTTATAACAAACACCTGGTTCAAGAATCACAAAAGAAGGTTGTATATGTGGAAGAGACCAGGAGACACCGGGAGATACCAGATAGATTTTATAATGGTAAGACATAGATTTCGGAACCAGGTTTTACAGTGTAAGAGATACCCAGGGGCAGATATAGACTCTGACCATAACTTGTTGGTTATGAAATGTAGGCTGAAACTGAAGGAACTACAAAAAAGTAGGAAAATAAGGAGATGGGACCTGGAAAAATTGAAGGACCCTGAGGTTCTTAAGAATTTCAGAGGGAGCTTTAGGCAACAATTGACAGAAACAGGGGATATTTGGAGAAGGAATTAAAGTTCAGGGTGAAGAATTAAAAACATTGTGTTTTGCCGACGACGTTGTAATAATCTCAGAGACAGCAAAAGACCTGGAAGAGCAGTTGAAGGGAATGGACAGTGTGCTGAAAGGTGCATATAAAATGAACATTAACAAGAGCAAAACTAGGGTAATGGAGTGCAGTGTAAGGAAATCAGGTGATGCTGAAGGAATTAGATTGTTAGATTGGGAAACAAAACAATAAAAGAGGTAGATGAGTTTTGTTACTTGGGCAGTAAAATAACAAATGATGGTCGCAGTACAGAGGATATAAAATGCAGAATGGCAATGGGTAGAAAAGCGTTCTTGAAAAAGAGAAATTTGTTAACATCGAATATTGATTTAAGCCTAAGGAAGTCCTTTCTGAAGGCATTTGTATGGAGTGTTGCCTTGTATGGGAGTGAGACATGGATGATAAACAGTGCGGACAGGAAGAGGGTTGAGGCTTTAGAAATGTGG
Source organism: Locusta migratoria (assembly GCA_026315105.1). Lineage (NCBI taxonomy): Eukaryota > Metazoa > Arthropoda > Insecta > Orthoptera > Acrididae > Locusta > Locusta migratoria. The sequence goes on along the minus strand of CM048750.1, from coordinate 395,151,600 downwards.
TGCTACAGAAGAATGCTGAAGATTAGGTGGGTGGATCGAGTAACTAATGAGGAGGTACTGAACAGAATTGGGGAGAAAAGAAATTTCTGGCATACCTTGACTAAAAGAAGGGATAGATTGGTATGACACATTCTTAGACATCAAGGAATTGTCAATTTAGCGTTGGAGGGAAGTGTGTGGGGTAAAAATCGCAGAGGACGACCAAGAGATGGATACAGTAAGCAGATTCAGACAGATGTAGGTTGCCATTCTTATGTGGAGATGAAGAGGCTTGCTCAGGATAGGGTATTGTGGAGAGCTGCATCAAACCACAACAACAACATTTTGCGTAACGGTCTCCCTTCCAACCCCAACCTCATGATTCTTCCTTTGTTACTGCTTTCTTAAGCATTCCTCTATCAATATTTCCTTCTCTCTTGTATCTTCCTTCTTCTCAATCATTTGTAACTGTCACATTCCGACTTCCAAGCCAACAATCCCGCCGGCTTTCAACAGAGGGCTTTTTTTTTTTAACCACACTGATTGTTGATGCAGCTTACTCCTCCCCCCTCCAGTTATTCTAATGCACCTTTACTTACTCTCCCTCTTGTATTTTCACGTAGTTTTGGTCACCTGTATATAAATTTTATTTTATATTTTTCATCACTTTAAATCATTTTTTAACGAGCCAACAATTCCAAAACCAGTTTCGTTTGAACTAACGGGCCTGCCCACGAATATGCACATGTAATCATTATCCCCAGTCCCTTATATTCTCCTCCTCTGGCACTATAATATTGAAATTACATAAATTTACGTTACTGTGTCTTGAGTTTTCGATTATAGAAGCTCCATTATAGTCTTTGTTCTGCATTTCTTTGCACAAATATTAATTTTATTTGGTTTATTTTATTTTATTTTTCTCCCCTCACCCACCCCCTCACTCCATTCCTAAGCTGCATCTCGTTACCCCCATCTAACCCATCTCCACCACAATGACGTAACCTTCCTATCCCCTCTCCCCTCCCGTCACCGATTTACTCGCCGCAGAGTGTGATTCAAAGTGCGGCAGCCGGCGGTGATTGTTGTATGACTGTGTTGTGTGCCTGTGTGATTGTGTGAGTGTTCTCTTTTCTGAAGAAGGCCGTGGCCGATAGCTGAACGTGTTGTATGTGTGTTCTTTTGTAAGTGCCTGTCACTGCTCGTCGCCACGTCTTTGCGATGAGTTATAAACTGTCCTTACTATATTATTAATTCCAACCTGGACTTTACATTATTAAAAAATAATCTGTGGGGGCTAGTTTTTGTTTACCTTCCTTATTTTTTCCTAAGGTAAGTCCTTCCACTTCCGGGATTGGAATGACCCCTCATCCACTCCCTTACAGAAACACACACACACACACACACACACACACACACACACACACACACAAACCAAACCATGGAGATGGCGGTTGGGTTTGGGTGTGAGAGTGAGTGAGTGAGTTAGTGGTGTGTGCGCGCGCGCGCACGGTGCGGTCGCATACGCTTGCGTTTTCTTTGGCAGATGAAGGCTTCTTTGTTTATTTATTCTGTTATGTGTACCTTTCTACAGCTCGTCGGGCATCTCTGTGGTGAGTAGCAACCTAACTTTTCCAAAATATTGTTGACTCTTTTAAGGTATTTCCATTGTTGGATTATAAAAGTTGCTTGTCTTCTGTTCGCTGTGATGCAAAATGTAACCGCTCTGAGCGACAGCATCACTGTTGCTAATCGATGTGTTCATGTGTTAGAACATAGGTGCAATGCCACATCATAATTAACATTTCACCCCAGTAGCAAGAAATCACAGTAACCCTGTCTTCTCCAGATATAGTCTTTGTCACGTGTCGATACAGGTGTGGGTAATATGATGGTACTGAACCGAATAATACCCAACTCAAGTAGATAACGTACTTTATTACTCAGAAAGATGGTATCTCGTCCAAATGCAACTAGTCATTCTTACAGCAACAATGTAACTGCTCTTACACACCAGCCACAATACAAAAGGAACTGGTGGATAGAGACACTACTCCACTGCACCGGTTTGAGACGCGAGGAGACCCTTTACAGTGAAATTACTGACATTTTGTGTCACTGTCATTGTCAAGTAAATTATATGCAGTTTTGATGGTGGCTAAGGCAGTGCACAATAAAGAGTTATTATCTGCTATCTTGAAATACGACGACCATAAAACCATTTTTAACACCACAATGAAGATTTATGTCTAAGAAATTTTATGAATATTTGATAATATTTCTTTGTGGTCTGATTCCCACAATCCTCAAACATCATCCTCATGACCTAAGTCGTGAATTACCTTTCCCTTCCATTCCCATCAACCCCCCCCCCCCCCCTCCAAATCTTTTGAAGGAACCTTGTTCTGAAATTTGCCATCCATTGTGGGACCTTAGTCCTGCTGTAGCCTTTTAGTCCCTGCACATTATGCAAGGCAGTGCTATCTCAGTCCCCTTCTCCCCTCACTGCTACACTACAGATTACTCTTTCGTTCAAGACAATGAACTCCGACTAGAGCAAGAGGAGCACAAAAGACAGTGACCATATGTGCATGACTGTGTGTGTGTGTGTGTGTGTGTGTGTGTGTGTGTGTGTGTGTGTGTGTGTGTGTGTATGTGTGTGTGGGCGCGTGCCTTTTCTGATGAAGGCTTCGGCAAAAAACTCATATGAACCATCTTTATGTTGTACCTGTCTGCTGCTCAGCATATCCTCTTTACTATGAGTAGCAATCTACCCTTATCGCAATATTGTAAACTTGTGAAGAATGTACACCACATGTAAAGTAAGTATCAGAAGCAAATGAGGTAGTTACCTGGGCTTTCAACTCGCTTATAATGATATGGATTGATACAGACTTCCTTCTGTTTAGCTGAGAAAGGAAATCTGCAATTTTCCATTGGTTTCAGTTCATGATGAGACTGGAGGTCTGGCCATCGCCACACACGACAATAAATAACATGTGGCAAGCCTTTCCTATGTGATACCTAAAAATCAGAATAGACATTGCAAAATAAAGTACTTGTAATTTAAACATGAAACATGAACAGACCTCACAATTCTCATACAAAATGTAAGCACATAATCACCATATGTTTCTAAAAATAGTGTGTCTACATTGAGACATACAGTAAGCTTTAATAAGAGACAAAACATTCATCAACTAGAAGGTTGTTTTGGCACCTGTGCGGTCATTACTGAAGGTAGTTAAGCCATTGCCTTCTACTGAATGACTCCACTAGTTATAGGATTTAATGTTGAAGTTCAGCACTATTACATATACCACATGGGGTAAACAGTTTGTGAACTAGTGTTAAAAAGAATGAATCACTCTGAATATGACTAATTAAATGGATGACTATAGGGGCTTCAATTTCAACCTGCAATTTAGTATAACGACATTATTTCATGATTCATCTCAGTAACAAAGAATATCAACCCAGTTGTGACGCTTTTGGCACTGGATAGGAGTCTTCGATAGTAGTTACTATGGTCTTCTGCCCGAAGACTTGTATGGCGCAGGTGTTACTCTTATCATGTGCAACCCTATTGTGGCTTCAACATTATCATAACGGTCTTCCAATTTCTTCAACAAGACACCATTTCTATCTGTTCTTTGGGACACAGAGGACATGCACAATCTCTCTTCGTTTTTGTTGTTTTGAGGATGGCTCATAATCCTTGATTTCATGTGTGACCTCTGACAGGCGGCATACGATATGATATGGACCAAAGTATCGCTCCAGTAACTTTTCCGATAGTACTTTCCGTACAGGGATAAAAGTCCACACCAGAGCCCCTGGGCTGTACACAACAGGTCCGTTGCTGTCGTTATACTGCTGGCGTTCCTTCTCCTGGGCTTACAGTGTCCACATGCAAGCCAGTTGTCTTTCTTCTTCGACCCTGGTGATGAGCTATTTTACATAGTCATCCTGAGTGTCAGCTGGTTGGAACGGGAATAGCGTATCCATTGTCATCTCAGCTTCATGACCATGGAGCAAGAAAAACGGCATGAAGCCTGTCGTGTCTTGCCTTGTTGTATTATAAACGAATGTCACGACTGGCAGTATTGTATCCCAATCCTTCTGCTCAACAGCAACGCACATTGACAGCATATCTGCTAGAATCTCGTTGAAACATTCTGTAAGACTATTTGTCTGAGGATGGTAGGCAGTTATTCTGTGGACAATGTAGCGATGTGACATTACTTCTGATACTAGTTTTGACATGAATACTACTTCTCGATCAGATATCATCACACGTAGTGCACCATGCTTCAAAATAATAACTTCTACTAGGAATTTTGCAACCTCTGGAGCTTCTGCAGTAGGCACAGGTTTGGCGATAGCATAGTCAGTGCAGACTATTATCCATCTGTTACCGGTTGTCGACTTTAGGAACCTACCTAAAAGGTAGATTCCAATCCGGTGGAACGGAGCTGCTGCAGCTGGAATTGGTATCAGATGACCTAGAGGTAATTGTGGCACATTCTTCCGTCTCTGGCACTCCCTACAGTGACTCACATAGTGCTTGACAGATCAGTAAAAACCTTGCCAGTAATACCTGGCACCTCCACCAGAAAATATCATGTTGAAAACTGCAGGTGTTCCGGAATTCGAAAGCTGGTCATTAATAGAGCACAACACTTTACACTTAGAACACATTTATTACTAACATGAACTTACACTCAGTACAGACTGACTCCTGCTTGGAGTGCTCCACTATTTATATGTAGAAAAAATTTTCTGGAACTTACAAGTACATCAAACATGAGAAACATGTAGAACATTCTAGAAATAGTAAATACAAAGAAATTTTTTCTGTCCATGGTGAGATTTGAATTGAAGACCACAAGCACAACGATCTGTGATGCTAACCACTGCACCACGCGTTCCGCCGGAAGCCTTGCGGCAATATTAATACCTGTTGGGAAACCCATTAGCTTTTATTGTAGCCAACCTATTTATTAGCATTTCGATAAAATAGCCTTGCACACGGCTTCAACAAAGCATGGGGCTTTTATCACGTTGTCAACAAAAACTTCATCAACTGACCTGTGGACAGTAAAAGCTAGACGATTTCTTGGTACACATCAACAACATCCATGGCCACATCAAATTCACTATGAAAGTAGAGAAGGGCGATTCCTTGCCATTTCTAGCCATCCTTGTCCAGTATAAACCCAACGGGTGTCAAGGTAACAGAATTTCTGCAAGTACACCCACAGACATCTGTGTCTACACGCCATCAGCTAACACGTCATCAGCTACCACCACCCAGTCCAGAAATGATCTATTTAGAGAACCTTGGTACAAAGAGCTGAAACCTATAAAATAATAAAGTTTTCAAAGAAAATGATTACAAAAACAAGCAATTATCACAAGATATTTCATCCAAGGCACAAAGGCAGATGAACACCACCAAATACACCAAGAAGGTCGCATTTTTAGCATTTCGTGGTTTAATAACAGGGAAGATTAGCAAGCTGCTGAAGAGACATAAAATTGAGACAATCTTCAGGCCTCCAACAACGTTCTGGCAACTAAATGAATCATGGGAAAGATGATGTAAGCCTTAGAATACCAGACATATACAAAATTCTGTGTGAATGTGGGTAACTTTATGTCAGGCAGACTATTCGCACTGTAGAACAGCACCGCAAAGAGAATAAAAGGTATTTTATATTACAATATCCCAATAATCAGCTGTAGTAGAACATAGTGTGCTGCAAAACAGACATTAGTGAGACTTGGTTCACGAATGGCTTCTGGCATAGCACAATAAACAAAGTGATAGAGATAAAAGTGTCTGGCAACACACTCAAAACAGACAGTGGATTGGAGCTTAGTATGGTGTGGGTAACTTTTCAGAGTGTTGAGGCACACAGTGGTTGCCTTACCAAAACATTACTAAATATGGTCAAAAAACTGATACCGGTGACGACTCTGGTAGGTGCGCAGCTATATATGCACGGCAGAGGCATGTTAGGACTAGTCAACCACTTGATAATGATTGTATCATTGTGTTAGCTGGTTGTATTCCCTTCTGCCTGTCCACAACAACATCCCTGGATAAATGCAACTCTAAGCAAATGAAGGAAGTGCTGCACTTTCTTACCTATGACAAATTTAATTTTTAGAGTCAGTCTGCTTCCAGCAAACCAATTTTAATTCTTAATGTTCTACCAGAACAGATGTATCAGTAATCCCTTTCCTTCAGAAACCCACTGCACCGAATTGCCTCAATCTTCTGACGGTATCAACTCTATAGGAGTACATAATTTGCGAAATACAAATCACACAATTAAACCCACATTTGACTGACCAATTGACAACGTCACCCTGTGAAATACACCAACACAATTGAGAAGAAAACAATATCCTGGAAACCTGTAATGTATGCCACTAAACAAACCAAAAACATATGAAAAATAAGTAATCATAGGTGGAAATCTGTTATATATTCCAACAATCACACCACAAACTAAAAACATATGTAAAAGTAGTAATCATAGCTTTCAGTTATCATGTCAGAATATGTAACTACCTCACATTCTATATTGAGCAATAATGTAATGCTTTAGTTAGTCCTTGAAAACTATACAGTGAATGTCAATTGAATACACTTGGATATTCTGCAAAACCAAATCTGTGAATGTTACTGGATACTATATACTATCACCCAATTGGCTAACAGCAATATCATATAATGCCCAGGATTCGACAGCAATTGTCAACTTCGCCACACTAGATCAACGATGTGGTAGGTAGAGAGCAAAGGACACTCCAACCCTCCTACATTATCAGAATTTCATATAAATTATTAGTATTTGGGTAAAAAATAGATAAAGTACACTTACCAGGCGAAGGGGCACAGGCTGGTAAGTGTACTTTATCTATTTTTTACGTATATTTTTCCTGTTAGGAATTTTTCCTCTATATTATTAGTATTTGGTTAAGATAAGTGCTAGACATATAATAAATACTTCTGTGCCTACCACTGTTACTACAAATCAATTATTAATTGTACATATCTTTAAAACTTACTTGTAGTCTACCATCTAAACTACGAGGTATAGTAACACAGTCACTAGCTTGGCCTGGAGAACTTAGAGCTCTTTCAAGCTCCTCAATTGCCCCTTTCTTCTTTTTCAACTTCTTCACTAGAGAATCAACTGCTTTCTCTGCCCACTTTTCTTCTTCATCTCCTTGCTTCCAGCCAAGTAGTTTCTTCACAGCAGGACTCGTAAATGAGAATAGGCTGTTGAGTGATGAAATTGGACCTCCAGCTCCCGATGACTCTGCCTCATCAGTATCCATATCAATTCCAATTAAATCTATTTCCCCTGAAACAAACAAGAAATTTTTTGTCAAGAATCTCAATAGTTATTTAAATTTACAGTCATTCTTTTAGGAGTGTTTTTTTGTCATTCCTATCTTTTAATTTCAAACAATGGAAGTTCCAGGAAGAATTCAACAATATTTTTAAAAGGATAGGTTGCTTATTCACCACAGAGACATCCAATGACCCGCGGAAAGGGACAAATTATAGAATAAAACTTACAGCTTTCAGCCATTAAGGTCTTTGTCAGTTAGAGACAGGAGCAGTTAAACCACATTCTTCACTAGTGTTTGACTACCTTTCATCCTCCTCTGAAATGAGAAATGCCTTAACCAACATCCTCCCCACCCTTCAGTGGTATTCTGCCGCCCACCAAACCTACGTAATATCCTTGTCCGTCCCTACTCCATCCCTGCTCCCAACCCCTTGCCCCATGGCTCATATCCCTGCAATAGACCTAGATTCAAAACTTGTCCTATCCACTATCCCACCACCATCTACTCCAGTCCTATCACAGGCATTTCCTATCCTATAAAAGGCAGGACAACCGGTGAAAGTAGTCATGTTATCTAAAAACTGAACTGCAGCCACTGTGCAGCTTTCTAGATAGGAATGACCAGCATCAATCTTTCTATACGGATGAACGGCAATCATCAAACTGTAGCCAGGAGACATCTAGATCATCCTGTTGAAGAACATGTTTGCTATATAATGTGGCTCACTTCAATAACTGCTACGCAGCCTGTGCCTAGAGGTCTGCAAGGATGCAGTTATCCACAGTATTTCTTACTTTTGCGGATAAAATTTCGAGTGGTGGATATCCACATTTTATATGTGGACAAAGAGCGAGGTACCTACCCAGTATGTCTGTCAAAATGATAGCTGAAAACTTCAAGCCTGTGGACATTCTTGGAATACTTGGAGGGCCCAGATAGAGCAGAAGTCCATTGTCCTCATACCCTGGCCACAGCAGATGTAGCTGTACCAGAGGGACCTGCACCTCGTCCGTTTCCGCAACCGTGTCTTATCTGCAGTCTGTCAATGTTTCTGGATGGTAAACCGGCCCACTGCCCTCCAGAATTGCCATGCCAAATCTCCGCTGCCTTCAGATAGCGCTTTGTAGTGACCAAGTTACAACATATATCATAGCACATACAGTGACAGTTCTTTCTTAAAATGAACATGTCAATGGATACTATATCACGTAAAGTGAAAAGAAGTGATTTGACCTTAGTGAAGGAAAACAAATTGAAATTGTCAATTTGGAAAAAAAATAGATTGGCCCTATGTATTTGATGGCAAGGAAAAGATCAGTTTTATAGTGCCCTGTTTCGCATGTAAAAACGTATATTCTTACACTGTTTTATTGCAACCGAATGAACGGTACAGCCGCGCATAAAATACGAACATACATACAAACACACATTCATGTTTATGTATTAGATAAATGGTGATATAAGTAACAAAGATTGACAATAGAATTTTATAAAAACTTTCATAATCAGATCCTGTGTACAGTGAAAGTACCGTATTTAGGAAGGTACACAATGTTAGATTGTATAGTCTGGCCGTAGCTGCAGTCGACATTCTCTTTTTGCTGACAGTTACCATTTACAAGTAGACAGCAGTTTTAACACTTGAAACGACATGCTTTGCTTTGTGTCACATAACCTCTTGTGTGTTAATATGAGGAAAATAAAGTGTCCCTTTTGTAAAACTCTGAATGCCAATCAGTTTTTATCACTGTAATTTAAGAAGATGCCTATATTAAACAGCTGACGTAATGCTCCAATGACACGGGCTTCGAAGCGCTTCCATGTGTGTGCCCGGAACGCCAATTTTTTCCTGTTTGGAATTACCTGTTTTGGAGTAGATATAGAACAGATACCGCGATTCAAAGTCAAAAGTAGTTAAGCTGTCACAGAAATGACACTCTAACAATTATTATATCATTACATACCATTCTTTTAAATACTGCTATCTATTACTATTACCGATTCAAAACTTTGAATATCTGCAGATGCAGATAACAAACCTGCGGATGAAGATAAAGTGCCATGGATGCATATGCGGTTGTGGATAACACTTTGCTTATCCACACAAACCTCCAACTGTGCCATATGGATCCAGCCCACAAACACCAGCTTTTCTGAATTGCACAAGTGTGAACTCTCCCTACAATCCCCCAGGCCCAAACCTTCACTCTTCTCACTCCTTCCTACCCATTCTATTCTTACACAGGTCTCCCACTCCATCACGCATTTCATTTCCTTTCCTTTCCTTCCTTCCTTCCGCACTGTCAGTCAGTCAGCACTGGCATATTCTCCAACTCGTGCCATGCACCTCCCCCCTCCCCACATGCTTCCCTCTCCTTGCCACTTCCTCACTCCCACCACTGGTTGCTCTTACCTCGGCCATGCTGAGTACCATAGCGACCGGAGTTGGCAACTGTGTCTGTGTGTTTCCCTCTAGTTGACGAAATCTTGGTGACTGAAAGCTACAAGTTTTATTCTATAATTTGTGCCTTTCTGCAGCTCATCGAACGTCTTTGTAGTGAGTAAGCAACCTACTTGTCTAAAAAAAAAAAAAAAAAAAAAAAAAAAAAAAAAAAAAAAAAAAAAAAAAAAATAATCTATCTTTTAATTTGCTCTATTAATTATCTGCATTGGTCAGTTATAGAACAACAAATCAGTAATTATACATTATTGAAACAAAAGGGATTTTACAGATTTGATACTAATCAATTCAAACAGTCAATGCTGTATGTCACAAAAACACCTATAAGAATACAAGACGCTATGCTATGTATAAAAATAAAGGTTGTTTGACTTACCCAAAGAACAGGTTCACCGATAGACACAAAAAAACACACACAAACATTCAAGCTTTCGCAACTGTTGGTTGCTTCTTTAGGAAAGGAGGAAGGACGGAGAGGAGAAAGGGAAGGATACCATTTTTAAGGAAGTGGAAAAGGAGCAATTCCAATCCCAGGAGTGGAAGGACTAGCCTTAGGGGAAAAAAAGGAAGGTAAACAAATACACACACACTCACACATCTCCACATGCAAACACACCTAGGCAGACATTTGTAGAAAGCAAAGAAGTTGGACAGAGATACCAATTGAGACAGAGGCTCTGTCCACAGAACCGAGGCAAAGATGTGCTGGCCGTGCACCAAGGCATGTTTAGCCACAGGGTGTTGGCACCAACAAACACTGTCTGCCTGTGACCGTTCATGCGAATGGACAGTTCATTGCTGGTCATTCCCACATAGAACGCTTCACAGTGCAGGCATGTCAGTTGGTAAATCACGTGGGTGCTATCGCAAGTGGCTCTGCCCTTGATCGTGTACACCTTCCGGGTTACGGGACTGGAGTAAGTGGTGGTGGAAGGGTGCATAGGGCAGGTTTTACAACGGGGGCAGTTACATGGGTAGGAGCCAGAGGGTACGGAAGGTGGTTTGGGGATTTCATAGGGATGGACTAGGAGGTTAAGGCGGTGGAAAGACAATCTCGGTGGAGTGGGAAGGATGTCATGAAGGATGGATCTCATTTAGGGGCAGTATTTAAGGAAGTCGTATCCTTGCTGGAGAGCCACATTCAGAGTGCGCCTCCAGTTCCGAAAAGTATCCGATGAGGAGAGGAAGGTTCTGAATTTGGGGGGATGAGGAAGTGGCTCTGGCAATTGTTTCTGTACCAGATGAGGAGGATAGCTGCGGGATGTAAAAGCTGTTATTGGTGTACTGGTTCAGGGATTTGGGACTGGAGCAGACTCGTTTGCTACGAAGACCTTAGCTGTAGGGAAGGGAACGTCTGATGTTGAATAGATGGCAGCTATCATAATGGAGGTACTGTTGTTTATTGGTTGGTTTGATGTGGACGGATGTGTAGAGTTGGCCGTTGGGACAGATGGAGGTCGACATCAAGGAAAGTGGCACGAGATTTGGAATAGGACCAGGTGAATTTGATGGTCCAAAGGAGTTGAGGTTGAAGAGGAAATTATGGAGCCCTTCTTCACTGTGAGTCCAGATCATGAACATGACATCAATGAATCTGTACCAAACTTTGGGTTGACAGGCTTGGGTATCAAGGAAGGCTTCCTCTAAGTGTTCCATAAATAAGTTTGCCTACAAGGGGGTCATCCTGGTTCCCATGGCTGTTCCCTTTAATTGTTGGTATATCTGGCCCTCAAAACTGAAGAAGTTTTGGGTTAGGATGAAGCTGGCTAGGGTATTAAGGAAAGAGGTTTTAGGTAGGGAAGTGGGTGGTCGGCTTGAAAGGAAATACTCCATCGCAGGAAGGCCCTGGGCATGTGGGATATTTGTGTATAAGAAAGTGGCATCAATAGTTAAAAGGATGGTTTCTGGAGGTAACAGGCTGGGTAAGGATTTCAGGCGATCGAGGAAGTGGTTGGTGTCTTTGATGAAGGATGGGAGACTGCACATGATGGGTTGAAGGTGTTGGTCTATGTAGGCAGAGATTCGTTCTGTAGGGGCTTGGTAACCGGCCATAATGGGGTGGCTGGGATGATTGGGTTTGTGAATCTTGGGAAGTAGGTAGAAGGTGGGAGTGCGGGGTGTTGGTGGGGTCATAAGGTTAATGGAGTCAGGTGAAAGGTTTTGTAGGAGGCCTAAGGTTTTGAGGATTCCTTGAAGCTCTGCCTGGACATCAAGGATGGGATTGTCTTGACAAACTCTGTAGGTAGTGTTGTCTGAAAGCTGACGCACTCCCTCAGCGACATACTCCTGCCGATCAAGTACCACAGTTGTGGATCCCTTGTCGGCTGGGAGAATGACGATGGAATGGTCAGCCTTCAGATCACGGATAGCTCGGGATTGAGCTTCGGTAATGTTGGGAGTAGGTTTCTCAGGAAAGACTAAGAGCAAGGTTGGAAGTAAGTAATTCCAGAAAGGTTTGAAGAGGATGATTTTGAGGAAGAGCGGGTGGGTCTCGCTGTGACGGAGGACGGAACAGTTCCAGGCAAGATTCATTTTGAGTGATGTCTTGGGGAGCTGGATCATTAGGAGTAGGATTATTTTTCTTCATGACAAAGTGATATCTCCAGCAAAGACTACATGTATAGGATAGTAAATTTTTGACAAGGGCTGTTTGGTTGAATTTTGGAATAGGGCTAAAGGTGAGGCCTTTGGATAGGACAGAGGTTTCAGATTCCCAAACGTGTTTGACCTATAACTCACCTTCTTAAGGCTACTCCCCCCCCCCCTTCCTTTCCTTCAGTGAAAGTTAAGTTAGGTAGCGCTCGAATCTCCGGTTCAGATACACTGAATCGTACATGGTAGTTAAGAAAGAGTGGAACGTTCGATATATATATCAATCGCAATTCTGTTTCATTCAGTGTACACATGTCCTACGAAATTGCCAGAAATTCTATATAGTAATACTGATGTTTTCCATAGAAGTATCATCCACATGATGTAGTAGACAGAGAAATCATGGCATGGGATTTATACTTTCTTCAATTAATGGAAATTGAGCAGAATACTGTAATGAATAACATTTACTGAGTGTTGTTTCCTACTTTCATGTAAAATCTGCTTATTATCCTTATTACATAGGTTAGTTAACATTATATTCCCTAGTAATTTCAGTTATGGACATTAAAGACACAATATTATTGGCTCTCTAAACTCCACACCTGACTGGCTGCTTTCACTTCCCATCTTTTATTTCACCACTACGAACATTTGCATGTCAAACAGCGACCCTGTAGAACATCTGATCACATCTGTGACGTGGCTCGCCATTTTTATTTACTATTTAGTATGTCATAGATACAGATAGCAAGGATAAGGAATGTGTCAAACACTACTGAGTTCAAATATAAGTAAAGCTTACATGAGAGTAAAAGATACTGTGCATATACTAACTAAAAAATGTAAATAGGGTGAGCAAAAAAATATTAAAAAAAATTCAATATAGCACATCTTGGTGTAATTTGGTATTAATGCATATGTTTGAATACTGTAATGCATCTGCTGTGTACAGTACTATTATTATTACATCAGTTAGTGAAGAGAGAGAATGGTGGGAACCTGAAGTTAACCGACAGAGACCAACGAGCATTAATAAATATTTAGGCCAGACAATGTAAAACTACCACACTAAAAGTGACTGCAGAGATCAACATTCATTTAAGTAACCCTCTTTCAACACATATACACTACACTGGGAACTTCCCTCTGCTAGCTTTTCACCGAAAAGCTAAACCCTTGATAACAAAAGCCAACTGAAAAGTGTGAAAACAAGTGGTACTGCTGTCATGACAACTCTACGGCCGAAGAATGCTGTATGGTCCAACAAATCATCGTTTAACACTGTTTATTACAAACCACTGAGTTGAAGCACGGCCACCCACAAAATAGCTTGAAATTTTATTTCTGGCCTCAGCTCACAGTGTGCGGATGTTGGCAAAGAACTTTGAAAACTCAGCCATATAGAATGAGAGGGAATATCTTTCTTTTATTGATTTAGAAATAATTAATTAATGGTGTTCCTGCTCTATGATAGACAGGTTTCGAGCAATACTGAAGGACCTAATACCACCATTTTGCTTCGACCCACAATGTAATCAGCGGAGACATTGAATAAGGAGGGGAGGGGGGAGGAGGGAGGAATGCAGAAAACAAGTCAGAAACAACATAAAGGTTATAAAATAAAACTTGCCATTGTACACAAAGAAACTTCCATCATGACAGTGTTCTGGAAACCAGTTGCCTTTATGTAGGATCAAAGTTTTAAGTGATTAATGTTTTTAATTAAAACGTGTAACTAAGGTAGGTGGATGAGTACACAAAAATTTAGCATTTTGTATTGAAGTTAGGCCTATAACATATTCACAACAAAAAGAAAAATGACTACTATTTTGAGTCACACAACATAATGTGCCGACATCTGTGGTCAGACATGATGTGTGACATCCCTGGTTCAGTTAACCCAATTCTAGTATGTACACTTATCTGGACAGTAAATTAAGGCTAAACTGCACAGTCTGTTGCCCACTCGCTGCAAATGTTGGCAACACTACAGAATATCTATGTATACACATATGTTTTATTTATTTTATGACTGTACGAAACAGTGATCATTTTAAGTGGAAGTTAGATTAGGTATAGGTTAAACAAGAAATTGCCCCCCCCCCCCTGGTTATTGCTTTCCCATAGCCGCTCGTGGCAAAGTTGCCAACATACATGGCATGTTAATAACATGAGCAACATGCTCAGAAGTTTTACCATAAATTAATTATCTTCATATCTAAAATAATAATTGTTGCCAATATTAGGACACAATACCGCTGAAGACGAAAATAAAAATAACCACAAAGTCTAAAATCTACTTCTTAAAGTCAAGCATAAGGGAGGTCCACTTATAATTTGTGTAGGTAAGATATATCTTTGTATTCCACTGATCCTACCATTACCCTCACCTACTAGATTACCGTACTGTGAATGAATATCTTATCATCCTTGACACTTAAGCACTTACTATGACGAGCACATTGCTGACAATCTCTCATATGATCATTTATCCATACACAAAGGCACAAATGTTTAGGCATTGTTTTTCAAGCAGCATATTATCAAACATTTCCCTTGGACAGAACAATCATCATACATCAACATCACTGTACTATTATCAAGAGTTATAGAGCAGAGAGTGAGGAGCAGATTTCCACTTCCAACATCGATGAAGCAATTAACAGGTCTTTTGATACCAGAATGGGAAACAGTCTGTTGTATAAAGTTAGCTATACATACACTGAATCTACGCCTATTCCATGAAGAATTGCATCTGTTCTCAATGACAATAATATCCAACTCCCATATTAATAAATATTATATCTACATCAGATGTTCATATTATTTAGTCCAACCCCTGTATATTCATCAATGGAACACAGTGATGCATTGTGAAATGTAATATAGGCTATATAGACTAGGTCGAGTCACATGGTAACACCTTTGCTCTCATTTAGAAATCATGCTCGAGTCACAAATCATTTTCAGTCAATTTAATCATGTAGGAGAAATGTCTGCAATGTTGTTCAGTAAAAAAAAACTATACGATCCGCAGGGCCACCCACCCATACCAAATAACTAAGATGGCTTATAGGCCCACAGAATTCAAGGTAAACAAACATTATGCCTGTGTAGGCCTACATGGCATTGAGGTACTGAAATGAGTAAACAGCATATTTGAATACAATTTTCGAGGAAAAAAATAGATTATACTGCAGTTTAAGTAGAAAATTTTAAGGACTTGAAATTACCTGTATTATCTAGGCTGACAGAAGACTCTACAAGCATCCTATAAACAACAACACCACATTTACAAAGTGCAAACAAAGAACAACACAAAATGCTATTCCAAGGTCGTTTCTGGTCTAATTAGTAGTCTTGAGCATATTTTCTCATGTGAATATAAGAACATACTTGCGAAAATTGATTAGGCGGCCTAGGGCGCGCGAAACAAAATGAGTGTGAGGCAGCCAATGTTTTTCTGCCAGTTAAATGTGTTCTAACGCAGTGGAACTTCCACTCGCCAAATCTTGCGAGATAGTTTGGTAGCAGGCATCTCAATCATAGACCACCCCCACTCCTCCCACTTTTAAATGCACTAGCGCAACTGTTTTGATTAAACAAACAAAACGAACATGATAGATAATAGCATCGCAGTATTGCAGGCTCAATAGAAGACATGTCCCCATCGAAATGACAAACTATATTCCACAATTTATATCTGCATTATCCCTAGATAATTAAAATTCGACTAAGCACAGTAAACAAGCAAGCTATCAAACTAATAGCATCAATATTATTTCCCTTTAATTATTGTTGTGAAATAACTGTCGTTAGTGCTACTATTACTCCCAAAGAAACCTAATATACATAAAATGAACAAAACTACTGACTGTTTAACACAGACTCCTCTTCGACTTTGTAAATATCCATCTTCAAATAGATGAAGCTTCATCTGTGATGAAGTACTCACCGTTCGTCAGTGTTGAAGCCTTATAGGATCGAATTATTGAAAGAAATCACATATTCGAACACTGTATAATATAACTGTTTACCAAATTAACGAATTTGTTTCAAAATATTAGTGCCTCTATTTACTGGCGACTCAAAGTCGGAGACAGAACCAACCTGATGTATCCATCCGCCAATGATTAGACACGGTAAAAAAAAACAAAAACACACATGAAGAAAATTTTAGCTGTTTCTCGTTAAAGCTGTATTTCTTCTTTATGAACGCTGTTGATTCTTTGTAAGTTCGTGAAAACTCTCATGTAACCGGCTACAGAATGTTACAGGTTCTTCCGTTTTTGACGAAGTTCGATTTTAGGTCATTTTCACGTGACGTCATAGCTCTGTTCTGTGAAAACAGAGAACATGTTATTTGTATTTTGTAATAGCAGTGTACCTTTGTCATCAACACCATATCATTAGACGTTCTGACATACACATTCAGATTTCGACATTTCGTATACAATGCACAGTACGTACCGAAAGGGAGCCGATGTATGCGTTACAGTACTGATAAGGACCAGTAAATATTAAAATCTCTTGGCATGGAACAAAGTATCTTACTGTTGGCAAACTGAAACAGTGTCAGTATGTAGATAAACGTATATTTAAAAGCTGTAGCTGTGCTAAATAACGATGAACACAGAAGCAAATTTTAGTTAATAGTTTTTTAATCAAGCGAAAATAGATACCCTCCCCTAACTTAATCGTTATCATTGTGTTGTGTGAAACAACCGAAAAAGTTTTTAACAGTCAATACTGAGTCTTTTCACATCTTTCACTGAGTCGTCTGACATCTTTCAGTAATTCAATTCATGTTTACACAACAGCTGCATGGACACGTCAGATAGAGTGACTAAGAGCCAAGTCCCATGACTGGAAATTTCTGTTCAGCCGGTAACTGCAACACAGTGCCGAGGTATCCGAATAGAACAGTGCTTCCCAGATGTACTTCGTGAAAAGTTTACAATATACTGGTAGCTATATTCTGAAGTCTGCTATCGAAAATTATTCAATATGAAAACGTGCAGAAAGTTTTTTTTACAAAGCAAAAAGGTGATGGATCAAGTCTTCGGCGTAATTTATGTGATTGGCTGTTCTGATAGTGTAGTGTGTTAGATATTATTCAGTAATAACTTTAACCAGTACTCTGCATTACCAAAAATAGCGTACAATATATATTTGCTATTACTATGACGATATTATTGTGCACGAAGAGCAGGAAAATTAAAACATCGAAGTACTAATTTGTCTTATAATGACATAACATACACAGAATTCAATTAGTTATTCTTAAGTAGCTATAAAACTTCCACTCGAGCCCTATTAAAGACTTGCTCATTTTTCTTGGAAAACAAACACCTGAAGTGGGGGGGGGGGGGGGCGGCGCTTCCCCCCAGGTATGGGCACCCTTTGAAACAAGTCCTTCACTTCAATGGACTTCGATTCATTGAATATAATGACGTTACATGGCCTGTATCCGGGGGCAAACCTTGAAGAATATAAAATATTAGTCTTTGTTTCTCTGTCGATAGTGAAATGTGATGCCTATGATTTGTATTGGGCGCATAATTCATTTTTGTTTGATTGCAGTGTATGCTTATCTGCATACTATTCAGCCATAATTTAAGCTTCTCACAGTGTAACTCTTACACTTCCAGGTAATCCTTCGCTGTTGTCTTCAGTTCATGGTTTGATACAGTTCTCCATGAGTACGCTATCCTACACAAGCCTTCTCTATGTAAAAATGGCAACCTACATCTCTTTGAATTTGCTTCCTGTATCCATCACTCAGTCTCCCTCTACAATTTTTAGTCCCACCACCTCATCCGCACACACAAATGCACATACTTCCCTCGAGTGTTAAATTGACGATTCCTTGATGTCTCAGAATTTCTCGTACCAATCAATCCCTTTTTTGGTCAGTATATGCCATAAATTTCTTTTTGTCTCAATACTGTTCAGTACCACCTTATTAGTTATGTGCTTTCCCCATCTAATCTTCAGCATTCTCCTGTAGCACCCAATTTCAAAAGACTCCAGATCATATTTCTGTCTGAAATAAGTATCGTTCAGAATGAAACTTCACTCTGCAGCGGAGTGTGCGCTGATATGAAACTTCCTGGCAGATTAAAATTGTGTGTCGGAACCGGGACTCGAACCTGGGACCTTTGCCTATCGACTGGTAGTGCGCTTGCCCGTGATAGGCAAAGGTCCCAGGTTCGAGTCCCGGTTCCGGCACACAATTTTAATCTGCCAGGAAGTTTCAAGTATTGTTCAATTTTCACTCCCGTACAAGGTTACATTCCCCACAAATGTTTTCAAAAAAGACTTCCTAACACCTATGTTAATATTCAGTATCAACAAATTTCTCTCCTTCAGAAATGTTTTTCTACCCGTCACCAACCTGCATTTTATATCTTCTCTACTTTGATAAGTAATTTTGCCACCCAAATAACAAAACTACTTTTATCTGCAAATTTCTCTTTCATTTCTATCCCCCTCCCCCCTTCCATATTGATCTGCTATTTTCTCTTCTTTTTGTACTACTGGATACCAGTCCCCCATCACAATGAAGTTTCCATCTCCATTAACAGTCTGAATCACGTCGTACATACTTTGGTCTGTGCTGACTTTATCTTGGCTACAATAATGTGTTCACTATGCTGTTAACAATAGCTTACCCGCATCTTCATTATTAAACCTCCTCCTGTGTTCTCCTATCAGATTTTCTATTTATAACCCTGTACTCACTGCAAATTCTGTTCATCCTGCAACAAACTTCACTGATCACCACCATACTTAAAATCAGCTTATCCATTTCTCTTTCCAAATTTTCTAACCTACCCACCATATTAAGGGATAGGACATTCCATCCTCTGATCCATAGAATTCCCCCCCTCCCTCCCCTTTCTGATGGCATTACCCTGAGTAGATCTTTAAATATTTTACCCAAGAGGATGCCATCATCATATATTTATGCAGTAGAGCTGCATGTCCATGGGAAAAGTAACACCTGTAGCTTCTCTTTATTCAGCTATTCACAGTAACCATACGAGAAAGCCAAGTTAGCTTTATGTTACAAAGCCAGATCAGTCAATCGACAAGATTGTTGGCCCTGTAACTACTGAAAATTTTGCTACACCTCTTCAGGAACATGTTTGTGTGGCCTCTCCATAGATACCCCTCTACTGTGATTGTACCTACGATACAGCTATATGTATTATTGACACAAACAATCCACCCCACCACAGCAATGACAATGTTCATACAAGTGGGAAATGTACTGATAATGAGGGGGAGGTTGAATATTTTTATTTATAACAGTATTTAAATACTTGAAGGATAACGGGATGTGGAAGGGTGAGCAGATTTACCAAAGATAGTAACCACCTGCTGGAGAATAAAATTTATCTAATAACAACATTGCTGAATAACAGTTAATGTTAATTAAAAAAATTGAATAAAGGCACTAAGAATGATGACTGACTAAAAGATTCCAAGTTGAAGCCTTAACATGTTAGATGAATAACTAAATGCAAGTCGAGAATAACAGTTAAGAATTAATAACGTAAACAAAATTCAATAAACGACTTGGAATTAACAATGAATTTAGCATGAAGGGGCTTAATTAAACACGCAAGAGGAGTAATCACACGTATCACAGAATTAAGAAAACCTGATACACCGGTTCTTAAATGGAACTGATTGCAGATAGATTTAAACACTTGCACATAAGTCGGCACAAGAGAAAAATTAAGTTAAACACTAAATTAAGAAAGTTTAAAGAGTTTTCATGCAGCAGGTAGATCCAGTTTCAGAACAGCTCTACAATTACAGAGGTTTAAACATGAAGCTGATTTCAGTAAGACAGGTTAAGCTTATGGTTGAATTACAAACTTGACTTAATGTCCTGGAATGGGGTGAGTATAAGGATTCAAACCCACTTACATAAGTTACTACACCAAAGAAATTTCAATAAGGTTTTCCTTGGATTAAGAAAACATAACATTAGAGTGGAGCAGGTAGAACAGGTTCCAGATTGGCTCCGCAATTACAGTTAGGTATAAACATAAGTTAAGATATTAAGCATATTTCAGCATACTGCTCAAGGTTATCACTAAATTGCAAACTTGACTTAATTTGTTCAAATGGGGGAGATACAACAAGATCCAAACATACTTACGCAAGTTACCATATCAGAGAAACTTCAACAAAAGTTTTTCATTGGATTAAGAAAATTTAAAATTGAAATGGATTAGGCAGAACAGTGTCGCAATTATTATTGTTAATTAAGGAACAATTAGGCATAAAGACAAGCACATGCCTCATGACACTGATCAGCATAAACATTAGTTACAGTGTCCACAAGTCAACAGAAACAGGAATGGATCTTTTAATAAGAACCTGAACTCGAACAGACTGGTAGGAAATGGGAAGGTCACCAAAGGACAACTGGACAGATTGACATAAATGTAACATATAATAAAAATAAGGAAAATGTACATCAACGTCAACTGCCAAAACAATACTATGGGTAGGCAGGAACACCACACAGAGAGAAAAACACACTGCCTGCAATAGTGCCTGTCCCTGGGCAGGTAAAGGAACAACAAGCAGGCACATGACAGATAAATTTCCCAGACACCTCACTAAGCGTTGACAGAAAGTGAATTAATAATCAGATTTGAATAATGACAGTGGCAAGGTACAATCTCCTTTACCACAAGCAACTGGAATCCAAATATTCAGACCACTAACACACAAACAAAGAAGACACAGACATTAGGTAATGCCAGCTGCTGGGGTTCAACCAACAAGCCTACTCAGTGAGACAAACACAATGGAAACTCCATAACAAGAAAAAAAGGAAGGGGCAGGCTGAAAATACCTGGGTAACAAGAAGCTACCAAACAACAGCAACACTCAGATCTTAAGGGATCAGATCCTGACACGCACAGAGACCATCAGAAGCACAGCGAATCACCACAAGAACAGTACTTATCTTGAAAAGTACTGGAGACAATCAGAAACGATTCATAAGTTTTGATGACTAAAGCAGCTTCTCTTGGTGATGATGTGTGCGGCAATAAACATCACACATGACTCAGCTCTCCTGAAGCATTACCAGGCACGGATGACAGAACTGTATCCTATTAGTGACCAATTCCAATTAGGAACAGAACATCCGATGTGTAGATACAAGGCCATAGCCAGTTCTCACCACTGAACAACCTCAGAGTTCAAACCCCTGGAACACGCAACAAGAACAATGAGCCAAATGTCCCACACGAAGACAGTGGCCGACCTTCCTCTTCCTTGATTGGGGCAGAACTCCACATCCCTCGCTACCGGTAGATATCATCACGGCCACTCCACAGGATAGGAGTTACTTGCTTGCCGACTAAGACTTGACTCTCCAGGTCACACTTTCGCCGCCAATTTCATTACTCACTCATAGCAGAGAACACAAGCTATCAACTAGTGCCAAATACAAGGAAGGACAATTGATCATAACTTGTGCACCATAATACTTGCACATAGAAACCAGTGTCAAAGCAGTGGCCAAAATACAACCATAATAAAATAAAGACATCAGATACGTGAAAGTCAATAAAGTACCAATGCATCACAGTCACATAAATTATTCGCCAGAAAAGAGCGAATCAGAAGAAATAAAATAACTAGAAATAAGAAATGAGCCAACATGGCTCACATACTACATAATAATATTCCATTTTAAATGCCATCCCAGACACCTTAAACAAGTATGACATTTTCTTCAAATTTTTTTAAGTGCTGTGACCTCTTAGATGAACAAAATTAAACTGATAATGGCATTAGAAACATTAGCTTTACATGAATCGTTTGATAGAACATACTCCTGAGCCTATGAGATTTTGTCAGTTTGGTAATGGAAAGGAGGGAGTGGTGTGGGGTGGGGTGGGAGATTAAAAATAGTAGGAGTAGTCTAAGCTTTCGAATTCAGTTAAGCAGGTTCTAATGAGTGGAGACTGTACTAGTTATACAGAAATGAACAGGTTTGTCCAGGAGACACTAGCACAGAGACTTGTATCAAACCATACTTCTGACAAGACCACAAAAACGTCCGTGTCCCTCTCTCTTTATTTTGTCCTGCAACACAATTTGAGGACTTACACTTTCAAATTCAACTGAATCACTCAATTATTTAATTTTCAGTTATTGAGGAGGAAGTAATGGGCAGGTGGCACTACTATCATAGTGTGCTATAAATTGAGAATTTCAGGAAGCATGCCTGGACAGCTACATTAGTTAAGGTGAACACTGGCCTGAAGTGGGAAATCTGGGTTCTAATTCCAGTCCAGCACAAATGTATAACTTTGCCTTTGAATTTATTTCAATGCCCTGAAATGGTCAAAATGTTTCAATATTTTGAAATATGTAATTTTCATATTTGTGAACAGTTTTGAAATAATGTATGAAGCTCCAACTGGGTTGGTCGTAAACCACTCTTCCCCCTTAGCTTTTGGTCACAGCCTTTCTCAGAACAGAACACACACACATTCATGCAATTTCACAGGTGTAACTCACTAACACACAAGCGTCTCCTCTGACTGTTGCATTAGAAGTCATGTCCCATGGAAAGAGCATTTTAGAATGGGCAAGGGAGGATAGGGGGAAGGCAAAGAGGGAGAGGAAGAATGCAGGGCTAGGTAAGGATACATATACTAGTGCTGCCTTCCAGAGAGTGTACATTAGTGATGGGTAGAAAGGAATTAAGATTAAGAAAGAGAAAGGAGGAGGGAAGGGGTAAACAGATAAGAATTGGGAGAAGGACAGGACAGGACAGGACAGGAACTGTGGGGTTTGCGCAGCCAGTTAGTTACCATAGT
Source organism: Locusta migratoria (assembly GCA_026315105.1). Lineage (NCBI taxonomy): Eukaryota > Metazoa > Arthropoda > Insecta > Orthoptera > Acrididae > Locusta > Locusta migratoria. The sequence goes on along the minus strand of CM048750.1, from coordinate 395,128,326 downwards.
TCGAGGCAAGGATAATTTAAGAGCAGAGAATGTATTGTGGGGATAACTCCCATCTGTGCAGTTGAGGAAAGTTGATAATAGGAGGAGAAAGGGGGGTAGAAGATTCATATAGCCTGAATTGTGAAGCAGCCATTGAAGTAAAGCATGTTATACTCAGCTGCATGTTGTGCCACAGGGTGGTCTACCTAGTTTTTGACCACAATTTGGTGGTGACCGTTCATTCCTATGGACAGCTGGTTGGCTGTGCAGTGTATGCACATGGCTGCTTTCACAGTTTTACCTGTATGAAGTAGGATAAGCCTGTTACCATGGAACAGGAAAAGCTTGGTGGGTGGATTGGGAAGGTCTGACAATAGGGTACTCCACAGGGAAATTATTCATGTGGCAGAGGGCCAGGGTTAGCAGTGGCATAGAGACAAACTACATTTACATACATACTGTGCAGTCCACCCGAGGACGCATGGTGAGGGTACTCAGTATAAACATTAGTTTACTTGCTTTCTGCCCTAATCTCTCTGATCTTATATTTATGGTCTTTACGAGAAAATTAGGTTGGCGGCAGTAGAATGATTCTGCAGTTTGCCTCAAATTCTGGCCCTCTAAATTTCTTCAACAGTGTTTCTAAAAAACAAACAAAAAATATATCTATTCAATAAAGCAGATAAAAATTCGCTTCACGCTTTCCTGAGTGATAGTCTCCAGTCTTTCAAAATTAAAAATGTGAGTGTAGATCAGTTGTGGCTTACTTTCGAAGACATAATATCAGTAGCAATTGAGAGATTTATACCAAATAAATTAATAAAAGAGGGGGCTGACTCCCCCGTGGTGGTCAGATCACTGTTGCAGAAACAAAGAAAAACGCATGCAAAATTTAAAAAGACACAGAATCCACAAGACTGGCAATCTTCTACTGAAACTCACAACCTAGCACGGACTTCAATGCGAGAAGCCTATAGTAGTTACCACAATGAAATCCTGTCTCATAATATTGCAGAAAAACCAAAGAAATTCTTGTCATATGTGAAGTACACTAGCGGCAAAACACAAACAATACCTTCACTATGCGAAAGCAATGGTAATACTACCGATGACAGTACTGCTAAGGCAGAATTACTAAACACAGCTTTCCAAAATTCATTCACCAAAGAAGACAAAGTGAACACTCTAGTATTCAATCCAAGAACAGCTGCCAGCACGCGAAACTTAGAAGTTGATGTTCCTGGAGTAGTAAAACAACTTAAGTCACTAAACAAAAATAAATCTTCTGGACCAGATTGTATACCAACTAGATTCCTCTCAGAGTATGCTGATGCAATAGCTCCATACTTAGCTATAATTTACAACCAATCACTCAGCGAAAGATCCGTACCCAAAGATTGGAAAGTTGCCCAAGTTACTCCAATATTCAAGAAAGGCAGTAGGAGTGATCCCCAAAATTACAGGCCTATCTCATTGACGTCGATTTGCAGTAGGATTTTGGAACATATACTTTGTTTGAATACCTCGAAGAGAACGACCTATTAACCAGTAGTCAACAGGGATTCAGAAAGTATCGCTCTTGTGAAACACAGCTTGCCCTTTATTCACATGAAGTGTTAAGTGCCATCAACAAGGGATCTCAAATTGATTTCATATTTCTGGATTTCAGGAAGGCTTTTGACACTGTATGCCACAAGCGGTTTCTTATGAAATTGCATGCTTATGGAATATATCCCCAATTGTGCTGTTGGATTCACGATTTCCTATCAGAAAGAACACAGTTCGTTGTAATTGACAGTAAGTCATTGAGTAAAACAGAAGTGATATCTGGCATTCCACAGGGAAGCGTTATAGGTCCCCTACTCTTCCTCGTGTTTATAAACGATTTAGGAGACAATCTGAATAGCTCCCTTAGATTGTTCGCAGATGATGCTGTCGTTTATTGGTTAGTGAAGTCAACAGAGGATCAAAAGCAACTTCAAAGCGATTTAGACAAAATTTCTGCATGGTGCAAAAATTGGCAATTGACACTAAATTAAGAAAAGTGTGAAGTAATACACATGACCACTAAAAGAAATCCGCTGAACTTCAATTACGCGATAAATCAGTCAAACCTTAGGGTCGTAGATTCTACCAAATACCTAGGAGTTACAATTACGAACAACTTTGACTGGAGAGAACACACAGAAAATATTGTGGGGAAGGCGAACCAAAGGTTACTTTTCATCAGCAGAACGCTTCGAAGAAGCACCAGCTCCACCAAAGAGACTGGGTACATCACACTTGTACGTCCTCTCCTGGTGTACTGTTGCCCAGTGTGGGGCCCTCACCAGGTGGGACTGATGGAAGACATTGAGGAGGTTCAGAGAAGGGCAGCTTGTTTTGTTTTATCATGTTACAGGGGGGAAAGCGTAACGGAAATGTTGCACGAATTGGGGTGGAAATCATTAAAAGAAAGACGTTATTCTTTGCGGCGTAATCTGTTTGCGAAGTTTCAATCACCGACTTTTAGTTCTGAATTGAAAATATTTTGCTAGCACCCACCTACTTAGGGAGACATGATCATCCCAATAAAATAAGAGAAATCAGATCGAAAACGGAATGATTTAGGTGTTCTTTCTTCCCGCACGCTATTAGAGAATGGAACGGTAGAGAAAAGTTATGAAAGTGGTTAATGAACCCTCTGCCAGGCACTTGAATGTGATTTGCAGAATATCTATGTAGATGTAGAAAGAACATAATCTTCCCTCCAGCGACTCCCATCTGAGTTCCCAAAGCATTTCAGTAACATTCGCGCATTCGTCGAATCTACCATGTTTATAATCAAAATGGCAACTATACTATAACTGATGCAAGACAAGGTCCAAGCTCAAAAATATGAAAAACCATCTGAAACCGGTAATGGTTTAAGAAAATAAAGTTATGGCTGGTTGCTGTTTTGATTATAAACATTATAATACCACAGCCACAGTACTCACAATGTCAGTTTTTGACAAAATAGTGTCAAATCTACCAGTTACAAACCAAGCCGCCCACCTCTGAACTGCCTCTATGCCCTCATCTAAACCAATGTGGTGGGAACCCTAAACTCTTGAGCAATACTCAAGACGCGGTTGTACAAGTGTTTTGTATGCGGTCTCCTTTACAGACAAATCACAGCTTCACAAAATTCTCCGAATAAACTGAAGTTGACCATTTGCTTTCCCCCAACTGTACTTATATGCTTGTTCCATTTCATATTGCTGTGCAGCATTATGCCTGGATATGTAATTGACACAAATCTGTCAAGCAGTAATCTACTAATGCTGTATTTGAACATTATGGGATTGTTTCTCCTGCTCATCTGCATAACCTTGCATTTTTCTACATTAGTGCTAGTTGTCATTCTTCACAGCACCTAGGTATTTTATCCAAGTCATCCTGAGTCCTACTACAGTCACTGAATGATGACACCTTCCTGTACACCACAGCAGGACATTGTAGAGGTTGGATGAGGAACAGGGCATCACTTGAGAAGGAAGGGGGAAGATCTTGCTTAGGATGTCTCTTATTTCAGGGTATGAAGAAAGAAAATCAAATGGAGGATGTTTGTAGTAACAGTATCACATTATTGTACAACTCCTATAAATTGCAAGTAGTGATAAACAGTACAGGCACACAATGGAAATCCATGGTCTAGGCTGAGAAACCAGATGCACAGAAGTAAAGAGTAACTTAGCTGTATTGACCAAAAGCAGAAGAATAAGGCTGAGGCCTGTCACACAATGAGCTAGTCATGCAACGATGGCACTGCCTCTTTGTAGAACCAGCGGCATCCTGCAGCAACATCGTGAATGGTTGGTGCCACCACTGACTCTTCTGCATCTGAAGATCAGTTCTGCATGTTGTTGTGCGACCAGCCAGCTCGATCACATGTACAGCCAAAAATGCTTGTGTTGCCACCAACCGAGGTGGAATAATGGCCCCACAAGCACCAGTAATGGGTGCATCTCAACATTGTCACTCGCAAATGATGCTGCCCTCACACCTGCACCAGACACCTGAATGTCAGTATTAAAGCCAGCAGGAACTGTAGGCAGATGCAACAGAGGTAGCCTGGCACCAGCCCCAGCAGCAGCAGGCATCAGAGTGGGGGCAGGCTCAGCAGAGATGAGAGCAGCATGTCTATGTCATCACTGTCTGGTTGACCTCCCCACATGAAGAAGCCTCTCTGCAGTGCCTCCCCCGACTGACTCTTTGTATGCTTACTCCATTGGGGGTTGTTGCCAGTGGTGCCAGCAGAAGTGGCGGCAGTGCCAGAACTTCAAGACACAGGTCATCAGCAGTAGGCAACTTCTGTGAGCATGACTTGGGCAGTGGCTGCCTTGTGGCCACCTGCCCACTGAATCTGTCAGGTGCAAGGTGCAGAACCAAAGTAGGCCTCCACCAAGGACATAGCTGGTGGAGATGGCAGGAGAGCTTCATGCCACCTGTGGTCAATGATGAACATCTGCTGAATATGCACTCTCTGAACATTAACTACTGATATCCATTCAAGTCAGTGGAGAAAGTTGCACACCCAGACAAGAGTGCCTGGAGTGTACCTCCAAGGACATGCATATATCTAGAGCTGTGGAATCGGGCACAGTGCAGTAGTGATGGGATGGTGGCTGTGCAAAACATCTTCTGGGATGGTCCAATATTCAAGAACAAAGGAAGCACATTATCTGCAGAGGACATCCACAGGCACTCTGTCTTCCAAATAGACTGTAGGTGAAAGGGGGAAGAGGTGATGCAAGAACCATTGTTGATGCAGAAGTCCCAGAAAAATGCACATAGGAGATATTTCTCAGTCCAGTCAGTGAGATGTGAACGTGGTCCAAATGGTGCTACTAGCTCTTGGTGGTCTGCAATACAGTGGAATTTATTGCCAAAGAGAAACACATGAATTCGCAAACAGTGTCTAAGGCCACTTTCTTAACCTTCATCGGGGCATGTACTCTACCTTAGCGTGAGCAGACTTGTGACGGTAATTTACCGCATCGCCAATTTTGCTTCTTATTTGCTCAATTATTGGTCTAAAATTACCTAAACTGGTAATATTTTCATTTTAAAACACAGTAATATATAAAATAGGGGATCTCAAAGAAAAAGAAGGAAAAAAGTCGAACAAGAGAATAATATTCATTGTAACTTTAGCAAATACCATAAAAACTGTGGCACACAAAATTTAAAAATTACAAACAATGAAAGAAAAAGTTCTCATCTGAGTAATTCACAATTATTACAAGTAGGAACCGAGTGGTTTTGGCAAACACTGTTGTTACAAGAGTTGCACCTAAGTCTAGTTATATTGTTTTTTCTTGAACCACAAATGTAGCAAAAGTGTCATTTGTTTGGAGTCACCTTGGGCTGATTTCTTCTTTCGTCTTCATGGTAGGCACCAAGAAAAATGCTCAAATCCTGAGGGAGTGATGGGATTTTCGCTCGTTCTCTCAAATTTTCATCCATTAGTTCCATTGCCAAGTCAGGAAGTCTTCACAAATGATTCCAAGGGCTTGTTCATCTGGTAAATTCCCATGGCATCATTATTCCAGTAATATCCAAATATCTGAAGAAAATCATCATTGGCCATCTTTTAGTTCTTCTAGAATTTGAAATCCTTGAGCACATTAGGTCAACTGTGTCCACACCGCCCTTCGTGGCAATGTAATTGATAATTTGAACTGGCTTACTAATTTTATCTTCTAGTTCTTGTCGGTCGTGTAAAGTCAACAAAACCAGAACAATTCTTCGCTTCTTAGTAGCAAAATAAACCAAAGTTGAGATGTCATTGCATCCAAATAACTGACTGCCAGGAACAAGATTTTTATTTTCTGTTATGAATCCAGCTGGGATTTCAGCCTTATTTTTTCTCAGTTCCCAAAAAAGTCAATCCTATTGAGAACAGATATTACTATTTACGAATGGTTCAGTCAGAGTTTTGACAATGTCAAATGGTCTGTTAGAAGTGATGTATGATCCAGGTTTTTGTTTCCCACAGTAAATCATCATATTATACGTGTAAAATGTTTGTCAATTACACATAGCATAAATATTGAGGCCATATTTGGCCATGTAGTGAATAAAACTGCAGTTACCACGGAATGCCACTAACATTTCATCAACCGTTACACTTTCACCAACATTGCAGGTTTTTTGACAATTGGCAAGAAAAGTGGAATGAAATTTCTGATCAGAGCTAACTTATCAGTTACACATCACTCTTTGCATGTTGTAATGTCATCAAATCATAGAGATCTTAACAACAATCAAAATCTACGAATGCTAAAATTAGCACGCAAAATCATGAATCCTGTTCTGTCACTCGTGAAATACTCTGAAAAATCAGTCTGGTTTCCATGTTTCTCAGCAATCAAAAATAAAGAATTGGAAATAAATAAATATTGTAATGAAATAAAAGCTTGGAGAAGGTTACATATTGATAATGGTAAGAAACTTCGTAGGTAGAAGTCTGTTGTTGTTGTTGTTGTTGTTGTGGTCTTCAGTCCGCAGACTGGTTTGATGCAGCTCTCCACGCTACTCTGTCCTGTGCAAGGCTCTTTATCTGAGAATACATTCGGCATCCTTTTGAATCTGCTTACTATATTTGTCCCTCAGTCTCCCTCTATGATTTTTACTCCACACGCTTCCTTTTAATGCTAAGTTGACAATTCTTTGATGTCTCAGAGTGTGTCCAACCATTCTATCCCTTCTCTTAGTCAGGATATGCCAGAAACTCCTTTTATCCCTAATTCGGTTAAGCACCTCCTCATTAGTTATGTGATCTACCCATCTAATTTTCATCACTCGTCTGTAGCACCACATTTCAAAAGCTTCTATCATCTTTCTATCTGAACTCCTTATTGTCCACGTTTCACTCCCATACAACGTTACACTCCAGACATATACTTTCAGAAAGGACTTCCTAACATTTAAATTAATATTGGATGTTAACAAGTTTCACTTCTTTAGAAATGCCTTTCTTTCTATAGCCATTCTGCATTTTATATCTTCTTTACTTCGGCCATCAGAAGTTATCTTGCTACCCAAATAACAAAATTCATCTACTACTTTTATTCTCTCGTTACCTAATCTTAATTCCTTCAGCATCGCCTGATTTTCTGAAACTGCATTCCATTACCTTCGTTTTACTCTTGTTAATGTTCATCTTATATCTTCCTTTCAAGACACTGTCCATTCCATTCAATTGCTCTTCCAGATCTTTTGCAGTCTCTGACAGAATTACTATGTCATCGGTAAACTGCAATGTTTTTATTTCTTCTTCCTGCACTTTAATGCACTCTCCAAATTTCTCCTTCCATTCCTTCACTGCCTGCTCAATGTACAGATTGAACAACATTGGGGAAAGGCTACAACCCTGTCTTACTCCCTTCCCAACGTCTGTGTCCTTTTCTTGCTCTTCGACTCTAATAACCACTGTCTGGTTTTTGTATAGGTTGAATATACCTCTTCGCTCCCTATATTTCACCCCTGACACCTTCAGAATTTGGAAGAGTGTATTCCAGTCGACATTGTCAAAAGCTTTCTCCAAATCGACAAATGCTAAAAACGTAGGTTTCCCTTTCCTTAGCCTATCTTATACGATAAATCATAATGTGAGTATTGCTTCCTGTGTTTCTACATTTCTTCTAAATCCAAACTGATCTTCCCCGAGGTCAGATTCCACAAGTTTTTCCATTCGCCTGTAAATAATTCATGTTAGTATTTTGTAACCATGACTTATTAAACTGATAGTTCTGTAATTTTCACACTTGTCTGCACTTGCTTTCTTTGGAATTGGAATTACAATATTCTTCCTGTCTCATACATCTTGCATACCAGGTGATACAATTTTTTCACGACTGGCTCTCCTAATGACATCAGCAGTTCAGACGGAATATCATCTACTCCAGCGGCCCTGTTTCAACTCAAGTCCTTCAGCGCTCTGTCATATTCTTCTCGCAGTATCATATCTCCCATCTCATCTTCCTCCACTTCATCTTCCATTTCTAGAATACTGCCTTCAAGTTTACTTCTTTGTATAGGCCCTCTATATATTCCTTCCACAGTTCAGCTTTCCCCTCTTTGCTTAGTACTGGTTTTCTGTCTGAGTCTTGATATTCATACAGCTGTTTTTCTTGTCTCCAAATATCTCTTTCATTTTCCTGTAGGCGATATCTATCTTTCCCTTACTTATGCATTCTTCTATGGTTCTGAATTTGTCCTCTAGCCACTCCTGCTTAGCCAGTCTGCATTTTTTGTCAATCTCATTTTTCAGATGTTTTTTACTCCCTTTTTCCTGATTCACTTGCTGAATTTTTATATTTTCTCCTCTCATAAATTAAGTTCAGTATATCCTGTGTTATCCAGGGATTTCTATTAGGCCTTGTCCTTCTGCCTGTACAGTCCTCTGCTGCTTTCACTATCCTATCTGTCAAAGCTACCCATTCTTCTTCTACTGTATTACTTTCCCCCGTTTTATCCAATCCTTGTCTAATGCTCCCTCTGAAACTCTCAACCACCTCTGGTTCCTTCAATCTGTCCAGGTTCCATCTCTCAACTCTTCTACCTTTCTGCAGTCTCTTAAGTTTTAATCTGCAGTTCATAATCAACAAGTTATGGTCAGAGTCTATATCTGCCCCTGGAAAAGTCTTACTGTTTAAAACCTGGTTTCTAAATCTATTCCTCACCATTATAAAGTCTATCTGGTATATTCCAGTGTCTTCTGGTCTCTTCCACGTATACAGCCTTCTTTCATGATGATTAAACCAAGCGTTGGTGATCATTAAATTGTGCTCTGCACAAAATTCTACCAAGTGATCTCCTCTTTCATTCCTTTTTCCCAGTCCATATTCACCTACTACATTTCCTTCTTTTCCCTTTCCTACTACCGAGTTCCAGTCCCCCATCACAATCAAGTTTTCGTCTCCCTTAATTTTCTGAACAATTTCTTTTATCTCCTCATATATTTCTTCGACATCCTCATCACTGGCCGTGCTAGTTGGCATATAAACTTGCACTACTGTGGTCGGTTTTGGCTTCGTGTCTATCTTTACTACGAAAATGCGTTCACTGTGTTGCTCATAGTAACTTACCCGCATTACTATTTTCTTATTCATTATCAGCAGGTAGAAGTCTAATAAACATTAATTATGTCAAATTATTTACAAATGATAGGCACTACATTTCACTTCGATGGAGCATTAGAAAATTAAAACTTATATGGGTGCACGATGGTAATCTACCGGCAGCCCGCACTTGTGAAGTAAGAACAATGACTGAGTAGGAAGCTAGGAATAATTGCATTGAGCTTCTAACAATTTTCCAGAGGCTTATGCAAATGGCTGCTCAGAAACAATCTTCAACCAGTGAGTACTCTGGATTTGACACTGGTGAAGAAGGTACCATGTTTAATTTGAGTGTAAAGACTACTGAAGTCTTTAGAGTCTGGAGACAGTTGGTTTTGTGAAGACTCATGATGTCAAAAAAGGAGTTTTCTCAGAGAGGGACATTATTTCATAATGACGTTGAGTGTTTGAGAAGTACCCAAAAGAGATTATGGTATTTTGTATATTTATGCAGACAAACCATTGTGTTTGAGGACTAGAAACATAAGAAAGGTAGATTTGATCTGAGTGAACACTGCATCATTAGTAGCAGACCACACAAGTAGGACAGCTTTTTTACACAATGTGTTCAATGGACGGATGACCTCAGCCATGTTTGGTAGAAATTTTGAATAGTAGCTGATATTCTCAGGAATGGGTTCCTTTAGATTATTTTGGCAAGGGAGATTAACAATCAGTGAAACAAGATGGGGCAGAGGGAGGATGCTCACTTACAACACAAGGTGTTCCAAATACTCAGTTTCAGGTTGGAAGAGCTGTGATTTCTGAAGGCTTCACCCGAGGCTAAACACTTGGAGTTTAGCCAACAAAGCCAAAGTTTAATGAAGTGGTCATTTTTGGAGGACCTGTGATGATGATATACAGGGCTGGCCCATCCATATAGGTGAACCAGCAATGGCCTAGGCCACTTGAATTTGAGGGGCATCTTGATGATCGTACATTACAAGCCGACTTGTGGTATTGCAGTTGAACTACAGTATCTGAAGCAGTGAATCCTGGTTACTACACATAGAGAAACAGACAAGATGCAAATCAAAGTTACATCCATTCTCTTCGCTGCATCAGAATTTTACCCATAAGTGTTAAGTGAGTAAATCTACAAAAGAATGTGAACAAAGCAGTTCCATTCAGTTTCAAAATATAATGCCGAGTGCAAGGAATAATCCTAAAAATGTGCAAAATGAAATGGATAAGGACTTAAAATGTGTGACATCGAATATGTATAAATGAACTAGCTGAACCCCGCTGCTTCGCATGCGTAAGCTGGTTGGTCTGCACCAGTTGTTTCTTTTTAATCCTGATAAAGAATCCATATCTTAAGTTTCGTAGTTATAGCTTGAAATTTGAGTTAACAGCACCATATTTTTGAAAATCAATTTTTGCATCTCGTATTTCACCCTCCTTTTTGGTCGAATTTCCAAAAATACCGAAACATGTGTCTTTTAAATTTGTACCCCGAATCCAAATCCGAAAATTTGTAGCTCTAACTTCAAAATTGCCTAAATAGCAACATATTTCCGAAAAACACCCCCTCTCCAATTTAACCTCCTTGGTGGTTGAATTTCCAAAAATACCGAAACACATATTTTTTAAATTCTAACGAACAATACAAATACCAATTTTTGTAGCTATAGCTTCAAAATTGTCTTGACAACAATGTGTTTTCGAAAAGAATTTTGATCCCCTTTTTTACCCCCTTAGTTGTTGAATTTCCAAAAAACCAAAACACGTGTCTTTTTAATCCTGATCAAGAGTCCATATGCTAAGTTTCATAGTTATAGCTCGAAATTTCAGTTAACAGCAATAAATTTTTGAAAATCAATTTTTGCATCCCGTATTTCACCCCCTTATTAGTTTAATTTCCAAAAATACCGAAACATGTGTCTCTTCAATTCAAACCCCGAATCCAAATACAAAAATCTGTAGTTCTAACTTCAAAATTGCCTAAACAGCAACATATTTTTGAAAAACATCCCCTCTCCAATTTAACCCCGTTGATGGTTGAATTTCCAAAAATAACGAAACAAGTATTTTTTATCGTCTAACCAACTATACAAAGATCAATTTTTGCAGCTCTAACTTCAAAATTATATCAATAGCAACGTGTTTTCTTGATCCTCTATTTAACCCTCTTACTTGTTGAATTTCCAAAAATACTAAAAATCATGGATTTTTAATCATGACCAATATTTCATATCCAAGGTTTCGTAGTTGTAGCTTAAAATTTGAGTTAACAGCAACAAATTTTTGAAAATCAAATTTTTGCGTCCCCTATTTACCCCCTTATTTGTCAAATTTCAAAAAATGCCGAAACACGTGTCTTTTAAATTAAAACCCTTAATTAAAATCCGAAATTTTGTAGTTCTAGCTTCAAAATTGCCTAAATAGCTACGTATTTTCAAAAAACGTTTCGTCACTTATTTTACCCCCTTACAGACGGAATATCGAAAAATTGCTTCTTAAATGACGCCTACAAATAAGATCAACACCGACCATAAATTTCAAGTTTCTATCTTCAGTTGTTTGGGCTGGGCGATGATGAGTCAGTCAGTCAATCAGTCGTCAGTCAGTCGGGACACTTCCTTTTATATATAGAGATAAACATAAAAAACACCAATCAGACTGAGAAACAAGAAGAAGTAAAGTCTGCAGTAAATGAGTTTCTTATAATTGGCGACTCTCTCATGAAAAATATGCCTGGCTGTAATGTAAACGTTTAATCAGACATCAGGACACATCAGATGCATAAACATCTAAAAAATATTTTGACTGCCAAGCAAGACACAAAAAAAAAAAACATTAAGCCTACTGCCTGCAATGAAAAACCGATCTATATAAAGGTATCATTGTGCATGCAGGGTCAAATTCTCTCCACATTTGAAGCAAAAGTGATCTTGTAAACAAAACAAGGAATCTAATTAGAACAGCAAAAAATATCTATCCCAGATTCAAGGCACTCATCAGTGGAATTCTGCACAGAATATCAGTGAGTGACAGCTACATAGACAGGATAAATGACAGTTTGCAATAGACCTTAACAAATTCTTTAACGGTAAGTACCTAGCACAAGATGGATTGTACTTAAATATGTTAGGCTCAAGTACCTGTAGTAAAGCCTTCACAGATGTGTGTAATAATAATAATAATAATAATAATATGTGATAGGGAACAACCCACTGTAAAGATGAACATCAGCCACCGACAGACACACAATTCTAAATTTTTGGCCATGACCTTCCTCAGACAGAGAACACTTATCCACATATTATTGTTATTAACATTCCTTACTGGACCTTCTGTTGCTGTTCAATAATAATAATAAACCGAGGGAAACTAGTATGTAGGGCAGGAGGTGAAAAACTAATCAAGAATGCAGGGAGTTATAGATCTTCTGTCTCTGATGAACTAGAGCATCTACTAGAAAGATGTAATTAAAACAAAACAAAGGTAAGTGCTAAACCAATTAATCCAGAAAAAATGGCCTATCATTTTATGCTGTTTCATCAGAATGTACAATCCCTCAACAACAAGTTATCAGAAGTTGAAATAATGCTTCCAGATGAACTAATTAATGTCTCTGTACTGAACATTGGTTAAGAGAGGTTGGTTGTTTGGTTGGATGTTTAAGGGGGACCAAACTGCAACAGTCATCAGTCTCCCATTTCACCACAAATCATCCTAAGAATACTGTGGCTGTGAAGGAGACAAGCCCAGAGTTAATGTGTAAAGTGGGAGAGGAGTCCCACTGAGTCCATAAAACATAATCAAAAACAACAAGATACAAGACGAAAAGAGACGATCACACAAAGACACTTTACAACAAAGTAGCCGATGTCAGTGGTTGGCCGACCATAGGAGTAAAAAAGGAAAAGTCCAGTCAGAAAGACTGATAAAAACCCCCTGCTCGAATAAAACTTAAAATTGAATTTGCTGCTGAAGCATCGTCACGTAAAATATCTGATAAATCGCCAGGGATGTTAAAACGACGCCGCAAGGCGGCTAAAACAGGGCAGTCCATGAGGGTGTGGACTATTGTCAAATTGGAGCCACACTGGCACTGGGGCGGGGCCTCACCACAAAGGAGATGTCCGTGGGTGAGCCACGTATGCCCAATGCGGAGCCGACACAGCACCACTGAATCCCGGCGAGAGGGCCGCATGGAGGAACGCCACACTGCCGTGGTGCCCTTGACTACCCGCAGTTTATTGGGCATGCTCTGGCTATGCCACTCAGCATCCCAAAGCTGGTTTACCTGTTAGCGTAACAATGAATGGAGATCCAAGGCCAGGAGGCCGATCTCAAGAATGGACGCATCGACAGCCTGCTTGTCAAGCCGGTCCACACGTTCATTGCCCGGGATACCCATGTGGCCCGGAGACCAGATGAACATCACTGATCGCCCGGACAGTTCAACAGCACGAAGCGTCTCCTGTATGGCCAACACCAGGGGAGACCGAGGGTAACACTGGTCCAGGGCTTTAAGGCTGCTCAGGGAGTCGCTGCCAATAAGAAAAGACTCACCTGAGCAGGACCGAATATGCACGAGAGCTCTGTGAATGGCCACCAGCTCTGCAGTGTAAACACTGCAGCCATTCGGTAGAGTGTGCTGTTCCACACGGTCACCATGGAGATAAGCATACCCCACGTGGCCATCAACCAGAGAACAATCGGTGTACAGCAGGTCATACCCAGGGAACTCCGCTACGACAGCTGATAACTGATGGCGGAGCGCCTCCAGTGGAACTGAGTCTTTGGGCCCATGGGCCAAGTCCAGCCATGTAGACGGCCTTGGCAAGCACCACGGGGGTGTACAAGCACAGACCCGATAGGGAGATGGAAGGAGAGAAGACTCAAGACTGAACTCGATAGGCAATCGTATGACCTGATCTGGGGCGTCGCTGATGCGGACGGACAACCACATCAGAAAAGAGGAGACGATGGTTCGGGTGGCCTGGGGAGCAATACACATGGGCTGTGTAAGCCGCAAGTAGGTGTTGGCGGCAGACCCCCAATGGTGGGACCCCAGCCTCCACTAATAAGCTGTTCACTGGGCTGGTGCGGAAGGCACCTGTCGCGATGCGAACCCCACAGTTGTGGATGGGGTCCAGTAGGTGCAGTGCTGAAGGTGCCGCAGACCCATAGGCAATGCACCAAAAATCGAGACGGGACTGCACCAGTGCCGTGTAAAGCCACAACAGTGTCGAGCGGTCAGCACCCCAGGTTGTATGACCCAGGTGTCGGAGAAGTTTGAGATGGCGCCAGCACTCCCATTTCAGCTGACAAATGTGGGGGAGCCATGTCAGCTGGGCGTCAAAGAACAGTCCTAAAAACCGATGAGTTTCTACTATGGTAAGTAGTTCATCATTAAGATAAAGTTCAGGTTGTGGATGGACAGTCCAACACCGGCAGAAGTGCATCACTCTGGTCTTGGTGGCAGAAAACTGCGCTCGGCAACATGGGTGCTGCAGGAACTAAAAGAGAGACAAAAGTCGTCAGCATAAAGAGAAGGGGACACCGACGATCCAACCACTGCCGCTAAACTGTTGATGGCAATTAAAAATAATGGAACGCTTAATACAGAACCCTGAGGAACCCCATTTTCCTGGATATGAGAAGAGCTCAGGGAAGCGCCAATTTGAACATGAAAGGTACGGACAGCTAAAAAATTCTGGATAAAAATCAGTAGGGAGCCCTGGAGGCCCCAGTCATATAAAGTGTTGAGGATGTGTCATCGCCAGGTGGTATTGTATGCTTTGTGCATATCAAAGAAGACGGCAAGAAGGTGATGGCGCCTGGAAAAGGCTGTGTGGATTGCAGACTCGAGGTACACCAGATTGTCGGTGGTAGATCGACCATGGCGAAAACCACCCTGGCATGGAGCCAGTAAGTCTGGAGTCTCCAGAATCCAACACAACCACCGACTGACCATCTGCTCCAAAAGTTTGCATGGAACGTTAGTCAGGTTAATGGGCCGATAGCTATCCAAGGAAAGAGGATGTTTATCTGGTTTAATCACCTGCCACTGTGACGGGAAATGCGGTTATAGACCTCAAGATGATTATGCCGGCTGTCTGCAGAGAGGTGCTTCAGCATTTGGCTATGGATACTATCAGGCCCAGGCGCCGTGTCAGGACATAAGGTAAGAGCACTGAGGAGCTCCCACTCAGTGAAAGGAGTGTTGTAGGATTCAGAGCGGCGGGTAGTAAAGGACAGGTGCTGGCGTTCTACCCGCTCCTTCAATGTATGGATTCCACAATCCCGGCAAGTGGTGCTGGAAGGGAAACGAGACGACATATGCCCAAACTTCCAGCACTGGAAGCATCTCATAGGAGGAGGGATGTAGGGTTTCACAGCACACTGGTAGCACATCACCTTCACCTTCTCAGGCAGTGTATCGCCTTCAAAGGCTACGATGAAGGCACCAGTGGCAACCCTATTATCTTTCGACCCACGATGGACGCGCCGGATGAAGTGAACACCTCGCCGCTCGAGGTTGGCGCGCAACTCCTCATCAGACTGTAAGAGGAGATCCCGATGAAAATTAATGCCCTGGACCAGATTAAGGGACTTATGTGGCGTAATGTTGACCGCAACAACTCCCAGCTTATCGCAAGCAAGCAACGCCCGCGACTGGGCAGGGGATGCAGTGTGAATCAACACAGACCCATTACGCATCTTGGAGAGGGACTCCACATCTCCAAACTTCTCCTCCAGGTGGTCAACAAAGAACTGAGGCTTCACTGTTGTAAATGATTCCCCATCAGTCCTTGTACAAACTAAATACCTTGGTGAAAATGGCTCATTTCTGTCTTCAGCCCTGTGTTACTCCCAGGGCATGGCCAAGGAAGGGAACGACTTGCGGTCATATGAAGTAGCATTAAACTTTCCATGCTTTGAGACGCCAGGTTTGCGTGTGGCGATGCTATTGTTTGCTCATTTCATTTTGTTCCAACGAACAGCTAGGGATCTAAAGGTCCACCCAGACAGAGCCCTGCTTGCCTGGGTAAGCCTTATACAACTGAGGTGTGGCAGGTTCCTCAGAGGTTGCTTGCTAGCGACTGTTCAACCTCAACAGCCATGCAGCTCCTCGGCAGGTAGCACACCTTGAGATTGAGGTTTTTTTTTATATAGAGGTTTGTACCGTCCTCGCGACCCGGGCGATTAAGCCAAGATCCCCAGGCTCTGAAACGTAAAACGTTCCATCGTCGCACCGAACAATGATCGTTGAAGCACGCACAGAGCTTATGGTGTAGCGGACTGTTGGCGCAACACAGCCCACAGCTCAGGACCCCGGGTTTGCCAAGCCCGTACTCAGCAAATTAATGCTGAGCCCCTGAGGGGGGTTAAGAGAGGAGGCATTACAAACAGTGAACATGACAGACCCCCAAATGGGTGCCTACACTTGCAGGAAGCAGCTCCACTGTGATGGAATTTGCATTTTTTTGTTAAAAAGGATTAACATATAAACACCTAGAACAGTTAAATACACTAAATAATGAAAAAGATTTTCAAATATCACCCATAGGACTACAATTGCTTGAAACAACTGTAATATGCCTCTACAAATCTCCTGATGGAGACATTAAAAACTTTCTTCACAACATGGAAAACACTTTAAACCAAACTGTAAAAAATAAACATACCATTACCATCTTTGATGATTTTAAGATATATTTTAAGGGGTCTGATAAAGCAAGAACATAATTAATGAACATCCTAGTCTCTCTCTAAGGTTGAAAACAAACAAACTGTTTCTGTTCTACTAATTTTTTGTTTATTTACAAACTAGTTCTTGGCTTATTAGGCCATCATCAGGTACACTGTTGAGAGGCATCAACAAAAACACTACTGCTTAGAATATCAAAGATTGTAAACATAGATACAACACCCAGGATACTCGGTCTTGGCATATGAAATTTGTTGGAATTGCAAACAATTATCTGTTGCTATGTAGAATTATGTTTACATAATCAGTGGCCTCCTTAACATATTTACATTGTAATTTGCAAGTGAACAGGGTGAAACACGTTACACACCAAATATTTCTGAATTAAAAACTATGTTAACATTATTGACACTGTAGCGTAGGTTGAGATCATCACTTAAGGTGTACATTAAACATGTTTTCTACACTGGGTTTACAATTCACTTATTTGACAGCATCTGGCAAGATTCACTTATTTAAATTACATTTCATATTACTGTACAGTTTATTATACATATTGTTTTGGTATTAAAGTCTAAAAGTAAATACGGTAGGAATGGGGACTCTATGTGATATTAAGATGGTCTGTGGTAGCTAACTCTTTTGTTTACATTATGTGAAGCTTGACAGTGGGGATGTGCTCTACTGTACCTGGTCATTTAGCACTAGCTGGGGATTTTTGGCTAAATGTTTGTTTATTTCCAGTGCTTTTAACAGGTTTAGTTTCCTGCCTTTGTTGGCTATGTGAAGCATTTCTGTGTGGACCTGGTAGCTGTGTCCTTCTTTCAGAACATGATCACATTCATGTTCAGTCAGTCTAATTTCAGTTGCCCTGCCTGTTTGATCTATATACAGTTTGCTGCAGTCATTGCATGTGACTTTATAAATCCCACTATTACTTAATGCATCTCTTGTACCTCTGTTGTTTAATAAAATGTTAGCTGCAGTGCCTCTTAGATAAAATGAAGTTCTTTATTTACTGGATTTGAGAATTCTGGCTATTTTGGTAGATAATTTTCCTAAATATGGTATAGTACACCAGTTGGTCTTAGTGATGGCTGTTTTTGAAGTGGGGGAATAGAGGAGGGGTGGGACTTTTGTTCTTTGTTTTCTTCGTAACATGTTATCTATTAGTTGATGGCTATAGCCATTGTTGCATGCAATATATTTAATGGTATTTAATTCTGTTTGAAAATCTTGTTTTGATAGTGGTATGGATGTAATGTGGTGTACCATGGAGTGGAAGGCAGCATGTTTGTGTGCTATTGGATGTTGTGAACATGATGGTATTACAGTGTCAGTTGTGGTGGATTTTCTGTAAATTTTGAAAATGTGTGTGTTTCTGGTAATATCTGTGTTTAGGTCCAAGAAATTGATGACTTTATCACCAAGCACCATAATGAAATGTATGTTTTTGGTGATGAGAGTTGAGATGTTCAGTAAGGTGTTGAGATGTCTATTGGTGCCAGTCCACAAGCACAGTACATCATCCTGTTTTTGAATTCCAGAAAAGGGCACAATATGCTTTACTTTATGAAACAGATTAAAGACGTGACATACTTCTTAAGAACGTGTATTTTCAACAGCAACGAACCAAAACAAAACATACTAAGATATGCATCACACCAAAAGATGTAAATATAAACATTTCACTTTAACACTTCCCCTAAATGTTTATATTGTCATATAAGTACTTAACACATTCTAATTAATGATTTTAAATAATGAAATTGAACATGTGGTACAAGTTTGGTGAGAATGTCTCCAGCTTGCTTACTGCCTGGTACGTGCTCAATAGTTAACTGGCCTTCTTGAATTTTCTCACAGATGTAGTGTATACTAATATCAATATACTTTGATCTCTTGTGAAACTCAGGATTTTTTGGCAATTTTCATGGTACTTGCATTATCAACAAGGAGACCAGGCACACACTTTAACAAAGAAATTTCCTGATATAGTTTTAATAGCCACATTGCTTCTCTTGCTCCTTCACTGGCAGCCACATATTCCTACTCAGTTGTTGACAACGATATGCACTGTTGACGCTTACTTTCCCAGGTAATTGCTCCTCCACAAAATTTTGCAACCATTCCACTAACTGAGCATTGAGTTGCCGGATCACTGGCATAATCAACATCAGTATATATCTCAAGCCTTCCACTTGCAAGACTAGCTTCATACCTTACACTCAATGATTCTCTAAAAATCTTGACACGTAACTCACTGCAAACATTACATCAGGTATTGTAGCAACAGCTAAATACATAAGACAGCCAACTGCTTCTCGATACAGAGCATTCTTTGGTTTATCATTAGTCAACTCATCTGGCTGCAGAATTTCCAAGATTGGGGTTGACATAGGATTCACTTCTGTCATATTAAAATGTCACAGTATATCTTCGGCATAACTTTCTTGATTAATCCCTATTGATCCATTCTCTTGACGTAATATTAATATTTAAGAAATATCCCACCAGCTCAATAGTAATCTTGAACTCATCTTGAATTTTCCTTATGAAAACTTCAATGTCCTTCTTTTTACTAGCAGATATTAATTCATCATGTACATACAGAACAACCATAAATTTGTCATTACATTTTTCTTGAAAGAACAGGCTTTCCACAAGCCCAAGATTCACTAGAAAGTCTTTGAATCTTTGATTCCAGCACCTTGGTAATTGTTTCAGTCGATATAAACTATTATGAAGCTTGCACACCTGATCAGTACCATCAACAAATCCCTCAGGCTGTTGCATATAAATCTCTTTTTTTAGGAAGCCATTCAAAAAAGCAGATTTTACATCAAACTGTGCCAAATGAAGATGCTCACTAGCGGTAATACTCAAAATTGCTCGAACTGTATCGTGTCTAGTAACAGGACTAAATGTTTCATTATAGTCAATATATTCTGTGCCAAGTGAAGATGCTCACTAGCGGTAATACTCAAAATTGCTCGAACTGTATCGTGTCTAGTAACAGGACTAAATGTTTCATTATAGTCAATATATTCTTGTTGACTAAATCCATGAGCAACTAGACTTGCTTTATAGCGACCAATTTCACCATCATCTTTATGCTTAATTCTATAAACCCAACAATTTGTAATGGGCTTTCAATCTGGCGGCAAACGTTCCAAACTCCATGTAGCATTTTCCTTTAATGAAGATATTTCTTCTTCCATTGTCTTCCTCCAGTTTTCATGGTCCACCGATTTAATAGCCTCTGTGTAATTCTTAGGCTCGTTTATTTCAGCCAGCATTACTTCAATAAGACGATCTGGTTTCTTCAGTTTTTGCCTATTTAGTTGTTGTCTCTCACTAGAACTTGCTTCTGTAGTCTTTAAACACATTTGCTTCTTTTACAAGATTACTCTTAGACTTTACATCATTGATTTCACTTGGAAGTAGTACCAATGTCCTTCCAGTTTTCTCTGGTGCAAAAATAACATCCTTACTCTTAATAATTCGATTTTCTGATTCAATCCACACTCAAAAACCATCAATGCCATCAGAATAACCAACAAAGATACCTGCTTGCCCTTTTGGATCCCATTTCTTTCGCTTTTCTTTTGGAATATGAATGAAACACTTAGTTCCAAAAATATGAAGCTTATTTAGCTGTACTGTCTTTCCGGTAAATACCTCGCATGGTGTTTTACCATTTACACAACTTGTACAAGTTCTGTTTAAACATAAACAGCTGTGTTTACTGCTTCTACCCACAAAAACTTTCGTAAACCTTGAGCTAGCAGCATGGTTCAGGCTAATTCCACAACAGTTCTGTTGGTATGCTCAGCACACCCGTTCTGCTCTGGAGTGTAATGATTTGTGACCATAAATTGTGTGCCATTTAGTTTCATCAGCTCTGTCACTGCATAATTGTCAAACTTAGGTCCACCATTGGTGATTGACCACAAACATTCTTCACAATACTTAGCATTTCTGAAATCTTCTCTTCTGTCTCAGACTTTTGCTTCTGAAAATACACAAAGCATATTCTTGAGTAGTCACAAGTAAAGCACAGAAATTATTCAGCTCCTCCCAGTGATTTACACTCCATAGGGCCACACAAATCTGCATGCAGCACTTCTCCAGGGTGTGTAGAACGCTGTTGACATGTCTGAAAAATGCTTCTATGCTGCTTCCCCTTAACACAAGCTTCACAAAAATCTTCGCCAAAGTCTTCAACTTCAACACCACTTTGCTTCAAAAATTGTTTAACATGAAGTTTGTTCTGATGACCCAAACGTTCATGCCAAATTTGCATTCGATTAACGGGATGATCTGGTTTTGTTACTCAAATCAGCATCTTCAATAGGTTACCACTGCGTATACCACATGCTTTTGCAATACCATTGTTTCAGAATCACACTTGTCTTTCGATGAATGAAAGTCTAAATCCTTGTCCATAGCAGACGTGCAACATGCCTAATGGCCAGGGCTCGTGTACAACCTAACATAAATGTATCTTGGCTCGCCTACTAAGGGGTGGTTGTAACACTGTTGCTTTTACCCTTTAAAGTTTATGCCTGTAAACCAGTGAACTAACAAGGTACAGTACCGTTAACGAATAAGTCCACACTTGTGCTTCTATGTTAGTTTATTTTCTTTAGTCACATTTACACTATACATAACAATTTACAATAAACAACTTCGCCACTCACGTAACTATTGGAGCCGAGAACGGAAGACATTTGCATACGAGCCCACTTACAAATTTCGGGACGCCACACGTGCCGTATAAAACGCGAACCGCACTGATGCCGCTATAAGCAGCTACCTTTCCTACTCGGCGTCCGGCAAGCAAAAGACCACACGCCTTGCCTCCCTTGCTCCTAGCTCTGTGTAGTCACGTGATTGACCACTTTAGTAAACTTTTAAAAAATATACATAAACATTGAAATCACGACACTTTAGGATTCTCTCACATTGCATATCTAAACTAAAAAGGACAGCAAACCGTTTATAGTAATTGTTTGTTCTGTAAAGTTTCGGCCGTGTGATTGACCACTTTAGTTAACTTTAAAATATATACATAAACATTGAAATCATGACACTAGTATTCTATCACCTTGCATATATAAACAAAAGGAAAGATTTATATCACATTAAACTGTTTATAGTAATTATTTGTTCTGTAATGTTGTAGCTGTGTTATTGACCACTTTAGTCAACTCTAAAATATACATATAAACATTGAAATCATGACATTTTAGTATTCTCTCACATTGCATATATAAATAAAAAGAAAACAAATTTATGTTACATTAAACTGGTCATAGTAAATATTTGTTCTGTAATGTTATAGATGACACAGAAAAAAGATTTCTTCGCCCTTATGGAGTGTACATAACATTATTCATATGGCATAACTTACACTCTCCATCAACAAAAGCTTCAAAATAAATAGTTCCAGTTCCTAATGCATTCATAGTCGAATCATTGCCCATACATACCTGCAGTGGTTTTTCAAACTTAGTAAAAGATGTATACCATTCAATCTTCTTAGCCATGTGATTTGTAGACCCACAATTAGTGATCCATGAGTCCTCATCCAATTCTGCACTCATTATTTCACCAATGAACCCCTGGTCAGGTACAAATCACTTTTGTTGTGGTTAGGGACACTTTTTTGTTTAACACTTCGACACATTTTTTAATATGGCCAAATCCACCACAGCCAAAACACTTAACCTTTTTTATTTTTTGACTTCTCTTATTTATCTGCTGAAGTAAAATTCTTGCAACTGACAACATATGCACATTTTGCTAATTTAACATTTCGTTTGGTAGCAACCAGTGCAACAACCTCATCTCGTTTCTCCCTGCGATAAGCACAACGACTTTCATTAGAAGTTAGCACTTCCATTAAATGTTTAAGTGCCTGTTGCGCTTCAGATCTTGCTCACCAGGATTGGTGTAGACTTTCATAACTGTCAGGCAGTGTATCAAGTAGTCGCACCATTATGATGATTCATCAGGTTTTACATTGAGTTGCTGCATCCGAAGCACCAAATTTTCAAAACGAGCGAGATGTGTTACCATGTCATCACTTGAAATCATATGAAAACTGAAAAATTCTGACTGAACAGAATGTGCAGCTTGCTTTGTTCTCTGTTCAAACACAACATGTAGCTTGTTCCACATATCTCGCGCATTCTCACATGCAACCAACAGAGCCATAACTTTCAATTCAATAGTTTTAACTATAATCTGACTCACAGCCCTACCAGCTTTATCCCATGTTATTAGTGCAGCATTAAACACGTCTCTTTGAGCTGTTGTAGCATCTGCTGGCAAGGTTGCCGGTTTTTCCATGTTGCCAACACAAACCTTGTATGCACCTTCTGATGCATGTAACAAGTTTCACACTGCAAATTTCCATATTGTCCAATTTTCAGCCCCACACAATTTCTCTATACCATGGAAATCCATTGTAGCTCCGTAAAACAGTACAGATTTACAGCCACAAAATAAATCCTCCAGAGAATGTGCCTAGCAATTATTCACACACAATACAGACCATGCATATCGCGAAACACTCACAAAATCTCTTTTTTAACCATGATCTGGGCACATAACCTGTTGTTGAGCTAGCAGCATGTGGAAGTGTGCTGGCCCATAACCTGTTGTTGAATTCCAGAAAAGGGCACAATATGCTTTACTTTATGAAACAGATTAAAGACATGACACACTTCTTAAGAACATGTATTTTCAACAGCAACGAAACAAAACAAAACATACAAAGATATGCATCACACCAAAGATGTAAATATAAACATTTCACTTTAACACATCCACATATCTGTACCAATATTATACTTTATCACTGAGGAGTTCATTATGTAGAAAATGTTTTTCAAAGTGGTCCATAAAGATTTCAGCTAATAGGCAGCTGAGGGGGATCCCATTGCTAATACATCAATCTGTTTGAAACTTCCTGGCAAATTAAAATTGTGTGCCGGAACCAGGACTCGAACCTGGGACCTTTGTCTTATGCAGGCAAGCGCACTACCGACTCTGCTATCCCAAAACGTCTGGGCCTGAGGAAATGGCTCTTGCAATTTGCTTCTGTACCAGATTAGAAGCTTTCACATCCCGCAGCTATCCTCCTAATCTGGTACAGAAGCAAATTGCCAGAGCCACTTCCTCATCCCCCCAAATTCAGAACCTTCCACAGAAGAACCCCAGAAGTGCCCCTCTTGTCACCAGATACTTTTCGGCACTGGAGCGGACTCTGAATGTGGCTCTCCAGCAAGGATACGACTTCCTTAAATCCTGCCCCGAAATGAGATCCATCCTTCATGCAATCCTTCCCACTCAACCGAGAGTGTCTTTTCGCCGCCCACCGAACCTCCGTAACCTCCTAGTCCATCCCTATGAAACCCCCAAACCACCTTCCCTACCTTCTGGCTCCTACCCTTGTAACCGCCCCCGTTGTAAAACCTGCCCTATGCACCCTTCCACCACCACTTACTCCAGTCCTGTAACCCGGAAGATGTACACAATCAAAGGCAGAGCCACTTGCAGTAGTACCCACGTGATTTACCAACTGACATGCCTGCACTATGAAGCATTCTATGTGGGAATGACCTGCAACAAACTGTCTATTCACATGAATGGTCACAGGCAGACAGTGTTTGTTGGTAATGAGGATTATCCTGTGGCTAAACACACCTTGGTGCACGGCCAGCACATCTTGGCACAGTGTTACACCATCTGGGTTATCTGGATACTTCCCACCGACACCAATCCTTCAGAACTCCGGAGATGGGAACTAGCCCTTCAGCATATTCTCTCTTCCCGTTGCCCACCTGGTCTCAACCTCCACTAAATTTGAATTCCCGCCCACCATCTTTAACATTTTATCATCTTTGCCTTGGTTCTCTGGACAGAGCCTCTGCCTCCAGTGGCATCTCTAACTCCTTAACTTCTTTGCTTTCTACAGTATGTCTGCCTAGGTGTGTTTGCGTCTGTGTAACTGTGTGGGTGGGTGTGTATTTGTTTACCTTCCTTTTCTTCCCCCAAGTTAAGTCTTTCCTCTCCCGGGATTGGAATGGCTCCTTACCCCCTCCCTTAAAAGCCTCATCATTTCCTTTTCCCTTCTGCTTGAAGAAGCAACTGGGTTGCGAAAGCTTGCATTTGTGTGTGTGCGTCTTATTTATTTGTGCTACTATCACCCCCTTTGCTCCTTCGCCTGGTGAGTAATCTTCATTATTTTTTAATATACATTTTTCCTGCTAGGAATTTTTTGTCTATAATATTTATCACATAATTTATCTCTTATATTTACTGTAAGGAATCAAACAAGACCATAAAACATTATAGTGGAGTTACGCACTGTGTCTTGATGAAAACATACTAACTGGTGACAATAACAAATTATATGAAGGACTTTTCTCAAAGGAAAAGGAACGAGATTTAAACCATAAATACCAGGTTTAACCATTGTAAGAGTGCTAATTGATTGGATCAATGACAATGACATTTTTTTTGCCTCTCTAATGAATTGTGTAATAAAATGCTCATCATTCAAAATAGGTGGTCTGCTCCATTGGTATCAAGTGTGAAATACACATCGCAAACTTTTTTGTGGATCACCACTTAGCAACACTATGGCACTTTACATAACCAGGGTGGTGAACGGCAGCAGGCGCTGTGGGAGAGGGCCCAGGTAGCGCAGCACCACCACCACTGCTGCCAGCGAGTGGGCTGCGGAGAGCTCTGCCACGTGCTTCGTCCAGAGGCAGCGCTGTTATTGGGACAATATGTTATTACCATTGTATCAATAGTGAAATAAGTTTCGCATATGGTCCCTTTACACTTGTGGCATCAGCTTTCACAAGGAATGTGAAATAAAAATTTGGTCAAGAGGCAGTTTCGATCGCCAACACTCACACTTGCAAGTCACATACTTTACTGATGTAGCTGACCTACACGCCTTCTAACTGATGCAGGAAGTACTGTATGAACTGCCGCAGTTTACAGTGTTACCATACTGTGCAGATATCCGGACTTATCAGTGTATCAGCAAGATCATGTTTATTGTCCCTAGTCGTGATTGGCTCAGACTTAGGTTCAGCGATGACTGGCTGCCGGGCACGTTTCTTGTCCAAGAGTGTACTTCAACTTACTTACAAACAGTATTGTAAGGTTCTGAAAAATGTAATTAAGAAGGAAAAAAGTATTTGGTATAAAAAAAAAAAAAAAAATAAATAAAAAAAATAAAAAAAAAATAAAAATAAAATAAAAAAAGGCCAATTCATAGGATAAAACTAAAACCATATAGTCAGTTGTGAAGGAAGTATCTGTTCAGCACCACAAATTGAGTAGATAAAGTCAGTGCATATTTGAAATTTTTCTGTTATTGATAAGTCAGATATGTGTACAGTATTTAATATTTTCTGAATATAGAGCATGTGAATTAAACAAAATCTTAGCTCCTACAAGTAATTATATAACTGTCTTAGAAAATGTAACAAAGGAAAGTCCAGGTTAGAATTCAATAATATATTGAAGATAGTTTATAACTCATTACAAAGCCACATGTCGAGCTGTGAGACAGGCAATAAAAAAGACACATACACAGAGAACTTAAGCTTTCAGCCATTAGCCTTCATCAGAAAAGACATATCTCTCTCTCTCTCTCTCTCTCTCTCTCTCTCTCTCTCTCTCTCTCTCTCTCTCTCTCTCTCACACGTGAAGTGTGGTTAGTAATTGTGTGTGCTTTTGTGACAAAGGCTAACAGTCAAAAGCTTGAGTTCTGTGTGTATGTCTTTGTTGTGTGCCTGCTGTGCTTCCACATGTGTCTTTGCGGTGATTTGTAAACTATCCTCAGTATATTATCTCTAAGAAAATATCATTCCAAGACTATTACCTGAAATAGTACTTCATGATACAGACAAGGGAGAGGTTGAGTCAATAACTAAATCACTGAAGACTAAGAATGTTTACATATATAACCACATATTTAACAGAATACTTAAGTATTGTTTCACCTCTTTCAGCCTATTGCTTAGCCATATTTATTATTTTTCCCTTTTGGAATGGTCAGTTCCCTTGCAGATTGAATTACTCAGTAGTGAAAACACACAATAAAAAAGGAGAAAGGGAAAATGTAGGCAACTTTAGACCAGGGGCATGTAGTGATGCTGGTAGGAGTGGATCTAGAAGTTGGTCAGGGGGTGGGTGGGGTGTTAGAGGGGCTTGCAATGTATCTCAACAAAAGGGTAGTTGGGGGTCCTTCTTCCCCCAGCAAACTGATAAAATTTGGTGCAGCTTACAACAGTTCTTTTAACATGGCTGAAATTTATAGCAACTAATATTGTTAGATAATTATGAAAATTATTCTATCTGTAATGTATTTACTGAGTTCTGAAGACATTTTATCCAGTGTAATATGATATTCATTTTGGGGAGGGCACCTATTTGCCACCACACCTGTATGCTGGGGGAGGGGGGGGGGAGAAGAAAACCTTACACCCTGCTCACCTGTGGACAGCATGTCTGCAGTGACAAGAACTCCCTTTCTGAATATGCTGAGGGTCTCACAAAGGCCTTCGCTGACAGAAACTACCCCACTGACCTAGTCCACAAACAGATCTCCCATGCCATATCCCCACACATTCCAAATCCTCCCTCCACCTCCAGTAACCATCCACAAAAGAGTGCTACCCTAGTCACCCAGTAGTCACTTATGGCATGACTATGGAGACTTGCTGCTCAGTTCAGTTCTGTGGAACGTGATAAATATAAAAAAAAATAAAAAGTAGACTGGCACAAACAATAAGGGCATTTGTTGATAAGAGGGGTCTACTGATATCAAACATCGGCCATAATGAGAGGAAGA
This sequence comes from Locusta migratoria, assembly GCA_026315105.1. Taxonomy (NCBI): domain Eukaryota; kingdom Metazoa; phylum Arthropoda; class Insecta; order Orthoptera; family Acrididae; genus Locusta; species Locusta migratoria. The sequence goes on along the minus strand of CM048750.1, from coordinate 395,100,644 downwards.
AATTTCTGAGAATGTTTGTGTGGAAGTGAAACCTATAAAGTGGGAAACCAAAAAAAGAAGAGAATTGAAGCTTTTGAGATGTGGCACTGCAGATGCATGTTGCAGATTTACAGTACTGATAGGATATTGAAAGAAGAGATTCTCTCTAGAATCGGCAAAGGATGATACTCTGTTGAGGAATAACTGCATTTTTACACATTTCATTTTATCTGTTATACTCTTTTCTTACAATTTGATTAATTTATGGGTTTTATGTGTGGTTGGAGCCCCTATAAGAACCATATGTACTTCAGATAACACTTTTGCTAAGAGAACAAAAACTACACAAGAACTGATACATAATATGGCTGGTGGGTGCAGGGAAGCTGTTGCTCGAAAGATGCCAGCTATAAAGATATGTTACACATTGTTCAATCAATTAGGCAGTTGAGCGGTCACCACAAATTGATACATTCCATGATCATGGAAACTTGCTCCTCAGTTTGGTCCTGCAGAACAGAACATGATAAATATAAATAAAATAAATAAATATCCTGTTATTAAATTATGACTCACTGAAATGTTTCTAACAATCTCCTCTTGTGACATAAATTGAAACCTTTGGTTTTTTGTATTCACCAATAAAATGAAGAAATCTGGCATGAGGTACATACTTACGAAAATATCAACAAAAAGTTTGAAAAATTCATGGAAATCTTCATGTCCTACTTTGAAGATGCATTTCCACTTTAAAAATGACAACCTGGCTTTAAAAAAGAATGAATGGATTACAACAGGTATTAAAATCTCTTGTGCAGAGAAAGAGAAGATTACACAATATAGCAAAGACACAGAACATGCCTCGTAAATTTCATTTGTACCTGAAGAATTACAAGAGAATCCTCAAAAATGTCATAATGAAAGCTAAAATGATGGCACATAATGAATACATTGAAAAACGCACAAAACAAATATAAAGCTATATGGGAGGTTATCAAAAACAAAACATCAAATGAAATCAAACATTTAAAAAATATAAATTTATGAAGGACAGATGTTTTCTTGGCCAACAATATTTTCAGAGTCTTTCAACAAGTATTCTGCAATCATAAGTGAACAATTAGTGAGTGGACTGGAAGAAGACAACAAAATATCACCTCTGTTATTCAACAACATAAGAAATGTGTGTTCGTCATTGTTCATTTCACCCACAAATACAGAAGAAATTTTATCAGTTATAAAATCCTTGAAAACAGGGTACTCCTATGCAATTGATGGAATATTAGGTGTGATTATTAAAAAATGCAGTCTTCCCTTAGCTGAACCCTTGACACCCTTGTGCAACAGCTCAATTGCATCAGAAACCTTACCTTCATGCTTAATAATAGCAAATCTGAAACTGCTGCTCAAAAACGGCAATTCAGAAGACATTTCAAATTATAAGTCAGTAGTCCTACTATTTGTTATTTCAAAAATTTTAGAAAAATATTTTATAAGAGATTGTTTGATTTCCTTAATAAACAAAACATTCTCTCCCTCTCACAGCATGTATTGAGCTGAAGGTCAGACTGTGTTGGGAGAGAGTGGTGAATGACCAACTGACTGAGGGCATTGGCAGAATTGCAACTGACGTCAGAGCAGACCACTGAGACGATTGAGAATGACCTACGGACTGAGGGAGTCATTGAAGCATCACCGCTAATAATCAACACTAAAAGAGACAACCAGAGATGGCAAACAACAGTGACAACTAAATGGAATGGACTGACCAAATCATGAACCAATCAAGACTGTGACATAGCCAAATAAGATTCCAGACAACAACTTAGTACACGAATGTATACAGAGCACAGTCGAGATATGACTGAAGACCGGGCTGTGACTCCGGAACCTACATAGCGCGGCTGACTGTGCAGATGGCCTGCGCCGTGGGCGCATCACTGTACACAGTGCTGCAATGGCAATGTCATCCCTCGCAGATTGTGCGTGCCGCCTAACGACCACTGTCGCAGTCCATGTGGTCTGGCGGGCTCTTGAACTCATTGTGCTGGGATACCAAATCCCTCCCCCTCGAAATGGGCGCGTAAGAATGGAAGCGCCCAGGACTGTGCTTCAGAAGGTGGACTGATGACACGAGTGGTGTCCGAGTTGCAGAGCCCGCTCAGTCAGGGAATGGATGTGGGGCCTCCAGATAGGTGCTAGGATGTGTCAGTGTGGGAGGCAATGGCCAAGATGCTGAATGTGGAGATGAGGTCTCCATCTCCATGCCCGTGTCCTCTGAAATGCATATGGAGCCCCTGTGGTGTGTTCAAGGGTGATCTGCCCCGTGAGCGTAGTTGTGGATGAGAGTGTGCCACCTCCATACCTGCATAGACTGAAGCCACTGACAATGGCCTAGAGTGCAGATTGTACCTGTGGGGTTGGGTGATTGGCAATGATAGGGGCTCCAAGTGGGCTACTGGTTGGGGTGACGCAGGTAAATGGAGATGGAGTTGATTAGTATGTCGGCGCTCCAAACCCCTCTGAGTGCTGACTGAGAAGAGGTGTCACCTGTGAGCAGCTACTACTGTACCCGGCACCTTTGAGGGCTTTTTTCCATAAGAATGGGCCCACACAATGGAACCTGTGGCATAGCACCCAGTGTACTGGGTCTTGGTTTCCGAGTGCTGTGGGGCCAAGAGATGGAGAAGGGTGAGTGGTTGTCGTTCCATGGTGGAGTTCTGCCAGGCTACAATCCCGGATAATGGTAGTTCTATATGTACTTAGGAACAATGTGAGGGCTGCTGTGGTGGTGGACATGCCTGTGGATTTCAACATTTGAATGTTAGCACTAGCCACTCAACAGTGCCATTAGAGGCTGGGTGAAATGGGGGACTAAATAGGTGTTTGACGCCATTGGCATCACAAGACTGCTCAAAGGCTGTTGCTGTAAGTTGGGCCCATTGTTAGATATGATAGTACGGGGTAGACCCTTGATAGCAAGAATTTGTGTGAGGACTTGAGTGTGGCGGTCATGGTGGTGGAAGCCATGCTGACCACATAGGGGTAGAGGGAATATCCAAAGCTGCCAACCTTTAGAATTGGCTGTCAGTAATGATGCGCAAGACCAAAGAGGACTTGGAGCTACGGCCGGCTCCCAAGAATATTTTAAAAATTTAAGCCTGACTCTGTATTCATAAATATCTGCCACGAACCGTATCAAAACTATTCTGTATCAAAAGACTGAGGTTAGAAGGGAGAACCTAAAACATTTGTGTAAATACCGTGAGTGGCTTAGAAATATTCCTGTAAGTTTCAAATAACTGTCTTTACGCAAAGTTAACAGTTGCCGAAGGACAGACAAGGGTGAAATTCCTTACATTTTTTAAATATAAAAGCCTTACCTGCTAAGGATACACAAAATGGTTTTGGATTTTAAATGATGAATAAAACCACTGAACAGAGATGTCACAAATGGCTCATCACTCATATTTAATTCTAGCTGCACAACACTGCTATGAAAACAGGTAAACGCGAGAAAGGCCAGTAAAAGCTTTTCTTTTTGGGAACAACTGGCTAACTTCCACCACCCAGTAAAACACGTGGGCTGTTAAGCTTGAACCAAAGACATTATACTCATTATAGACCATAGAATTTACATAGATCTTGGGTGAGTGAGCGTGCATTTGGTAGGTGTGTAGGACATTACAGGCGGGATTTAATCCAGATTTGTTCCAACGGAAATGCTATCTTTAACATTTCCTACAGCTTTGCTACATACTCAGGAATGAAATAAATTATTTTATATAAAACTTTTATCGGCTGTTACCGAAATGTAGATAGTATCTACTCCGATTTTCTTCAAACACATCAGATGGTAAAATGTCTAGTTTCCGTAATTTTTCACGAACTTCCCGTACCTCCGTAAATATGACGATAAATCCGTAACAATTACGGACAATCCGTAATAGTTGGCAGCTATGAATATCCATCGATTACAATAAGCCACATAGATCCCAGAAAGGGACCCAGAAAGTCAAGATGGATGTGGTCCCAATGGCGACATGGAGCTGGCCAAGGAGAGAAAGATTGACCAGAGCAGCCTGGTACTTAGCTCAAGTGGAACAAAGGCGGATGACAGCCTCCATGTCTTTGTTCAATCCTGGCCAGTAATTGTGCCTCCTGGCCAGGGATTTCATACATGACATACCCCAATTCCCATGATCGACAAGTTCAAGAATGTTTGGGCTTAAGGCAGACGGGATAAGCACCCAGTGGGTATTGCCCTATGTATCAAGCTGGAGAACCCCATCAATGACAGACAATCGATGAGAGAGGGGACCAGGTCCGTAGATGTGAATCTGTCGATTTCGGGAAGTATGTAGGCCACCCATGAAGCACATGATGTATGACTCATTATAAGAGAGAGTCATGGCGTGTGTCTGCTGCAATGCGCGTGGCCATGATGGGGAAACCACCTAAGGTATTTTGCCATTCCTGGTCAGTGTGAAAACAGGAGACTTTGTGTCAGTCGAATGCTGGGTCAGGTCCTGATGGCAGATGAGAAAGAGCGTCTGCATTGGTATGTTGTGTAGTAGGCTTGAACTTAATGGTATAGTTGTACGAGCTAAGGAGCCTTTGGGCTGTACGCTCTAGGAGCCGAGAGTGTGGCCCAAATAGAGCTACAAACGGATTGTAATCTGTGATGAGGGTAAACTTGGCCCAAAAAGATACACATGGTATTTCTTAACAACATAGATGATCTCCAACACCTCCTTTTTGATCTGAGAGTAGTTCTTTTGAGCAGGTGTCAGTGTCTTGGACGCATAGGCTATCGATTGTTCAGTACCATCATTATTGTGGTGTGCCAAAACTGCTCCAGTGCCATAGGGAGATGGGTCTGCTGCCAAAACGAGGGGACGTGATGGAGAAAAGGGTGTAAGGCAGGGTGCCAAATGCAACAGGTGCTTTAGCTGTGTAAAGGAATGCTCACAAGCATCTGACCACCAGAACTGCACACTTTTCTCCTGCAGACAGTTGAGTGGGTGCATAATGTGGGCTGCTTGAGAAAGGACCTTTGCATAATAATTCACCTTCCCCAAAAACACCTGCAACTCCTGCATGCCGGTTTTAGGCATGGTTAACTGTTCCAGATACCTCTGCAAGATAGCTGGTGCCGAAGAAATCGCAAAGGGCAGATGTCTGTATTTTTACAGGCCAAAAGGTGTGTTGATGACGATGATTCATTGAGATCCCTTACTGAGCGGGATTTGTAAATATGTGTCAGACAGGTCTATCTTAGAAAACTATTAGCCTCCAATAAGCTTTGTGAGGAGGTCCTCTTGACGTGGAATGGGGTAAGTTTCGATTCGTGCCTGGGCATTGATGGTGGATTTAAAATCACCACAGAGGCAGAGGGCGCCATTGGGCTTGAGTACCACTGCCAGTGGTGTGGCCCAGACACTTGTTTTGACAGGTTCAATGACCCTAGCTGCATGCAAACAGTCAAGTTCCAGCTTCACAGCCATCCATAGGGAGACTTGAAGAGGGCGTGCATGGCAGAGACGGGGCAGCGCATCTATGTGTATATGTGCCTCACAATTGGTGGCACACCCTACACCAGGTTCAAACAGAGACCCAAAAGAGGCACAAAGGTTGTCGAGTTCCAGAAAAGGAACTGTCTCTGAGATGACCTGCATCTCGTCTGTGATGGAAAACCTAAACAATGAGAATGCATCTAGGCCAAAAATGTTTCCAGCTGAGTGGCTATTGACGAGAAATAGGGTTACAGATCGTGTGACTGTTTTCTAAGTTGCCAAGGTGGTAAACTGACCTTTCAGAGGGATAAAGCTGTCACCATAGGCTACCAATCTGCAGGAGGGTGGGTCCAATACCGGGTAGCCGAGATGGGCATACATTGGGAGGTTCACCAGGGAGACTGTCGCCCCTGTGTCCACTTGGAAGCGGATGTCTCGGTTTGCTATTATGAGATCAATAAACATTTTGGTACCATAAGAATCACCCTGGGGAACGATGGACTGCAGTTCATGACCTGTCCCTTGACACCAGTGAGGAGTCAGGTATGATTGTCCTGCCGTTTGATGACAAACAGGATAAAGATGACCATCTTTTCCATAAAGACTACAGTGGGTCCAGTGGTCTGAACAGTCTGCCTGATGGTGCACTGTAAACCAGTCAAGACAGGATGGTAAACCACATTGCTTATGCCGACGAGGAGTGCCTGACTGTTCAGAGGCCATGGACATGTTGGAGAGGGATGGATCATGACACTGCCGGCGGGGCAAGACCTTACAAACATTATGCCTTCTTTGTGGTAGTTGTACAGTTGCTACCTGTTGATGAGCCATGAGGTGCTCAATCGCCGTCTGCGCTATCTCGAAAGAATGTACAGTTTTCAGAATGTCTTCCAGAGAGAGTTCATCCAGCTTGAGGGCTAATATATACACTACTGGATCTGGAGCCAGCTGAAGGACAACATCACAGATCAGAGAGTCTGCATATGAGGTTTTACAAGACGGATTGGAGCAAGTGAAATCGCAATGATGACTCAGTCCTTGCAAATCCATCATCCATGATCGATATGATTGACCTGGTTGTTTGTGGTACTGATGGAATTGGAGGCATGACGTGACAACATTAAATACTTGTGAATAATAATTTGAAAGCAATGCACACATTTCCTTGAACGTTAGTGCCACCAGATTGGAAAGGGAAGCCAACTTCTTCAGTAAGAAAAACGTCTCAAGAGAAGCCTAAGAAAGAAAAAGCGACCATTGTAGCATGTAATCAGAGACATGAAATGTGGCAAAGTGCTGTTTCACCCACTATAAGTAAGTGTCCCAATCCTCTTTGGTGATGTTAAATGGTGGAAACACTGAGGGGCAGAAATCCACTGCCTACGTGACCACCGCTTGGACGGTTTGTGAACCCTGAACCTGTAAATGTTCTGCCAAAAGTTGAATTTCCTGTTGTAACAAATCAGTTTGTTGCTGCTGTAGGAACAGCTGTTGTTGTTGTTGCTGCTCCACGAGTTGTACAAGTTTTTTGTCCATGAGGTGTTATTTAACCTTTTACCTCGTCGCCAATTATTGAGACCAAAGGTCGGACCGGGTCGGCTGCGAGTCGTGAACGAACGACCAACTGAGGGCATTGGCAGAATTGTGACTGACCATACAACTGAGAACGACCTACCGACTGAGGGAGTCAGCAGAGTGTCACCACTAACAGTTAACACTAAATGAGACAACCAGAAACGACAAACGACGACAACATCTAAATGGAATGGACTGACCAAATTGAGAACCAATTGAGACCATGGCGTAGCCAATTAAGATGGCAGATAACAATGTAGTACACGAATGTATACAGAGCACAGTCAAGACATGACTGAAGACTGGACTGCGGCTCCTGGCCTATATAGCGGCTGGCTGTGCAGACGGCCTGCGTGGTGGGCGCGTCACTGTGCGCAGCACTGCAGCGGCGATGCCAGTGCTCGCAGATTGTGTGCACCACCTAACGACCGCTGGCGCTGTCCATGTGGTCTGGCGAACTCTCGAACTAATAGTGCGGGAATACCAAAGCATGGTTTCAGAGTAGGCTATTTTACGGAGAGTACAAGATTTGAATTTTTAATAAGACCTATGCTAAACTGGATGAGAGTATGTTTGTAACAGGCATATGTCTTGATTTATCCAAACCTTTTGACATCATTGACCATAATGCCCCACTGCAGAAGCTTGATCAATTAGGAATCAGAGGTATATCCAATAAGTGGCTCGTGACATACCTATGTGAACACAAACAGGTGGTTGAAGTGCAATATCTAACCATAGCAAAATCAGCTGCTACTATTCAGGATATGAAAATGTGAAATACGGTGTCCCACTATGTTTCTCCTCTTTATCAATGACCTTAGATACAGCAAGTGTTGCCAAACTACCCTCCAGTTTTCAGATGATACAAGTTTATTTATTAGTGGGAAAATGGAGGATAAACTAAAAAGAGTCTGCTATCCAAACAATGAAGAGCATAGAACAGTGGTTCATCTATAACAAGCTAATTATAAACAAATCTAAAAAGAAGGCGCCACCCAAACGTACAAATAAAACTTTTTTGTGGTTTTTAGGGTGCACAACTGCTGAGGTCATTAGTGCCCGAATCAAAACTGAGATATATTGAAGGATAAGAAGCCTATCTGAAAACAGCTAAAACATAGGGTAAAATATGACAAAAGGAAGAGCTAAATCTCTTTTGATAAATTGGTTAAGTTGATAAAATTCAGGACTTGAGTAGCAGCTTGTGCAAAATCACCTAAAATTTTGTCCAGGGTATTTGGTAGATTTAGTGCAATATGAGCAGGATTAAAATTTGGACAAGACAATGAAACATGGCACACCATCAGCAGGTGACCACAGGAACATAACGGTGTGGAGTCACCAGTTAACAAGAGGTAGTGGCTGAACCGGCAATGTCCGATCCGCAACTGGGCCAAGATGACCTCTTCTCATTGCGAGCGAAGTGAGGGTGTCTTCCAAGCCATTGGGAGCAGTTTAATGGTTCTAAGCTTATTGTTTGTAACACATAATGCCACAATGATAAAATACGACAGGAAAGGGCCCCTCGAATATCATTTGATGGGACGCACAACGTAGCTAGCCGAGGTAGGAGAGTTGCAGCCTTGGCCACAGTATCAGCAGCCTCATTACCAGGCATGCCTGTGTGGCCAGGTACCCACATGAGGTGAACACGAGGGCAGTTGGCAGCTAACAATTTGGAAGGAGTGGTTGATTCAGTGCACAACAGGATGGGCTGAATAAGGCTCGCTGAGGCTCTGAATGGTGCTGAGGGAGTGAGAGCAGATGACACAGGAAGGATAACAGTGTTGGTGGATATATGGTACAGCCTGACAGAGGGCAAAAAGCTCAGCTGTGAAATTTGAGCATTGGTCAAGAAGACTGTACTGAAAACTGTCATCCCCGATGACAAATGCACATCAAACTCCTTCATTGGTCTTGGAGCAATCTGTACAGAAGATGGAGTTATCGAGATGCGTTCGAAGTTCAAGAAACCTCGAGCGGTAAACAGCATCTGAAGTACTCTCCTTCAGGAGTGAACTAAGTTCAAGGTTAACACAAACTTGAGCCTGAAGCCAAGGTGGCACTGTACTCTCACCTATTTGAAATGTGGAAGGGAGGGTAAAATCAAGCTGCTGAAGCAAGTGACGAAAGTGGACTCCAGGAGGAAGCAGGGCAGTCACGGACGCCTGTAGTGGTTATCGAGGGAGTCATTGAAGAATGATAGATAAGAAGGGTGGTCGGGCATCGACAGCAGATGGCATGTGTACCGACACAGCAATATGTCACGCCGATAGGTCAAAGGCAATTCAGCAGCTTTGGCATAGAGGCTTCCAACAGGGCTACTGTAAAATGCTCCTATCACTAGGTGTAACCCCCGATGGTGGATCAAGTTAAGACAGCATAAAATGAACGGCCGTGCATAAAAGTACACGAAGTTCCCATAATCCAACTTTGATCTGACAGTGGACCGATAAAGGTGAAGCAGGACGGTACGATCCGCGGCCTATGATGTACCACTAAGAACATTAAGGGAATGAGTACAGAGGGCAGCCAGAGAAGGCACATATGGAGACCACCTAAGTATCCTATCCAACGTTAGCCCAAAAAATTTCATTGTCTTCACAAATGGGAGATCAACAGGGCCGAGATGGAGAGATGGCGGAAGAAACTATATGTATGTCCAGAAGTTGATGTAGTTCATTTTCTCATGGGAGAAACGGAATCCATTTGTGACATTCCAGGAATAGAGACTGTCAAGGCAATGCTGAAGACAATGCTCCAGGAGACATGTTATCTGAGTGCTGCAATAGATTGTGAAGTCGTCCACAAACAGGGAGCCTGAAACATCAGCTGGGAGGCAATCCATAATTGGGTTGATTGCAATGGCGAAAAGTGCTATGCTCAAGACGGAGCCTTGGGGCACCGCAGTCTCCTGGCGAAAGGTGTCAGACAAAACAGAGCCCACTCATACCTTGAACAATTGATCTTTTAAAAAGGCACAAATAAAGAGTGGGGAGGTGGCCGCGAATACCCCGTGTATGCATGGTATGGAGAATGCCCACCCACCAACATGTGTTATAAGTCTTCTCCAAATCAAAGAACACAGCCACCATTTGACACTTTCGCAAAAAGTTATTCATAATGAAGGTCGACAAAGTAATGAGGTGATCAGTAGCAGAGTGATGCCTTTTAAACCCACATTGGACATTGGTGAGGAGGCGTCGAGATTCAAGTAGCCAAACCAACCGACCATTAACCGTATGCTCCATTACCTTACAGACACGGTTGGTCAAGGAAATGGGGCAATAACTGGAAGGAATATTTTGTGCATCACAATTGCACAATTTTGAAGTCAGTGACTAGTTTTGGACTCTGCCCTCCATTATGAAACCATTAGACGGTAGAGTCAGAAACTAGTCACTGACTTCAAATTTGTGTAACTGCGACGGACAAAATAAATTGTTTTACAAAATATTCCAAGTTTCTGATCCTAAACCATCATTACAATGAATTTTCATATGGAAGGAAGATGTTTGTCCTTCCCTAGTGTGGGTATGGGGACAACAACTGCTTCACGCCAATGAGTGGAAATTTAACCTTCAGTCCAGATGCAATTATAAGTGGGAAGATGAAAGCATTTACTTGCAGAGGGGAGATTCTTCAGCATCTGAATATGAATAGCATCGGGACCAGAGCAGAGGACCAGGACAGGGCAAGGGCACGTTCTAGTTCCTGCATGGTGAAGGCGGCATTGTAACTTTCACTGTTGGAAGATTTAAAAGGAGGCACTCGTGCCTCCTCTACCTGTTTTCAAGGAAGGAAGGAAGGGTCATAATTAGCTGAGCTTCAGACCTTGGTGAAAGATCAGCCTAAAGCATTGGAAATATCAACAGGTTCCACGAAGACTTTGTTTGCTATGTTTAGGCTGGAGATTGAGGAATGGACCTTAGTGCCAGATAGCCAGCGTAGGTTACCCCAGACAACTGACGAAGGAGTAAATCTGGTTTTTTTTTTTTTTTTTTTTTTTTTTTAAATGACATGATGGCATTGCACTCATAGTCATTTGTAATTGATACAATTCTCCAAAGTAGGTCATGTTGAAACATACGTAGAGCATGTCACCCAACTCAAATAGTGTTGCTGCATGCTGCATTTCACCAGGTAACTGGGACCCTAAGTAGAGAGGTGGAAGTTTGCGGTATGGAATATTTGGCGGTGGTGAGAATGACGTCTGTGAGGTAGTTGACCTGACTGTCACAGCTGGGGAAATTCTGATCATGGAAAACGGCCATGGAAGAATAAACCCCCCAGTCGGCTTTGGAGATGTTCCAGCTGGTGGAACATGGAGACGTGGTATGATTCAGTAGAGAATTGATACAGATGAAATGGTCACTCAAAAACCTATCAGACAGAAAGTACCATTTGAACCAATGTGCAGGTGGAGTAGTGCATATTGTGAGGTCCAAGTAAGATTAGGTATACGTTGTGTCAGATAGAAAAGTTGATTCGTCGGTATTTAGGCAGACAAAGTTAAGGTGGTTGAAAAGGTCTGCCAAAAGGGAGCCCCTCTGGCAAGAAGCAGGAGAGCCCCAAGAGGGTGGTGGGCTTTGAAGTTGCCAATCAACATAAATGGTGTAGGAAGCGAAGCAACAAGGTGCAGTAAGTCTGCCTTAAGAATGGCAGATGACGAAGGGGTATGGATATTACAAAGAGAGAAGGTGAATGCGGGGATAGTGATACGAATGGCAACCACCTGTAGGGGAGTTTATAGTGGGATGGGATGATAATAGAATGGGCAGCATAGCACCTCATGAGCAGGATTACCTTGCACAGGAGGTAAATCAAAATGCACAGAGGTATATTGTGGGATACGATTGTTTCGGTGGAGCTTTGTTTCTTGGAGTGGGCAGTGTAGCTGAAGGAGTAGTTTTAATTCATCTTGATTGGAATGAAAGCCTATGATGTTCCACTGAAGAAGTGCCATGAACAAAGCCAGAGAAGAAGAAAAAGGGAAAAGGCAAGAGGGGATCACCTCGACAGTCGCTGAGGGCCTGGCTTCGAGGGGGCACTGCTGCTGTAATCGACAGATCTACAGTCATGTTCCATGGGTTCATACATCAGTTCTGTTTCCTTCCGGGATTGATCAGAAGAGGCAGCTTCCTCCGCCAGTGAAAGGCTGGCAGATCGACAAGCAGTAGCACGTCCTGGTAAGACAGAGGACGGCCAGGGTCAGCTATTGCTGGATGACGAGACTGAAGAGTCACACCATGGCGGGGAAGGAAAGGAACTTTTCTTTTTGTGTGCCTTTTTGGAGGCAGTTCGGTTTAAAGAATGAGCGTCTGATGGTTGGGAAGATGAAGTTTTAAGAAAATCTTCGCAAACATGTTCTTTCTTCGAATTCCGGGCTTCCGACGTATTGGTCCTTATTTTGTGTGAAACTGATGTGGACTGGGGTTTGGAGTGAGCAGAAGGCATTGGGAATGACAAGTGGACAATATTTGGGCTGGCTAATCTGAAAACTGTATCACTGAAGGTAAAATCACACATCTGGGTAATCTCCTTTGTTGGTCAAGGAGAGGAAAGGACATTGCTGTAGGTACCCCCGGGGAGCACAGCAGGCTTTCTGCTTGCTAATAATTTCCGGGCAGCAGAGGTGGAAACGTTTTCCTTGGCTCTGATTTCCTGGATGAACTGCTCGTCTTTATACATAGGAAATTCCCTAGAATTAGCAGCATGGTCGCCTGTGCAGTTGCTGCAGCAAGGGGACGGAGGTGGGCAGTCACCCTCATGGGTGTCCCTACCATCAGTGACGCATTTGGCTGCATTGAGGCACAACTGATGGGTATGGTTGAACCACTGACACTGATAACATCAGGTGGAGTTAGAAACATATGGCCGAATGGAGATAATTTCGTAGCCAGTTTTTACCTTGGAAGGAAAGTCAACCTTGTAAAAAGTCAGTGTTAGATTGTTGTTACCTCTTTTTATCACACGATGTACAGCTGTTACACCCTGGTCACAAAGGTAGTCCTGAATTTCCTCATCTGACTAGCCACCGAGAGATCATGAGAACACTACCCCCCACAACGAGTTTAGGATATGATGAGGTTCGACCTTAAGAGGAAAAGTGTGCAACAGCATAGTGCAAAGCAACTTTTGAGCTTGGAAGGCACCTTTGGTTTCCAGCAACAGTGTCCCATCACATTGGCGGGAACAAGTTTTGACATAACCTGCAATTGCATTGACACCACATTGTATTATAAAAGAATTCACTGACATGAAGTCATGCCATCGGTTTGTGAAATAACAAGGAACTTTGGAAAGTTAGGCAAAACCTTCTTGGTGTTTGGCTCATCTAGTTTCCTTTTCTAGGTAAAGGTCAAAGAAGAAGAAGAGGAAGAAGAAGTCATTGTGAAGTTGTCCCCCACGATTAGCAGCATCTCTGATGGTGCGCTCCTTCCTAATGGGGAACCCTCACTTAGGGCTCACCTGCCCTTAGGTGATTGTCCACACCTCAGGTGTGAATAAGAACTCACAGTGAAGAAGAACTCAAGAATTTCCTCTTCAACCTCAACTCCTTTGGTCCCATCAAATTCACCTGGTCCTATTCCAAATCCCATGCCACTTTTCTCGATGTCGACCTCCAGCTGTCCAACAACCAACTTCACACATCCGTCCACATCAAACCAACCAATAAACAACAGTACCTCCATTATGACAGCTGTCACCTATTCCATATCAAAGGTTCCCTTCCCCTACAGCTTAGGTCTTCATGGCAAACGAGTCTGCTCCAGTCCCGAATCCCTGAACCAGTACACCAATAACCTAATAACAGCTTTCATATCCCACAGTACCCTCCTGATCTGGTACAGAAGCAAATTGCCAGAGCCATTTTCTCATCCCCCAAATTCAGAACCTTCCACAGAAGAACCCCAGAAATGCCCCTCTTGTCACCGGATACTTTCCAGGACTGGAGCGGACTCTGAATGTGGCTCTCCAGCAAGGATAACTTCCTTAAATACTGCCCCAAAATAAGAGCCATTCTTCATGACATCCTTCCCACTCCACCGAGAGTGTCTTTCTGACGCCCACCTAACCTCCGTAACCTCCTAGTCCATCCCTATGAAATCCCCAAACCACCTTCCCTACCTATGTAACCACCCCCCTCCCCCCATTGTAAAACCTGCCATATGCACCCTTCCACCACTACTTACTCCAGTCCTGTAACCTGGAAGGTGTACACGAACAAGGGCGGAGCCACATGTGACAGCACCCATGTGATATACCAACTGACATGCCTGCACTGTGAAGCGTTCTATGTGGGAATGACCAGCAACAAACTGTCCATTCACATGAATGGACACAGGTAGACAGTGTCTGTTGGTAATGAGGATCACCCTGTGGCTAAACATGCCTTGGTGCATGGCCATCACATCTTGTCACAGTGTTACACTGTCCGGGTTATCTCAATACTTCCCACCAACACCAATCTTTCATAACTTTGGAGATGGGAACTTGCCCTTCAACATATTCTCTCTTCCCGTTGCCCACCTGGTCTCAACCTCTGCTAAATTCAAATTCCCACCCAACATCTTTAACATCTTTGCTTCGGTTCTGTGGACAGAGCCAGGATTTTTCAGGAAAGACTGAGAGGCAAGGTTGGAAGTAAGAAATTCCTGGAAGGTTTGAAGAGGGTGAGTTTGAGGAAGAGCAGGTGGGTCTTGCTGTGTTGGAGTATGGAACTGTTCCAGGCAGGGTTCAATTTGAATAATGTCTTGGGGAACTGGATCATTAGGAGTAGGATTATTTTTCTTCAAGGCAAAGTGACATCTCCATGAAAGACTACGAGTATAGAATAGTAAATCTTTGACAATGGCTGTTTGGTTGAATTTGGGAGTGGGACTAAAGGTGAAGCCTTTGGATAGGACAGAGGTTTCAGATTGGGAGAGAGGTTTAGCGGAGAGGTTGACTACTGAATTGGAATTTTGTGGTTCAGGATTGTGTGGATTAGGATTTAGAGGTTTGGGGGGGAGTGGAGCTGGAAGTGGGAGATTGAGTAGATGGGAGAGACTGGGTTTCTGTGCAATAAGAGTAGCTTGAGGTTTATTGGAGAGGTTGTTGAGGGAGAGTGTATTGCCTTTCCGGAGGTGGATGACCAGGAGTATAGTTTTTTGAGGTGGAGGGTGGCATATATACGTAAAAAATAGATGAAGTACACTTACCAGGCGAAGGTGCACAGGCAGTGATAGCAACAAATAAACACACAGACACACACACACACAAACGCTGGCTTTCGCAGCCTAGCTGCTTCATCAGGCAGAAGGGAAGGAGAGGGAAAAGGAAATGATGAGGGTTTTAAGGAAGGGGGTAAGGAGCCATTCCAATCCCGGGACAGGAAAGAATTACCTTGGGGGAAAAAATGGAGGGTAAACAAATGCACACACACCCACACATTTACACAGACACAAGTACACTTAGGCAGACATACTGTGGAACTGTGTTTGTGTGTGTGTGTGTGTGTGTGTGTGTGTGTGTGTTTATTTGTTGCTATCACTGCCTGTGCACCTTCGCCTGGTAAGTGTACTTCATCTATTTTTTTTACGTATATTTTTCCTGTTAGGAATTTTTCCTCTATAATATATATATATATATATATATATATATATATATATATATATATATATATATATATATATATATATATATCATAGAAGGAGACTTTCCAGGTGGGAAAATAGGTATAAAATAAAGTTTTTTGACTTACCTAAAGTACAGGCTCGTCGACAGAAACACCAAACACACACAAAAACACACAAACATTCGAGCTTTCGCCACCAGTGGTGGCTTCTTCGGGAAAAGGAGGAAGGAAGGAGAGGAGAAAGGGAAGGATACAGGTTTTAAGGAAGTGGAAAAGGAGCCATTCCAATCCCAGGAGTGGAAGGACTTACCTTAGCGGACAAAAAGGAAGGTAAACAAATACACACACACTCACACATATCCACATCCAAACACACCTAGGCAGACATTTGTACAAAAGGTGTGTTTTATCCTCATAACATCAGAACTCATATTCTAACTAATTACTACTGTCTTCAGATGCAAATCCTCTGATTTTAAACAGATCAATCAGTATATTCTTTCACTTGATGATTAAGGACTTATAAATTACCTACACCATTTCCTTGCTCTCTGTATACAAGAAAATGTTCCATTGAACAAAAATGGACACTAAAATTAATGAAAAAATTGTATGTCAAAAAATCCCATACACTTTTCCATGTATAACCAAAAACCAGTGGTGAATATAGTATACATTTTTGAGGAGGAAGGGAGCATTACTAATGGAAAGGTAAGTTAAGTAATTTTAAGTAGACACCCCATCACATTTTGTATCATTTTTTCTGCACACATTCAGAAGATTATTTGTGCCGACGCCCCTTTTACTTTACTGAGATCAGCTTTTTTATTGTTGACATTAAATAATAAGAAATACAGATATCTTATAAATGCTGTCACAAACCCCACACTACTAACACTCACTCCCCTCACCAATACAGAGAAGTATGACTGTCTACCAATGACAATGTCTTCAAGTAACATTCATTAAAATACCGGTAATTCATATACTGTACTGTTTTTTCTCCTTATATTCATTATTTCAGGGGAGCCCCTCCCCACCCCTATATTGTCTAGTTATCACTAACTTCTTCAACTTGATAAAACAATTTGTGTGTATTATTTCCGTTCAGCCTATTGATGAGATGGTGTAATTAATTTTGTCCCTCTTTTGAAACTAAAACCACTGAGCAATAATCGATGGGAAAGTAGAAATGTTACATTGTGTCCTTTACATTATCAACTAGCTGATGTGTTTATGGATATTTATAGAATCTAGTATTGTGTGTGGTTGAAATTAGACCAACTACATTTACAAAGTAATTAAACTCATTGTTTTAAATGTTAGCATCACAAAAAAAGTAAAAAGTTTTTTCATTACCACAACATTTTGATTTCCACTACTGACAACGTGGTTGGCCTCTTAGTTCTACTCATTCTACCGCTAGATGGCTATCGTGCTAGGCCTTTACCTTTCACCAAATATTGTCATCCAATATCCCCTTTACATATTAAAATACCCACTTTCTTTAACCATTTATAATGGTTCTGTACATACATGATTTTTGTTTTGTGCACATTGTAATGGATTGGCCAGTTTGGTCCCCCTCAGCAGGCTAAACTGAAGCACGGGATACTGAGACTCGTGAACACCATCGGCGGTATCGGACATTTCCATTCATCTTAAATTTTGAAAGAAGAAAATTGGGTGTGCATCGAATATAAAGTGTAATGAGTGGTAACTTTATAACATTTACAACAAAAGCCCTCTCATATTGTACAAGTTTTATCAGCCTTGTAGTATACCCAATGTTGAAAAATTATATTTCAATTTTAGTGTTCATGTATTTATATAGTGCCCAAAAAATGTAATGTCTCTAGTGTGATATTTTGATTTCCACTACTGACAATATGGTTGATCAACCTGTTCTACTGCTAGATGTTTTTCCCACTAGACCTGTACCTATGATAATGGATCATTATCTTACATATGAAAACATATTCTTACATTAACCAGAGGGGAATATCAAAGATAGAGGATAGATAACAAATCACTACAAAAATGATCACTGAGCAACAGTTAGTTATGTCAAATAGACAAATCACATTGATACAACAAATTTTTTGGCTACAGCCTTCAACAGGAAAAGAACACATATGAGGAGTAACTTTTGAAAATGTGATTAGTCCTCAAATAAAAAATTTACAGGCGGAGCAAAAAAAAAAAAATATTACACAAAGTTGTGCAGTAGATTAGGATTTGTGTATGAGCATTTACTAAGCTTTAAGAAGTTAGAAGAATGAAATAAGTGAGACAAATCTCACTCTTAGCATTGCCAACCGAATTTTCGAAATCATGTTGTGCACCTGCCTAAAGAACATAATGTATTTTGAAACAAATTTAAATAATAATAAAACAAGAATCCAGACTTTGTCTTTTATTTACACCAATAAGACACAACACATATGAAACAGGAACAAGTGTGCAGTTGCCGTTAAAGAAAACAGTTTTCTCATGTTTTAATTAAAGAATAATGTTCAAAATTTACTGGGTATTCTTCTTTGAAACTCTCTTCAAAGCATTTGATATCCTGGTTCCTCCTCCAAGCAATCACACTCTACAGCATCAGCTTCGTCTTCCACATTGGCTAGAACACAATCTCTCTGAAATATGTCAACATAAAATTTTAAGGAATCATCTTCATTCCACCTGTTACCAAATTGTTTTTTTTTCAGAAGGTTAAATAAATCCTTTTTTTTCTGATTTTATTGTATGTACCAGACACAACATTTTGATGAAGGATCTGGTCTGTTGCCACACCTCTTTTTAGCAAAGTCATATAACATTTTGATGGATCATCCGAACCACTTGAGGGCTCCATCCTAAAAACAATACTGATACTTTTTTCCATTCAGTATCTTTTTGAGTGTAACACATTTCATGTCTCTTATCCCTACTGGCTTTTTCAAATTTTAGCAGAGGTCCCTGAAGTTCAGAACATTCAAGTCTATTCCTAGTCTTTGAACATTACACATTTTCTGATAAATCCTGTGATATATCTCAGGAATTACAGTAGTAGTTCAGAGTGCATCCAAAGGCTTTTTTCCAAAGTACCAAAAAGTCGATCTGGAGGCATTTGATTGATTGATTAGTGATATAGGGCGCTCAACATCGAGGTCATCAGCGCCCGTGCTCAAACATGAACGGATGGAAAAAAAGACGCATGTCCATGATGGACTTGCAAAACATAAAAGCACACCTACAGCTGTAGGGATAGCTTAAAACAACTCTTAAAAGGACTAAAACTAAGGATAAAACAGTGACATGTATGTGGCTCGGTGACTACTTAAAAATAAAGGGTGGCCGAGCCACTCTAACACACATTAAAATCGCACACCCAATGTTTTGGGAAGTAGTCCAGACATAGTACAAAATTGTAGGACATGGGCCACGGACACTTCATCGTCAGCTAAAATAGATTTCAGGTCCTGTGAGAGACCCTAATTTGCCCTAGTACCAGCAAATAAAACGCATTCCGTTAAAATATGTCCTATTGACAACTGTGTCCTACATCGGTCACATTCTGGCGGTTCTTCACTGCGTAAAAGGAAACCGTGTGTCAGAGGGCAATGTCCTATTCGGAGACGAGTGAGGGCGACTTCTTCAGCTCGTCTAGGGTGGAAAGACGTACACCATGGGAGGACTGAGGATTTTACCATGCGTAGTTTATTGTTCACCACATCCAACTACTGATTCTCCCACAACACCATGGTTCTGCGTGTCACAAAGGAGGTGACGGCTTTCAGTGGGACGGAACAGCATACGGTAGGGGGGAGAGAACAAGCCTCCCTAGCTGCTGCATCGGCCAGCTCATTTCCCTGGATCCCTACATGCCCAGGAACCCAGCAAAAAAACTCCTTGTGTTGACGTTGCAGTGCAAGGAGAGCGTCCTGAATGTCCAGCACCGTCCAATCTGCCGTGTACAATTGGTCGACAGCGAGGAGGGTGCTGTGGGAGTCTGAGCAGATCAGGAATTTCATACAGTGATGCCTTTTAATCTGTTCTAGTGCCCTCAGGATAGCGAACAGTTCCGCATAATAAACGGAAAACTGTTTGGGGAGCCCTATCCGAAGTACAGAGTCAGGAAACACAACGGAGCAGCCGATACGGTCTCGTAGCCCTTTGGCGGTTGTGGAACAAACGCTGGTTGGGCTCCCACGCAACACAGACAGAAAGTAACGTGTGCGGAGCTGATAGAGATCTGTATGCCAGGCGTGCCACGAGCAGAAGACGACGGATAGACAGCGGGGGCTCACCAGCTTCTGCACACAGGCTAAGTACTAGACTTGTGCGATACGCACCAGTCGCCAGCCTGATACCTTCGTGGTGTACTGAATCCAGGATTTTCAGGTATGAAGGCCTGGCCGATCTATAGACCTGGCAGCCATATTCCAGTCTAGGCCGCACGAAAGCTTTGTAGAACTGGAGCAGACGTGCCCTGTCGGCACCCCAAGACCGATGGCTGAGACATTTTAGGATACTTAGAGCCTTGAGGCATCGCAGTTTGACTTCTTTAAGGTGCAGCAACCATGTCAGCCTCTCATCGAAAGTGAGGCCAAGATATTTGACTTTGTCCTGAAAGGTGAGAACAGTGTCACCCAGTTTTAAAACGGGTGTATTAAAAAGGGAACGGGAGCGATTAAAATCTACACAGACAGTTTTCTCCAAGGAAAACTTGAAACCAGTGGTGTTACACCATTCCTCCAACCGCCTGATCGTCAAATGTAATTGACGAGCTGCTGTAGCAATGGAGGAGGACGCACAAAAGATGGAGAAGTCGTCCACGTACAAGGAACACTCTACAGGCGGTCGCAGGGTGGATGTAATGCTGTTTATGGCTATGGCGAATGCTGTGACACTTAAAACACTCCCTTGCGGGACACCATTCTCTTGCTTAAAATGGTCAGACAAGGCACTCCCAACCTTGTATCTGAAATACCTGTCAGAGAGGAAAGATCGGATAAAAGTGGGCAAAGGTCCACGAAAACCCCACTCGTAAAGCTGCTGTACAACAAGGCGTTGCCAGGTAGTATCATACGCCTTTTCCAGGTCAAAGAAAACACCGATTAGGTGTTGTTTCCGTAGGAAGGCTTGTTGGATCGCACTTTCAAGCAGGGTGAGGTTATCCAGTGTAGAATGGTACCTCCTAAACCCACATTGAGAGCGGCTAAGTAAGGATCTCCTTCTGAGAACCCATACTAAGCGCCGGTTGACCATATGCTCCAACGTCTTATCAATGCAACTCGTGAGGCTAATACTCCGATAACTACCTGGGTCGGTGCGATCTTTCCCCGGTTTTAAAATCGGAATTAAAATGGATTCTTTCCAAGAGCATGGAAAATTCCCTGTAATCCAAATTTCGTTAAAAAGGTGTAGGAGGACCCCTTTTGACTGGGGTGCCAACTCTTTCAGCAGTCTGTAAGAATCTCATCATAGCCAGGTGCAGAATCACGAGCTGCTGACAATGCGGATTCCAGCTCCCACATTGAGAAAGGTTGGTTGTAGTCCTAAACGTTGGAGGAACGTAGGTCAAAACCAACCCTCTCCTGTATCGTGCGATATTGATGGAAGACTGGATCCTGGTGAGCTGCATAGGATTCTGCCATAACTTGGGCATTGTCCCTGGGCGATTGTAAAAGACATCCCTGCCCTCGCACAGCTGCTATCGGCGGTCGGGAGTTCTGACCCGAAATCCTCCTAATGGCTTCCCATACTTTAACTGCAGGCGTGGACCTGTTGATGGAGTTCAGGAACTCTTGCCAAGACATCTGCTTACTCTCTTTAACAATTCTCCTTGCCCGTGCCCTTTCCACTCGAAAATTGGCCAAATTCGCATTGGTAGGGCATCGATGGAATCGACGCAATGCTGCTCTTCTGTCTCTAATCGCTGAATGACAAGCATCGTTCCACCAAGGAACAGCTGGTCGCTGAAGCGTTGACTTCGATTTCGGGATGGAAGCGTCAGAAGCATTGTGAATCACCGTTGTGATGTGATCCACCCATTCTTGGACATCATGACACTGCTCGAAAATAGCTAACTGCTGAAAGAGTGCCCAGTTGGCTTTGTGCAGCTGCCATCTCGGTGGCTTCCCACCGCAATCCATGGCGACTGGCAAGTCTATCCAAATAGGATAGTGGTCACTGCCATGAAGGTCATCGTCCACGCTCCACTGAGCAGTATGCACAAGAGCAGGCGAGCAGAGGGAGACGTCTATGGCCGAAGACGAACCTGTAGCAGTGCTAAAATGCGTAGGATGGCCTGTGTTCAGTAAGATAACATCGGAGGAGTGTATCACAGTCTCAACCATCCGTCCCCTGGGGCAGTTGTTGTTAGAGCCCCATAGCGAATTATGTGCATTAAAATCTCCTAAAAGAAGAAAAGGACGAGGGAGTTCTCCAATAAGGTGTGTCAGGAGATTACTGTCCACTGCTCTCCAGGCGGTAAGTAAAGGGAGCAGACTGTGATATCCTGGTGGGGCAGTATACGAACAGCAACTGCTTGCAGTGTAGTGGTCAATGGCACAGGTGAGGAGTGAAAAGTGTCCCTGACGAACACTGCCACACCACCTTGTGCTCTGTCACCCGTTAGGTCATCTTTCCGATGGAGTTGGTAGCCTTTCAGGACAGGTGTATCAGTCCGTTTGAAGTGTGTCTCCTGAAGGGAGACACAGAAAGGCCTATCCTTCAGAAGAAGCTGAAGTTCTTCCACACGAGTCCTGAATCCAGCCAAATTCCACTGCAGTATGGGAGCCATGTCACCTGTGTGGGTCTACCTTCTCTTTACCCTTATGCCGCGATGGTGAGGCACTCTTCGAGGGGTGGGTAGCAGATGGACTGCTTTGTTCAGGCGATGACGCATCGAAGTCCATAATAATGTCCTCCTCGTCAGTCAATGCCGCCATTAAGACGTCCGCTGATGCTCCCGAAAGAGTGGCAAGCGGACGTGAAGATACTTTCCTCGGCTTCTTCTTTTGGGAAGATGAGGAGGAAAGAGGAACTTGGGGAGCACTCTGCTTGGGCGGAATATGCTTCTTTTGAGAGACACTTCGCTGGTGAGGTGCCTTCTGAATGATTTCATGCGGTTCCTTATTTAACACTACTTCTGTTGTAACAGAGACCACTCGGTCTGCTAAAGCGGTACCTATAGCTTTGTCGGCCGTACTTGGTGGAGCAAGAGGAAGGGGAGCTTCAGCTGCCTGACATGTGCACGGACATGTGCAAGTATTGGTGCTGACACTGACGGCCTCAGTTTGTGTCGAGGCATCTACTGTGGCGATGAGTTTCTGTAAGGCGGCAGCGAACGAGGTGGGAAATACAGGTGGCTGCATGGCCTTAAATACCTTCTTGGCCTCCGTGTAGGAAATGCGCCCATCTCCTGTATTTTCCTTTCCTCAAGATACACCTGACATTCCCGACTCCAAACACGGTGTTCCCCAGAACAATTGACACATTTGTCAGGTGGCGTACAAGCAGTGTCCTCATGTGCTGCCTTTCCACACTTGCCACAAGTGGCCTCCCCCTTACAGCCGAGCGTGGTGTGTCCAAAACGCTGGCACTTAAAACAGCGCATGGGATTAGGGACGTAGGGACGGACCTTCAACCACAAAAACCCTGCCTTCACATGCTCAGGGAGTTTAGGGGTATTAAAGGTAAGGATGAAGCTCTCTGATGACACAAGTTCTCCATCCATTCTTTTCCTGATATTCTGGACGTCCACTATGCCTTCCGGTGCCCATTCTGCCTTGAGTTCTTCAATTGGAATACCCATCAGGTCCCTACAGAAAACTACACCCTTACTGTAGTTCAGGGTCCTGTGCAGTTCTGCGTCAATTTCGAATTCACCCAGGTACTTTGCCTTCTGCAGATTTTCCGCCTGTTGGGAGGTTGACGTTTCAACCAACAAGGTACCGTTCCACAATCTTTTAACTGATTTCAAAGTGCCCGCAAGACCTTCTAAGCCCTTATTGATGTAAAAGGGCGAAATCTTCTCAAAAGAACCTCCTTTTCTCTTAATGATTATAAACACATTCTGGCTAGCAGTCTGCGTTCTGTTACTAGATACAAAACTCTTTTTGTTACTCAACTGGTCTGGGGGACTAGCCACCCGAGACCTCTTTTTCGACTGGGTGTTGGTACCCCCCAGTGGTACACCCATCCCACTGGAAGGTTCATGGGATAAATTAGTGTTTTCCATCTCGATCCCATGAGAAGCTAGGGAACGATGTGTCCGCCTAGACAGAGCCTCGCGTGCCTAGGTAAGCCTTATACAACTGAGGTGCGGCAGTATCCCCAAAGGTTGCTCGCTAGCGACTGTTCTTCTTCAACAGCCATGCATCCCATTAGCACGTAGCATACCTCGGGATTGAAGGTTTTTTTTATAGAGGTTTGTACCATCCTCGCGACCCGGGTAATCAAGCCAAGATCCCCATTCTCCGGTACACACAACGTTTCACCGCCGCGCCACACGGTGGTTGCTGAAGTGTGCCCATAGGTTACGGTGTCTAGAGAACTGGCGGTGTTTACCAGTCCCCAGCTCAGGACCCCGGGTTCGCCAAGCCCGTACTCAGCAAATTAATGCTGAGCCCCTGAGGGGATCTGCAGGCAAGTAGGAGTGACCATGTAATGGAAATGTAATGCCTATCTCATTTACTGAGTCTGGAGATTTTTTTAACAGCCACCAGTAAAGAACAGGAACCACATGGGGATTCCTGTTTTGTCCAACACAGCCATCGCAAAATATCATTGTTGTTGAAGTGTTTTCTTTATATCTGTGCTTACACAGAGTATTTATAAAGGCTGAAACTACTTCGTTTGAACTTCTACCAGTCTGGTCCTTCATCTAGCAGTAAAAGTTCGGAGACTCATTGTCAGTTTCCATAATACAGAGGGCACAATATGACAGTTGCCATGCATAATAAGCCTTACCAATTGTGAGCTTTGGCAGTGGTTGGACTTGCTGCAGATCAAAGCATAAAGACAAGCTGTGGAGGGTACCACTACTAGACATTTCCTTTCCTTCCCACTCCCAAATAGAATTAGGGGAAAAAAGAATGTTTATATGCCTCTGTACAAGCCCTAATTTCTCTTATCTTGTCTTTGTGATCATTAAGCAAAATGTAAGTAGGCAGCAGGAAGACTGTTCTACACTCAGCTTCAAATTCTGGCCCTCTAAATTTCTTCAACAGAATTTCTCAAAAAGAACATAATCTTTCCTCCAGTGATCCCCATTCGAGTTCCCAGAGCATTTCCATGACACTCGCACATTGGTCGAAACTACCAATAATGAACTTATCTGCTTGCCTCTGAACTGCTTCCATGTGTTGCTTTAAACTGATCTGCTGCAGGTCCCAAAGACTTGAGCATTACTTAAGACATGGTCTTACAAGCGTTTTATATGCGGTCTTCTTTACAGATGAAGTACATCTTACCAAAATTCTCCCAATAAATCGAAGTCAGCTGTCTGCCTTACTCACAACAGAAACAGAAATTTTGCCTAAGTCATCCTGTATACTATTACAGTCAATTAAAGACACCCTCCCATACACCACAGTATCATCAGCAAACAGCCACAAGTTACTCTGTCCATCAGATCATTTAAATAAAAATTATAGAAGAACACTTTTCTGGTGGGATAAACAAATATAAAAAATAGAAAACGGATGACTTACCCAAAGGACAGGCTCGTCGACAGACACAAATAAAATCACACACAAACACACATACAAGCTTTCACAACCGTTAGTCACTTCTCCAGGAAAAGAGGAAGAAAGGAAAGGAGAAAGGGAAGGATATGGGTCTTAAGGAAGTGGAAAAGGAGTCATTCCAATCCCAGGAGTGGAAGGACTTACCTTAGGGGGAAAAAAGGAAGGTAAACAAATACATACACACTCACACATATCCAAACGCAGAACACCTAGACAAATTATTGTTCTGAATGCACCTTAATTTGCTGTCTGAATGTTGACAGGTGAGTGCTCATCAGAGCTAGCGCCTAGCTTAAAAAAAAAAAAAAAAAAAAAAAAAAAAAACCCACGAGCACCCCACAAGTAGCTACCCCTGAAAATGTCATTTTCCAAAGCTGTTTCACAGAGGAAGATTGCACAGTAGTTCCTTCTCTATATTGCTGCACTGACCACAAAATTGAAGATATTGAAATAATTGACAGAGGGATAGAAAAACAATCAAAATCACTCAAAAGAGAAAAGACCACAGGACCAGATGGGATACCAGTTCGTTATTTACACAGAGCATGCGAAAGAACTTGCCCCCCCCCCCCCCCCACCCTCTTGCAGTGGTGTACCATAGGTCTCTAGAAGAGAGTAGTGTTCCAAAAGATTGGAAAAATGGTGCAGGTCATCCCCGTTTTTAAGAAGAGACGTCAAACAGATGTGCAGAACTATAGGCCTATATCTCTAACATCGGTCAGTTGCAGAATTTTAGAACATGTATTATGTTCGAGTATAATGACATTTCTGGAGACTAGAAATTTGCTCTGTAGGAATCAGCATGGGCTTCAAAAAAGGTGATTGTGTGAAACCCAGCTCGCGCTATTCGTCCACAAAACTCAGAGGGCCATAGACACAGGTTCTCAGGTAGATGCTGTGTTTCTTGACTTCCGCAAGGCATTTGATAAAGTACCCTACAGATGTTTAATGAACAAAGTAAGAGCATATGGTCTATCAGACTAATTGTGTGATTGTATTGAGGATTTCCTAGATAACAGAAGGCAGCATGTCATTGTCAGTGGAGAGAAGTCTTCCGAAGTAAGAGTGATATCAGGAGAGTGTCATGGGTCCATTGCTGTTCACGATATATATAAATGACCTTGCGGATAACATCAATAGCTCACTGAGGCTTTTTGCAGATGACGCTGTATAGAGAAGTTGTAACAATGGAAAATTGTATTGAAATGCAGGAGGATCTGTATCAAATTGACACATGGTGCAGGGAATGGCAATTGAATCTCAATGTAGATAAGAGTAATGAACTGCGAATACATAGAAAGAAAAATCCTGTATCTTTTAGCTACACTATAACGGGTCAGCAACTGGAAGAAGTTAATTCCATAAATTATCAGGGAGTAGGCATTAGGAGTGATTTAAAATGGAATGACCATATAAAATCAATTGTCGGTAAAGCAGATGCCAGACTTAGATTCATTGGAAGAATCCTAAGGAAATGCAGTCCGAAAAGAAAGGAAGTAGGTTGTAGTACACTTGTTCGCCCACAGCTTAAATACTGCTTACCGGTATGGGATCCATACCAGGTGAGGTTGATAGCGGAAGTAGAAAAGATCCAACGGAGAGCAGCGCGCTGCGTTACAGGATCATTTAGTAATCGTGAAAGCGTTACAGAGATGATCAATAAACTCGCGTAAAAGACTCTGCAGGAGAGATTCTCTGTCACTCGTACAGGATTTTGTCGAAGTTTCGAGAACATACCTTTACCGAGGAGTCTAGCAGTATATTGCTCCCTCCTACGTATCTCTCGCATAGAGATCATGAAGATAAAATCAGAGAGATTAGAGCCCACACAGAGGCATACCAACAAAATTTCTTTCCGTGAACAGTACAGGACTAGAATAGGAGGGAGAACTGATAGTGGTACTCAAGGTACCCTCCGCCACATACCTATCGGGTGGCTTGCGGAGTATGAATGTAGATGTAGAACCCTGGGAGCAATGATGCAAATCAACAGCTCTGCTTGCACCCCATGTGCGTGGCCACTAACCTTCACCAATTCCGCCAGCCACGTGTAGCGACGAGCATCACTGGTATGTGAGCCACTAATAGTAGCCAAATGCACCCTTTACACTCAATAGCTGCCAGCAAGGCTGCCTCTGCATCTCTGATGAGACTCCCCCGGCAGACACACCGAGTGCACGTTGGACTTCCTTTCGGATTTCAATGCTATCTGCCTAAGGGGCTCCATCATGCACTTAACATTGGACCTCCCAGTAACTAAAAATCCTCTTTCCTCATGCACCTGCTTGGACCCTGCCGGAGGAGTGGCCACACGTCCACTCAAAGGACGAACGGGTGTAGCCAAATGGCCAGCCTTCACATTGGCCTTCCGACACGAGTGCCGCAAACGCCGTTCCACCTGACACTCCCATGAGTGCGGAATTCCGTATTTGGAATGGAGTGCCAAGAGGAGCAAACATTCCACTATGATATGAGTCACAGATTGTAGGGTGCCACAACCACAATGTGGGGGAGTCTCATTACGCAACAGAAAACCATGGGTCAGCCTGGAATGACCTATGTGGAGACAGCAAAGGACAGTAGATTCACTTTGAGAAGAGTGTAAGGAAGAACTCCAAGTTGCAGTGCTTGACTTTATGGAACAGAGTTTATTAGATGGGGCAGTAGCCTATCAGTTGGTGTCCCAGTCTTGTATGAGTAGTGATCTCATCTGCACCCACAAATCTACGCCTGGGATTGACCAGGGGAAGGAGTAGGGAATTACGGCTATTCTCACCAACTGGTCAGCTTGTTCATTTCCTAGAATACCCACATGACTGGGGACCCAGAGAAAAGCAACGAAGCAAGCGGTATCACGAAGGTCAGCAAGGAGATTGTGGATACCAATGACCAAAGGACATGAGGAGTAGCATCGGTCTATGGCCTGTGGGCTGCTCATTGAGTCAGTACAAATTAAAACACCGTCCAGGGCTACCTGTCTGATAAAATGAAGTGCTCTACTAATAGCCATCAGTTCTGCCATAAACACACTACACCATTCTGGCAGAGAATGGCATTCCATACCAATGGGTGTCTAAGAAGAGCCCCACAAAAATGATATGGAGTCTCTCCCATGGCAGGGTTGGAGCTGACCATGGTGAGAGAGAAGAGCAAGGAGCTGCTTGTTGTTGAGAAGCACAGGAAGAACATCATGCTATTAAGTGAGCTATGTCACCATTGATGCCGGGCCAATATACTTGCCGATGGGTGAGCATCTTACTGCAGTACGTGCCCTAGTGGACCAGATGTAAAAGATCAAGAATCTTGAAGTGCAACGAGGCCGAAGCCACCACTTGATAAAAGCCATCGTCCATGGACAGAAATAGAATATCCTTGAAATGTGTTAAGGCAGTGCAAATTGCAAAATAATGGGTCGGGGACCTGATCCTGAGGACTCTCAAACCAGCCCTGCTGAACCAGAAGAACGATGACCCAAAGGACAGGGTCGGCAGCAGTGGCCTCCACTATCTGCGATATAGTGATAAGAAAACCTGCAACCACCTCAATGGCTGACTCATCCACTGCAAACATGAAAGTTCTTTCGCGTCGAAGACTGGGTTGTAGCCCACCGGGAGGCAAGGGAGTGTGTTGCCATTGGTCTGATGAGCCGTCGACCAATACTGTATCTCATAATGAAAAAAAAGGAAAGCAATAAGGCCCAGCATTGGTGACAATGGGCCGCCTTGTCTGGAAGTGACGCCATTGGGTGAAACAAAGACTAGCGGGGGATGGTCTGTATATAGAGTGTACTTAAGCCCATAGGAATAAACATAAAATTTCTGGAGAGCAAAAATGACACGTTTCCCACCTGGGAATATCAGCGCTGTGCCTCTGTAAGCATCTTAGAGACAAATGATAAAAGTCACTGGGACTAGAGTCGGTTAAAACGGCTGCCACTCCCGCTCGCTTTCCCCCGCTCTCGCAGCTGAGGCTGCGTAGAGGGGAATCGATGACATCACACAGGCGAGAGCAAGACGCATCGGGACGGGGCAAGTCATGGTACTCCTGGGTTCACGTCGCACCAGCGGGGGCCGAGCTGAGCCACCTCAGCCTATAGTCGGTGCATGCCACTGCCTTTGTGTTCACACCATGCGCCGGGCGGGGCCATTGGGCCAAGACAAAAAAAAAAGGGGGGAGGGGGAATCAACTTTTTCGATTTTCACATTGTAAAAATTGTTGATGGTATACAACACCACACTACATCGTTTTATGAACTTATTTTTTGCTTTTTCATTCCGCGTGAGTTTGTAGTTCCGTAACGCTCCTCACTCGATTTTGATGAATGTATAGGTTAAGAAATCTGATTTTTGGACACATTGTAGTAAAATATCTTAGTTTTTGAATAAAACATTCACCTTTTCATAATTTGTAACAGTCGTTTTCAAATGACACGATTTGTCAAATATATGAACTTGAGTTGCAAATCATGTATTGAAAAAGTTAGATAGTGGGCAGCTTACTGTTCTGTGCATTTTAGACCATATGTTAAAGAGAGTGGAATGGAGCTAAAACTACAGAAAAGTTTTTAAAATGGTAATCGCTCTTATATCTACATCTTTTCACAAGTAATTGCGAATTGTCTGAGCGGTGTCATGCCGCGACCGGAAGCCTGCGAACTCGGCGTGTGTTGATCATAGCATGAAGCACTGCAGTGCCAAATAATTTGAATTGCTGGTCATGTGTGTCAGTCACTCTTGATGTGCTAATGATCCATAAGAAGAAATCAATTATGAACTAATTTTTCTTGGGTGGTGACCGATTACAATGGACAACGATCTGCTACCCTCACATCTGAGATTAAAATAAGAATGAACTAAATTCTTTTTTAGGAACCTGTCTGAGAGGAAAAACGTTTATACGAATATTTTGCTGTATCATTTGAAAGCAATTTTCTTTGTCTGCAAGATGGCACTCTGAATTTTCTATTTTAACTGAAATAAAAATACGCTTAACTAGTTCAGCCTGTTTTTTTGCTGGCGGGGCGGAAAGGGGGGGGGGGCTTGTCCACAGCAACAAAGAAATATGCACCCACTGTCAGCAGAATATTGATTGCCGTCTACTTAGAGCCAGCTAACAGTTCACTGATTTCATTATTTTTTACTGTTGTTCTCACACTGTAGTGACTTATCGAATGTTATGCACATAATAAATTGGTTGTAATGGACTCATCCCATGAATTTACACTGACATTTAGGAGCTGGATGTGCTGAGCCACGGCGCCCTGGCTGGAAGACTTACTTCGTCAGTACCCTATGTATGAACAGAAGCTCTCAATTTGCTACAAGATTCTGAGATATTATCTCAAGGCAACCAAAAAAACACCAAAATAGGAAACAACATAAATAGGGTTCCCGTATTATTTTCAATGAAATTCAGGACATTTTTCAAAACAATGCAAAAAAATTCAGGAGAAATGGGGAAAAAATCAGGACAAGACAAAATTAACATCAATGGCTTAATTTTAGAAAAACCGACACATGGGTAGCTCAGGCTCGACCAATGTTGGCAACAGCAGTTCATTCCCAAAAATTTTGTTAGCCAATCAGATCATAGCATGAGTGTTATATTAAATTAGAATTACTGATTTATTGACCGGACAAGAACCTGTTGTGGCGGCATGTCCACATTGCTATATATATACTAATGTGTATCTTTGGGCCAATATCTTTGGAGCCAGTGCTGTCAGCCAAGTGACACGATCAACAATAAAGTGCATTTCTAGCTCATATGTGCAATTTCTCTGGGACTCAAACCACTCACAATCCCCTTACTGGTGACCCCGAGTTTCTTTTTACATTCATTCAACCGCAGCACAAGTGAAATCTGCAACTGTTGTGCCTGTTTTTCGCCAAAAATACTATGTGCCACCAACCAACAATCAATGGCCACAATGACTTCGCCATTCCAGACTTCACCCGGATTTCACTTCGAACCTCTACGTGTTCCACGAGTGCCTAATCTGCGTGGTATAATGAGTGCTCCACCTTCGACCTCGTTGCGAGATTTTTCAAAATATTTTTTCACCACTCCGCTTCCTACGAGTGCAGTCACGTATTGTAATCACTCTGGTTTTGCTACGCCCAATGTGCTTTATGATGTTTGGCCTATATTTAGTGCCAACGAACAATTGAGCATTCTACTGTGTGATTCTAATTTTCCAAATGAATATTTTTCAGACTTGCAAAATTTGAACTATGGACTTCCAATCGCCGATATGTAATCTGTCAACAATGTGCTAACTGCCACCACAATCGAACTTTATTCTCCCTTCGGGACATAGTGACTTTCGTGATTGTGCAATTTCAAGTTTTCATACGAATTATCCTTTCAGTTCAGACCAGATCAGTTTTGTAGCGCGTCAAGCGCACGTTTTTCTACATGCACAACAAACATTCCAGACAATACTGTTGCTCCAAGTTTCACCCAACAGTCTTTCCCATGTGTGAACAGTGAAAGTGTTGTTGCTTCAAACTACCACCATAGTGACTTTGCATTTCCAAATCCTATGACAATGTTTTTTATGTGCAGCCATGTGCCGTGTCACACAAAGAGTCTGCTGCAATGCGACCACCACAGTCGGTTCCGCACTTGCACATGACTGACATATTCGGATACACGCGACCGCCCGTTTATGCGGCACATTCTGGTGCCCCTGCTGCCGCGTCGGTCTACAACACCTTCGTGTCGCACCATGCTTCCGATCTACTGCTATCATACTGTCCCTCCGGGGACATCTGCAACATCGCGTGAAATTCATACCTCACCTCAACAAGTGTGCTGTAATTCCATGATCATCGAGGCTCTATTTCCTACACCCTGTGAGTGCCTTCAATTTTCAAACAGAATCTAAGACGCTCACCCTTGTGACGCCCGTCAAAATCTAATTGTGCCAACGCTGCATTACACGCCTCACCACCCTGATGATGTTCGAGTTTGCTCCCGCAACGCAGAAGACACACACAAGTAACCTTACTCGTCTTGCAGCCCACATGCTGCCCGAGTTCCAGCCTCACTGCCTCGTCCTTCGCCGGTGTTCAACCTGGCCATCCTGCAGCGAGTTATTAGGACTCGTCGAGTAACTACAAAGGGAAATCTCACCCAGGTCAGCATTTGTGTTCCCCTCGATAGTGTTATTAATGATGTTGTGTCTGCACTCAAGGTTCCCAATGCTTGTGACAGTATTGTTTCCCTGCACCACTCCTACATGAATGCTTGTAAACAAAAATTGGTTGCTATGTCAATGCCTGGCTCAGAAGCACTGCTAGTCCACTGTCCTACTCTAGTGGCCGCCTCTCACATTACTCTTTCTCCTCCTGCGCGGCAATCTTCTTCTGTTTCGTGCTCTCTCACCCTGTTGTCGAGCACGAATCTGAAACTTCAATTTCTCCGACTCGCACACTGCTGCTCGAGCGTGTTCGTCTTGGGAACTGCTCAATCACATCTCACACATCGCCATCTTGTGCACATGTGACAGTACCTCCCTCACGCACACCGGTGGCCAACGTGTCAACTATCTTGTCACTTTGGCTGCCCTGAATGCTTCCAAGACACCCCTTGTCACCCTGCTGCCCTCGCACACATCGCTGACCGGCGTGACTACTACATCGTTGTCTTGACTCTCCTCAGCTGCCACAACTATCTCAGAGCCATTGTTCGCCACCGTGCTGCCCACACGTGCATAGATGATTGACGCAACTACTATTTCAGCACCTCGGCATTCCTCGGTCGACCCATAAACTTGCAAACCACTGCCCACCGCCGTGCTGCCCTCGTGTGCACCACCAGCTGGCTCGTTTACTACTTCGTCATCTCTGCTCTCCTCGGCTGACACGAGAACTTCCAGGCTATCGCCTGCCATCGCACTGCACTCACATGCACCGCTGGCTGATGCAGCTACAATTTCAGCACCTCTGCTTTCCTCGGTCATCACAAAAGCTACCATGCTGCCTTCCGTCGGCTCCCTTAGTGCCACACCCCTTGATGTGCATGGCCCTTTGCCGCCTCATGCTGTCACACCAAATGTCACATGCGTAAAGAAACAAATACTTGCTGCCGCGCCCACTGACAAGACAAGGTCTAATAGATTGCTAAATTGAACCCGAGCCACCGCCGGCCGACTTCACTCCAACACGTCGCACCTTGGTCATCCCCAGCAATCCCTCCCCTACCCCGCCTCATCAGAGCGTATTCCATACTGTGGGAAGGGGCTGTGGGATGGCATATATCCGTCGGCCAAGTCACTTAATCTGGAACTGTATTTGCTGTATTTGAAGCGATCAACAATAGTGCATTTCTGACTCATATATGTGGTTTCTCTGGGGCTCAAAACCTTCACGATCCCCATACTGTCAACCATAGAGCAGGAATAGCATAAATTCATTTTCCAAATAAGCCTCGAATTCCGAGTGCTATGTTAAATGATGTTGCCAACATTCTGGGCTACGTGTGTGTCAGTTACAGACGGCGCAAATCATGCAACTACTCCAAGCGGTGTCCCAGTTGACGGCGCCGGCAACTCACCATTAACAGCCGTCACATCAGCCGCCCACACCTGCCGCCGCACTGCTTCCTACGTTTCGCCAGTACGACGAACATGAGGAAGAATGGAGCGATTACTTGGCACAATTTCAAGAACTCGTAGCGGCTCATCAACTTACAGGTCAGGCAGTGAAACACCTTTTCTTATCAGTTGTGGGCACCAAGACCTTCGTATTACTGCAGAAACTTTTCCCCCACGCATCTCCTCGCGATCTCGAATTGGATGCACTAGTAGATGCACTGAATGCTCATTATGAGAGAAAAGTTCTCGTAGCTGTGGCACGGTACCGATTTTTCAGACTGAAAAAATTACCAGAGCAGTCACACCAAGAGTAGATTACGGAATTGACGGGCTTAACCCGCAAATGTAAATTTATTTGCTCTTGTGGACTTTCTTGTAGTGATGTGATGCTGAGGGATGCAATTACGCAGAACATTCAGGACCCCAGAATTAGGGCAGTGTGACTCCTCATTAGATAGTCTACTGCAGCTTATTGAAGCGCATGATACCTTTGACTCAGCAGATGTAGAAATGCAAAGCCATAGTGTTAACTCAGTGCACCACAACGGACGCTTTCCTAGTCACAGTTCTCAGTCGAGCCCAAGTGATTCTTATTTTTCTACCGGCTGTGCTGAACAGTCAGTGAACAGTGGCCAGTGTAAAAGCGCGACACAAAGGTTGCCCCGTCGTGTTAGACAAAGTAATTTGACAAATGGGTGCCGACGTTCTTTGCAGAAAAATGTTCATAAATCTTGCCCCCAGTGTATATCTCGCCACAAGCGTGCACAGTGCCCTAGTCACAACGCCATCTGTTATCAATGTGGCAAATCAGGACATGTACAGACAGTGTGTATGCAAAACGAATATTCACAGAATGGTGCTGTTAGAAAGAGTATTTCGCAGAGTGCGAGAACAGTTCATGCTGTTAATGTCATACACACTGTGGATTTGGACAGTGTTTTTCTTGATTCTAAAATGCCAGGAAGTTCTTCTGCACCTACTGCAAAACTATGTAGTGAGCCACGTAGCAAGCGTCGTCGAGCGCGTAAAACTGTGCAACGGAAAAGGGTTAGGAACAAGCAAAATGATTATGTACAGTGCAATCCTCATTGTAGTAGTGCCCAGTACTGTGTAGCTAGTGACAGTAGACTTGGTGTAGCTACTCAAAGTCATTTTAGTTCAGTAGATGGTGAATCTGTGGTAGCTTTGCACGCTTGCGCGGAAGCCGATTCGGCAGTAGTGCCATCTAGGAACAGTGTTATTAATCTGCTGTGTGCCGATTCTGCGCCGCTTCCTACTGTACACAGCCCGCACATGCGCAACTGCAGCAAACAAGCTGTATCAGACGTTGCGCACTTGGCGAGTGCCACAAGCAAAAACTTTTTGTCTCTCTCTCTATAGAAAATAAGACTGCAATTTCAGCTTGATGCTGGTTCCGGTGTCACATTAATGAATAAAGACACTTATGAACTTCTGAGTTCACCAAAATTGTCACTGTCTCAGCAAGTGCTCACAGCATATACAGGACAAACTATTCCTGTGCTAGGAACATGTAGTCTGCCCGCCTCTTTTCAAGGTGTAACAAAAACAGTTGCTTTTGTAGTTCTTCAGGCCAAATCTACGCAGAACATTTTTGGACTAGATGCATTTGACTTGTTTGGCTTATCAATTCAAAGGGATGTGCTTCAAATTTCTTCAGTAGTGCCTCAGGACAAAATCAATGCATTGTGTGACAAATATAGTGACTTGTTTTCGCCGGAACTAGGTTGCGCAAAAGACTTCGTGGCACATTTAACTTTAAAAGAATCTGCAGTACCAAAATTTCGTAAAGCTAGACCAGTGCCTTTTGCCCTTCGGGATAAAGTTGCTGAATAACTTAAACGTTGGCAGGATAGTGAGGTGATTTCTCCTGTTTCTGTGAGTCAGTGGGCCTCGCCTTTAGTAATTATAATCAAGCCATCACGAAAACTTCATCTCTGTGCGGACTTTAAATCAACAGTGAACAGTCAAACAATCATAGACACTTACCCCCTGCTCCGACCAGAGGAACTGATGGGCAAATTAGGACAGTCTTGCTTCTTTTCTAAGATTGATTTAGCAGAGGCATACGTACAGATTCCACTTGATGACGAGTCAAAAAAGTTTTTCGTCATTAATACTCACATGGGACTTTTTCAATTTCAACATCTACCCTTTGGCAGTTCTTCTGCCTCCACTATTTTTCAGTGTTTTTTGGAACAGCTAACAGTTTCTGTACCATGCTGTTCAAACTATGTAGATGATATTGTGGTCTCAGGGCGCACAGTTGAAGAACAGTTATCAAACCTGCATTGTCTTTCCAAAGTGTTGACTGCAGCAGGTCTATGTTGCAATAAAGCTAAGTGTTCGTTTTTTCAGACTGTAATAGAGTACCTAGGCTATGTGATTAATGCCCAAGGAATCCATCCCTTACAGTCACATCTTCAAGCAATCAAAGACTTGCCACCTCCTAAGAATGTGCACGAATTGCAAGGAGTAATGGGAAAGCTGAACTATTATTTCAGGTTTATTCCCAACACCTCTCAGATTGCAGCTCCACTGCATCGCTTACATGGGATAATGTTCCTTTTGTATGGTCCAAAGATTGCCAGGTTGCCTTTGAAAAATTAAAGTCTGCACTACTCAGTGATGCATGTTTGATTCCCTTTGACCCAAAGAGGCCTGTAGTGCTAGCAGTCGATGCCTCATCGTACGGTCTAGGTGCAATATTGTCGCATCATATTGGATCTCACGATCGTCCTATTGCCTTTGCACCCAAGCTACTGACGCCAACGCGACAGAATTACAGTCAGATAAAAAAGGAGGCCTTAGCAATCATTTACGGCGTCACAAAGTTTCATCATTATCTCTATGGCAGAAAATTCTATTTGTTGACAGACAACAAGCCTCTCACGTCGTTGTCTCACCCACGAAGCCAATTCCGCCACAAACGGCACAAAAGCTTCAGAGATGGTCCTTGATATTGTCAAATTATCAGTATGAGATTTTGTACCAACCTACCACTCAACATGCCAACGCGTACACACTTTTCTGACTTCCGGTTGGCCAGGATGTGTCATTTGATTCTTCAGAAATGACGTGTTGCCAGATAGACTCCAGAGATGCTTCCGTTGTCGCAGACTTCCCTTTGAAATCTCGTCAGGTTGCACAGGAAACAGCTGTGAATGCAGACCTAAGTGTGGTAGCACGTTTTGTTCACTTTGGGTGGCCTGCCAGAACCAAAGACATTGAGCAGCCTCTGGTTCAACGTTTGCAAAACGTCATGCACTGTCTTTAAGTCAGAGTGTTCTGCTGTTACACACCGACAACGACCAAACGAGTGATTGTTCCTTCTTCCCTGCATTGAGAAGTCTTACGCCTCCTGCATCAAGGACATTGGGGTATTGTTAGGACAAAGCAACTGGCCAGACGTCATTGTACCTGGGTTGGTATGGACGCCCAGATAGAGAGCATGACGTCACAGTGTACGGTTTGTACGGAGCATCAGGCAGCTCCTCCGCAACATTTCTCGGACTGGCCACGCCCCAAAGGACCGTGCCAATGTTTACACATTGACTTTGCCAGACCTTTCTGAAATACACGCTGGTTAATCATTGTAGATGCTTTCAGCAAGTTTCCTTTTGTGATTGCAATGAACTCAACGATGGCATCTACTACAATCACTGCCTTAACATCAGTGTTTTGCATCAAAGGTTTGCCTGAAATTATCATCAGTGACAATGGACCTCAGTTTTTTAGTGTGGAATTTCAACAGTTGTGTCGCATTCAGCACATCACCACCACACCTTTTCACTCTCAGTCCAATGGTGAATCAGAATGTTTCATTCGTACATTCAAGTCTCATATGGAAAAGATGAAAGGTCAGCACTCCAGGCAGCAAGCTCTTCAAATTTTCCTGTCTACATATCAGTGCATGTTACGTGACGGCCCGTCTCCTGCCGAACTGCTACACGGCCGTCGTCACCACACTCTCCTTCACCTGCTGCAGCCTCCCACGCACAGAGTCGCGTTTTTAGGTTTCTATGCCGGTGCTGTACAGGGTGTTTGCTGGACCCAAAAGATGGGTGTCGGGCACCATTCAGCGCGTGCTCGGTCGCAATATGTATGTTGTACGTTCTTTCACAGGGTCGGAGCTGTGGCGCCACGCAAACCAATTGCACCTGCACAGGCTGCATGATCCTGTCTCTGGTTTCTTGATTCCAGACCCAGTTCACCGCCAGGGACCACAGCCACATCGTTCGCTGACGGGTCCAGCATCCCCAGACTATGAGAACGTCCCCCGCGCCCTCTGGACAGAGGTGTGCACCCTTCCCCTCATTTTGGTGAGTTTCCTGGGGGGATCACAAGGTGGATACCGGGGCGTGGACAGCGTCTCAATCCCAGCCTCAGCTATGACGTCCGTTCCACCAGTAACGCACCCGCCCAGGCCTCCCTCCCAGTGCCGTTTCCATGGGCCTCAGCCCTACACCACGATGGCTCGGCGGTGTCGCACAAGTCTGAAGTGCACACCACATACTATCGCCGCGCGCCGCCATGCAAGCACGGCGCGGCATTCTTACGACGTCAGCCACAAGTGCCCTCTGGTGCAACTCCGCTCGTGGCCACCACTGAACTGCATCGTTCACTTGGGATTAAGTCAGGCACTAGGAAAGTCTCTCATCAGAGGCAGGCCTCTATCTACTTAAACTATGTATCGGCTTTCCACTAGACTTCAGTTAACAAAACTAGGTATTTGTACTTTCTCTCTCTCTCTTTGATATATATCTTGTTCCTATCTAGCTTAGTGTTTCTAGTTTCTGCTGTCCCACTGGCTGGTCACCTCTGTACCTGCACATGCGTGCATCCTATATTCCTGTGTCGGTCTCTCTTTACTCGACCACCAACACTTAGGACAACCGGCGGCAATGAGACGTAAAATTAAAAAAATAAATAAATAAATAAATAAATCTTCCCAAGTTTCTGGCTTCTAATTTGTTGAGCAAATTTTGTCAGCAACTTCAATTATAGTTATACTTTTCCATTTCAATGCACAATATACACTTGGAGAATATTTATTTATGTAATTCTTACTCTGTTGATCCTACTGTGGTAAATTCACAACGATATAGTGTGTGTCGGTTACAATCCAAAACATTAATAACAGTAAATAATTATACAAATTTAATACTAAAACCTGTTATCATTACTCTTGTGTACAAGAGTGACAAAGTTGCACTAAAACATTAGATACAGAAATTGAAAAAAAGAAAAACCATAAAAACTCAATGAAAACAACTATGACTGTTACAGCAATACCTACACCGTTTCTTAATCTTAAAACTAAAATATCTCAGACGTAAATTTCTAGTCAGCAAATCTAAGTTTTTACATTGTGACTGAAAAAGTCCTCTAAACTGTATAATGACCTTTCCAATCAAAATTGTTTTAGATGCACCCTAAACATGGATTTTTCATCAAACTTGCTTTTAAGATCTGGAGGAAGAGCATTAAAAACTTTAGCACCATAGTACTACTTTTAACTGGACTGAAAGAAACTGAAGGGTGATAAAAGAAGGCGGATTTTCAAAAAATTCCTTCAAGGTTTCAGGACATTTGTGAAGGGACAGGAAGTATGATTTCAATGCTGGAAATGCACTGATGACTCTCTCAACAGATGGCAGAGGAGATAACCATCTTGTTTTACTGTGTCCTAAAAGTTCCTTTACTTCCACGAACTCTCAGAATGATTTCAGTTTTTCAACATGTGCTGCATAAATATGGAAATGTTGATAGATTTTACCAATTATGAGTTGTACATCAATGGGTAAACCATCTGCACCAGTTTGGACAGCATTGTGCTCAATATGAGCAGGACACCCTATACCTATTAAATTATTTTCGCATTTTTCTGCAGCTTAAAATAAACATTGTTTTTACCTGTCCTTTTCTTTCCCCCATAGTTGGTATTTGTGTTTTCAGCAGAAATCGCTTCAACCTTTTTCCTGAGATCAAACTTTTCCAACACCTCTAACACATATGAAGTCAACTGCTCTACATTTTCAGTACCAAAGTTCACCATTTCAAACACTCTCACAATGATGCCTTTATCTGAATTATAAAACCGCACCATTAA
Source organism: Locusta migratoria (assembly GCA_026315105.1). Lineage (NCBI taxonomy): Eukaryota > Metazoa > Arthropoda > Insecta > Orthoptera > Acrididae > Locusta > Locusta migratoria. The sequence goes on along the minus strand of CM048750.1, from coordinate 395,060,479 downwards.
TGGAACCAACTTGAAATCTGAATGACTGGAAGAGTCTACCATCACTGACATAAACTGCACTTCGTGAAGTAACTTCACTATTTGTTTCACAGCAAACGACGCAATCACGTTTGTGCACGAAAACGTATTGTTGAATAATGACTTAATTATGTCGGTGGTGCAGTCCATTGACTTAAAGCTTTGGTTGTGCATAACAGTGTGATGCGCAAATGTGGCTTCTTGCTGCTGAAAGTTGCTTGTTCATTTTTGAAACTACCTTTATTGTTAAGTAATTTTTTACTTTTGATCTTTAACACTTAGCCTGCAGCGCAACTTTGTGTTTGTTTGACTTCAGGTGCATAACTATGTCAGTACGGGAATTATCTCGGGAGAGTAATCCACCCAGCTGCGTTGATGTTTCGTTCTGGAAATGGCTGTCACATGACCACATCCACCCAGCTACTATGGACAGATCAAAACTTTTGGTTCCGGCCAATAAGAACTCGCTAGCTGTCAGCCAGTGAGAAGCTGCTCAGAGTTTATGATGAGAACAAATCTTCACGCTCACATGAGGAAGGTTCATGATGTTAAGGACCTTGTGGTTACAGAGGGAAAGGCACTGTGTGGTATTGTTTTTACTATATGTGATTCTTTAAGACGACATGAAAGGAAGGTAAGTTTTTTTGGGTTCTTGTTGATGTATGCGACCCAATATATTTCTTGTGTGCAATTTAATTAAACTGTTTGTACTCTATAGCTCAATGTTACACATTTTGGCCCACTTTAGGTTACGGTAGAACACTAAAAGTGGGCCTTTGCGATCATCTTTCGACAGCTCGAAATTTAAATGAAAATAATGGCTTAACCATACATACGACACGAAAATTGAATAATCAAATTTGTAGAGGAGAAAATTCTCTACAAAATTGCTCTATTATGTTTTTTTCATATCTTACACCGTTGCAGAGATATTTGCAAAAATAACAGCGATTTGATAATGTCTGTCTGGCTGTAACGTGTTCCCACTTTTTAGGTCAAACCATTCAACCGATCGGCACCAAATTTTGCTGACGTAATTGTTGGCTACCAGAGATGAGAACCTCACTTTTGAAATATTTCGGACAAGAAATCCATTAGTAATACCAAAAATGGCCGTTTGTAATATAATTTGAATTGCAAATAAAACGTTCACCTGACATGAAAATTGAATAAACGAATTTGTGGAGGAGAAAATTCTCTACAACTTGGTTCCCTTATTTTTTTTCATAAATCGTATCGTTTGAGAGATATTTGCAAAAATAACAGAGTTTCGACACCCTCCATTGAATTAACGAAAACCAGCCGTTCGCAGATGTCACATGACATTCCTCACCCAGAACTCTCTGTGGCATACGCCATCTTGCTTTGCGTATTTGATGATTTTCTTATTGTAATGTACACATTGTCATTTCAAAGCAATGGCACACTGAAGAATTAACAAAAAAAACGTCATTCTTCGTACGATAAATGATAATCTAGTGTCTACAAATGCCATATTAGCATCAGTTAACAACAGCCATCAATAGTATGAGATTAGCATCCACAACTAACATGCCTGCACTGTGAAGCTTTCTATATGGGAATAACCAGCATCAAACTGGTATTTAGAGGCATTAAGTACTTCAACTGATTATCTATAAGGTTTCATTTTTCATTTACAAATTTTAGTAGGTTACCCCAGAATACCATTCTGAGTATTGTATAGCAGCAGTTCCCAACCGTTTTTGCTCTGCGGCCCACCCATTGCACAAAAACGTGTGAAGCCCAGTAACTAAATGAAAGTAAAAATCACCAACACACAAAAATAGATGTATGCACATAATTGTAGTTTCAATACTATTGCTTCCACTTTGTCTTGTACAAAAAACTTAATAATGCCCTTGCCCCGCAGAGTAAAGAATGTTGAAAGCTCCAAAATCATCCACCAAGAAAGCTAACCACGTCAACCAGGTTTTATCGGTCACACAGTCTAAGTAGGAACTCGCAAATTTTACAGCACAATTTTCACCCATAAGAAAATTCCTTAGTTCGTCACAGAGTTCAAACAGTCTTGACAATACTTTACCTCTCAACAGCCTTCGAATTTCGAAGTTAAGTAGAGGCTGTGTGTTCACTCCCACTTTCATCACACATCTCGAAATTTTTGGCCTTGCTTCAATAAAATTGATGATTTTTACTGCATTGTCTAAGCCAGTATGAATATCACACATAGCAAGTGTCCCTACACACTTTGACCAATATATAAATTCCCTTTACACACTTCTAAGGTTTGTAGAGGGTACTGAGTACATAACATTTTGAATAGGAACCCATGTCCAGAAACGTTACGTTTCCTTTTTATGGCAGTTTCAATTCAGATGATTATTTCATCCACTCCTACTTAAGGAATGTAATTAAGCGTTGAAGAGACACCAAGCGGGATGGAGAGAGTGTACCAGAACATGCTTAGGACGTACAATGTGTGTAACGACATAGGTGGTTGCCACATCGAGCCACTGTTGTAATGCATCAGTACGTTGCGGTTGCTGCCATAGATGCTGGGGGCTTGTTGTTGACAAAAGTAAATGTAATGAAAATGCGCAAGTAATAATGGAACGATGCAGTATTCTTTTCAAATTGATTGCAACAATTGTACTGGGTCATGCCTAATTACATTCCTCAAGTAGGAGTGGATGAGATAATTATCTGAATTGAAACCATCATGGAACGGAAAAGATACATTTCCGGACATGGATTTCTATTCAAAATGTTATGTACTCAGTACCCTCTACAAGTCCTAGAAGTTTGTAATGGGAATTTCCAACCACCCTGTATATCATTTTCTTTTATTAATCTGTCCATACATTTTAAAATCGCTTCAAGGCAAGGACTCACAGAACAACAGTGCTTTTCATACTTCACCATTTAACTCAAATTGACCAAAATCTAAAAAGTAGCCAGGCCAGCAACATGTACACTGTCATCAAGCTGCAGCGAAAAACATTTGCTTTGTTTCAAAGCAGTAATGAAAGTTTCTTTCACATTTTCCGACATTTTGTCAATTCTCTTCACAGTAGTGTTTGAAAATGGAATTTCATTAATTTTTTGTGTACAGTACATTTTTTGTCAAACAAAACATTGCTTATCGCTTTTGCTGCAGGTATAAAAGTTCTTCTCCTGCAGTTTTAGCTGCTCCCTTCTTTGCAATTAACAAAGATAGCTTGTAAGAAACACTTGTGCTTAGTGTGCTCTGTTTCTAAGACCTCTCCGTGGCAGATTTAGTCATAGAAGAATGTCTTTTCTTGATTTGAAAGGTATCTATCAACTTCCCTATGCATTCAGGATGTTTAGCCAACATATGTGTTTCAAGTTTAGACAGTTTCAAGCATTTGTTGGCTGGCATTTTAAAACAAATCACACACACTGAGGCATAGTTTCTTCCTAAGTGCGAGAGTACAGAAACCCGACTTTCAGGAAGTCAAGATTGTATTTAGCACAAAAAAGAAAATAGTTTTAGTCTTCCTTGCTATTTTGCTGCTGCTTGGGCTCGGTGCAGACAAACAAACAGCCTGACTACTAACAGAGTCTTATGTGGAAGTTCCTTTACCACTTGACTGCTTCCTTCACTACTTGACTGATTCATCTTGCAGCACATCCCAATCCGCAACCAGGAATCCGTATTAAGATGAAGTAGCAGTAACTACGCAGACACAGCTGTACGGTAGAACACACGATCACTACTATACTCTTTTTCGCCGAACTGAGACAGAGCAGGCATACAATGTAACACGATGGGCTTATTTTGAGGCAGTATTTGACATGAGAGAATTCTCCATTGCCTTACGAGGGATACAGGATCTACAGGACATTTAACTCTTATTTCATTTTTTTACTCGGTGACCTTGCCAAGTGATGGGTGAAACCTCTGAATCTAGCAATTTTTCTCTCGTCAGACTCTCGATGAGCGTTCACAGCCCAGCGACAGGCTGCCCGCGACCCATAGGTTGGGAACCGTTGTTCTATAGTATTCTGAGGCATTGACAGATGCAGTAACTAATTACAATTCATACATGAAAAATAAAACCTAACAGATAGTCAGTTGAAGCACTTAAGGCCTCTAAATACTAATCACCTGACAATGGCACTTAACACTGAAAGATATCTTGAGATATAAAACATAAAATAATTGATTTTTTGGAATAACTGTTCACAACAGTGTTAAGTGTTGGTTGAAATACATTGTGTAATTGCTGTATTCATTTAATTTTTTGTGCGTTTGAAATAAAATTCCATTTTTTAACTATGAAGTTGAATTTAATTTCTACCTGTAACCCTATCATGTTGTACTAGTTTTAGCAGGTAAAATTAACATGAAAATGCAAACAAATAGTTACTGACTGAGTTGCATTCTAGATCCAGATTATACATTACTAATATACTAATACAAACTTAAGTGTATGAAATTATTTTTTACTTTATTTGGAAGTAAACCACTGATATTTGCACATGTTATGAAGTTGTACATTATGTAATTGTCATGGAAGAGACGAGAGGTAAACAAATAAAAGTTTAGAAATGTGAGTGAACAGTTACAGATTCATTATTATAGTGTATCAAATACTGTAAAGCCTGAGTTTCTGTACAAAGTCCTATGTTTCTGCACATACCCATACCTAAGAAGAATTAGGTTCAGAAGGAATTTTATCTCTGATCAAGTAGTAGTACTTTGAGTGGAAGTACTGTGTGTTAAAATACAAATTAAAGAAAATAATTTCCTGGAAAGATACAAAAAATTTGGAAAGGATAGTTGCTATGGTGTGTTTGTGTACCAAGCTGGAAAGACCACTTAATAGGTAATACTGGTTTAAAAGGTGTTCAGCCATGCAGCCTTCTTCAGTTAGTAAATAAACATGTGCGCACACATGCTAAACACACACACACACACACACACACACACACACACACGAGTTGAAACTAACATTTCTGAATATAAACTAAATCACATGGGAAAAACAATCTACATCTACAACCATACTCCGCAAGCCACCCGACGGCGTGTGCCGGAGGGTACCTTGAGTACCATTATCGATTTTCCCTCCTATTCCAGTCACATATTGTTCGCGGAAAGATGGATTGTCAGTATGCCTCTGTGTGGGCTCTAATCTTTCTGATTTTATCCTCACGATCTCTTCGCGAGATATACGTAGGAGGGAGCAATATTCTGCTAGACTCCTCAGTAAAGTTAAGTTCTCAAAACTTCGACAAAAGCCCGTACCGAGCGACAGAGCGTCTCTCCTGCAGAGTCTTCCACTGGAGTTTAGCGATGATCTCCGTAACGCTTTCACGATGACCAAATGATCCTGTAACAAAGTGCGCTGCTCTCCATTGGATCTTCTCCACTTCCTCTATCAATCCCACCTGGTACGGATCCCATACTGGTGTGGGCGAACAGGTGTACTGTAACCTACTTCCTTTGTTTTCGGACTGCATTTCCTTAGAATTCTCCCAATGAATCTAAGTCTGGCATCTGCTTTACTGACAATTGATTTTATATGGTCATTCCATTTTAAATCCCTCCTAATGACTACTCCCAGATAATTTATGGAATTAACTGCTTCCAGTTGCTGAACTGCTATAGTGTAGCTAAATGATAAAGGATCTTTCTTTCTGTGTATTCGCAGCACATTAGACTTGTCTACATTGAGATTTAATTGCCATTCCCTGCACCATGCGTCAATTTGATGCAGATCCTCCTGCATCTCAATACAATTTTCCATTGTTACACCCTCTCTCTATACCATCGCATCATCCGCAAAAAGCCTCAGTGAACTTCCGATGTTATCCGCAAGGTCATTTATATATATCGGACCCATGACACTCCCCTGTGGCACACCTGACATAACTCCTACTTCGGAAGACTTCTCTCCATTGAGACCTGCTGCTTTCTGTTATATAGGAATTCCTCAATCCAATCACACAGTTGGTCTGATAGACCATATGCTCTTACTTTGTTCGTTAAACATTTGTGGGGAACTGTATCAAACGCCTTGCGGAAGTCGAGAAACACAGCATCTACCTGAGAACCCTTGTCTATGGCCCTCTGAGTCTCGTGGACGAATAGCGCGAGCTGGGTTTCCACAAACGCCTTTTTCGAAACCCATGCATATTCCTACAGAGCAGATTCCTAGTCTCGAGAAATGTCATTATATTCAAATGTAATACATGTTTCAAAATTCCACAACTGACTGATGTTAGAGATATAGGCCTATAGTTCTGCACATCTATTCGAGGACCCTTCTTGAAAACTGGGATGACCTGCGCCATTTTCCAAACTTTCGGAACGCTATGCTCTTCTAGAGACCTACGATACACCACTGCGAGAAGGGGGGCCAGTTCCTTTGCATACTCTGTGTAAAAACGAACTGGTATCCCATCAGGTCCTGCGGCCTTTCCTCTTTTGAGCGATTTTAATTGTTTTTCTATCCCTCTGTCAATTATTTCAATATCTGCCATTTTGTAATCTGTGCGGCAATCTAGGGAAGTAACTACAGTGCAATCTTCCTCTGTGAAATAGCTTTGGATAAAGACATTTAGTAATCCCGCCTTTAGAGTTTCATCCTCCTTTTCAATGCCATTTACATCACAGAGTGTCTGGACACTTTGTTTTGATCCACCTACCGCTTTGACATAAGACCAAAATTTCTTAGGATTCTCAGCCAAGTCAGTACAAAGAACTCTACTTTCGAATTCATTGAACGCCTCATGCTATATTTTGCTTTGTGTAATTTTTGTTTGTCTACAAGGCTTTGGCTACGTTTATGTTTGCAATGAAGTTCCCCATAGCAGTTTTCTAATTCGGTTGTTGTATCGTGGTGGCTCCTTTCCATCTCTTACGACTTTGCTAGGTACATACTCATCTAATGAATATTGTACGATGGCTTTGAACTTAGACCACTGTTCCTCAACACCATCTGTACTTAAGATAAAACTTCTGAGCTGAGCCATCAAGTACTCTGAAATCCCCTTTTTGTCACTTTTTCCTAACAGAAAAATCTTCCTACATTTTTTAATATTTCTATTTATGGCTGAAATTACCTATGCTGTAACTGCTTTATGATCGCTGATTCCCTGTTCTGCATTAACTGTTCCGTATAGTTCGGGTCTGTTTGTCACCAGAAGGTCTAATATGTTGTCACCACGAGTTGGTTCTCTGTTTAACTGCTCAAGGTAGTTTTCAGATAATGCACTCAAAACAATGTCACTTGATTCTTTGTCCCTGCCACCTGTAATAAACGTTTGAGTCTCCAAATCTATATCAGGTAAATTAAAATCTCCTCTCAAAACTATCTACTCGGAATAGTTTCCAAATTATCCTTCAGGTGTTTTGCCACAACAGCTGCTGAGCCAAGAGGTCTATAGAAGCATCCGATTACCATGTTCGAGCCTGCTTTAACCGTGACCTTCACCCAAATTATTTCACACTTCGGATATCCGTCTATTTCCTTTGATACTAGTGCACTTTTTATCGCTATAAACATGCCTTCCCCTTCACTGTCCAGCCTATCTCTGCGGTAAACATTCCAGTCTGAGTTTAGAATCTCATTACTGTTTACATCTGGTTTCAGCCAACTTTCCATCCCTAGTACTATGTGGGCATTGTGATCGTTTATTATTGAGAGCAATTCTGGGATCTTTCTATAGACGCTCCTGCAGTTAACTACTACTACATTGATCATTTCCTTTCCTGTTGTGTTCTGCCTACTGCAACAATAGGTTTTTAGTGTGGAAATGTCACTGCAGTTGAGAGTCTGAAAGTAATCAGACCCAGACCCATTTTTGAAGGAAGTTGGTAGTTATTAATATTCATAAGGATGTCAGTTATGTGTCTATGTCTGCAGCTCATACCACACTGCCAGGTTCAACACTGACTGCTGTGATTGCAACAGCAAAAATGCATGCTTTGAAATGCATATAGAATTCATTTCTTGTAATTTGCAAGTACCTGAACCTGATGACCAATGGTAACCTAAAACTGCTGTGCGATTGCAACAGCAGAAATGCGTGCTTTGAGATAAACAATCAAAGATTTCATTTCTTGTAATCTTGTAAGTAGTACTCTCAAAATGAATAGTACCTGAATCTGATAACTAGCAGTAAAATATAACTTATTCATGTATTGTGAAACATGATTTTCAAACTGAGAAGTTGCATTTGAGAAAAGTATTTGTCATACACACAAAACAAAATTTAGAAATTTCTGTTGTTTCACTATTAAACTGTCACACTATTGTTTGGTGGAGGCGCCGGGTACACTGTGCAACAGCTGCATCACTGTGGCTCCGAATTAGGCAACGTAAAAGCCGTCGCTTACACGGACTGGAACCAGAATACAAGGGATACACCGAGTACGTCCTTCCAAAAGTCGTATTATCAGAAGAACGATGGAGACGAAACCAGCAATAAGCCAGCTGCACATCAGACACCCGTCGCTGTTCTCTGGAGATGCTGGAAAGGACCCCAACAAATGGCTAAAAGGGTTCGACCGAGTAGCCAAGTACAACAGGTGAGATCATACGATGTGCTTGGCCAACATTTATTTCTACCTGGACGGAACAGCCCAGCAATGGTTCGAGAATAACGAAGACAAGTTGAATGACTGGGAGACGTTCGAGGAGGAACTGAAGAAGACGTTTAGAGACCGCCAGCGACAAATCCGTTCGGCGGAAGAACAACTGAAGAACTGGGCCCAATGACATGGTGAGCCGACACAATCGTACATACAGAATGTTTTGGCCCTGTGTAACATAGTCAATCCGAACATGACTGAAGCGGACAAAATCACGCACCCGATGAAGGGAATTGCAGAAGATATGTACCAAGCTCTTCTGATAAAAGACGTCGCTACGACAGAAGAGTTCATCGAGTGGTGCCAGCTCCCAAATGTAGTCCCTATGGCCGTTGTGGAAGACCAGCATGACTTCGCTTCTCTAATACAACAAATTGTGAGAGAAGAATTACAACAGTGCATGGCAGCCGGGACTATTAGACCGAGCGAGCATCAGATTATGGCCATGGATGTGACCCCTGTAAGTCACGAGGGAGCTGACGCCGCTGAGGACAAGGTATTTCAAACATTAGCTCCTGCCTGCCCTGTCAATCGCACCCGACGTGAAGAATGGCATCGCCCTGCTATGCCTTAAGCTGCAGCCGCCAAACAGCAGCCCATGAACCGGCCGACGCAACCACAGCCAACTCCCCTGGTAACTATGACGCCCCGCAGAAGAACAGACATCTGGAGGACAGAGGACAACACACCGCTGTGTTTCCACTGTGGATGCCCTGGACATGTCGTACGCTACTGCAGAGAGAGGAGGCGAGTATTCGATGATTATTTTGCCGCAAGACATCAGCCGTCGGAGCAGTTGTATCCCAGGCAGTCATCTGGCGATGAGTTCAGTCGACCTATGGGAAGAAGCCCATCGCCGTACCCTAGACAAGGTCGCTCCCCGACGTGCCGTAGCCGTTCACCGTCGCCATACAGAGGTACCAGCCGCTCTCCTAGCCGCCGCGCCCAGGAAAACTAAGCGAGGCGACCATCTACGGAGGTGAGGCCGCCACAGATGAAAATCCTCCATGGACGACAGTCGCTAAGATGTCAGGAAATCTCATCAACGTCAGAATCGATGGCCAACCTGTCCGGGCACTTGTTGACTAAGTACCCTCTTTTTCTGTATTATCAGATAATTACTGCCACACACTAAAGAAGACAATGTTCAGTGATACGGGGGCAACTGTGCTGAAGGTCGCGAATGGAAAGTACGTCCATCCAGCAGGAACTTGTGTCGCAAGAATAACCATCAACAACAGGACGCAGCCGTTTGAATTTGTCGTGTTAACAGAATGTAGTCACAATGTCATCCTCGGATGGGACTTCCTTCAGGCATCCCAAGCTATCATTGACTGTGGAAGATCTGAGCTGCAAATTCAAGAAGTTGTTCCGCCGGATACACATAACACAGAATTTTCTGGGAAGTTATTCGTTGTTGACAATGTGACGATACCGCCGTTGACAATGAGGAGAGTTGCAGTCACAAACACTGATGACAGGTTAAACTGTCAAGTTCTAGGTGATAGTAAAAAGTTTATCAGGGTCACAAAAGAAATTTACATACCAGCGGCTATCATAAGCATTACCGGTGGTCAAGGAGAGATTTGGATCGCAAAGTCCCCAAGGGAATGTGTATCGGGACAGCTGAACCAATCCAGGACGGTGAGCTCAACATCACCAATGAAGACCCATGCCCTGCTGTTAGTACAGACAACACGCTGGAGGAAACGGACGTGGAACTGCACACCTCAGCAAGGGAAAAGTCAGACGAAACGGACCACGATAAAGCACCGTATCAATACTGGGGATCATCCGCCAATTAGCCAGCGTTCGTATAGAGTGTCACCAGCTGAAAGACAGATAATTCGGTAGGAAGTGGAGAAGATGTTGCGAGATGACATTATTCAACCTTCGGAGAGTCCTTGGTCGTCTCCGGTGGTCCTCGTAAAGAAGGATGGCACGTGGCGATTCTGTGTCGACTATCGGCGGCTGAACAGAATCACAAAGAAAAAAATGTCTACCCATTGCCGCGTATTGACGACACCTTAGACTGCTTGAAAGGAGCTACATACTTCTCAACTATGGACATGCAGACAGGTTACTGGCAAATCGAGGTTGATGAAGCTGACAGGGAGAAGACGGCTTTTATCACACCTGACGGCCTCTATGAATTTAAAGTAATGCCATTTGGATTATGTAATGCTCCAGCCACATTCGAACGCATGATGGATAACTTGCTTCGACATATTAAGTGGACGACATGTCTCTGCTATTTAGATGACATTGTCGTTTTCTCGAAAACATTTGAAGAACATCTGAGTCGCCTGTCAACTGTGTTGAAGTGTGTTCTGGCTGCAGGTCTCCGCCTCAATCCAAAGAAGTGCCTCTTTGTCGCCAAAGAGATAAAAATCGTGGGGCACCTAGTTAATGGAGATGGTGTCCGTCCTGATCCAGATAAAGTAAGGGCAGTCACAGAATTTCCAACTCCTCAGCACATTCGTGATGTGAGAAGTTTTCTCGGGCTGTGCTCATACTACCGACGTTTCATAAAAGGATTTTGTAACAAGGCACGTCCATTACAAGAACTTCTGCAGGGAGACGCCAAATTTTACTGGGATGAGACAAAAGTAAGAGCTTTCCGGGCATTTAAGGAGGCTCTAACTTCCGCACCAGTGTACGACAAGAATGCAGAAATGGAACTTCACACAGACGGCAGTGGTTATGGGATTGGTGCAGTGCTTGTACAAGTTCAGGAAGGTGCTGAAAAAGTGATCTCCAACCAGCTATTCTCAAATATTTCCATGATGCTCCAATATCTGGTCATCTGGGATTTGTGAAGACCCTAGACAGAATCAGACGCAGGTATTACTGGAAAGGTCTCTATCGATCTGTCAAGCACTATGTGAGTCACTGTAAAGAGTGCCAGCGACGGAAGCATGTGCCGCAATTACCTCCAGGACATCTCATACCAATTCAGCCAGCAGCAGCTCCATTCCACTGAGTTGGGATCGATCTTTGAGGGAGGTTCCCGAAGTCAACAACCGGCAACCGTTGGATAATAGTCTGCACTGACTACCTCACACGCTACGCTGTCACCAAACCTGTGCCGACTGCAGAAGCTCCAGAGATCGCAAAATTCCTTGTAGAAGACATTATTTTGAAGCATGGAGCACCATGTCATGATATCTGATCGTGGAAAAGTATTCCAGTCAAAACTAGTGTCAGAGATAATGTCACGGTGCGACATTGTCCACAGAATGACAACTGCATACCATCATCAGACAAATGGTCTTACGGAACGTTTTAACACGACATTAGCCGACATGCTGTCGATGTACGTCGATGTTGAACAGAAGGATTGGGATACAATTCTGCCAGTCGTGACATTTGCTTACAACACCAAAAGACAAGACACCACAGGCTTCACTCTGTTTTTCCTGCTCCATGGCAGTGAAGCTGAGACGACAATGGATACGCTGTTCCCGTTCCACCCGGACGATACTCAGGATTTTTACTCCTGTACGGAAGGTTGGACTGTCAGAAAAGTTATTGAAGCGATACTTTGGTCCATATCATTTCATACGCCGCCTGTCAGACATCACATACGAAGTTGAGGATTATGAGCCGCCGTCGAAACGTCAAAAACGAAGAGACATTGTTCACGTCCTGCACATGAAGCCTTACTACAATCCCGAAGAGCAGGTAGACGACAATGGCTTCTTGTTCAAGGACTTTAAGGACGGTAATGTTCCTGATGAAGCCACGACAGGAACGTCTGTCGTCGATAATCGCCGAGAAGGGAAGGATTCTTTTGAACTGTCATACAGAGGACCCATGACACGGTTAAGACCCAGGACATTGCAGCTAGCTCCACAGGGATCATAACAGCGGGTCGCTGTTTCTCCAGGAGAGGGAGCAATGCCGCGAGATACCACGAACACCGACAGCAGGCGTGGCACAGGGCATAGCGTCACGGACTGCGGAGCAGAAGGTCACCGGTTCAATCCCGCCCACCGGCAAAAATTTATTTCTTTATTATTAACAATTCCAGAAGGTTCTACACCTTTCTTATGTTCACTTGTAAATTCTACTTGTTTCTTATGTTAACTGTTCTTGTAATTTGTGGTAAATTCTGTCTGTGTATAAATAGCAGAGCACTCTGCCCAAGAGGCAGTCAGTGCTGTGTGTATGTTGAGTTCGTAATAAACGTGCTTTCGGTATAAGCGCTGTGTTTAGTTGCCTTCGAAGTCAAGCCTGTTTCCATTTCAACGTGACAATATGGAACATGAAATTTGTCTATTTATATTGTGATAGGCAATTTATGGCATTTCAGTATAATCCCCTTCCTGAACTTTAAAAATAATGGAAACCAGGTATATGGATAGTCAAATTAAGTTCATGTTTTGTAAAAATGTCTCATCATTTAAGATATATTAATTCAGGCAACTACATTTTACAAACTTTTGCAAGAACAATATTCCATAACTTTAAGTCAATAAATTAATTCAAAAAGTTGTTCATTTAAAGAGATGAAATAGCAATTCCCAAGGGGAAGGGGTGGGGAGCAGCTATGGGCCTACAGCTTCCCATAGATCAGCACCTGATTTCTGAAGGGAAAAATTACAAGACTTACTTTTCAATTTAATCTATAAAATTTGGCCATAATGGCATCAAAGTTATGATGAGCTCAGTCCACCCTGCAACACTAAAAGCTGGTTTCGTCACTGAATAGGTAAACATCCACGAGGGAATTAATCACTTATTTTATGGCAGTTTATATTAGTTTGATGTAAAAGAGAAATATACCCTGGTATAATAATGCAAATTCCTGGAGGGAGCAATATATAAAGAAAGGGAACAATCGCCTATAACAGATCCTCAACTAGAATACTTCTCTTAATTGAGATATCATGCAAAGAGTTTTTGAGTCATATTAGCTCTTCTAGTGATACATTCATACACACAACTACACAGACACCCGTTTCTATCTCTTCCAAATCTTTCACTTAGGTCCCGGTCTGTTGTACTTCTTCACCCAGACATTGCTGTTGGGTTCAAATTCAATATGCACATGTCTCATCTGAAGGCCTCTTCTAACATTTACACACATTTAAAACATTCTGCCTCAGATTTCCCAGTGTTGATCACTGAATAACTGGAATACTGCTGAGAGATAGTGGTAATGTGTGCATAATTTGTTTGTGTGTGAATGAGCATATTCTCTCTCTCTGAGGAAGACTGTGGTTGAAAATGTGTTAATGTAACCTTGTATTTTACGTGCCTGTCAGCATCTGAGTGATTGTCTTTATGATGAGTAGCTACCTATCCTCATATTATTGACATTCCTACCTGGCATACAGTCCAGTTTGAAACATCAATAATACAAGGAAAAGGTTATTGCTACTTACTGCAAAGTTGACCTCAATCTTTTCATCATTGCTCTCCATATCTCAATATGTCAATTTTGTGGTGAGTAGCATTCTCTCTTTTCCTTGTAAAATAGAGCCATCACTTAGGAATTCATAACCTATATCAATACATTCTATGCATACAAAGACATTTTTGAAAGAAATTTAAATTTTGAAACTGTAAATATCTGCCACAATAATACCAAAGAAGGTGACAATGTTGCAACAGCCTCAATACACATTCAGTTAAGTTTCAGTCACTGCATTGGCCCTCAAGAATAGGTTTTTGAACATCATTACAAGTAATACTTTGAGTGTTCCTTGACTAAGTCACATTTGATTCCCTCCACCAATAAAAGAAAAATTCTGTCTTCAACAGCCTTACCTACTAATGGGTTTTACTTCATTTGGGAGAACAAAGCTGAACAGAGGTTTCAGTGGTGAAGTAAACTCAACAGCTAACATACCATAATTAAGAATTCTATGGGATCTGAAATTTTATACTCAAATACTTTATTGGCACTCTATTAACCAGTCCCAAGAACTACAACTTGGAAGTTAGCAAATTTACAAGAACCACAGATGTACTTCCATTTTATAAGACTGGATCAAACACTCTGCTTTTGACCCATCCCTGTCAGCCCAATGACATACAAGTCAACATGTTAATAAAGTATTGTGATTGTAATATAATTGCTAGGACACTCTTTCTGCTTTAAAATCAACCCTCCCAACTATCATTGTATCGATTGAATAGTTATACAAGTGCTATAGAGGTTGTAAATAGGTTTTCTATTTGCACAGTATTATTAAATGTAAATTAAGTTTTTTGCTATGTCTGACTCAGGCTATTATGGTATCAGGTGATGAAATTTATAATACATATTGACAAAAAACAGTGATTGAGCATTTACTGATTCACATTTTTGCCTCTAAGAGAGTGTTATTCCATAATATCAGGTTTGTTCCACCTTACTTGTTATATATAAATCATTAATTGTCTACTGACAATACAGCTCTTGTTGCATCTGACACAATAGGCCTCTTAGAAGATACATAACACACATTTAATAACCAACTGCTCTCTGGCACCAACACTGTACCTAATTTTATTGGTAATTTCCTAGGACCTGTGTACGTCGAAGGAAACAGCATTGAGATCGATATATATCGAACGTTCGACTCTCGCTTCGCTACCATTGCCAATTTACATTTTCTGAACCGGAGAATGTTCCACATTGCCTGGCTGTGTGTATAGGTTTTTATAGGTGTGAAAGTGAGATGGAGCTAGAAAAGAAGTGGAGGGAGGAGGGTAGATATAATTATTAAATAAACAAATAATATTAAAATAATGAAAACTTAACAGAAAAATTTAGGGTACACAGTTGGAATGAGGATTAGGATGGGGAGGCTAGGAGTTGCGACAACACGTTATCTTCAGTTGAGGCCAGAATGGTTTTGGGATCATAGAGTGTGTTGTAAGGAGAACTTCCATCTGCACAGTTCAGAAAAACTGGTGGTGAAGGGGAGGATCCGCATGGCTCCGATTGAAAAGCAACTATTGAAGTAAAGTGTGTTGTGCTCAGCTGCATGCTGGGCAACAGGCTGTTCTATCTTGCTTTTGGCCACAGTTTGTCATTGCCCATTCATCCTGATGAAGAGCTGGTTGGTAACACTGTGCAATGATTGCAATAGAGTTGGTAAATTACATGGCTGCTTTCAGACGTGGCCCAGCCCCTGATGGCATGGGATAAGCCTGTGACTGGACTGGAATAGGAAGTGCTATTTATGCACCTGTCGGCTACTTAGCAATTGTCTTTGTTATGAGTCGCCATCTATCCTCATACTAACAAACATTAAGATTTTTCAAAACAGCTAACATCAGTAATTACTTTAAAAATTTGTTTAAATTAGTAACAAAGATTTGATTGCCATGCAAAACCATTTTGCAAACTGAGGTGTTGATTTTCATTAATCAAGTTTTCTTTTGCCTAATGTTATGGTGATGATTGTCACCATTTCAATACTTTGACATACTAGCCAGTTTTGATAGTATTATAAAAAACTACAGATTCTACAATGCAAATGCACTGTAAAGGTAGAATAGCAAAACTTAAACCTGGCCTTACAGTAGTATTCTCATTCATCCCAATTATAATGGCACTTTCTTTGATTCTGAAAACACTTCACTGCTGCCATCTCTCTCTCTCTCTCTCTCTCCTCTCTCTCTCTCTCTCTCTCTCTCTCTCTCTCTCTCTCTCTCTCTCTCTCTCACACACACACACACACAGATGAGGCACAGAGAGAGAGAGAGAGAGAGAGGAGAGAGAGAGAGAGAGGAGAGAGAGAGAGAGAGAGAGAGAGAGAGAAGAGGAGAGAGAGAGAGAGAGAGAGAGAGAGAGGAGGAGGGGGGGGGAATACATCACACTGTCAAGAGCAGTTTCCTGGTTTCCATTATCTCTAACAAATTTAAGTTGTTTACATGATATACTTCCTTCTGTTACTGCTTTCTTCTTTGTATTATTGCCTAAGGAAATTAGACTGTGCTCTAATAATTAGCAATAACAATGCAGTGAGAGGAATATGTGACTGGATCATATAGCCCACCCTTCTGTGATTTCCAATATTAACTGTATTGGCATTTCACACTTTAAATGCCTTATCTTGCGAAGAAATATTAGCAGCACCAGTCATTACTGAATAAACTTTAATAATTTTATCTTCACACAGGTGAATATTTTCAATAGAATACTTTTACCAGTAATACAGACGTCTAGAAAAATAAGAGTTTGGAGTCATATTTCAAGTGGTAACAGAAAAATAATAGTCAAACAATTAGTCCAAGCTTTTTACTTGGTTTAGACAAACAATTACACATCATTACAAAACATACGATACTTAAAATGTTCGCATTTAAAGCTTTCTTTATGCCACACGAAAGGTCTGAAGCACAACAAAATGTGTAGTGCAATATTATTTTGATTAATAGCGGTCTGCTATTTTGGTGCATCCTCTAATACTTCACGCGAAATTGGAATTCTGCATTAGCTGTTCGCATGTTGATACGGTCAGATCACAGAAACAAAATAAAAAATAAATAAATAAATAAAAATATAAAAAATTGGCAACTGGTCACGTGACACCTACTTCTGATCTGAAATATCAACGCAGCCAGGCGGATTACTCTCCCAAGACACTCCCATCGGTACGTCTTCCATGTCATATGCTGAATATTGCACCACAAACTGTACATTCTGTATTTTCATCATGTCCTTTAATAAATGGGACTTGCAGCATCTTGCTGTTCAGTTTGAACTTACTTTTCCCCATGATTGATGCAGGTAGGACATAAAGTTTATCAATATCATCGCCACACACACTTGAAATGGTACGAACACCGAACATGTGCAAATGTTTACAGTTTACGCTTGTAAGAACAGTACCAAAAAAGTTGAACTTCTTTGCTTTCTACAGTATTTCTGCCTAGGTGTGTTTGCGTCTGTGTAAATGTGTGGGTGTCTATTTGTTTGCCTTCCTTTTTTTCCCCTAAGGTAAGTCCTTCCACTCCTGGGATTGGAACAACTCCTTTTCCACTTCCTTAAAACCCATATCCTTTCCTTTCTCCTCTCCTTCCTCTTTTCCTGACGAAGCAACAAATGGTTGCGAAAGCTTGAATTTTTGTCTGTTTTTATTTGTTTTTTTATGTTTCTATCGGCGAGCCTGTACTTTCAGTAAATCAAACAATTTTTACCAACTGACATGCCTGCACTGTGAAGCGTTCTATGTGGGAATGACCAGCAACAAACTGTCCATTCTCATGAATGGACACAGGCAGACAGTGTTTGTTGGTAACGAGGATCACCCTGTGGCTAAACTCGCCTTGGTGCACGGCCAGCACATTTTGGCACAGTGCTACACCGTCCGGGTTATCTGGATACTTCCCACTGACACCAATCCTCAGAACTCCGGAGATGGGAACTAGCCCTTCAGCATATTCTCTCTTCCCATTGCCCACCTGGTCTCAACCTCCGCTAAATTCGAATTCCCACCCACCATCTTAACATCTTTGCATCGGTTCTCTGAACACAGCCTCTGCCTCAAGTGATTTCTCTGTCTAACTTTTTAACTTCTTTGCTTTCTACAGTATGTCTGCCTAGGTGTCTGTGTGAATGTGTGGGTGTGTGTGCATTTGTTTACCCTCCATTTTTTCCCCTCAAGGTAAGTCTTTCCTCTCCCGGGTTTGGAATGGCTCCTTACCCCCTTCCTTAAAACCCCTCATCATTTCCTTTTCCCTCTCCTTTCCTTCGGCCTGAAGAAGCAACGGGGTTGCGAAAGCTTGCGTTTGTGTGTGTGTGTGTGTGTGTGTGTGTGTGTGTGTGTGTGTGTGTGTGTGTTCATTTATTTATTTATTTGTGATGCTGTCACACCTGTGCTCCTTCACCTGGTGAGTAATCTTCGTCTATTTTTTATATTTATATATATCATTATATTACCCGAAAGGACAGGCTCGTCGATAGACACAAATAAAAATAAAAACCACACTCAAAATACACTTACTAGCTTTCGCCACCACTGGCAGCTTCTTCAGGAAAGAGAGTAAAAAAGGGGAGGAGAAAGGGAAGGATATGGGTTTTAACCTCCCCTTTTTTCCTCTTTTTCCTGAAGAAGCTGCCAGTGGTGGCGAAAGCTAGTAAGTGTGTTTTGAGTGTGATTTTTATTTTTATTTGTGTCTATTGACGAGCTGGTCTTTTGGGTAAGTCATCCGTTTTCTATTTTTTATATTTGTTTATCCCACCAGGATAATTTCCTTCTATACTTTATATCATTATATTTCAATATAAATGTCTGAGTCAGTCAGATAGTAGGATAGGTGACCAAAAGGGGGGGAAAACCAATCCAACATGAAACAAATTCGGGACATTCCGCTGTCCCCAAGGAGGCTTTAGGGACACCGGGACATTTTGTTAAAAATCGGGACTGTGCTGGAAAATTTGGAACGAGTGGGAACCCTAAACATAGGCACCAAAGTGAAGAAAGTATGCTAGTTAGAATTAAGTAATGCATAAATCAGGAGGCGGGAATATAAGAAGCAGATCATTAGAGCCAAAAAATATTCCTCCCTAAAAAAATTTACTTGTTTAAAACTTAGCCCTTAATTTGACAGGAAAATTACTGAGAATGTGCACTGCTGACCTCTCAACATGCAACACCATGGAGGACCTGAAATATCACAGCCAAATTTATTTGGGAGATAAGATGTTGCACAAAAATCATATGATTGAAAATACAGCACCATGTGAAGTGAGGAAGATAATGAATTTAGTTTTGAGTGTTGCCACCACTGCTGGCTATAAGCATAGCTACATTCCTCGGCACTGAATAAAAGACACTCTGAATGTGTCGTTAAATATATAGCAGTCCACACACTGCCGTAGTTGATCCGGTGTAGCAGCAAAAGGTGTACCCAGAGTCAGCCTTTTCGCAATCGTCAACTAGACTTTTTGATAGGCAATAAATAAAGAGAACGGTGAGGCCAAGGCAGCGTGCAATCCAATGGGCACCATAGAAGACTAACAGTGACTGCCAGGTACGGTCACACATTATCCTGTTGCATTGTGACTGGCAGCAAACTCCGAAGGGAGGATAGCAGGCTCCAAGATGTAACTCCAGCTGGTTAGTGTATTGACAACATTTACTAGAGGAGTACAGGCACGGAGCTGTGTGATGTGGACTGGGCAGTTTTTTTTAGGTTAGAGGTCTGGGGGAAAACATATAAAGGGTCTAAATCTCAAAAGATACAGGTCAAAGATAGGATGAACACAGATCTAAAAACTATTGGCCTAACAGTTGTAAAATGTCGTAGCTTTGTGGGGAAAGTACCAGAGCTCCAGGCACTAATAGAGAGTACTGAATCTCAAATCATTATTGTTGTAACAGTATAATTTATTGAACACTCATGAACGGTACAACATATACACAGTACGGTGGTGGCAAGTCATGGACACAGTTAATGTTGACATAAGAGACCGGCAAGAGCTACACATGAACTGAGGCCCGCCTCGCACACCGCGTGCTCGCCCGGTCGTGGCAGCGCTGCAGGCCCTCAGAGGCAGCACCATCATGCGGCGGACTCGGCCGTGGCGCGTCTTTAAGATGCCGCGGACGGATGGGACGCGGCTTGTAGTGGCGCTCTCCAACAATTATAGGTTCCGAAAGTTGGCTAAAGCTGGAGATAAGTCTTGTTGAAATTTTTGCAAAGGGCAAATGGTGTTCAGAAAAGATAGATTGAATAATATAGGTGGTGGCGTATTTATTGCTGTCACAGGCAATTAATTCTGTAGTGAAATTGAAGTAGACTGCTCCTGCGAGTTAGTATTGGTTGAAGTCATACCTAACAAACAAAATAAATTAATTATTGGTTCTTTTTATCAACCCCCAGACTCAGACAATTCAATTGCAGAAATGTTCAAAGAAAGCTTGGATCAAATTTCAAAAATGTACCCAAAGCATACAATTTTAATTGGTGGTGACTTTAATTTACCCTCAATATCTTGGCAAAGCTACATATTCAAAACTGAAGGCAAACCTAAAACATCGTCCGAAATTGCACTGAACGCATTCTCCGAAAATAATCTCGAGCAATTAGTTCATGGATCCACTAGAATAGTAAATGGTTGCGAGGACATACACCTAGCAAAAAATAATCCAGAGCTAATAAAGAGCATCAAAACAGATACAGGGATTAGCGAACACAGAGTTGTTGTAGCGAGACTGAGTATTGGACTTTCCAAATCCACCAAAAGTAAAAGAAAATCATATTTATTGAAAAAAGCAGATAGAAATACAATTGACACTTTCCTAAGTGAAAATTTCCAGTCTTTCGAAACTAATAATGCGAGTGTAGATCAGATGTGGCTTACAATCAAAGAAATAATAATGACAACCATTGACAGATTCAGACCAAACTAATTAACAAAAGAGGGGCTGACCTGTCATGGTATACAAAACATGTTAGATCACTGTTACAAAAGCAAAGAAAAAAGCATGCAAAATTTAAACGCAAAAAAAACCCCAAAGACTGGCAACATTTTACTGAAACTAGAAATTTAGCTTGAATTTCAATGAGAGAAGCTTACAAAAGTTATCACAATGAAACCCTGTCCCATAATTTGGTAGAGAATCCTAAGAAATTCTGGTCTTATGTAAACCATACTAATGGCAAAACACAAACAATACCTTCATTACACGATAGAAATGGTGATGCTACTGATGACAATTTTGTTAAAGCAGAATTGCTTGATGCAGCTTTTCGAAATTCCTTAGTTAGAGAAGATGACTCAAATACTCCAGAATTCCTATCAAGAACAGCTTCCACCATGCGTAATTTAGAAGTAAATATCCGTGGAGTATTAAACCAACTTACATCACTTAACAAAAGTAAGTCTCCCGGGCGTGACTGTATACCAATTGGGTTTCTTTCAGAGTATGCTGATGCAATAGCCTTATACCTAACTATCACATACAACCGCTCTCTTAGCAAATGTTGTGTACCCAAAGTGTGGAAATTTGCATGGATCACTCCAATATTCAAGAAAGGCAATACGAATGACCCGCAAAATTACAGGCCTATATCACTGATGTCAGTTTGCAGCAGAATGTTAGAACATATACTATCCTCAAATATTATGAATTACCTCAAAGAGAATGACCTATTGTCCCATAGTCAACACAGAATCAGAAAGTTTCATTCTTGTGAAACACTACTAGCTCTTTACCCACATGATGTTACGAGTGCTATCTATAAGGGATGTCAAATAGATTCCATATTTTTAGATTTCTGAAAGGCTTTCGACACTGTACCTCACAAGCATCTTCTAATCAAATAGAAAATAATTTAGGGAAGGGGAACCAAAGACTACATTTCATTGGCAGGACACTTAGAAGATGCCACAGTTCTACTAAAGGAACTCCCTACACTACACTTTTGCATCCTATTTTGGAGTATTGCTGCACTTTGTGGGATCCCCACCAAGTAGGACTGACAGATGATTTAGAGGAAGTTCAGAGGAGGACAGTTCGTTTTGTATTATAGTGATATAGGGGAGAGAGTATCAAGGAAATTATGCACGAGTTGGGATGGAAAGCATTAAAAGAAAGGTGTTAATTTGTTGTGGCAAGATATATTTGCAAAATTCCTTTCACCAATTTTCTCTTCAGGATGCAAACGTATATTGTTAGCACCCACCTATATAGGGAGAGACTACCGTTATAATAAATCAGATCGAAAACAGAAAAATTTAGGTGTTCCTTTTTCCTGCGAGCTATTAGAGAGTGGAACTATAGAGAAATATAATAAAAGTGGTTCAATGAACCCTCTGCCATACACTTCAATGTGATACACAGAGTATCCGCGTAAATGTAGATGTACCACTACAAACCATAATGCCAGCAGCACGACCAGTATGTGAATGTATGCGGCAACAATCTAGTGTCTCCAGATAATAATCCAACTATTTTGATGGTGCAGGTAGAATTGTGATTGGAAAGATAGAGACTGTAATATTTACAAAAAAATATTCAAGGCGTAAATGTAAATCTTGGAGCAAACTTTGGCACAGGAGAGGAAATTGTAGTGGACCATGTCTTACCAGTCAAAAGACTGAGCAGAAGGAAATAAAATGAAGTTATTTATTATAATAATTATGTCACAGCCGCTTTCACAGGAGGCACTAACATATATACGTTTGTGTGTGTAGAGGGGGGGGGGGGGGCGGCGGAGGTGGTCAATTCATGCATGTAGTACAGTTGCTTCGCTGTGTTTGTGTTAGAGAATGTCATATAATCATCTCAAATAATTATACTGGATGCCAGAACTGAAACAAGTTAACATTAACACGACTAAAGAAAACTAATAAAGCCAAAGCTCTATTTGTCACAATTTAAAGATAAAAACAATACCAAAATATAACAATATAATAGACATCACTGTACATTATGAATTAAAAAGTTTTCTGAAGACAAACAAAATTTGATAAAATGTCAAGTCTTTCTTGTTCTTTCTATGAAGGTGTCATCCTTGTTCTTTCTAGCAGTCCTCTGATGATTCATTTATTTCCTGCAACATTCTTCTCTTCCAGTCTGAATAGCTTTCCTCCTCTTTTGGTGGTGACTGACTTCCTCTCTTCACAGCTTTCTGAGTACCTAAAAGAGAGAAACCAATTGCTAAAATGGCACTAGAATATACAAAATATAGTAGACATATGTCTTTGAAAGACACAGAATGAAAATGAAAATATGGGGAAGGTGTAATGTAATGACTAGCACCAGTTGTAAGTGTAGAGCCTGATATCTACTCTCTAGTTGATTTTATGACACCCAATTCATTAGTTGAGAGCCCGATACCCTCCCCTCTATACTATAAAATACGCTATCCCATGCCTTCTTCTCATTCATCTTTCTGTCACAGCGTATTCACAGCTCGACCTAATGAACTATCTGTAATTTTCTATCAATGATGGAAATTCTCCTCAGAGATGAAAAATTATTTATCAAAGGAGATAGATTGGCTGGCCAGTACTTACCTTTGTGCTGTAGCATCGATAGTTACACAAATAAAGAAAAAGGAAAAAAGGGACAAAAAAGGACAAGCTTTCAGAACACAGTTCCTTCTTCAGGTGGGAGAGAAGAAGGAATTGTGTTCCGAAAGCTAGTCTGTTTTTTGTCCCTTTTTTTCTTTTTCTTCATTTGTGTAACTATCGATGATACAACACAAAGGAAAGTACTGGCCAGCCAATCTATCTCTTTTGAAAAATAATTCTTTATCTGTAATTTTCATATATTTCATATTTTTATGGTTTAAACAGAATATTGCATTTATTCAAAGTCATTAATTGCATTTCATTGAAACCATGTACAAGAAATTTCACCAATAATTGAAAAGGTGTAAATTGTTTAAATGAAAAAAAGATGCAAACATAAACTATTATTCTGCAACCTTTCCGTACCACTTCCACAATGAATATTAATTAATTGATTCATAAAATGTTAACTGGCCATGTCATCAATCTACAGTATGAAGATAATATTTAATTATGAT
Organism: Locusta migratoria; assembly: GCA_026315105.1. Lineage (NCBI taxonomy): Eukaryota > Metazoa > Arthropoda > Insecta > Orthoptera > Acrididae > Locusta > Locusta migratoria. The sequence goes on along the minus strand of CM048750.1, from coordinate 395,036,370 downwards.
TTTCGTAATATCATTTTATTTCCAAACAAATGTATTATCTATTGATGCTGAATTTTCATAAAGCTAAGTAATGTGTGTCTTACCAAAAGGACCGGCTCGTCGATAGAAACAAATAAACTAAATAAAATCACACACATAAAAGCTTTCGCAGCCTAGCTGCTTCGTCAGGCAGAAGGGAAGGAGAGGGAAAAGGAAATGATGAGGGTTTTAAGGGAGTGGATAAGGAGTCATTCCAATCCCGGGACAGGAAAGACTTACCTTGGGGAGAAAAAAGGAGGGTAAACAAATACACACACCCCCACACATTTACACAGACGCAAGTACACTTAGGCAGACTTTTTTTTTTTTTTCCCCCTACAGTTCTACAGTATGTCTGCCTAAGTGTACTTGGGTCTGTGTAAATGTGTGGGTGTGTGTGTGTGTATTTGTTTACCCTCCTTTTTTCTCCCCAAGGTAAGTCTTTCCTGTCCCGGGATTGGAATGACTCCTTATCCACTCCCTTAAAACCCTCATCATTTGCTTTTCCCTCTCCTTCCCTTCTGCCTGACGAAGCAGCTAGGCTGCGAAAGCTTGTATGTGTGTTTGTGTGTGATTTTATTTAGTTTATTTGTTTCTATCGACGAGCCGGTCCTTTTGGTAAGTCATCTCTTTTATTTTTTTATTTTTGTTTATCCCACCGGGAAAGTTTCCCTCTATAATTTAAGTAATGTGTGTGTTGCATTTCGTAGCCACATTCATCAATAAAATTTCAATTGTGTAATTATTAACACTAATGTCTCTGATATTGTCAGTTGTAATAATTGCTCATGGATTACTGAATACAGTGAAGTGGAATAAATGTTAATTATTCTTTTCATAAAACAAATAAGTATTTTATCTACAAAACTTGTAAATATTTTACCAATGGAGTGTTAGAAGAGCAATACATAAAATGCAGAGAGTAATGATAAAGATGAAAGAGAATTGAAACATCATTGTAAATATGTATGAAGAAAACTTGTAAACAAAGTACCTAGTTTTAAAATGTAATATTGAAGTATATCAATATTCATTGAATCGTCTTGAACATAATGTCCTCTCCTCCAATTTTCTTATTGCTCCAATTAAAATCATTACAAATTCAATTAATTTTTTTCCATTGTTTCCCACTTTTTCAGTACACTCTCATCTCTGGACTTTTTATTTCTTATGCCCATTCAAATTCTGTTATATTTGTTTCCTACATTGTACTTATTCTGAGAGTAAGTGTATTTACTTTCCTTTATTAGTGACAATTGAATACTAACTATTTATATGTTGTCTGTTCTTTTGAACATCTTAACAATTTTAAATATGTTCCAAAAGGCAATTGACTATTTCTGTGCTAGATGCACAACTATGCCGTACAGATGATGTCCAAAGAAGATTACTTTAAGATATTTCTGAATATTCAACAGATTTCCCCAATGTTACCAATTTTCCAATCATCTTTTGTATTCCCAATGAAAAATGCTCGTACCACCATATGGCAAATATTCAATGTGGAGTGTGCATGTTTATTGACGTGACTAATGCTTACGTCTTTCAGACATGCATTCATATTTTTGCCTTATTTACATCCAGTGGTGAATCCAGGGGGGGGGGGGGGGGGCTGCAGTGCCCTCCTCCAGAGCATGAGGATAATCTTCTAATAGGAGCTCATTTAGCTATTTATTTTTTATATATCAATCAGACAAAACATCATGATGAAGCATATTGAAGTACGAAATTTCTATGAGCTCAAGCCCCCCCCCCCCCCCCCCAACCCCAACCAAGATCCTGGATTTGCCATTGGTTACATAAATAAAACATTGACACTGCACATCATATTTAAATGAGCCACAAGAAGGCTGGCAACAAATGCATCAAATCTCTCTCCTTGTGGGGGATTTACATAGTGGAATGTACGAGCACTCGTGGGCAGTAGGCAGTTTGGGTCAGTCCACAAGGTACGTGCAGAGACTACAATGGTTAATGGCACTGGTCAAAAACTGGGAAATCTAAATTAGAATCCTGGCCTGTCACAAATTTTCACATGTCACACTTAAATCACAGAGGTGATGCTGATTTATACTCACAATTAAGAAAAGATTTTTCATATTTAAAGGGGGCTAAAAAAATATTAATAAATCTTGATATATTCAGGCATATGTAAAGTAACATGTCCTACAACAGAGTACAAGGCATAATGTCATCCAAAATGGCATTTTTCATATCATGTACCATGACACTGTATGCTATTAATGTTTAGGAAGCTTGCATACCCCACTCGAGGATACCTGTTATTACAGATGCCACCACAAGGGAGCTCTTTGTGATGGAGTATTGGGATTATCTCATAAGAAAGCATATTTATCAAGAATTAACACTTTCGTGACCAGAGAGAAATATATGTCGCACATACGAATGTGTGTCCCCGAGTTTACAGGAATATAGAACTCCAACATCTGTGTGGTGCCACCATCTAATATTAAATGCATCAACAGTTTGGAGCCAAATGGCTTGTTGTTTGATGCCTACTGCATGTGTTACCTCTTATTTGTTTCCAATAGTGCATAGTGGGCATTCTAGTTTCACACTTTTATGCACTATTTTGTTTTGTCTGAAATGGATAAGCTCAGCAAATGTTTACTTTTGCTTGCTAAAAATACATACTTTTGTACACATTTATTACTAAATTAATTCTACATTTGTGATTTCCATATTGCCAGCAAGTGTACAGAATTTCTATTGTGCCTTTTTTCATATTTGTGTCAAAATGTATATATATAATTTTATATGATTCTGCAATATTATTTGATTTCTCTTGATTTGGTATAAAATAGGTAAATGTCATATTGTAGGTGGATGCTTGTTACGGTTACATACTGGAAACCATGACATTGCAGTCAGCTGTTTTGTTGGAAACTAGGAAGATAAATTTAAGCTGATACTCAGCAGAACACACAAAGAATACATTACATAACTTTTAATATCTTGTCAGTCCGGATTTCTAGAAATGTCGATATTGATAGAAGAGGAATTTTTGGATGACTTGTTTATGCTGCCTGATGATGAAGTGTTGTCTGAAGAAGAATGTGATGAAGAAGCAGCAGAAACACTAACAACCGCTAATGAGTCAAGTGTGTGACAGGAGTACTTGTAAATGACAGAAAATGCTATAAACAGAAGTAAAAGACATTTATAACAATAAAGAAACCAGGTGTTTGTGGCATTCCTGGTGATTATGTGGTTGAAAAACATTTTTTAACAAGGAGACAAAGCAGACAATGGAGCACACAGAAGCAACAGACATGGACAAATTTCATATGTAGCTACTACAAAGTTCCACTGTAAATTCAGCCATGTTTTGAAAAAATCCGCAAAAATGTTAAACTCTGAATACATAAATGTTTGACATAATAATGATATCAATATTATTATTTATACAGATCCTAATCCCAACTAAACAAAACAAAAAAAAGTACAAGTTGAGATGACACACAGTCATTCTTACTGAAAAAGTAGTACAGTGTACTCCCGATAATTAGTAGGTGCAAAATTCACGTTGTGGCTAATTCGCGGATATCAACAGCCACGTGACTTCAATTTCCTGTTTCCACCACAACGCAGCGCTGGCATCTCATCACTCGACACTGCTACTTTCCTGTTGGCTTTTGGTGTCCATGATACATTAACTTACGAATTTGGATACTTCCTCGTACATAACGATAACTTATTGAACAATACTTGAAATTTTAAAATTTTATCGAGTTGACAAATAACCCGTAATATTAAGTACCGGTAATAGTAAAAAATATTTTCTTCTCCAAGAACGTTTTATTTTTCGAAATGTTACGACATTTGATATTGAACCTGGCTAATCGGATTTATGAGTTGGCAGCACTGGATGTACGTATACTTACGCTGTACTGTATTTTAGATTGTTGAGAGAAGTTTTGCACTACTAAAATTTTCTTCTGATTGTGTCAATGAATAATACAGTATGAGTAGTCGTAATATAAAATATAGGAGACTGACTGTTAGTGAAAAACTAAAAATTATAAATATTTCTGCCCAGTTACAAATGACGTTAGTGATCCTACAAGCACGAAATACACAGACTTCTGCCAAGCAGATAACAATCCTTAATCTGTTTTCAAATATCGTCATGTTGGTTACATTTTACATTATAAAACTAGCACTTCTGGGTACTTTTTCATGACATACCTTGTCTTAAAATACGTGTTTTGGAAATATCTTTAATGCTATGTTCCATTTATCCTTGAAATATTCTTAGTATGGAAGAGAAAATACGAAATCCATCGTGACATACACTGCCTGGATGTACTACAGTACTTCGATAATGTAAAGCATTACCATCTCCTCTATGTGTTTTGTTATGAAATGTCGTTTTACGATAGTAACTACTTTACTGAGCTGAGAACCTGTCAACCATAGAGCAGAACAGCATTATTTATTTATTTACTTATTGGTCTGTACAAAATAGGAATCAAATTATTCCAGATCTTCCTTTTACAAGGGAAATCACTTATATTGAGCGGACAAGGGCACAGTTCATTCGTGTTCCACGCGGAAATGTGTCTCAACTCTCATGTAATGTATTTTCCGATGTGTTGCTTCAATGCCTTGTAATGTTGCACTGGAACTCTGTCCTCTGATGGTTTAACAACTTCACGTGCCCTCCGCTTCCATTTGTTGCAAAAAGAACGTCACAATGCGTAACTTCACTTTCTCGCACCGTATTTCACGAATTTCTTTTTTCTACTTCCATATTACGAAAATATTTTGTCTTTGTGCTACATCGCATAAAAGACCTAAAAAAAAAACGAGCTGTTTTCAGAGGTTATTTGTGTCATACACTGTCCAGTAGTGCTACTTCGATTATTTAAACTGTTACCTGCCAATTGCAGTGCACGAAAGTCATAATTTTACAGCGCCATCTACACTTCGGTTAACTCACGATTTTCGATAATTCGCAGAAGCTGAGGCATTAATTATTGTGAATGATCTGGAGTACACTGTATTATGTACCTGTTAAGTGACATTCGTATGAAAATAGAATTAATGTTTGGTTTGATTAATATATATTACAAGATATTACAGTCAACTGATTACAAATTGTAATGAAAGTGCACTAACATTTAATGTACGTATTTGTTAGTAGGCCGAGCTTATGACAAAGGTTAACTATACGGATCCCTTTATTGTCATGAACTGAAATTTAGAAAATGGCCTGACTCACTACCCATTCCAAAAGCAAGAAACCAATATCACACAATAAGACAAACAACTTTGCCTTGCCATGACACCAAACCACCATAAGGTAGAAAAACATTTCAAAATCATGTCCAAAATGGATTACCTGAAAAAACTCACAGTAACCTGGTAAAGACACTGTTTCTTTATTTTGCAACAAGCAAGGACATGTACAATCCGTGTGTGTGAAAAAATTATATGTGCAAGATACAGCTGCAAAAGGTTCGCAACATCAATGCATGTAATTACTGCTTCACAGAATTCAGTAGTTAATGTTGTAAATGCAAAGTCAGACTGAACATACAAAATGATGCACATGAAATTTCAAGAAAGTGCATAACAATTCACACTGGTGCAAAACTTCCAAAATGCATTTATCATACCAGCTACATTCACTGTGCTCTGAAGTAGATTGTCATGAAATACTTTGGGCAAGGATTCATTTGACTTTTTTGGTTCATCTATTCACAAGGATGTGTTGCTGTATCTAGTAGTGAACCTCAGGACAAAGTGTGTGGCAAAATTAGTGAAAGTTTTGCAGACGTTCTGGGACACACAACAATTTCGGTGCTCATGTCATGATTAACACTTCAACAATGAGCACCTACAGTATTGACGAGGCAACACTGGACGGGGCCACCGCTGACCACTATCTACCTTAGCAGCCAGTACAGCCAGATTTGTTTATTCCAGTTCTGCCAACATAATCACACACATAATCTGCTCTTAACAATTAGGGGTGTGATACAGTACAATATTTTGCTGTCTCATCTCTTTATTTGAGCTTTACATGGTGTTTAGAGCGAGGCACCTTGGGGCTACCGTAATAGTGAAAAAGTAATTGTCGTTGTCCTCTAATAAGGTGTGTACAGCCTCAAACCTGTGTGACATGGTTAGTATGAGGTTATCAATTAGCTTTTGAGGGATATTTATCCATTCTTTCACGAGCGCAATATCCTGCTCTCCAACTGCTGTGGGATGTGCTAGTCTGGCTGCAATGGGTCTGGCAAGTGGGTCCCAGGCATCTCAATTGGGTTTAAGTCTAGTGAAAAAGCTGGCCACACCATTCATTCAATTCCCTTATGCTGTCCTCTCACGGGACGTGGAAATGCACGTGGAGGACGTGGTGTCGTTGCAGCACAGAATTCCATGTTCCACTGCCCTACGAAGCATGGAATGAAGGATCCAGCATGTTAGATTTTTGCTTCGTGGAGTGGAATGTGGCCAATGAAAAGTGACCTGGTTTTCACGTGACAAGCAGAACTTTTGATCCGCTTTATTGCAAACGGAACTCCGTTATTTCGTGCCTTCTTTCGTTTTAGCGTACAATGTATAAATATTATCTTTTTAAAGTGCCAGAAACTTGAAGAACTTTTGAAAATGCATCATTTTAGGTATGATTTGTTACAATAAATTACCAGAAACTATATATTCATAGCTTTAAAGGATATCATATTTAACGTTACTCAGTGTTATAATTTGTATACTGTGAAAGAATATCATTCCTATGCTATGGTTCAATGCCATTATATCAAAGGAGTGTCTTTATGATACCTTATCATAAATAAATAATATATTAAAACATGTTTTAGGTGTACAGTATATCATAAATACAGCGCACCCTCTCCTGAGGAGAAATAGCGTAGTTGGTAGCACGGCGAGCTGTGTAGCAGAAGTTGGGAGTAACTCTGGTTCACAACCCTAAACTGCTAAAAAAAAAAAAAAAAAAAAAAAAAAAAAAAAAAAAAAAAAAAAAAAAAAAAAATTTCCCTTTTTGGTTCCTTAATGTTTTTTGTTCTTTCTTATTAATTTAAGTGTAATATCCGATATTCATTGTTATTTCTTTTTAAGACGACGGATTAGTGTGGTGGTTAGCATTACAAGCTGCGGAGGACCAGTGTAGATAGCTTAGGTTAGATAGGGCAGCTGCTGCCAGTGCCTTCACTTTTTACATATGGAAAGTTAAGTATTTCAATAAATGTTGTTTAAACATGTGTTACGCAAATAACTGCCAGAGTTTCACTTTGGCCAACCCTGTTCCTTATCTGAAAGTGCCTCCCACATTTCCTAGAATGCCAGTAAATGCAAACCTTATCTGAAAGTGTTTCCCACATTTCCTAGGATGCCAGTAAATGCAAACCTCTGAGACCTTCCTACTGAAAGCAACCCCAACACAGTGTAATAATAAACAACTACAAGGTAGTGTAGACAACATAGCTGCCATTTGTCAGGGATGTTCTTTTGGCATCTTGACTATTAGGAGGATATATGTTGGAAATAGAACCCTCTACTTTTTAAAATGAAAAGTCATTCCTTTGATTGCTATGATACATCAATATTTATGGTCAAAAATTTAGAAATCATATCATTGCTATCATGAAGTAACTCTTCCCCAGCCACTACTACTTTAAAATTCACAAAAATCTCTTTCTGAATTTCTAAAGATTATTGCCACACAATCAAGGTAATTATACTCTGGCCTTAATTTGAAATTTCAAATATTCATTCATGGGAATATGTAAACAAATACAAATCAATAAAAAAATTAAGGTACACTTAAAATATGACATCCAGGTACCAAGTCCTTACCATTGAGGCTGACTTCTTTTGGTAATTGTGCATGTTCTGCAACTTGTTCTTTTTCTCTTTTCACAGATGCCACAGACTTGTCAAAATCAGCAACTAACTTGACAAATCCATTTCTTTTTAGATTGCACATTTCCATGAATTTACGCATATGAAGCTTTACTTTTCTTTCCCTGAAAAGATTATGATTACATGTCATGAGAAAAGCAAGACTACCTTGCAATAGTAGTGCAAGAAAAGATACTAATGACCACCAGTATACACATTGTGCATTTATGAGGCAACAATTACTAAACTTAAACTACGTTTTGCCCCATTCCCAAATTCAATCATGCTGGCCTTGTTAAGAACCTTCTCTCCTTCTCTTGATCCTTACAATGGAAACACCATTTTTCTACCAACTCCACCATTCAGACACATACCCATAACAATACTGAACCCTGCCTGACCCAGTTCACTCCTCCATCCAGTCGAGATCCATCCACACTGTCCCAAAATCCTCCCCTTCTCACTTTTAGAATTTCCTAACATCTAACCTAGCCTCACCACCTTTCTCCAAATCCCTCAAAATGAATATCAATCTCACACCCTCAGAAAAAAATGCTATTTACCACCTGAAAACTGATTCTGACCTTAAGCTCCTACCTGCTAACAAATGTTCCACCACTATGGTTTTAGACCGCAAGAACTAGGTCTCAGAAGGTCTCCATCAACTGTCTTATTCTTCCACCTCCACACCCTTCCACAATGATCCCATCCCAAAAACCCAACAGAATCTAGTCCCTACTCAAATCCTTAGGACCATCCCAAGACCTCTCCCCAGAGTCAATCTCTCTCCTCACCCCTCCTTACATCACACACCCCAACCTTTAACATGCTCCCTAAAATTCACAAACCCAAACAATCTGGATGTCCCACAGTCTACCCTCCTATATAAAAGGTACCAACCATTTCCTCCACCGACTCTCCACAGTTCATGTTCCTTTACCACCTAGTATCATGCTTGTCACAGTTGATGCCATCTCCCTCTACACCAATATCCCCAATGCTCATGGCCTTGCCACTGTTTAACACTACCTTTCAAAACATCCTACTGACTGCAAGCCCACAATCTCCTCCTTAGTTACCTTGACCTACTACATCCTCACCTGCAATTACTTCTCCTTTGAAGGCATAGCCTACAAACAAATTTGTGGTACAGCTATGGGCATCCTCCTATGCCAACCTGTTCATGGGCCATCTACAGGAATCCTTCCTGACTACTCAGAATCCCAATCCCCTCATCTGGTTCAGATTCACTGATGATATCTTCATAATCTGGACTGAAGGTGAAGACATACTATCCACATTCATTCAAAACCTCAATACCTTCTTCTCCATTCACTTCACCTGGTCCTACTCAACCCGACGAGCCACCTTCTCATCATTTGACTATTCCTCAAAAATGGCCGTATCAGTACCTCCATCCACATCAAACCTACCAACCATCAACAATACCTCCATTTTGACAGATGCCACGCATTCCACAACACAAAGTCCCTTCCATACAGCCTGGCCACCCGTTGTTGCAGCATCTGCAGTGACAAGCAGTCCATCTCCAAATATGCCAAAGACCTCACTGAGGCCTTCACTGACTGCAGTTACCTTCCAAACCTTGTCCAGAAACAGATCTCACGAGCCCTGTCTGTCCAGTTACCCCCCCCCCCCCCCGTCCCACAGCTCCCCTACATCCACCGTCCAGCCAGAAAGGAGCACTCCTCTTGTGACCCAGTATCAACCAGGACTGGAGCAGTTAAACCAAGTTCTCTGCCAGGGTTTCGTCTACCTTTCTTCCTGGCCTGAAATGGGAAATACCCTACCAAATATCCCCCCTCCCCTACAGTGGTATTCCGACACCCACCAAACCTATGTAATACTCTTGTTCATCCCTACTCCATCCCTGCTCCTAACCCCTTGCCCCATGGCTCATATCCCTGCAATAGACCTAGATGCAAAACTTGTCCTATCCACCATCCCACCACCACCTACTCCAGTCCGGTCACTGGCATTTACTATCCTGTGAAGGCAGGGCAACCTGTGAAAGCAGTCGTGTTATCTACAAACTGAGTTGCAACCACTGTGTAGTTTTCTATGTGGACATGACCAGCATGCAGCTATCTACCCGAATGAATGGCCATCGACAAACTGTGGCCAGGTCACAGCTAGACCAACCTGCTGCAGAGCATGCAGCGCTGCAAAGTGTGACTCACTTCAATGACTGCCACACAGCCTATGCCATATGGATCCTCCCCACAAACACCAGCTTTTCTGAATTGCGCAGATGGGATCTCTCCCTACAATATAGCCTACACTCCCGCAATCCCCCAGGCCTGAACCTTCACTAGTTCCTGCCTCTACTACCCTTCCCTTTCTCTCCCTGCCACACACTATACTTACACACGTCTCCCATCCCACCACACATTTCATTCCCTTCCCTTCCTTCCACACTGTCTGTCAGACTGATGTATATTCATGGATTGAGTAGGATGCTTTACCTTTGAGCAACTGACCCAAAATTGTCTTAAATCTACTTGTACACTTTGTGCAGTGTTATGGAGCATATTAAAAAGTTCTAGACTTACATACAGTAAAACCTCGTTTTTACATTCTCAGTTTTTATGTTTTCCTGCCATTTACACCATTTTTTGTCGGTCCCATCAAATTTCCTATGTTTACAATATTAATTCGACCTCGTTTTTGCGTTAACATACTTACACTTTTCCCGCGTTTTACACTTTTCAAATGCATGTTTGTGAAGAAAAATGACGTATTGTACATAAATTGACGCTAGCATGGCTTTCCCCATAAAGTATAGCGCTTAAAAATTATTCGCAGTCGAGTTTCTTGACACTTTGCATTTATTCAAACATATATTTCACATTTCGTTGTTTACTTACGACACGCCGATTTGTGGCGATGTAGTTCCTCTTTCCTCCAGCTTCTTTGCCAGAGCGCCTGGCGTGTACTCAAACAATCAAAACCAGTTGCTTTGTTGAAGTGAGAGTAAAGAGTTGCATTGTTTTTGTGATATATATTTCTGATTAATAAAGAACGTTATCTGTCAAAGTTGGGTATCATAATACCCACAACCTCAAAAAAGCGATAATAGTGAGAGATGCCAATCCTATGCAAACGTCACAAAAATACTTATGCATATGTTTGTACTCGAGAACGTGAATAAATTCTTTAATATTGTCGTGTGAAACAGCTAAAAATACAAAAAGAACGAAACTTTATGAGTTTTGCTACGTAAATAATTAATGCTGGTAAAAGGTCGTAATTTTGAAGATGTGTTACATAGCCTGGCAGCAGTGTCCAAACAATATCTATCAAAGCGGTTCAGATAATTTTGAAGATGTGTTACATACCCCAGCAGTGGTGTCCTCGATTATAATGAATGAAATTACATCAAAAATTTCTACTTCGCATAAAATTACCAGTTCTGCCTGGCGCTTAAAATAGCGGTGTCCTCGATTATAATGAATGAAATTAGTCAAAAATTTCTACTTTCCATAAAATTACGTTTTGCCTTCCGCTTAAAATAGTAAAAATTTGGATAACCTCTATTGTATAATAAAATTCCTGGTGAGTATTTAGATGCCTATTATGTACATATATCACAAACTAAAATGCAAGGCTGATCCAGTAAGCATATTTTACCATTTAAAACATTATTTCCTGCATTTTACATTTTCCTGCATTTTACACCATTTCACTGAAGTCCCTAGAAAAGTGTAAAAACGAGGTTCTACTGTATTTATAGATATTGTGTAGAGTATGGCATATCAATTGTGTGGTTTCATCTGGTATTATGGAATTGGATAGATGACCTAAGGAGGTGTTGAGCAATGTTTTGTTTTACATGTAATAATCCCTCCCTCTCCTGCGTCAAATAACATTCTTACTCTTTCGATTTGTTCACACACAAAGGTTAGAAACCAAAAAAACATTTTGTTATGAAAGATGAAAATACAGAAAGTATATCATGGCTGCTAAATACCTCCAAAATGTGTACAACTGCGCAAAAAAGTGTGTTAGTTGTACAATGTGCAACATGTGGTCTTGACCGGATGGAGGAAGCAGCAGGAGATGGTTGAAAATTCAATGAAAATGTAAGTTAAAACTATGTTATGTAAACAAATACATGAAGTGATTATAATTTTGAAACAATACATCTCACAAAAAATTGTACTTGTTGATCCCCCTGCAGATGCCTTTAAAATAAAAGGCAAAACACGTCTGGGAGAAATAAAATTAATTGCAGCAAATAAAAAGTTTTTTTCTTCCCCCACCCCTCCCCATCTTCAAAAACAAAGAATTTCGGAGCTTGCTGTGGAAGTTAGCCACTCAAACAAACTTATTTCTTCAGTTTTTGTTTCATTTATATACAGGAAGTTTGGGACTAAACCAACGAGCAGAGTTTTTCAAATATTGTGTTATTTTTTCCTCATACAGAGTATGGCCTGAATGAATAAAGGTTGTATCATACGCATAGAGGACTGCTTTACAGCGTAAATATTGTGGCATATCATTAACATACATTACAAAAAGGTAGGGCCTGAGAAAAGAACCCTGGCAACATCTCTTTTTATTGTTTACTAGTTTGACAGCTGCCCATTTGTACTAACAAACTGTACTCTGTTCGTTACATAGGATTCTAATAATTTCATGAAGCACCCACACCATAGTGCCTTAATTGCATGATCAAAGTACTACGGGATACAGTGTCAAATGCTATACTCCGATCTAGGAGAGTAGCACAAGAAATTAATCTCTTTTCAAAGCCCTGATATATATCACTTACAATGTTTTTACTGTAGATAGCTTAGACCTTAAACCGTATTGTGAGTTCTTAACAAGTTATTTCTCTGAAAATGGAGATTCAATTGTTGGTGAACCATGTATTCAATTATTTTGGATTAGTGAGATAGGGCGATAGTTACTTGGATTTAATTTATCTCGTGATTCTTCAGTTTCTTCCGGCGTATTTGATTATCAAAATATCCACAGGTATACTGCCGGTCTATAGTGTCCAACGGGCAAAATATTTCGGCGATCATACATGTCGCCATCATCAGGTGAACTGACGGACTGAGCCCCTGGAAACGCGCCGGCACGGAGATCCGCACGCTACGGCTGCTCGAAGGGAACTGGGTTCTAGCCCGGTAGCAGGCCATTTAAATACCCTCGGCCCGCGGAGCGACCCCTCCGCGGTCCACGCCCCGCGCCGTGGCTGCGCAGTGGGACCGATTACGCCGGCGTCTGAGAAGACGTTGGTGTGAGGGCTCTGTCCGCCGTGGTCGTCACTTCGTTACGTTTGCTAGATTTACTCTTAATTAACCCAATCGCTGGTTCCCAAGCTTTGCTAAGATTATAGCCAGAGTCACGGTTTATGAGGTCGTCACTTGTGCGAATTTCAATGGCCTCTCTAACGACGCAGTCCCAGTATCTCGACGTCTGTACCAGAATCCTAGTGTGTTCATACTCCATGGTGTGATTCTCCGACAAACAATGTTCAGCGACCGCCGACTTGCTCGAATACATCAATCGTGTGTGCCTCTGGTGTTCAACGCATCGATCCTCGACGGTACGCATCGTCTGTCCAATATATGACTTTCCACACTGACACGGAATCTGGTACACACTCGCCTTCCTCAAACCGAGATCATCTTTAGTGCTCCCCACCAGTGGCACGAATTTTATTCTTCTTATCCTTTCTTGGAAATGTTTCACAACTAAGGAGTATAAGGAGTCTGTGCACAGCCTGAATCACTATAGAATAGGGAACAAAGGAAATCAACAATATAAGCCACAAATACTATTTGCAAATCTGGCAAATTAGTAACAGCAGAGAGAGAAATCACAACAGTGGTGTGCAATGACAGTTTAACAAGGGGAAACAATCACGAAGTTTAGTTTCTTCTTACAAAACCTTTGAAATAAATTACATGTTACTCCAACAATCCTTTAACAGGGTTCGTACTGAATTTACAAAATAAAAATAGGTCAGTTGGTAGAGCGCTTGCCAGCGATAGGCAAAGGTCCCAGGTTCGAGTCCCAGTTCTGGCACACAATTTTAATCTGCCAGGAAGTTTAATATTTGTGTAGTTATGGTGTGCTCGATATTTTCCTACGTACTTCAGTACATTGTTCCACTTTCCAAATGGTTCATTTCAATAGAGAGAAGAATAGGAGGAAGGGATTATTTGTTACGATAATTCGTTGTGGCAACTCTTCCTTACTGTAGGTCTTTTTTAAGCATAATAATTCGGAAAAGATAGCCTTATCCAAAGTCTTTGTAGGCAACACTAATCACGGTTCTTTAACAAATAATTAACCGGAAGTCAAGGAGGGTGTTACAACCAGAGAAAAATATAGGCTGTTCCACATGATTATTTTATTTCATAAAAACTAGTTCTTTGACAAACTTTTGCTTCAGTTGCATGCTGCTTCAATGCTTCTTTTCTACCTGTTCAATTTTTCAGTGACATGCCAATAGATTAATTCATCACTTGCAGTTAATTTTGAAACTTTTTTCTATCGACATTATTGATATATTTGAGAGTCCTTTTCTTAAGAAGTTCCTACAGTAACGTTGAATTCTGTGACGTGCACAAGAAGAATGTTAAGCACTAGCACTGATTATGAGTATTGTTAACCCAAGAGCACAGAGCTTATGAAGTTTGGTGAACGCAGAGAATTACGGAAGAGTATTCTTAAGATAGGGAAGAAGTTAATGCAGTAGAAAAGAAATATAGGCTACTACTCTATCAAGCCAACATGTTGTTATTCTTCACTTTACTACTCAATGACAAACTCTGGCAGGGCACCTATTTCCATGCTGCTTCATGACAAAGGACATCCCCAAGTAGCAAATGTCGTGATAGTGAAGTTATGCCACCCCAAGTAGGGACACACTCAAAAACCCACTCTCTAATTCTCATCACTCCCCATTAGATTATAATGACTGTCCTTAAGACATTTCCTGCGGTTCAACTCATTATGTGTTCCAATGCAATACTTCCCATCGCCATGAATTTCGGTAACTTCCTGACACTGTGGAAGCAATTATTATGCCAAATTCTGAGATATAAGAGGCTCAAATATACCGTATATATTTATTCATAACAAGATAATTGTAAATTGTTATTGTTTCCGTTTGGCCCTCTGGTGACCTGAAAATACTTTTTCAAATGCAATTGCAGGCTTTCTCAATGTATTCCAGTGATGAAATCTCCTCGGGTGATCAGCTGAGTGGTGGTGTCAGCTTGTCACAATGTGTCGATGAGTTTCGTCCCCATCATCCTCAGGCAAGTTGTCAGCATTTAGTGTTGCGCATCTCTATATAGTCGGTGGTCACTGTCGATTCTGCAGGCGGGACATCGGGAGTCTTCGACAGTGGATACCACGTCAGTGGTGGAGGCAAGCGAGGTGCGGCAGATAGCAGGAGATCAGGGTAGGGCAGGCAGTAAGGCATCACGAAGCAGGTCTGGTACATGCTCAGAATCCTGGTTGCTGTCCATTCTGTCCACGGACACTGCCACCTTCAGAACAGTGTGTACCTCATTTATCTTCTCAACTAGATGAACCAGTGAACTTCGTATCACTTACCTCTTAATATAAACCATATTACTTTAAATCATATGTATTTTAGAGCCAATAGCTTTATAAAGGCATCATTGGATAGTCGAAGTATCAGCTTGATAGTGGGCGGAAAGAGTGGGAAAATTATTGCACACATTTCCAGGATAATGTTCATGTCACATTCGTAGAATTTCAGGGAATGTTTAAATGGTGATAAATGAACAGCAATTCATTTTTAATTTTGACAGCTCATATATGGGTTCAGATCGTGTAAAGCGAACTTTACTCTTTCAAAGTATATTTCTGAACGCACCCAAGACAACAACCAAGTCATTTTTACATGTCTTAAATCTAAATTTTCCTTGCAATTTTTCCATATTTTATCACCGTTTAAATCTACCCTGAACTTTCACGAATATTATCCTGGACACGTGTGCGTGATTTGTCCACTCTTTCCGCCCACTATCGAACCAGTACTTAGACTATCTGATGATGCCTTTATGAAGCGACTGGGTCTAAAATACATATGATTTAATTCAAATGGTTTATATTAAGAGGTAAGTAATACGAAGTTCACTGGTCATCTAGTTGAAGCGGCAATGCTTCGCAATTGCTAATATGTATGTACTCTTGCTTTGACCATCAAATGTGCAAATTTTATCGCAATCATACAAATGATATTGCTATCCCATAGAAAAGAGCTCTTTCAGTTTTCCCCAAATTTTCCTATTTTCTGGTCAACTATTCCAAGCTTTTACTTCACTCAAACCTTCCTCTCGCTTGAACGATGAATATGCAAAATTTTATCGCAATCAGATGAATGCTATTGATATTTCATAGAAAAATAGAAAGATATTTTTTCTGAATTTTCCAATTATAAGGGAAACTTTTCCTAATTTTTATTTCATAAGAACGTTACTCTTGCTTTGTACATCAAATACGCAAAATTTTATCACAATCAGATGAATGATATTGATATCCCACAGCAAAAAGCTCTTTCAGTTTCTCACGAATTTTTCCAGGTAACTTTCCCAAATTTTTAGTTGATAAGAATATTCATCTTCCGTTGAAAATCAAATGATCAAAATTTTATCACAATCGGATGAACGGTTCTCAACACAGTGTTGAGTACATTTAGAAATACCTTGAAAAAGGAACTTGGTTCGAATTTTGCGAATTTCCTTTTTAACTGCCCCCCCCCCTTTTTTTTTTTTTTTACTGAACACCTTACCAAGATCATAACGGAAAAAAAAAATACCCCTTCCGTTGTGCGAATAGTCGGTTATATTGCTGAATTCAATCAAAAACACTTGAAAAATGCACTATGTTTTTCTCAAATTTTCCAATTTTCCGGAAGATTTGCAAAAAATCATAGAAACCTTGACCTGCCTAGCCATACTCAAGTGATGCTCTTACAACCATGCGGCAATTTATTTTTATTCATAGACAACAAAAAATCTCTTTCGGTTTTTCCTAAATTTTCCTACTTTCTGAGATACTACTCCAAATTTTTATTTAATACCACCCTTCCTCTTGTTTTCAACATGAAATGTACAAACTTTTATCACAATTGGACAAATGGTATTGATAGCTCACGGGAAAAAGCTGTTTCAGTTTTTCCCGATTTTCCTGTTTTCCCGACAACTTTTCCATATTTTATCACCATTTAAACCTTCCCTGGACTTACACGAATATCTCAAGACTAAAATTAGCCAAATTGGTTCAGCTGTTCTCAAGTTTTACCAAGACTAACATACAGCAATTAATTTATATATATAGATTGTGGAATTCCGCATTGCCCTAAGTTGAAAACATCTATCCCACTTGGCCAGATCGTTATGGAGATGTATATCCACTGCTTCTTTGACTAAATCCCAGAATCCATTGGCAGTAGATAACTTCTTTGTTTATGTGAAATTGAAGATGCCTTCTCGTTAATGCTATATTCTGCTACTGTAGACTTGTTTTTCTGTCCTAGGCATGCATTTCTGACATGCTCCATATAGCAATCATATGGACCTGGCTCACTAAACAAACATGTTTAGTACCAAGATGCACTGGGCTGTATGATAGCAACTCTGAGAGTAAGATAAAGGTCCATGTGCATTTTTTTCTGTAGGCCAAGTGTCTCTATGCACTGTGTTCTCTTGATTAAAATGTCCATGAAACACAGGCATCTGTTCTCTTCTACTTCCATGATGAACTTCTGCTGTCATGTATGCTATTGAGATGATGTAGAAACTGTTGTAGGTATTCTTTGCCATGCGGCCACACTACAAAAGTGTCACCAATATGTCTGTAGAATATATTTGGTTTTAGGTGGATGGTATTCAGAGCTACATCTTCAAAGTGCTCCATGTAAAGATTGGTTATCCTCAGAGCTATACCCAGGCCGCTGAAACTTTGCACTTGACATTTACGAATAACAAGTGAAGAGCAAGAAGTGCGAGTCACTAGTCGCTAGGAACGATCCAATCACAGCGCGATAAACACTTCCAGTGGTCACGTGCCATGACGTCAACATTCCTGCGTTGCCGCCTTTGTTCAGTTCTAACGTAAACATAGTTGTGTATCCTGTTTATCACGTGTTTATGTTGTGTGTGCTTTTTTTCGCTGCGATTTGTTTTACTGTGAATGGTTTAACTTGACTTTCCGAGTTCCAGTAATTGGGTAATGTCACCGAAAAGACGTTTGTCTAGTGACGTTTTCTGAGTAAGTTCTCAATTTCATATGAATAAAAACTTCGAAGCTTATGCTCTGAGCAGGAAGTTCATTCTCGCTTCAAACGATTGGAAAGAAGTTATGATGCAGTGGTTACAAGAAAGAAATATTGCTGCAGATATGTCAATGTCAAAACTTCTTTTATAATTGCCCGTGAAACAAAATAAGTCTATTACACCCACATATGCAGTAGACGAAATCGCAAAGGAGCAGCGTCACAATGTAATAAATCTGGACCCATTTCACTGCCGTTTTAACCCTATAAAATTTGTATGGGGTGACGTGAAGAATTACTTAAGGAACAATAAGTCTTTCACAATAACAAAGGTGGAAAGGCTGTTGCGTGAAGCTGTTGCCAATGTGGATGCTGCATCTTGGGAAAAAAAGGGTCGAGCACGTTGAAAAACTGATTTGGGCAGCGCAAACAATGGAAGGGATCATTAGTAATGATGAACAGTTAATGATTTTTCTTCCTGATGAAGACGATTTTGGCAGTGATGACAACTTGGGGAGCTGGATGTAATTGTAAATTGGTGAGTTAAAAGCATTGCGATTATAAAACATAGAGAGAGAAGTTACTATCCTGATTATTGTTTATTTCGTATCTGTCGTGATCCAATGCTTATTTTCTATACTTCTTTGCTCCGTCATTGAAAGCGTGTGTGTTGTTGTGCTCTTGTCTACATTACTACGCCTCTAATTGTTGCTTGTGGTAGCAGCTCAAGAACGAATTATTATACGCACTTTTATTGCTCAATAGCTTACATTTACGAGATGCAACTGAAAGCTGTTTCGTCTGCTGTGAGTATAGATGCTAGTGTTGCAACAGCGCTAAAGCAGTGTAGCCAACTTAACTCGCTGTAACGCGAAACGTGAAGTGCAATGTTTCAGCGGCCCGGGTATAAGGGGGCTCTTGTGACAACGCTGTTTATTTGTTCATAGAACTTCCCACCACATTTGAAATAGATGGTGGTAAGCACATGACAGAAGAATCTAATTGCATCTTCATTAGTGTGTTCCTTGAGAAGTGCTAAGGAATCGCCCAGTGGCATGCAGGTGAACAGGGATGTGACATCAAAGATGACCAGTAGGTCCTTCTTGTCTATGTACAGCTCTTTGCGTACCTTCACAAATTCTGTCACGTTCTTGACATAGTGTGGGCAGTAACCCACAAGTGGATTTAGCTGCTGTGTTAGATGTTCGGCTATTCCACGTGTTGGTGAGTTTATGGAGTCCAAAATCAGACGTAAATAGGCATTCTCCTTATGGATCTTCAGGAGATAACATAACCGAGGAGGAGGAGGAGGAGGAGGAGGAGGAGGAGGAGGAGGTGTCAGTGCCCTGGGGCAAAGGCTTCTGATGATATTCTTGTCAAGTTCTGTGCTGTTGGGAAGATCGATGGTCTTGCAAGTGACTGAAGTAGTTGCATCTTTCCCCACTTGTTTGTATGCAGTGTCTTGCAGCAAGGTCTCTATCTTTTGCCAGTAATCTTCTGTCTCAGTAGCACAGTGGCATTGCCTTTATCCGCTGCTAAGACCACTGCTGCCGAGATAATGTTCTTTGGCATTCTTGCTTTTTCGAGTTTCTGCAAGTCTCTCTCCTCAGATCTTTAATGGCATCCGAAGGGAGATTGTTGGCTCATCCAGGTTGATGAAAGTCTTAGCACTGCTGGATTTGTCTTTCTTATGCTGAGCCCCTAGAAATCTGAGAACTTTGTCACACTGTTTCTTGCTCACTTACATCTTAGCTCACTACTTAGGCATCCAAACAGCCTAGGTATGCACAGGCAGAGCAGAAATCCGGTACAAGTGGTGAGTAAACAAATTCCTCCCATTCTTGTCGATTTCCATTATGGGTGCTCCCAGACCAATGCTGCACTAGCATATTGTAATATGTGTCTTGTCTTCGCCGTGTTATTGGATGTCATTGTTTACCAAACAACGGCATTACAATTTTATCTCCTAGGTCATCACCTTAGCAAGAATGCCAGTGTGCTGAGCAGAGAAATTCAGATGGCCTACAAAAAGAGTAGCAGATAATAGCAATGCTACTGTGCTACTGAAGACAAAGGATTACTGGCAAAATATCAAGACCTTGATGCAAGACCCTGCATACAAACAAATGGGGAAAGATGCAACTACTTCAGTCACTCACAAGACCATCAAATATCTTAACAGCTTGGGACTTGACAGGAACATCATCAGAAGGCTTTAACCCAGGACACCAGAACTCCCACATCTATACAGCCTCCCAAAGATCCATAAGGAGAATGCCCCCTATCGTCCAATTTTGAAAACAATAAACTCACCAACATATACAATGGCCGATTATCTAGCACAGCTGCTAAAACCACTTGTGGGTCACTGCCCACACCGTCAAGAACTTGACAATTTGTGAAGGTACTTTAAGAGTTGCATATAGACCAGAACGACTTACTGATCAGCTTTCATGTTCTTCATGACTCCTTAGTGCTTCTCAAGGTACATTTTGATGAAGACACAATCAGACTCTTCTGTCCTGTGCTTACCACCACCTATTTCAAATGTGGTGGGAAGTTCTATAAACAAATAGGTAGGGTTACCATGGGATCCCTCTTAGCTTTGGGTATCACCAACCTTTTCATGGAGCACTTTGAAGATGTAGTTTCAAATACCACCTGCCTAAAAACAAAAATGTCTACAGATATACAGATGACACTTTTGTGTTGTGGTCGTATGGCAAGGAATATCTACAACAGTTTCTACATCATCTCAATAGCAAAGATGACAGATTGAAGTTCATCACGGAAGTAGAAGAGAATTAATGCCTACCTTTACTGTACATTTGAATCAAGAGAAATCTGGACAGAACATTCGTAGGTTTTAACCTAAAAATTACCCTAGACAAGCTCCCTAGATAGTGCTAAATGAGCAACAATAATCAGGCTACCAGACTATCCTAGTCATCTCCTAACTATTTTACATGAAAATGAAAACTCATTCAAATAATTCTTTTCAGAACCAACATGTTAAGACTTGTAGTGCTCCATCTAAATATAGAAGGCATAAGCAAATCCAAATGTCAATGCTTGTCAAGAATCCTGCAAGATGGAAAAATCAATGTGGTTGTCATTCAGTTAACACATGCTGTGGATGAACACCATTTACAAAACAAAGCACTAATTCCGGGATATGATATTGGAAGTGCAACATATCACCATGCATATGGTACAGCTAGCTCAAAATACGACATACATACGATTGTCATCAAAGTTGCTGATGTCACCATTATAAACACCTACAAGCCTTCACTTTCACCATGGCCCTCCAAGATGATCCGGGTACAGTGTCATTCAGCCATCTATGTGGGTGATTTCAACAGTCACCATGAAGAAAGATAATACAGCACCACTGATACTAATGGAGAAACTCTCATGAACTGGGATGAGGACATAATATCCATATTGTATTTGATGCAAAAGTTAGAGGAACATTTAGATCTGCTTTGTAGAAACAGGAATACAACCCATACCAATGTTCCATTCCCAGTGATTAGAATAATCAACCTCTGCTCTCATAACAGAAAGTATTTCGAGATTTCCAACTTAGTAAACATTGACCTACATGTCTAGAGGTTGGAATGCAAATACCTTATCCTCATCCAAGATGGAACTTCAGGAAAGCAGACTGGAAAGCATTCTTGTGTGACCTTGATCAAATAACAATTATGTGAGATTTGTGAGTGTTTTAATTGCCACAGCAAAAAATCCATTCCAGGAAGGAATATAGTCCTGACTTGACAGATGCAACTGAAAAGCTACACCAAGAATTTCTTGCAAGCGATGAAAGAGAAATTGGGGATGAACTGCTTCATAATATAGATAATGCTCAAAGGGAGAATTGGACTGCAACTATAACATCTGTGAATTTCAGATAATCAAGCAGAAAGTAATGGTCATTGTCATGGAAGCTTGGTGGGGCTTCTTCATCTCTCCTAAAAGTTCTGCAGTCACTACAAATAAAGTTGCAGCTCATATAGTTGACATTTCTATATCATCGAGAGATGGAAATCATACATGGAACATCAAAATATAGTTAACCAGTCTTAAGTTCACAAGCCCTCCTCATTCAGTACATATTAGACCATTTAGTGTGCAAGATATTGAGGTAGCCTTAAAAAGACATAAAAACTGCTGAAGCACAGGGATTTGTGGGATTCATCCTGAGTTTCTATTTAACTGTGGAGCAAATACAAAATTATGGTTATCTAGATTTCTAACCTACATTCTCAGAACAGGTACCTCAGTTATTTAAAGTAAGTAAGATAATTGCAATCCGAAAGCCAGGAAAGCCTAATGATGCTCCAGAGAACTATAGACCAATAGCATTGGTTAGTGTATGTTACAAATTACGTGAAAGGCTAATCTTTAACAGAACTGCTACAAAAGTGTTTGAAATGATCCCTATGGGACCAATCAGGATTCAAACCACAAAGAAGCTGTGTTGACAAAGTCTTGTCACTAACTACCTTCACTGACGCTGGATTCCAGCAAGGACTACAGATTTCAGAAGCATTTATTGACTTTAAAATGTTCAAATGTTTGTATAGCTTATGGGACTTATCTACGGGGTCATCAGTCCCTAAACTTACAAACTACTTACAAACTAGCTAATACTAAGGACGGCACAAATATCCATGCCCGAGGGGAGGATTCGAACCCCTGACCGTAGTAGCCGTGCAGACCGTGACTGGAGCGCCTCAGTCCCCTCAGCCACCGCGGCCAGCTTTATTGACTTTAAGGCTGCTTATGACACAGTATGGAGAGAATTGTAATCAGCAAACTCCTTAAAGAGATTCCTTGTAGGAGTCTGACCCATATTAGAAATAATATGCTCAGGGACAGAACCTTTCATGTAGTCATGGGGGGACAAAATCAATAAACCCAACAAACTAAATAAAGGACTCCCACAAGATTCAACACGTGTCCCACTCATATATATATTGACGCATTGCAATGGAAGCAGGATTGACTTCGAAGGCAACTAAACACAGCACTTATACTGAAAGCACGTTTATTACGAACTCAACATACACGCAGCACTGACTGCCTCTCAGGCAGAGTGCTCTGCTATTTATACACAGACAGAATCTACCAGAAATTAGAAGAACAGTTAACATAAGAAACAAGTAGAATTTACAAGTGAACATAAGAAAGATGTAGAACCTTCTGGAATTGTTAATTACAAAGAAATAAATTTTTGCCGGTGGGCGGGATTGAACCGGCGACCTTATGCACCCTAGTCCGTGACGCTATCCCCTGCGCCACGCCGGCAGTCGGTGTTCGTCGTCTCTCCCGGCAATCATTCTAAGTGCGGCAGTCAGAGGTGATGGTTGAATGACTGTGTTGTGTGCCTGTGTGATTGCGTGAGTGTTCTATTTTCTGAAGAAGGCCATGGCCGATATCTGAATGTGTTGTATGTGTGTGTCTTTTATATGTGCCTGTCGCAGCTCATCGCCACGTCTTTGCGGTGAGTTGTAAACTGTCCTCACATATTATTAATTCCAACCTGGACTTTCCATTATTATATTTTAACACTCATATATATCTCAGATATACCCTCTACAAGATCTAGGAAATTTGGGTATGCAGATGACTGAGCTACCACCAAAGACCTATGCTTTAAAAAGACAGACTAAACATTGACAAAAGATCTCTTTGTTTTAGGGAAATACTTTAGAAATTGAAGACTCCAAAATGGTTTGAAGAATATTCCATTGGAACTGCACGCGAAAAATCAATTTTTGATCCACATCTCGTTGAGTGCAATCATTCAGAAGGGTCTATTTCTGACAATATGAAAATCTTACAAATGTACCCAAAGGTCAATTACTTACTGCACTAAAACATATACAAATCTACACACATAAAAATAAACCATTAGATTGTATGAACATGCAGTTACATTTCTTTCAACTATTTGAGGATCTGCTGCAGAATGGTTACTCTTTTGTCCCAGACCCCAATTTTATTTTTCAGTTTCGGACACAATGTCCTTTTAGTTAATGACTTCAGCTCTCATCACCATATATTTTTAACCATATAAGTTTATATTACTTAAGTATCTTATAACTTTGGAATATATTTTATTTTGTCTGGCTCTGATTTTTAAGGCAAAGGCCCCGAGAACCGAACAGAGGTGCATGACCCTGGTTTTGGCTGCAGAGAACTGGAACCCATAAGCTAGGGCCTAGGATTGAGCCTTTCGTATGGTTCCCTGCAGACACCCTTCAGCAACACCAATGCTGGCAGATCGAAAACACACATAGAAGTTGTCAGATGAAACAGAAGACCCCGCCAAAGCAAGACCGTTAATAGCTATTAAAAACGGGCACACTAAGGACAGAGCCCTGTGGGATACCGTTCTTCTGCACATGGGGTGGGCTAGGAGATGCACCAACTCGGACCCGAAAAGTGAGACACAAAAGGAAATTTTGTACAAAGATCAGGAATTATCCCCGTAATCCCTAATCGTACAGTGTTGCGAGGATGTGATGGTGCCAGGTGGTGTCATAGGCCTAGCAGAGATAAAAAAAGACCGCAACTAGGTGCTCACGTTGAGTAAAGGCGGTACAGACTCTGGAACCACTAGGATGTCTATAGTGGAGCGGCCTTGACGGAAGCCGCCCTTGCTTTGCGGCCAGGAGGCCCTGATGTTCAAGGATCCACGTGAGCCGCCGATTCACCATCCGTTCAAACAGCTTACTCCGAGCTTTAGTAAGGCTGATTGGGCGGTAACTATCGACCGCCAGCAGATTGGCATCTGGTTTCATCACAGGGACGATGACACTATCCTGCCACTAGGGTGGGAAAACACCATCGGCCAATAGGAGATTTAACAGTGTGCTGACAGATGACTGAGGAACTAGCTATGAATTCAGTCAGGTCCAGGTGACGTATCATGGCATGCACCCTAGTCGCTAAAGGGTGTATTATACGACTCCTGGTGACGTGTGCGAAACAACAATAGTTGTCGTTTGACTCGCTGTTTGATGGCATGGAAGTCGGCACTGTAAGCTGCCGTCTAAAAGCTGCATGCGTAGTGTTCTGCCAAGTGCTCAGCGATGGTGGGTGGGTTGGTACAGGGAGTGCCCTGGATGCGGAGACAGTGAATGCTTGCTTACAGATGGTACCAATAAATGCACCGAACTTGGGACCACACGCTAGAGGGACATGCGCAAGAACCAATTGTGAAAACATACCTACCCCATGAGTCCTGCTTGCTCTGTTGAATCGGTCGTCAAGCTCAGGCCCAAAGACACTTAAAAGTGATCATATGCTCTGTGGAAGGGTGGTGCCGATAGCGCAGACGCGCTCGCCAGTGATCTCTGAAGGCCTCGGCAATCTCTGGCGTCCACCACGGCACGGACCTACACCGTAGTGGACCAAACGTACATGGGACAGTGGCTTTAGCAGCAGAAATTACAGCAACAGTAACCTCACGAACCGCAGTATCAATGTCAATGGGAAACTGACCTGGAAGCACAGCAAATGTGTAGGATGGCCAGTCAGCTCGGCAGAGGGACCATCGGGGCAGGTGGTCTGCAGGCTGAGACTTAACCTTTCTGCCAAAACCCTCAACCCCACAGAAGTTTCACTCCTATCAAGGTCACACTTTCAGCCCCTCACCCAAATTTAACCATGTCTGACTTGTCAAAAACCACCTTCTCTTCTGCCGATTCATACAGTGGAAAAACTACTTTGCAAACCAATCCCTCCAATTAAAGCCAATATAATTCCAACATTAAACCTTGCCTCTCCCAATTCATACCACCATCCAACCATGACCCTCTCACTCCCACTTAACCACTCTCAGCACCTTCCAAGAATCCCTCACATCCAACATGGTCTGCTGCCCAAGGTTCCACCAATGTTGTGATGAATCAGAGTGATTATGTGACAGAAGGCCTACATCAATTATCTGTTTCCTCCACCTACAATATGTGTCACGACGACCCAATCCCAAAAGTCAAAATTGACCTACAATCCCTGCTAAAATCTTATGACCCTTCCCAGAAGCTCTCCCTAAAATCCATCTCCCTCCTTACTCCAATAACACCCCACACACCTACCTTTTACATGCTCCCAAAAATCCATTAACTTCACTATCCAGGACACCCAATTGTGACTGGTTACTGAGCTCCCACAGAAAAATTTTCCAGCTCTTGTTGACCAGCACCTCCAACCAATTGTTTGAAATTTAGCTTCCCACATCTAAGATACCAACTACTTCCTTCACAGATGCTCCACCATCCCCACCTCTTTACTGCCTGGATCCTTACTTGTCTATGTTGATGCCACATCGCTGTATACCAATATCCCACATGCCCATGTTCTTGCTGCTCTGTAACACTTCCTTGTTCTGTTACTAGTTCTGGAGATTGCCTAAATGCCTGTGTATACCCACACAACACACTCCTTAGTGTCCCATCGCTTTATAGGTTGTACCAAAATATTACAAATAATTACTTCTAGCTTCTTGCTAGAGGTCCTGATATTCAGTGCATCTACTCTAGAAGTTATAGCTTCGTAGGATAAGGCATTAAACTTCAACAGTGTTCAAACATTTCATGCCTATATCTTTAAGTTGTGAGTGGTCAAACCACTGAATGAAACAGTTCTAGTTCAGTAACAATATTGTGGGTTTATTGCCCCAGAACTGCAATATATCTGACAGGAACAAAAAAACTTTTTCTTATATATCTGCCTTGACATATTCACATGCAATCCAAAAGTAATAACAACAGTGGAAGTTAATATTCTTCATGATAACAGAAGTTGCATATTTTATGGAATAATTGTTTCATGATACACTGTAGATTCAGCTCCACTACAAATTCTTTGTCCAGTCCTGAGACACCAGAAATCTGTGCAAAAAAAAAAAGTTCCTGCGGCAGTTACTGTTCCTAAATATAATACAACAAAAACTTCTCAAAGAAACTGAAAGACTACCTGGTTGAAAAAGCATTGAGGAGTACTTATTGAATTAATTTTGTACATATTGTTATAACACTGTAGGGAATAAGTGAAAATGGTCTTTTTTTCCTTGTTATTTACATGTCTTATAATATACATAATATTAATATTTAAAAAATACTCAACTATCTGATAGAAAGGAAATTTCAAGGTGTATTTGTTGCTCCTGTACATTAGGGAAGAAGTGGCGATGGAAATATGTTATTGACATGTCCTATATTATACTATGTAATCCCACAGGATGAAATAAATAAAAAAAGCTTTGCTACACAAGAGAAATTATTTGATGCTTTAGGGACAATCTAGGGAACATGTAATGTAACATGTTACAACCCAGAGGGTCCACTATATATCAAAATACAAGTTTCAGAGTCATTTTTAGGAATTATGAAATGTTTAGGGAGAAGTCTTTCTGGAAAATACATAACCTGACAGAAGTGAAATGTATTTAATATATACCTGTAATTTGTTTTGAGTCAAGATACTTTAAAAATTGCCAGGCTACAATGAAAATAAAATTACTGTTATCATATAATACAATTAACTTAAAAACATGAAATAGTGAAGCAACTATGTGATGGTGCTTACCTGCAAGCTACATACACTGCAATTATGCTATACACCTTGTCATTTCCGTCTGCAATAGAATTCTGTTGCAAATACCTGGTAAGAAAAAAAATCAATCTTAACATGGAAGTAAAGACACAATCAAGTGCACTATCTCAACGATGATGCAGATGTTACATAATTCATTTTGTTGTATTTACGAACTTGGAAAGATACAAAAATGAACTTTTTGGTTGAAGTAAATCTAACTGGCATTTATGTATCACTTACAAGGCAAGATAAAATGTTTGTAAATGTAAGGAACCAAACTGCTTAGTTCATTGGTCCCTACACTTACACAATACACAAAGTCTAAGGACAAAACACACACACACACACACACACACACACACACACACACACCTCTATGACCTAGGGAGAACTTGAACTTCCAAAACATGTGGCTGCACAATCCGTAGCATAGTGCATTACACCACATAGCCATTCCCCCGCAGCTAAGATAAAACATCATTCACACAAATCGCCAATTGGGACTACTAAAAGTGATTAACTGCTGTTTTATGGCTTAAATAATGGGCACGTATTAAGTAATTTGGCTCTCGCTCTCTCTCTCTCTCTCTCTCTCTCTCTCTCTCTCTCTCTCTCTCTCTCCACTGCATGCCAAAATTCTACAAAATAGCTCTAAAACTGAAAGTAATACAATGGTTGGTAGTGCCAGTGAGGTGGTAGGGGGAAAAAAAGAAAAAAGAAAAAAAATCACTCTGCTGTGTTTTACAGCCCACTTTAGATTTACCTGTAGTTCTACGATTTTTTGCAAACATTTTAGACACAAATAATGAAAATATAAATAATAAAAATTGACGGACAATACGATTACGAATCTACTATTATGATAATATCCATGCACTCGACACTTAATGTTCTTTCAGGCCATATTTTAACAATTAGTCAAAATGATTTGATATTTGAGTTTAGCTTTGACAAATATATTCTTTTTTGTACTTTTACCTCTTTGAACTATTATTTTAATATCTCTCCCAAATTGTCACTATAACATAATTTACTCATCCTAGGGAACAATATTATTGTATAAATAGAATAGATTCCAAGATCACAATTTTTATTTTACTTATTCAAGACAACCGGTTTCAACACTATGGTGTAATCAGCTGGTCTCATTGACATTAAACTGCATATTATGGTGCTCCATATAAAATCTGATAGGTGTTCTGGACGACAAGTATATAGAAAATCATGTGCTGCTGGATACTCAGATATAAAATAGATGGTTGGTCAAAATTACAACAGTAAAATATACATAAAATAATAACCACCATAGTGAACATGTCTGGTTTGTTTTATGGAGGTGCTCAACATTTGACATTCGAAAATCACTCAGGTGGCATCCCTCGCTCAAACCCTTGCACGAAACTCTCTTTTGTATATGCCATCTTGCTTTCTGTATTTGATGATTTTCTTATTATAACTGAAGCATTGTCACTTCAAAGCAGTGGTGCACTGAAAATGATCAAAAACATGTCGTCGTTAGGACGATGAATTACAATTTAATGTGTAAAAATGCCATATTAGCATATAACATCAGCCATCAATGGTACAAGAATTACTTATTACTCTCGCAGCTGTTCGACGTAGTGTAATGGGCGGCGGATTAGTCTATGATGCACGAATATCTTAGATGGTGATTCAAAACTTGCCAGGCACAGTGGCTCAGAGCGCTCGATCAGAGGGTTGGCAGTGTTGAAACTCAATGTGCTCGACGCCCTCAGTAACGAAAAAAAATGAGTCAACGATGAAACGATTAAAATTAAACAAAATAAACCAACGTCTACAAAGGACTGATCAAATCAAAGAACAAATGTAAAGATAGAATAAGAAAGAGTGCTCAACGCCATCTGTAATAAAAAACTCAGCAAAACAATCGCCAACCATCGACCTATGTCAATATAAAGAAAGTTTGACTTACCAAGTGAAAAGGCATTGGTTTGTTGATACACACACACACACACACACACACACACACACACACACACACACACACAAGCCAGACATATGCAATTTTGCATAGGTCTGCCTTGGTGTGTGTGTGTGTGTGTGTGTGTGTGTGTGTGTGTGTGTGTGTGTGTGTGTGTCAATGAACTGGTGCCTTTTCGCCTGGTAAGTCAAACTTTCTTTACATTTTATAAATATTTGTCTGAACACACATAAATAAAAACACACCACTGGCTTTTTTTTATCTTGTTTCCTAAAAGGTTTTCCCAAACTCTTGTTAATTGGCATAACTATATTCTGCAAGCTTCTAAGTTGTTCAAAGTTAACAGCGCTTTCACTGAAAAGTGCATTTGTTCTATTTTGTGAACATATTATGAAATACATACCAACCAATTGCTAACAGACTTATTTATCACATGTACACAAACTGGGGAGATACATTCACGATGACAGTTGTGAATGACATAATGATTGTAGCTAGTAACTTTGTATACAGATTAAGTACTAGAGCTTTGTGGAATTAGTATAACCACACTTATTCCATTTGTTATTTTAGCAGTAAAATGTAGTCTGGTTTGAAAGAGAATATTTGCTCTTTATTTTAGTGCAGAACAAAGTAACATGAATAAAATCATATCTGAACTACAGAAAAGGTAATACAATCTAAGTTACAAGCATCCATAGCAATCATGCCAAAGACAACATTTTAGTAGATGCATTGATTCTAATTAATGACTTTCAACATATTCCATTAATAGTGAATAATTGCTTAGGGGGAAAAAAGCAATCAGGTAATTTTGTGGAGTGTATACACTTCCCTTCCGTTTAATTAAAGAATGACAGTTGCCACAGAAACCTAGGACTCTATTTATATATGAAACTACCATTGTTCAGAATATTAGTTATTACATTATCCTCCCCATTTTTGTGCAAATGCTTCAGAAGAGCAGGGTTCGATTCATTGTTACGTCTTTCACGGCATGTTCACAAAATAGAACAAACACACATTCTAGAGGAAGCACTCTTACATCTGCACAACTCTAAACATTTCAGAAGATAGCTGTATTTAATTAGTAAGACTGCTGGAAACCCTTTTAAGAGCAAAGGTGGGTGGGGAGGGGGGGGAGGGGAGAAATAAATAAATTATTGTTGTGGGTTTCGAACTACTGACCACATGCATCACAACATAATGCACTAACCACTCCGCCACGGCGAACAACTACGACATTTTTCCTTCTTTCTTGTACTATTGATGGTGTTTGCCAACAGCTAAAATGACATTTTTAGACTCTAGATTATAATTTATCAAACTATGAATGACGTTCGTTTGTTAATTCTTCAGTGCGCCACTGCTTTGAAATGACAATGCGGAAGTTATAATAAGAAAGTCATAAAATACAGGAAGCAAGATGGCGTATGCCTGAGAGAGTTCTGGGCAAGGAATGGCGCTTGACATTTCCTAATGCCTGGCTTACGTAAAATCAAGTGTTGGTGTCACATGGCCGTTATTTTTGCAAATATCTCTGTAACGGTACGAGATATGAAAAAAACATAAGAGAGGAAAGTTATAGAGGATTTTCTCCTCTACAAAATCGTTTATTTAGTTATTGCGGCAGATGTACGACTAAGCCGTTATTTTCATTTAAATTTCGAGCTGTCAAAAGGCGATCGCAAAGGCCCACTTTTAGTGTTATTACCATAACCTAAAGTGGGCCAATAATGAGGTTCTATAATGAACAAAAATCAAGGTTAATTTCTAAGTTAGAGCTGTGATTTGGAGTGTGGTAGCTGGAGATGATGGTTATGTGACTGTCTGAATGCTCTATTCTGAAGAAAGCTAATGGCCAATAGCTTAAGAGTTGCATGTATGTGTCTTTTTCATGTGCCTGTCACATCTTGTCATACGTTTTTGCAGTGAGCTGTAAACTGTCATTATATTCTCAACAATAATCTTCCACAACATGCCATATATTAACAACACTTGAAAATTACTACTGGGATTGTTTTGTGGTCTAAGGTATCTTGACTACACAAATTAAAACTGCAGCAATAGTAACAAAAATAAAAATAAAAAATGTGTTTTGGTATCTAGAGATAACAGTTTTTATCTGTATGAATTGTGTAAATTTTGGCAAGTAAATAAGATATAATTTAACCTAACAAAACTTTTCTATCATGTGCGGTGGTGGTACTACTATGGTTCAGACACAACTTACCACTCACGTTGTATGGTTCGCAATAGACTGTATGTAAGCATTAAGACAGTGCTATCAATACTGAGCACCATGTCTTGTCTCTGTGCCTAGTCGCATGTGGTGATCACGGGATGGCACCACGTAACTCTGTTTCCAGCAGTGGCGCCATGCAGTACGCAGCCGACAGTGGCCGCTTGTAACCTGCACGCCTCTGACATCTCTAAGCCAGCTGAAGGCGGGGAATCCGAATTACTATCAGAAGGCTGGAAATGGCCCGACCGATGTCGAGCTTGCCATGAAATAAGTGGAGGCAAATTGGACTCCCCATCAAAGGCCCACACGGCCTGCCCAATATGTGAGAGAGTAGCAATTGCCGAGGCGACGCACTGGGAGCCGAGGTGGTACTTTGGCCAGCCTGTGGAGGATGGTGCTTGTGGATTGATGGCCATGTAGTCTCCTCGAGTGGCACATCCAACCCAGGACCCGCACTCGTTTCCGAATGTGTTTGGTCTCTGGCACCGGCGGGAGAAACGAGAAATGAATCTGGCATTGTGAATCAGGTCAAGAACATGTGGGCTGTATTGGGAATAAACTTAGAACAATACGAGACGTTGTAATTCTTTGAGATTAGTAGGGACCATCAAATTTGTAATGGCAGTTAGATGTTCTTGTGTGAATGTGAAACCATCTTTGCTTAAAATGTAACCCAAGTATAATATCCATGGTTAGAAAAAAAACACTTGCCTAGACAAAAATGGAGGCCATGAGATTGCAGCCACTCTAACAAAAGGTGTAAATTGTGCAAATGCTGCTCTCGAGTGGCTCCCATAACTAGCAAATCAACCAAATAATTGACACAATTAGGAATATCCTGAATAAGCTGCTCTAAGTACTGCTGAAAAATCGTGGGAGCACTAGCGACACCAAAAGGCAAACTATTATACTGGTACATGCTGAATGGCGTATTAACCCATTTCTTCCCAGCGTTGCGTACACACAAAACGAAATTAAGCCTTACAAAATGCAGTCAAAGTGGACTTATTATACAAAACTCATCATGCATGTATTAAAAGCCATTTACGAGCTCTCTGTCTGTGTTAAAGTTTCACAATTACCTTAACAATTCGTGAAAAAAAATTAGAGATAACATGTTTTTTTTTTTTTCTTCAATAATTTTGAATAATTTATTTGAAGTATTAGAATATATTTTGTTCAACCTTTATGTGCATATTCATGATTCCTATATATCAATGACACAAACAGATTTTTTTTTCCTTGAACATACTAGACTCATGACTAGGCAGAGAATGATTTCTATTTCCGTTGCGTTAACGCAATGTTGGGAGTTGCCTACATATATTCATACTCTATGGTTGTCTGGCTGTGGTTTTCTTCTGTGACAGGTTATGATCTGTGCAGTCAAAGATAATGTGTCTCACTGAATATTTGGAGCTAATGTAGTGTTCTGTAGTCTAAAGGCTTTGTATGTTTAAGAATTATATCTGGTTTTGTTTTATAAGACGAATACTTCTGAAACATCAAAAATTCCTTGTGAGTAGATTTTATTACAAGATTCTATGATGACTTTCGTATTTCTTATGATATTTAGTTGTTTGTAAAGACATTGTTGCACTTTAAGAATACATTATTTCCAATTATAGGACTTACAAATGGCTTTCTTCACACAAAAACTAAAAACAGCTGAGGAAATTTTAACTGTTCTTGATGAACTAGAGGCAGAAGAAGCTACTGATATAGTCATCATACCCCCTGAAGTAGACGAAATTCTTGACGAAGAAGAAATATAAGATGGAAGTATGATTATCAATGATGGCTGTGATGTATTACCAGTAGATTCGGTGGGTACATTTGAAATTCATGCTACTTTAGACAACAAAATAAATATATAAGTACCTGAAACTACAAGTACACAAAATACTTCTGAGGAGCCAAAAGAGAAAAAGAAGAAACCTACAACAAAATGGCAGAAATGTACCCCAACATATACCAACACTCCTAAAAACTGTGAAGTTAGATGTGTCGAAGAAATAAAGTATACGTTTGGGAGTTTGACACCTATACAAATATCTGACCTTCTCTTAGACAAACCAATTCTCGATGACATTGCAGAGTTTTCAGTCAAATATGCTCAGAGTAAAAACAACCCCACATTTGCTATGTCATGTGCTGACTTGAAACAATTTATTGGTATCCTTATATTCTCCGGTTATCACTCTCTCCCTCAAACAAAATTTTCCTGGAGTTTAGATGACGATAAAGGGATTCCTCCCATACACAATACAATGTCACGGAACAGATTGATGAAATAAAAAAGTACATTCATCTTTCTCATGATGATAAGTTATACAAATCTGATAAGTTTTCCAAGGCAAGGCCATTTTTCAATGAACTAAATAAACAGTACCTGCTGTTTGGTGTTTTTTCCCATAAGCTATTGATTGATGAAGAGAAGGTGCCATATTTTAGATGTCATTCCGCTAAGATGTTCATACGATGGAAACCAGTAAGGTTTGGTTTCAAACTGTGGTGTATGGCTTCAGCTGGAGGATATCTCTATCAGTTTGAGCCTTATGGTGGAGCTTCACAGAAATCAAATGGAAACCTAGGTTTAGGTGAAAGGGTTGTAACCAACTTGAAAGTTGTTCATGATCCTGAAAATCATATCCTATTTTTTGACAATTTCTTCACAAGCCATCCTTCTTACATTATTGTCAGAAATGAAATTCTTTGCGACTGGTTCAGTAAGAGAGAACAGAGTGGCTTCCTGTCCACTTCTAACAACAAAAGCCTTACTGAAAGAACAAAAAGGGACATTCGATTATAGATTTGATGTCAACAACAAAGTCTTCGTTGTTAGGTGGCATGATAATTCCGTTGTAACAAACGTTACAAACTATGGTACCCTTGAGCCAATAATGAACGTAAACAGATATAACCAGAAAGAAAAGAAGCATGACATATTCCCTCAACCAAATGTTATCCACCAGTACAATCAAGGCATGGGAGGTGTAGATTTGCATGACAATGCCATTGCAAACTACAGAATCAGAGGCAAGAAATGGTGGTAGCCATTATTCTCCAATGGAATAGACAGTGGTGTTGTCAATACCTAGAAAATGTACCAAATTGCTACAGGTTCCACTATGAGCCAAATTGCCTTCAGATCACAGATTGTATTATCTCTATTGAAAACTGAAGAAGAATCTGAGCTGGAGGAACATCTCCAACCTCAAAAAAGTAACAAACCTTGGACACCCCAGCAAAAACAGGTTACCAAGAGCAGTGAGGAAGGACAGAAATGACCATCGCAATGAAGAAAATGTGAGAAGATGCAAGATTTGCAAAAGTCAACGATCTACATATGCAAGAAATGTCAAGTTCACCTTGACAGAGAGTTTCTCAAAATTTCATAAGCGATACTATCAATGTTAGTCTGTTTTATCATATAACAGACAATATTGCATAGTTTGAACAAATAAAAGCAGGTGATCAGAAAAACTATGTTTTTTATTACCAGGAAACTCCTAACGTTGCGTCAGCGCAACATTGTGTGTGGTCCAAATTACAACACATACTGCTCGTTTTTAATAATTGTACTGTTATTTCAAGTATTTTGAAGAGAAATTTATAACCAAATATAATATTTTTTCACAATTTCTATTTTTGGGAAAAAATGGGTTAAGAACCAAAAAAACGTTTTGTTTCCTCATCACACAGTAACAGAAAATACACTTCAGCAAGAGCAACCTTCGAAAAATCATTTTGGAATGGGACCAGGTGAATTTTGATGGGACCAAAGGAGTTGAGGTTGGAGAGGAAATTCTGGAGTTTTTCTTCACTGTGAGTCCAGATCATGAAGATGTCATCAATGAATCTATACCAAACTTTGGGTTGACAGGCTTGGGTGTCCAGGAATGCTTCCTCTAAGCGTCCCATAAATAAGTTTGCAAACGAGGGAGTTGATCGTGGTTAAGTTTGATCGCGGCTGACGCCCGGTTTTGTCGAGATGACCAGGGTTATACAAGTGTACAGTATCAAGATGGTGGCGCATTTTGATGTTTTAGATGGAACTGACAAAGATTTATTTTACTGCGATCATTTAAATCGGGATCAAAACCGGAATGTAGTGATTGTGGAAAGGGAGACTCTTTTTAAGATTACAGTGACAAAAAGTTCGAAGAAAGATTTTGTTTGTCCAAAGAAAGTGTGGTGGTTGTTAAAACCAAATCAATGATAGGTTAGAATTTCCTACCGATAGAAATAACCCTATTTCACCTATGAGCAGACTGTTGATTACGTTAAGAGCATATGCAACAGGTGCATTTAAATGTTCAAATGTTTGTAAATCTATAGGACCAAAGTGCGTGGTCATCAGTCCGTAGCTTACAAACTACTTAACCCTAGGTAAACTAGCCTACGGACAAACACACACACCCATGCCCCAGGGAAGACTGGAACCTCCACGGCGAGCAAATGCGCGCTCCACAGCGAGGTGCTTTAGACCTCTCAGCTACTCCACCGCGGCAGTGCATTTAACATACTTATTGGTGACAACAGTAACACACATCGGACAACTGCCCAAAGAATTATTAGTGATGTATCAGATATCATAGCTTTGATGTCTGCTCGGTTTATACGGTTTCCATCAAGAGAAGAAGTGCGCTCTGTTATCTGAGGTTTTAGGCAACTGGACAGATTTCCCAGTATTATCGGTACAGTGGATTGTACCCACATAAGAATTCAGTCTCCTGGAGGTCGAAATGCTGAACTTTTCCACAACAGGAAATCTTACTTTTCATTTAATTGTCAAAAAATCAGTGACCACAATTTACTGATAAGAGATATCATAGCTTGATGGCTTGGCTCTGTGCACGACAGTACCATATTTCGAAACTGTGCTTACAGAGCCCAATTTGAAAACGGAGAGACACAACAAGGACATTTATTGGGAGATAGTGGTTATGCTTATACATCCCATTTGTTAACGCCACTTTTAAACCCACAGAACGATGCAGATCGTCGATATAACACATCGCACATTAGAACGAGGAACACTGTGGAGAGAAAATATGGATTGTGGAAACGAAGATTTCCCATTCTATCAACTGGAATAAAATGCAATCCCCAGAAAGTAATGTCAATAATTCTGAGTCAGCTGTCTTGCACAACATTACTAAGAGCTCAAGCACTGATCAGCCACCTGAAGATCCTGAAATTATGAGACTTTTAAATCAGTTACGTGATGAGAGGGGACCCAACATCGAAGACAGTGAACCTGTGCTTCCTGGACAGCAGATATATCGCAACGACACATTGCCAGGAAGAGCAGTTCGCCACGCCATAATTAATGAATATTTCGAGTAAGGTAACTATCAAATTCAGAAAAAGTTTTGAATCAAAAATTACGATATGTTCCGTAACTATAATCTTAAATCTTTCGTGTTATTAAAACATCTTATCTGTAAATTTCTCTTACCAGGTGAACGTTCGGTGCATGGGAAAATACGCTGTGAACAACAATGACATTTGTGTTGATTTGTTCGAAACAATAAATCATAATTTATGTTGTTTGTTTCAAATGTTTGTATAGTCTATGGGACTTAACTACAGGGTTATCAGTCCCTAAACTTACAAACTACTTATGAACTACTTACGAACTAGGACGGCACAGATATCCATGCCCGAGGGGGGGATTCGAACCCCGGACCGTAGTGGCCATGCAGACCATGACTGAAGCGCCTCAGTCTCCTCGGCCACCATAATAATTTATGTAATTATATAAATCTGTCTTAGGGTGTTTTTTTAATAATCATTTCTCTTTGCAATATGACTGAATTTGGTAAAATTTTACGACGCTTCTTGCTGGGCTCCAGTGCTTAAGTTGGCAACAGATGAACAATGAAGTGTAGAATTGCATTAATATTTTTCACAAACTACAGCTAGTAAATGTTATTGCTGCTTGTTTCACTCACAGCAAAATTAATACTGTACCTGCTCTATGGTTGAAAGGTTCTTGTATGTACCCTTGTCCGTTCAGAAGAAAATAATTTTCGTTTTAATTGCAGTTGTCACGAAAAAATATTTATTGGTCATCTTAGTTGCCGTCATTACCATTGGTGCCAACATAACCACTGCAGCTCGGCGAGAAGCGTCGTACAATTTTACCGTATTTACAATCTTGTACATACAAATCACGTGGTACTGTCATCATTCACCAAAGATAGTCGAGAATACACATGTAGGTAACCTCAACTAAAACCTTTGCATCACTTGGGTGCCTTCCATTGCGCTACACGGACTTGATCACGATCAAATGTACGATTGGCTGAGGACGGTTTACTGACCGGTAATTAACGTTGGTGCACCGCGGAGACGTTTTAATCGCTGTTAACTTTTGACCATGTTCTTGGAACCCTTGATTATCGTGCTTTTTGACTGAGGTTGGTGCACTCGGCCACTAGTGTCCCAAATGGTTGGGAGGAGGTTGCTCCTAGAGGAGGTATTGGGGGAGCAGCAGAAGAAGAGTAGCGTCCACCTATCAAGGAGGCACTGAGTTTGAAGGCCCATAAGGCTCATAGAAGTAGGTGAACTTGTGATGCCATCATCCCCAAAGAGATTGGTGACGACGTGGCAGCAGCATACATTATTACTGTAGGCACAGGGTGAAGTCACTCATATTTCTTTCTTGCCTCAGTGTATGGCAATCTGTGAAAGGTCTTTATCTTCATTATTTTCCTTTCTTTGTTCAGAATAGTACTGCCAGGTGAGCAAGATGGATGGTGCTGTCCACAATTTGCACAAACAGGAGGGGGGGAGGAGAGATACATGGCCACCCACATTTGCTGCATGTGGGCTGGAAGTGACTCCGAAGGACATGTGCCCCAATTTCCAGAATTTAAATCATCGCATAGGCATCACACTGGTAAATCATAACCTTGACCCCATCCTAGGGCACCCACAAGCCTACACCTCTTCGCCCTTCCATCCTGACATGCCACTGTATTTCTACAGCAGTGGGAAGGTTTGTAGAATTTTGGTATCACCCGCGGGATAAGATGAAGGAATGTACAATAAAAACAATCTCTGTGAATAAAACACAAAACACAGTCATCAATAGAAGCATTGTCTCCAAGAATTACTGTATATACTCTAATCTAAGCTGCCCCCCCCCCCCCCGTTTTTGGAATCCAAAAAGTGGGCTGCGGCTTAGAATTGAGTGCGAACAGAAGTTATATGAAACTTCCTGGCAGATTAAAATTGTGTGTCAGAACCGGGGCTTTAACCTTGGACCTTTGCCTTTTGCAGGCAAGCACTCTACCACTGAGCTATCCTGACATGACTCACGGTTCGTACTCACAACTTCATTTCTGCCAGTATCT
Source organism: Locusta migratoria (assembly GCA_026315105.1). Taxonomy (NCBI): domain Eukaryota; kingdom Metazoa; phylum Arthropoda; class Insecta; order Orthoptera; family Acrididae; genus Locusta; species Locusta migratoria. Next base: position 394,996,978 of record CM048750.1, on the reverse strand, counting down.
CACCTCTTACTTTCCAAACTTTGGCAAAGGTCCCAGGTTTGAGTCCTGTTCCGGCACACAAGGAAGTCTCAAATCAGCACACACACTGCTACAGAGTGGAAGTTTCAATCTGCAAGTTATATCTCTCAGAGCGCTGGGTGGTAAAAGAGAGGCACCACTCCCTTAATTCATGGAAGGCTGGTGGGTAGTTCGCAGAGTCAGAGACATGAGCATAGTGCTCAGCAAACATCTCTACAAGCGTGGCTGGGTTAGTACTTATAACTCCATTTGTGGAGATCCCAAGGATTCCTGCTCGTGTCAGGTATCCCTTTAAGCAGCTGATCTTGCTCTATACTTGTGAGGTGGAGGTACTTGTCTCAATATGGAAGACGTACCTCTCCAAACAATCCTGTTTCTGTTGACGAGCTGACGAGCACGAGTACTTAGCCGTTTGAAAGTGACGAGATGCTCCAGAGAGGGGTGCCTCTTGTACTGCTGTAAGGCCCGCTTGCAGTCTTTAATGGCCTCAGCTACCACCACGGCACTGTCTTCCGCTGAGATCACCCTGAGGAACGAGGAATAGCAGCTTCTGCAGCTGAAATAATGGGTTGTGTGGTGCTCTCTACAACCACATTGATGTTGTCGAGTGGGGGAGAGCCAACAATGGCAGCTGAGGTATGGTCTTCCCAGTAAACTTTGTTTAGAGCCCACCTAGGTGGGCATCCTGGGAATTGACACTGTGGGAGTGACAGGAAAAGGATCACTGCAACACAAGTCATCATGGGCTCTCCAGTGGACAGTTGATGGAATGCAGCAGATGATTAAACTGATGGCCTAAAATGTGCCATGCACCACACTAAAATGGTGGGGGCAGAGGTTGAGTGGAGGTAGTAAACTCCTCGACAACTCTAACGGCCAGAGATCGTAGCGCAACCCCACATTGGATTGTGGACATCGAAGTCACCCAATAGTAAGAATGGTGGAGGGAGTTGAGCTCTAAGTGCATCCAAAACATACAGTGATACTTCACCATCTGGAGGCAGTTAGAGTCTACAGACAGTTATCTCTTATGTTGCCCTCACCTGACAGCCACTGCTTCTAATGGTGTTTGAAGGGGCGTGGATTGACCATAAACAGAAATGAGGACATACACACACACTCCACTGGAGACCCTGTTATACACATTATGACTGCAATAATATCCCCTATAGCCACAAAGGGCAGGGGTCCACATTGCTGGAAACCAGGTTTTCTGGAGGGCAATGGAGAAAGCAGGTGTCATGCTCAAAGTTGTCACAGCTCAGCCAGGAGAGTGAAAACACCGCCGCAGTTCCACTGGAAGGTGACTGCTTTCTAATATCTGAGAAGGCACGAGGCAAAATGAAATACTCATTATACCTCTGAATCACTTGCTGACACTGCTTGGGAAGCTGTCCAATTTATTTCCATCATTTCTGATGGTCCTTTGAGATCTAGGTCCTTAGGAAATGCTAGAATCTCAGCCTCATCCTCGGAGGTAGAAATGGAGGACGGTGGTGTGAGAACCACTGGGACCACATCCTTCCTGCCACCATTTTTTTTTTTTTTCTTTTTCATTTTTCAGTGAGTATCACTGTTCCTTTGGTTTTTCATGCCTGGAGGGCTTCGGCAGCTCAGTCTCTGGGACTGAGGATGACATCGAAGCCGTAAGGCCAGTCTTCATTGGCACTGTTTGCCAGTAGCTGGTTCCGCATTTCCAGCCGAGGAAGGTTGGGATTCAAGTGATCCCTTCCTTGCGAGAGGAACCAAAGAAGGCTGTTGCTATTCTGGCTCTGGGGTAGGGACCAGTGTCCCTGTTGGTTGGTGCATTATTGCTCCCAAGGTAGATGGTTTGGGAGCAATACAAGAGGAACTGCCCCAAACTGTCAAGGGTGTGGGTATAGCTGATTGGGCCTGTGGGCCCACGGAGATTTGCTGTGTAGATGGGGACCTTGTGGATAAAGATGACAATGGCGAAACTGCTGTGGCATAAGATGTAGCCATGCTCACTGGATGCAGCTTTATATATTTACTCAGAATAGGTCAGTCTGTCGAGGTTTTTGAACTCAAACTGTCTCTCCTTATGGAGAACGATGCAATGTGGTATGCAGCGGGGATTGTGCTGGCCACAGTTAATGCATACCAAAGGAGGGGCACAAGGGATGTCTGGATATGGTGCATGTCCACACTCCCAACACGTGGGGTTAGCTTCACATCGGAAGGACGTATGCCCAAACCTACAGAACTTAAAGCAGTGTGCAGGGGGAGGAATGTAGGGCTTTACGTCACACCAGTAGAGCATCACCTTGACTTTTTAGGTAACGCGTCACCCTCACAAGCCAAGATGATGGCACCGGTGGCAACCCTGTTGGCCTTTGGGCCCCATAAATGTACCGGATGAAATGCACACCTCGCCACTCTAGGTTCTTCCACAACCCTGTTGGCCTTTGGACCCCATAAATGTACCAGATGAAATGCACACCTTACCACTCTAGGTTCTTCCACAGCTCATCATCAGATTGCAGCAACAGGTCCTTATGGAAGATTATACCCTTGACCATGTTGAGACACTTGTGTAGTGTTACTGTAACAGGAACATCACCCAGCTTCTCACAGGAGAGCAATGCCCGAGACTGTGCTGGAGAAGACATTATCAAAACTGCCACTGATCTCATCTTGGACATACCATCCACCTCTCCATATTGTGCTCAAGACGTTCAACAAAGAACAGAGGCTTAGTTGGCACAAAGGGTTCCCCATCAGTGCGTGAGCAAACTAAGTATCTTCTGAGAGCATATGCCTCACTTTGACTTCTAGCCCTACGTTCCTCCCATGGTGTGGCCAGGGATGGGAGCGATTGGGGGGGAGGGGGGGGTCATACTGTGCAGTATTATAGTCACCTCTTCTTCTCTTAGAGAAGTCGGTTATATGTCAACCATCATTCCAAGATCTATTCATGGTGGTCCCACGACCAGCTAGTGAAATAGAAATCCACCCAGGCAGAGCCCCACTTGCCTGCGCAAGCCTAATACAACTGAGGTGTGACCCAGAGGTTGCTCGCTAACAACCGTTCAACCTCAACAGCCATGCATCTCCTCGGCACATAGCACACCTCGAGATTGAGGGTGTTTTTTTTTTTTTTTTTTGTGGTTTGTACCATCCTAGTGACCTAGTGTGGCGGACTGGTGGTGCGACAGTCCACAGCTCCACATTTTAACAACAAGTTGCTGTCACAAATATGGTTCACAAAACAAAAATGAAAATAAACTTCAAAAATTGTTATTTCTATACAATAATAAACTGCTAATGAAAAAAATGTATGTAATAAAAATTAATGAGATTTGTAAGTTACTTACTGATCCAATATGGTCTGAGCAAAGTTGCTTATTTCAGAAATGCCAAGCTGCACACAGATTTTATTCACATTTAGTTTTTCTTCAATTCCCACAAGCTTTTCTATTATGCTGCGATTTGTTATATACAATTTATTCTTCATTCCAGAAAGTCTTACAAAGTCATCCTGTAAATAGTCAGCATTAAAATAATTACAATAGAAGTGCAGAGTTCTCACCAGTAAGCAAAAGAAAATTATATTTTTGCTGGCTATTTCTAGTATCTTGCATATTACATACAGAAGAAGTTGGAAATCAATTGAAATTACCTATCTAACAATGGGAAGTCCCAGTTGAATTCAACAATATAATTAGGATAATTTGCAATCAACTGCATATACGTACATCAAGCTGTGACAGCCACATAAACATAAAAAAGATATTTATAAGTACACCACTTATCTTTCAGCCATTAGCCTTTATCAGGGGAGAGAGAGAGAGAGAGAGAGAGAGAGAGAGAGAGAGAGAGAGAGAGAGAGAGAGATCACCACCAACAACAATAACAAACATACTATCACACAGGCACACATCATAGACACACAACCGTCATCTCTGGCTGCTGCGCCAGCTGGAAATGACAGTTGCATGTCTGTAAAATTACTTATTTCATGTATAAAAATGGAAAGTATTTTGAAAAGATGGTTGTTGTTTAGAGGGGACTAGACTGCGTGGTCATCAGTCTTTTGAAAAGGGAGGCTTGGTATTCGTCATATAGAGATATTGAGTCACAGGTAGGCAGAATAAAAAGATTACTACAAATTTAAGCTTTTGGTCAAACCACCTTTGTCTAAAACAGACACACACACACACACACACACACACACACACACACACACACAGTTTTCAGCAACCGTGCCTTGTCTGCCAACTGCAACAGGCCTGACAAAAGCAGCGAGGAGGGCCTCAGTGGGTTGGGATGTATGAGGTAGAAAATCTGCACACTGCACATGTCAAAACTGAAGCATGTGGTTGCAGCAGTAGCAGAACCTACTGCCTGAGACTTGTGAGCAGAAATATTTGGTAAACCTCAGCAACTACTTACGGAACAAACAATTAAATCCAGAACACAATCTTCATCAAATTCCAAAAAATTACTGTTACCCTTAATTACATCTTACTACAACCTTCATTCTGACTTCCTATCACTACGCATTCTGATGTTCTGTAACTAGGCATTAATGATTGCTTTAACATAACAGCTGAAGGTTTTAACACAACAGGTGAACCAGGATTGCCGAAAAAACTTTTTACAAATTAGAGGTGTTGGTCACTTTTACCAACACCCTCCTCCAAGAGGTGAAACATCACATGCATTTGTTGCATAAGTGGAAAGAATGCCTGGAACTTTCCCCTGTCAAATACTTCATCTGTGAGACACAAGGAAGAATAAGTTTTGGTTGTGAGACAGCTGCACCATCTGCTGTGACAGAAGATATTGAATGCCCAGCACCAGGATTCACATATTCGGCAGGTTATTTTGCACATTGTGGAGTAAAGTATGATAACACATTATTAACGTCATTGAATGAACTACATTGTTCTCCTCCAATTCTATTTACTGCAACACATTTTGCACCTATCTTTCCCCATCGCCACTCCACGAGACCTCCTTAACCTTACCACCCACCCCAGATTGTTGCTTGTACAGTGATTCTATGAGGAAGAGGGCATTGCACTGTTTGTGGGATCACGTAGGGGCGTGATGATTATGTGGGAATAGAAAACAGCGGGTCGTCGTAGAGTTGGGCCATCTGGGGAGGGGAAAAGGAGAAAGTAGAGAAGGGGAAAAAAGACTAGTGGATGGACTGGCAGAATAAAAATCTGTGTGGTGTTAAGTGGGAGCTGGGAAGGGGATAAGCAATCTAAGAATGAAAGGTGGGAAAATCATTGGAGCATGCCACCACAAGCCGTCAGCTATGCGACTACAACGGCTGCATCCGCCACGGGATGGAGCCATTTAGGTGGACAGGCAGTGCCATCATCTCCTGGTTCGTACAAGGTGTGCCAGGCCTCGGCCTCAGTTGTGCTACAGCTCTCACCAATGACAAGTGGGACTCTCTCACTGTATTCTTGTCTAGTATCCATTGTACAAGTTGTTAGCATCAAAGGCTGTATTGCAGTCACCTCCAAACAATAAAGTTATACTGTACACAACAAAAATTATTTCAAAATTGCAGTGGCAACATCATTTTGACCTCATGAATATGCCAGAGCCCATCTTGAATGAAATTTGTTCCCTGCAGCAGAGTGTACACTGATATGAAACTTCCTGGTAGATAAAACAGTGAGCTGATCCAGGATTTGAGCCTGGGACCTTCACATTTGCAGGCAAGTGCTATACCAACTGAGAAGTGGTAGGTAGTGCTGCAAGATGCACACAAGAACGTCTGTGAAGAGTGGAAGGAACGAGGCAAAGTACCGGCAGAAATAAAGCTGCAAGGACAGGCCTAGAGGCACGTCAGGTACAAACTGAATCACATGCATTTACAAGTGTTTGCATTGTTCTTCACCCACCTGCAGTGTTACATCACAGTGCAAAATTAATTTCTGCACCATGTCGAGTTCCTCATAGGATGGGATGTGCAATTTGCTAAGGGAAGAGAGTTTTCTAAATACATTATAATAACCTTCACAAAAAACATTGGTTTAACAGAAAGGAAGGATCTTTCACCTGTTTATGTGCTAACCAGGAAAGAGAGGGAAATGACTGCAAGTAAATCACTTGATTTTGGAATAGCAAGAAGAGAAAATTTTAGGGTTGTAATGATTTGCACTAAACTGTAGTCTGCCTGAAGTGCTTGCCATGGCCTTGCAGTCATCTGTTGACAATTTTGGTAAATTCATAACACAAGACACCTTCCATGGTGCCACCTACTCCAAACACATCCGCCCTCGTTTGCTATCTAGCAGTATCTCAGACTTCCACATTCCGCAAACACCATCCTGTGACCTAGGTCATGAATTACCTTCCCCTTCCTTTATTCTTCCCTTCTCTATTACCTGAAAAAGGAACCCTGTTCCGAAAGGTCGTTTTATTTTCGTCCTCAATTCTTTCTGTGTGTGACTATCAGCGGTACAGCAGAAAGGTGAGTACTGGCCAGCCAACCTATCTCTTTTGAAAAATAATGTATCATCTCTGTGGAGAATTTCCATCATTAATCATTTATGATATTTGTCAATTAATATATCATTTTAAACACAAAGACATTATTTTGGTTACTATGTAAAAGATTTATCAGTTGTTATGAAAAAAATTTCAAGTGGTTGTTATGTTCTTCAGTCTGCAGGCTGGTTTGATGCTCTCCACACAACCCTGTCCTGTGCAATCCTCTTTATCTGAGAATAAGAATGACAACCTATATCCTTTTGAACCTGTTTACTGTATTCATCCCTCTATTATTTTTAGCCCAACACCCTTCTTTCTAATGCTAATTTGACTGTTCTTTGATGTCTCAGAATGTGTCCCACCAACCTATCCCTTCTCTTAGGATATGCCAGAAACTCATTTCTCCCCAATTCTGTAGAGCACCTCATTAGTTACGCGATTGAACCATCCAATCTTCATCAGTTGTCAGTAGCACCACATTTCAAAAGCTTTTATCATATTTTTTTTTCTGAACACCTTATCTTCCACATTTCACTCCCGTACAATGCCACCTACACTCCAGAACAATGCTTTCAGACGGGGCTTCCTAATATTTAAATTAATACTGGATGTCACCAAACTTCTCTTCTTCATAAACACTTTTCTTCCCATAGCCATTGTGCATTTTACATCTTCTTCACTTTGGCGATCAGAAGTTGCTAACCAAACAACAAAATCATCTACTACTTTTATTGCCTCATTACCTAATCCAATTCCTTCAGCATTCCCTGATTTTCTGACACTATATTCCATTACCCTTGTTTTATTCTTGTTAATGATGATATTATACCCTCCTTCCAAGACACTGTCCATTCCTTTCAGTTGCTCTTCCACGGCCTTTACTGCTTGACAGAATTACTATGGCATTGTCAAGGCTCTTATTTCTTCTCCCTGTACTTTAATTTTCTTTCCAAATTTCCTGTGTGATTCCTTCACAGCTTGCTCTATGTACATATTGAACAACATTGGGAAAAGGCTAGAACCCTGTCATACTCACTTCACAACCACTACCTATATTTTACCCCTGCTACCTTCAGAATTGATATACAAAGACAGTACATAAGACACCGGAATTGCTTCTCAAGACTCATTTGCCCCAATACACTCTGGCAGATAACATAGACCAGAATGTGATTCATGAGAGAGAACAGTTCTCAGGCATTCGAAGAGAGGACTGGGAATTCGCCAAGGAGTGTGTGTGTATTTCAGTAAGGTCCAATGGGTGATGGAGAAATTTCAACCGTTCAAAGGTCACCTAGCCCTGATGGAACTTTCCCAACTCTCCTGCAACAAGCAGGAGAAAATCTTATAAGATTCCTATGCAGGTTATTCAGGGTTAGCCTAGTAGTAGGAATCATTCCCAATTCCTGGAGGGCAGTGAAGGTTGTCTTCATTTCAAAGCCAGAAAGATTTGATAATACCAAGGCCAACAATATGATACCAATCAGCCTGTCCTCCTCCATTCTTAGAACATCGGTAAAATTGTTTAATGTACATGCTGGAGAGAGGATGTTATCTAAGACTCCTCTACATTCAAACCAACATGCATATCAGCCAGTTAAGTGTGTGAGACAGATCTCTACCAACTCGGGAAAATGGAGAAAGCACTACACTGTCAGAAAATATCCTTCTGTATCTTCCTGAAACTCGAGGGGGCTTTTAGCAACACAACCATCAATTCCACGGTTAGGGCAGCAGAGCTGCATGATCTAGGGACCACTATATGCTCAGTGGAAGGCAAGTAGAGGCTACCATGATGAATGAAAGAAAGGTAATCCACACCACTAGATGTTGCTCACAACTAGTAGTTATGTCCCCTTTATACTGTACTTTTGCCAAGGATACACATATGACTTGGCAAAAGTGCTGACACATTCAGGAATATGGCTCAAGGTGCATTGGACATTGTGCAAGGCTGGTGCTGAAAACAGAATCAGGATTTACGAAGAAAATAGTTTGACACCATACAGGCAACACTGTCTGGTTCACTGACGGGTTGAAATCAGACAAGGCGTTAGGGCCGGAGTATACGGGGTGCAACCAAGACTGGAGGCGCCGTCTCTCTAGGAAATGCGGCCTCATTATTTCAGACTGAAATTACTGTCATCATGGCATGTGTAGAGGAGAATTTGCGTAGGAACTACAAGGACCATAGCATCTACATATATTTAGGTAGCCAGGCAGCCCTGAAATCACTGGCAGCTCCTGCAACAAGATCTAAGAGTGTTGCAGAATCTCACAGAGTGAACCTAATGGAAAGCAATAGGGTAAACCTATTGTGGATTCCTGGCTACTCGGAAATCAGTGACAATGAACAAGCCAACAGGTTAGCCAGGATGGTGGTAAAGACTACTTTTATTGGACCGAAACCTGTCCTGAGTATCACCAAGGCAATGATCAAACTGGAGCTACGTAACTGGCTCAGAAGACAGCACGTAGAATATTGGACCAAGGACTATAATCATGGTAAGGTAATTATGCCAAAGCCATGTTTAAAAAGAAGCTCTGTAGTCCTGGGCTTGAAAAGCAAAAAGATTACACTCATGGTTGGACTGATTACAGGCTATGGAAACTTCAAAAAACACCTTCATACAATGGGCATAATGGAAAAGGACACTAAATGTACGTTCAGTGAAGGTGAGGAAACTACACCACACTTAATCTTCAAGTGCATTGATTCGGAGGGCAAGAAGCACAGAACATTAGGGACAACCAGACCCAAAGAAATTGTGTCTAATAAAGAACTGATAAATGGACTCCTAGGCACTGTTTAAGGGCACTGGTTGGCTTTACTAGATTTACAGAGAGCAGTACCACTCAAAAAACTCAGTTTTGATGCGGCCATTGATGGGTTGGGCCAAAACTGTTTTGGATTCCCTGTTAAAATCAAATTAAATCAACATGTTGGCTGGGAAGGGAATAAGAAAGGCTTATAGCATTTCCCCAATGTTATTCAGTCTATACATTAAGCAAGTTGCAAAGGAAAACAAAGAGAAATTGACAATGACATTGTAATTCTGCTAAAAGCAGCAAAGAACCAGGAAGAGCATCTGAATGGAATGGACAGTGTCTTGAAAGGATGGTATGAATTAGTGTTGTAATTTGGGTAACAAAATAACTAATGGTCATTAAAGTGAAGGAGATAAAAAAATATGAATGACTCTGGGAACAAAAGCATTTCTGAAGATATATTTGTTGACATCCAGGCATAATTGAAGACTGGGATACCACCCATCAGCTTTGAACAATTACGTCATAAGAATTGAAATTATTACTGAAGAAATGTGGTAGGTGTACAACGTCTAAAGCAAAGGTGGGCAATGAGCTAGCTGCGCTCTCTGAGCCGCCTGCCTGAGCAGGAGCAGAGCTGTAAGCAGCTGGCATCCATCACGTAGTTCCTGCTGAAAAGACTAGATGGCGTTATGCGCAGCCAACGCGCTAACGTAGTCACAGAAATGCACCTGACTGAGTGCGTTATAAAATAACTTATAAAGATAATAGTGCAACATCTTTAGTATCCAACTCGAATTAACAGATTCCACTGCTAGGGGTATCTCTTGAAAAATGCTATTATGTTTATAATTAAGTAACTTATAAACATAATACTGGAAACTCTTCTCTAAAACATCCAGCGCGTGCAGTCGAGCCAGCAAATATAAAGATAAGAGCAATTTTTTGTTTTGTTTTAGAAGACACCGCTAACAGTACCATCTGTTAGCTCAAATTTTGTACTTCAGGGTTTTCGTTATAATCTATGATATTACATTATGGTACAGTACGCTGTGGAGTGATGGCTAGTCAAATCGGTGCGGTAAAGCGGCATTCTATTTTCCAGTTCAACTCTAGTTGGGAGTGTGATTACTTGTTCCCTGAAAGCGAAGGAGGAGCAAAATGTTTGGTACGAGGTAAAATACTAGGCATAAAAAAATACAATTTAGAACACCACTATAGAACACATCACTTCAACCAGTATGGAAGTGTAGAAGGTGAAATGCGACTTAATCTTCTTAATAACCTACGGGAGTAAGGAAGTAAAGCAGAGGTATGTACTATAATGCTGTACCTACTTACGAGATAACTTAATCACAGTGTTTTGTTTAATAAAACCAATTCTCCTTTGAAATGACAACTCTGTTAATTTCTTACAGAGGAATGTGATGCCTCATCCTCCAATGCAGCTGTTCGTGCTAGTTACAGAATAGCTTTCCTGATAGCCCGTACTTCCCGACCATTTGGTGACGGTGAATTTGTGAAGCAGAGTTTGGAAGTTGTAGCAGACGAACTATATCCACAGTTATCACGTTCTTTTGCAAGTTTGAGTCTGTACTATAACTCGCCGTATCGAATGTTTGTCAGGTGCACCAGCAAGCATGCAGACCTCTAGCGGGAACTAGGATAACTACCGACCAAGCACGAACGCTGTTCTTTTTCCGGCCTGAGCCGGAGCGCAGCTCATTGAGCCGATTTGTGCCTGCCTCTGGTCTAAAGTAATCTCTTACACCCTTGTAGTGACTGGTTTTCGATGTACTTCTCCAAATCACGATCTGGAAGCAATTTGTATTCCCAAATAAATCCTATGATCTTGACCTTGACAGCCAATGGGTGGTGTACTGGTCTTTAACTGACCTGACAACCAACATTTAAATTAATGTTAGTAAGTCCTTTCTAAAAGGATTTGTCTGGAATGTAGAATGTACAAGAGTGGAATGTGGATGACACATGTTCAGGAAAAAGAAGATGGATACTACTAAAAATTAGCGCTTATACATATCGATTGTTTGACTCTTGCACCATGCTTGATGTGGTGAAAGACGGAAGTGCTAGTTTTGAGTAGTATTCTCAGTTGTGTTTAGTGTGTGTTATTTTTCTGTGCATCTGTGGGAGGATATAAAGTTCTAAGTGTGAATCTATGTCGCTATCGTGGAACGAATTAGGCTAATTCCTCAAATAAGTGACGTAGAGAACTCTATGAAGTTTTGTTGGGAATATTGAAAGAATATGGAAATCGCTAAAGTGTGCAGTGAAAAGAACGCAGACCTTCAGATGATGACAATTTGTTTGTTTCAGTTCTTGTACTTGCATAATTTACAAATAAGTGGAATACATGTGTGTCAATAGAAATTACCGGTTTTCCTTAAAGACATTGCCAAAGTTTATCCCGGATACGGAAAAGTAAGAATATAGTACTGGAGGTGTTTCTCAGGAATAATGTAAGTGAAATTTTCTATTGCTATAACAAATTATTGTTTAGTTAGTGCAATTCGTGCTGTAGTCTTAGGTTCCTGCCTAACCACATCCTTTATAATTCTGACAACGTAGTTATACCTATAGTTTTGTTTCAACTGCATACCTTGTCATTAGCTACATAAACCAGCAGTTTCACCATGTTAGCATCCCGCCTGTCACCATGGTGCTAGAGTCAAACATTCAATGTATATCTATAGCAATGCCGTTTTCTTCAATGTACACGGGTTCCAGGGAAATTACCAGAAGATGACATAACCTTTTGAAAGGTGGTTCCATAGGTCTAGGTGAATGCTGAAGATTGCATGGGTAGTTGACGTAACTGAGGAGGTACTGAACATAAATGAGAAAAGAAATTTCTGGCATGTCTTTAGTAAAAGAAGGGATTGGTTGGTAGCACACATTCCAAGACACCAAGGAATAGTGGACTGGAGGGATGTGTGGGGGTTAAAATCACAGAGGAAGCTCCAGATAAGAACACAGAAAGCAGGTTCAAAAGCATGTATGTTACCTTTCTTATTGCGAGATGAAAAGACTTGCACAAGACAGGGTAGTGCAGAGAGCTGCATCAAATAAGTGTTTTGACAGAAAATGACGGAAACATGGGACTAGGTAGCTGGATGGATGAACCTAAGTGGATAAGCATGTATTGTAAAATGAAGATTCAGTTGACAAAATAGAAATGGAATATTGGAGATATACAGCAAATGACAACGTTGTGTTAATGGCCCATTCCAGATTTTAACCAAACAGCCGTCTATAACTTCGAGGATAATACACTACGGTAAAATTAAGTTCTATTATCATGTCTGTTAAGAATGTCTCAAATACTTCACCCTTTCACAAGTTATGCCAAAATGTACAGCTGCTAGATCAGCACATATCACGGCCTTTGAGCTTTCACTTAATTTTAAATTTTTGGCACCTCCAGATGAAATTTTTAAATCTAGTATGCGCTGTAGTTCTGAAGCCTTCCTGAAACATGCAGAAAGATGTATCTTTATGAGTTTCCACTTATTTATTTTAATTTACAACACATTTCTGTTTCAAAATACTACATTACATGATCATAAGTCTGATTATTTGTTTGCACAAAGTATGGTTAACAAAGATATTTTAAAGAATCCTTAAATTCAATGTTTAAATTCATAAAACATTTGCTACTCGTCCTAGGAGATAAAGGGGAAAAAAACAGTGACTGGAATTTACTATTAAAGAATTTTGTAGTTCCGATTCAATAAATGATGAGATAAAAAATAAAAATATAAACATTTCTCTCCCATCAAAATATGGTTTGAAATTCCCAAAAAATTTCACTTATGGCAGCAGTGGCGCAGCATGCTAATATCAGCAACAAATTTTTCGCTGCCTGAGGCCCTGTATTGTTAATGTACCCACTGTACAACAAAGCATACAAGAACATGTCAATCGTAAAGCAAGAACAGCATTACAGTAATAACTTATTTCATGGAAAACTCGAAAGATTATTTTCTTCATTATAGGTAACTGAATTTTCAAAAAGCATTCAAACACACAAAATTTTGGAGGGAAGGAAACCACAGGCTGTTTCATTGATAGATCACTTACACAATACGAGTTCCACTAAACTCCATTCTCTTTTGTCGTATTGCTGTGCCGTGCTGGTTAGATTCTTACCAGGTGGAGCTGGGGGAGGAAACAGAAAACGATCAGCTTCATTGGTATTATCGTGATACAGGGGAGAGTGTTTCACAGAAAAGATGCAAGAGTTGGGGGGGGGGGGCGGAATCATTAAAAGAAATGCGTTAATCATTACGTCGAAATTCATTTATAACTTCTTCCACTAAATTCCATCGAACACGAACAAATACTATTGCCTCCCATCTACAAGGGGACACATTATGATAATAGAGCAATCTGGTCTAAAATTAAAAGATTTAAATGTTCACATTTCCCGAGCGCTAACCATGAATGGAACGGTAGAGAAATGGTCTGAAAACGATCCGATGAACCTTCTGCCAGACACTTAGGCCTAAATGGCAATTGCAGATTAGGATGTAGATGAACAGTGGCTGCCAACACAATTCTCCGGCACTGCTTCCGTAAGTAAATTTTAACGAACTGTGTCAAACACATCTTAGTATAACAAAAACTAGTCTCCAGTTTCCTGTAAAATAAGTCATCCGGACAATCAACTTTTAAAACATCACGACGCCGACATTCATTACATGTTCCAATTCTTTGTTTGCCTAATGATCTGCTGTAATGATTCTCTGATGAGGTTTCCTGCCAGCTGAAACTGACTAACATTAACGTAAACAAACCTGATTATGTGTTTTAAAAGATGACTACGACTCTATTACATCACGTAATTATTGTCGTGAATTTATTCAGTACTTCAGCAATTCAGAACTTACTTAAGAACTTTCTCATCTTCTATCCCAAGTTTCGGAAGTAGAGACTTCAAATACGCATTTTGAAAAGCCATCACGTTTATCAATTCACTATTTTCTAAACAAACTTTATTTCCCGCGCATTCCAAAGCCTTTAGATACACAAGAATCAACACTCCATTGAGTATGCTTAAAGGCCAATTCACACTGTCCGTCACGTCAACGTCACGTCACGGAACCGTCACGTCAAGTTGTATTCACACTGTCCGTCCGTGTCCGTCACGTCAATTCGTCCATCTCAATACGCGATGTTGAAAGTGAGGTTATTAGTGGCAATCTGTTATGTAGAAAGTCATAGTTTAATACTGGGAAGAGGGAACAACAACGCTAAATGTTATTAACGGCCAAAGAAAACTTTACAGTGTATGTTTTTGGCCAACTTACTGGAACTGAAACACCATTTCAAAACATCGACATCTATTTTCAAGCGAAAAAATAAACGTATGAAGACATCAAACCATACTTGTAAGAGCATAAATAGCGCTTGTATACTTTAACCATTACGATTTGCATGCTGACATTGTTAATACGTCGTAAACAACTGAATTTTCGTCTTTCATTAAAACTGACATTTTCATTTAAAGTGTAATTTAATGAAAAATGCGTAATCAAATTACAATCTTATTCAAATAAACAGTTTGCTTCAGTCGTTTCTGTTACATTGTTATGTAACATAAACCATTTTTTGGTTTCAGATGTCCGACCTCGATTGACAAAAATATTTAAGTCGCCATGAAACATTTGAGATTTACCCCTAAAACGAGGTACAACAACGACACAAAGATGAATAAGACACATTTGCATATAAACAGTGCAATCGTCGACTGCAACATGTAATTCGCGTGACGAAAACAGGTTAACTTCCGATGTTAGCAGACGGCCGTTCCGTCAAAACATTCTTCTCAAGAAAGCTTGACGGACGTTGACGTGACGTGACGGTCCGGTGACGGACAGTGTGAATGCCGCCATTAGAAATACATTGCGGAATGTTCTGACGGACGGTGACGTGACGTGACGTGACGGACAGTGTGAATTGGCCTTTATTCCGCAACCGAAACCCCGTTTACATATTTACCCAAAACCGGATTTCGTAAACCTATTTCCCAATTCCTCTTTTCCTTGGTCATGTAAACACTGAAAAATCGATTCTGGAAATCCGTTTCTCTAAAGCGGTTTTCCAGTTCCACAATCGATTTTCGTGCCCATGTATAAACGCAACCGTTTTTGAAGCGTTCTTGGCTTGTCAGATTGTCTTTTCTTGTTAAGAATTTTCGGCACATTTGGAAAGAGTGATATTTTATAATGTGAAATAAAAGTATAAATATTAGAGTGAATATAAATCTGTGTATTTAAATAAAGAAAAATAGCGATTGTGCTGACTATATCAGGAACTGAATCAACTGTTTCCTGGCCGCCATATTAAGTGGTTAAGTGGACTAGGAAATCCAATTCAGGATATGCCATATAAACACGACAGCGACAAACGGTTTACAAAAATCGGTTTTCGTCTTCCGGAAGATATGTTGCAAGGCGCAACCATATACGTTTAATTTTAAGGACAGTAGATAGATCGACAAGTTGCTGTGTTTGTCGTTTTAAGCATGGAAAAGTTGTCTTTGTAGTCAGCAACAAATTAAAGATCCATTCAAAAAATCTCTTTTAAATCATGTTTTGTAAAAATGAATTACTAATAAAATACTTGTTGGAGGAAAAAAAATCTTACATACCAATTTTCTATAAAAACGAATTATTCAGAAAAAAAACTTGTTACAGGAAAGGATTCACCATCAATTCTTCTTCTTGAAAATTTCTTTGTTATTGTTGAAAAAGAACCTAAGATAGATTGCTTTTATTGGCAGTTGATGGTTGATTGTGTGCCTCTTTCGAGGCGGATCGCGGGAAGAAATTCCTGTATGTCACAACAAATATGTTGTTTAGAACTGTCACTGTTCAATAAATCAGATTTTTCTTTCTCCAATTTATTACATTGCACTCAACAGGAAATCGTAAGCCACTCCACCAACCAAATGTAGGAGTACTTGTAATGGAATAGATTTTCCACACATCACTGAAACTTTGATGATGTAGTAAAAACATTTGATTATAATAAACCAAGTATCTTTAATGTACAGTATCTGTTACTTTCATTTATAATACTGTACGCCTACATTTAAATACATAAAGAAGTAGGCTACAGAAAATAGAGCATTTGAAGTAATTATCAAATTTTACCTTCTGTTGGTCTAATGCTATGATAGTAATAATGTTTCAATTAAAAAATGTTCTTTGTGTTTGCACTGCAGTGTGATCATTCTTTAATTGTGACTTTAATATTGATTTTCTCACTCAAAATAGAAACAGGAAGACATTTCACAATCTTGCAAAATTATATAATGTAGCGTAACAGAAATTTTTTGGTGTACATCATGGCTTCTGGACGATAGGAAAATGAGAGTATATCGCATACAACTTAGGTTGACGAAATTTTTTTGCTTATGTGAATGGTATATTTATACCTAGAGATTTTTTTACTGTGACATATTTTCACGTAAATGCACTGGAGCAGCGGGAGCTGACCGAAGTAAAATGACCTCCACTTGGACATACTAACAGTGCAGAAGCAGAGAATTAAACGGGTCTCTCACGGAGCATAGAAGCGCAAAATTTATGTTAAGGTGGAAAAAATGAATGTTTCCATAGGTTACAAGGTTTGCCACCAAATTATTGTTGAATATTAAAAAAGTAAATCGGCCATCTAATATGATCTACATGCTGAATTGATGTATTGTGGAGAGCCGAACGGGGAATTAACGGAAAAGACAGCCACCTTAAGATGATGTATCAAGGGTAAAGTACCATAATTCAATGTTTATGGAATTTTTGCCGCATACTTGGGTGCGCCAGGTAGTAGTTTATAGAGTAGGGTGACCAGACGTCCCGTATTTTACAGGATAGTCCCTTATTTTGCTTAAATGTCCTGTTGTCCCATCAAAATAAATATGGGACGCATATTGTCCCGTATTTTACAAACTGTCCCATATATTTTGAGTTAACATATTTTCAAGTAATGTAAGCGTAACAAAACGGAGAGCAAATGTTGTCATATTCAACAGGCTTCAACTCAGAGGGGATGAGTCACAAGTTTTGACGTAATTTTTTCATAAATTTCTATTATTTCAACCTTTTTGGGCGACTTTTTTTGCTTTCAATGCAAAAAAAGCGGTTGCCCAAAATCGCTATATAAGTTTTAAAGTATTCCTGGGCAAACTATGCTTATTTATTTTATTTTATTTTTATTTTCATTTTTTTCAGTAATGCTTGCACACGACCTGTGCAAGACTTGCAACTACACAAATTCAGTGATTCATGAATTCGCTGCAAGAAGACAGCGTGCTGAAAGACGCTGATTTCTTGGAAATTTTAATTTCATTTCACAAGATGTTAAGTGATTATATTGCAAAATGGGCTGTAGCAAATGATGATGTGGAAGCAATGTTCTCCATCAAAAATATTTTATGGACTGCAAAAACAACATATTTAGTGTTCAAACTGTGAAGGAAGTAATTATAATATGAACTCATTTTCATAATACTTCATTTCATAATCATTATGTGAAAATATCGACCTCCGGAATGACACACGTTCTTCTGCAAAATATAATTCACAGAGAAGTATGTAAAGTGCGTAACTAACCATGACTGTCTTTCTTGCTTGTTTGTATGTGAGAACTATAAAAGAATAAAGTATTTCTTTAATTATTATTGCAATTTCTTTGGCTTTTAGTTGTGCAAGTAGTTATGTTCTAAATGTTCAAATGTTTGTAAACGTATTGGACCAAACTGCTATGGTCATTAGTCCATAGACTTACAAACCACTTTAACTTAAACTAACCTTAAGGTGCAGTAGCCAAGCAGACTAAGGCACCTTGCTGCGGAGCGCGCGGTTGCTCGCCATCGGAGGTTCGAGTACTCCCTGGGGCATGGTTGTGTGTGTGTTTGTCCTTAGGTTAGTTTAATTTGGTTTAGGTAGTTTGTAAGTTTCTGACTGATGACCAGGCAGTTCGGTCCGATAGATTTACAAACATTTTTTTAACGTTAAGGATAACACACACCCCCAATGCCCCAGGGAGGTCTCGATCTTTCGACGGTGAGGAACCTTGCACTTCGCAGCGAGTTGACTTAGAGTGCTCGGCCACTCTACCATGGTCAGTAGCTATGTTTCATTAATTTTTGTAAGCATCTGACTAGGTATGTCCTAGTTATTGAGATTGCCTTATATGTAGTTTGACCCATTCCAAAAACTAGTAATTCCGATGCTTGTCCTGTTGCTTTCATGTTCTTTAAGCAATTAAATACTATTTCTGTTGTGGTAATAGTTTTCTAAAACAAATTTAAACATGAATACAACCGAAATACATGTCAGATTGGGGAGGGTAGAACACTGGCTTTGTTCACTTCTTCACTATTACTGTGTGTGCATCAATTCGTGTGTTTATATATGCTTTGATGGTACAGATGCAGGCAACATTTAGTGTCACATGCACCAGTACCCAAATGTGTCCTGTATTTTTAGTTTGGAAATCTGGTCATCCTACTATAGATCCATGCGGTGTCTTACATGGTTTTATTCCACGAGTAATTAATCAGTAATCAGTCATAATTATTGATCTTATGTTACGAGAATTTACTCGTAAATAAAAGGAGTATCAGCTCATGAAACTTATGTTTCATACATATGATTGACGTTTTTTGTTATCTTTTTGATGGCCCACAGATTATTAATAACTTCTCTTAGCCGGGTGTATAATTACGATTTATTTGTAGAGGAATTTAACAGTTATCCTGTATAATGCAGTGGTAAGTTGATTTTATTAAAATTTTTGGACATAGCAAATGGTCTGATTTTTGAAGTTGGGAGTTAGTGTGGATTGTAGATACTGTCGGAGGCTGTGTTTTGTCTGAAGTATTGTGAGTGTGATGGAGATCCACTCATATTTATTATTGAGAAGTTGGGTCTATACTGCTTTGTGGCATATTTGAAAAGAAGGTGTGGAATTAGTATGATTCACTGGCTAAGGGCAGGAAGAGTAATTAAATGTAAAATTACTTTCATGGCAGATACAAAGTTTTTTTAAGGTGAAAAGTTGTTTTTGTTTATTAGATGCCACATAATGTCTGCAAAACGAAATAACAATTTAATAATTATTCTTATTTGAAGTGATTACGGCACTCCATTTGGGTAGTGGCTAAATCAAAACCTTGCCTATTGACGATTACATTCATTTTTCTTCCCTAGGCTGTTTCCTAAAGATCAACAGGCAGACTCTTATGGGTTGTGGGAAACCAGTCATTTTGAATGATTCATTTCACCCATGCCTGAAAGCAAAGGCCCTCGCCTTATTTTGTAATTTTAGTCATGACAGCTGTCCGGAAAGTGGTGGTGGCACAGTAGTTTTTTTTCTGTAGAGATGGCATAATTAGTGAGGATAAGTATTTGCAAATTTAGAGTCTGGTCACGATTTGTATCAAAACAAGATAAGACATTTTCTTTTCAATAAAGCGAACCCTGTGGTTGAATTTAAATTAAACGTGTGGTGTAACTTATTGTAGTATTTGCAGATAGTTGACCTACAATTGCTCATGTTATCCGGGATTATCATTAGTGAGTGTAATTGTAAGAGGACTATTTCTTGTCTATATTAAAATCTTATTATTTGTTATAGCGACTGAGCAGTATTACTGGCCAACTGCAGCAACAATAAAGTTTGTCGAAGAAGAGATTGCAGAATTTTTCTACCTAATTAGTATATATTATTCTTTGAAGATAACAACTAAATGAAATAAGTTCAAGTGATTATTCATGGTTTCCTTTTTTATTTATTTTTATTTCTTTTTTTATTTTTTATTTTTTTTTTTTTTTTTTTTTATTTTTATTTTTTTTTTTTGGGACACACTGCGACTGAAATCCTTCGAACTGAGTTCTTCTGAATCATTAATTTTCTTTAAGGTCAGATGCGGTGGTTTATTATTATTATTATTATTATCATTTGGTGTGTCATAGTAATTTATATATGGGTGATCTCTGACAAGATACAATATCGGGAGTGGCGACAAAGGGCTGACAACTTCTTCAATTAAGTCTAATTAAGTGATACCTTAAGTAAAATTTTAGCCATTCTAACAAGGGGTAATGGATAGCATGGGTCATCCAGCATTTGTGAGTAGTAAAATTTTCTCTCGATTGTTTCAGTGGAACAGAGATATTTGTAGTAGTTCAGAGATTAGTACTACAGAGGATATTAAAGACCAGCAGGGACTCATGATGACAAACTACATATTTGCCAATGTTGTATGCAATATACTCTGTTTTCCTATTATACAGACGTCATGGCACACTCCAAAAAAATTCTGTCCACTACAGAGCCCTCCCCTAGCATCAACTTAGGTTGAAAGAAAACAGAGTATTTAGAGGACATGTACAAATGAAAGTATACATTGGAGTCTGAACCTTGGTTTGCATAAAACTAATCAACTATCTTCAGTTACCGTTTTAGACAAATCCGAAAAAATACTTCAATACACTTCAAAGTACCATCGGAATCTAGTATACATCAATTACTATTTATTGTATAATATATTTTCACATCCTTAATATTATATTTTCCTAATAATTGATCAGAATTAGGTATCTTAAAAGTCACCATTGTGGAATGTATTCCCTCTTTAACTACATAAGGTCATTCATATAAATGTTTAATTTTTTTCATCTTTCTATTTGATTTGTTACTCTTATAATGAGTTCTTAATATGACATAATCACCTTCATTTAACTTATTTTGCCTGCCACCTACTGAACATTTTCTAATTCTCTCTTAAGCCTTTTTAGTTAGATTAACATCATAAACGTATACAGATATTTTCAAAATCTATTCCCTTTGGTGGGAAATTAACATATTCCACTAAATTATTACACACTAGTTTTTGTTTTATTGATTATTTTGGAGAAAATCCTGTGCTTCCATGTGGTATTTCATTCATAATACTTTCAAAATAACTAACATACTGAGCCAAGGATGTATGCCTCCTATGACGATATGTTCTGGCTAATCTCTCTATTTCTCAAATTACATGTTCTGAAGGATTTGGTAAAATGCGATTAGAAGATGTTGTATATTATTCTCAGCCAAAAAATCCTTAAATACTTGTGAAGTAAAAAGATCTCCTTTATTGGATATTATCCTTCGAGGTTTCCCAACCAACGGAAAATAATCTTTACTTAAAATTTTGATAATTGTTTTACTATTAGCCACATGAATGGATATAATTTGACAAATTTCGACCATAACTCTAATATAACAAATATAAACCTCACTCCTCCAGCACTCTTCAGAAGATGCCCCATTATATCCATAGCACAGATATCCCACACATTCTTTGGTACTATAGGATACAACGAAGGTTTTACTCCATAGTTAATATGTTTTGTTTGCTGACACACCAAGCAACCCCGTAACTCCTGTTTTACCACCCAGGACCATCTCTTACAGTAGTAAAATTTAGTCATGTGCATTAAACATTTCTCTGCTCCATAATGACCAAATAAATTATCAACATACCAGGTTAGTTTCTTCAAATACTTGCTGGGCACACACACTCGCCATCTAACCCCATCTTTTATTGATTTATGTAAAAGCACATCATTATATAATATCCAATAATCACTGACCTTCTCTCTGTTCTGTACCAATGTTTCTAAAAGCTTTCCTTAATTCTGTATCAGCTAACTTCACTGATACTGGATAAACCTTAAAATTCTGATCTAAATCAATGCTGGCTCCTTGCTCCTCAAAAGCTATCAGCATCCTGGAGAAGGCATCCGGTATCCCATTCTCTGATCCTTTAATATATATTATTTCCATATCATATTCCTGTAAGGCCAACGCCCAGTAAATTAATCGTTTGTGTAGCAACTTACTTGACATAAGAAAGGACAAAGCTCTATGATCAGTGTATACAACCACTTTTTGACCCTATATCAAATACGTAACTTTTTTTTACTGACCACACAATCGCTAACGTCTCTTTCTCAGTAATTGAATAATTTCTTTCACATGGGTTTAACATTCTACTTGCAAATCCGAGACTAACTACTTCTATAATTTCTTCTTTTTTATATTCATGAAAAATATGACACCCAATTCCATATCCGGAGACAGCAACTGCTATACAAAACTCTCTGTTTAAACCTAGATGACCTAAAATCCTAGGATTATCCATTGCCTGCTTTAAAGATTCCCATTCCTTCTGACAGTCATCTGTCCCTACTCACACAGTTCTTGCTTTTAATAAGGTATTCAAATGAACACAATTCATAATCCCTGGTGGAATAAACTGTCCATAGAAACTGATCAAACCTATAGCTGATTTCAATTGTTTCTTGTTCCTTGGGGTGGGACAGTCCTTAATTGCCTCTAACTTATTCTGAATGGGCTTCATTCCCTCTTGATTTATTAAATGTCCCAGAAACTTCATTTCACTATGCCCAAATTGAACATTTTCAAATTTTAAAGTTACTCCTTTCTCTAACAAACGTTCAAACAGATTGTCCAACTTTATATGCTCTGACCACGACTTTGTCACTACCATGATGTAATCTACATATATAAAAACTTTTTCTAAAAAATCGAGTCCTATTGCTGAATCTAATGCCTGTATAAATTCTGATCTGACATATTAAGCCCAAAGGCAAAATCTGAAATAAATAACATTTTCCTTCTAGGAAGAATATTGTATATTTTCTTGACTCTTCTGCAAGCCTTATTTGCCAGTACCCCAAAGTTAGATCGACACAACTCATGTATTTCACATTAGCAAACCTTGCCAAGATCTCCTCCATTGGTAATGGCCTATCTCTCACTCAGTATCCCCATTGGGTTTCTTCACCACCACAATAGGGTTTCCATAAGCACTAGTTGAATGCTCAACTATTCCCCATTCCACCATATGATTTATTTCTTTATGTACTGCTTCTCTCACACTAAGTGCTGTGGGGTAAGGTGGTGTGAAAAATGGAATGTGTTCCTTAATCACCACTTACACTCATAATACTTAATGGTACCAGGTTTATTATCAAAGACCTTTTCATATTTTACTAAAACCCTCCCTAAATCCTCCTTCTCAAAATCGGTTAAACTACTGGCTTCCTGACACCTATTCATTACTTTTTCTAACTACTCCAACCAATCCTCATAAATAACCTCCTGTAAATTCTCGGAATAACATACAGACAAATTATGTGTATCTAATTGTACCTGCCATGAATCTATCCTATTCTTCCTACCTTCACAATTATCACTTTGATTGATGATAATCCACACCAATCAATCCTCTACCAGTAACCTTATTTTATTCTCCAAAAATCTAGCATAACGTTTCTGCTCTCAAACCAATCCAAACCTAACAATATGGGTAAACTGATATTGGATACAACTACCATTGACGAGTGTATCGTAACTTCTCCTAAGCTGAATGTTAACAGTACTTCTTCTTCTATCTTTCTTCCTTCTGAACCGGTCAACATATGAAAAAAACATAATAGAGCGAAGTTATAAAGAATTTTGCCCTCTACGAATTAGGTTGTTCAATTTTCGTGTCAGATGAACGGTTCTTTTGCAATTACAATTATATTACAAACAGCTTTTTTTATTACTAACGAATTTTTTGTCCGAAAAATTTGAAAAAGGGAGGTTCTGGTCTCCAGCGGCCTAAAATTATGTCTGTAAAATTTGGTGCTGATCGGTTGAATGGTTTGTTCTAAAAAGTGGGAACAGGTTACGGACAGACAGGCGTCGCAAAATCGGCGTTATTTTTGCAACTATCTCTGAAACGATACGAGATATGGAAAAAAAAAAAAAAAACCACACACAACAGAGCAAAGTTGTAGAGAATTTTCTCCTCTAGAAATTCGGTTATTCAGTTTTCACGTCAGATGAATGGTTAAGCTGTTACTTTTATTTAAATTTCGAGCTGTCAAAAGACGATCACAAAGGCCCATTTTTAGTGTTACTACAGTAACCTAAAGTGGGCCAAAAGAGTATGTTTGTCAAAGCTAAACTCAAATATCATTTAAATTTGGCTGTTTGTTGAAATACGGTCAGAAAGAATATTAGGTGTTGGATGCATAGATATTATCACAATAGTAGAGTCGTAATGGTATCACAATAATTTTTTATTATTTGCATTATTATTTTTGTCCGAAATGTTTGCAAAAAATTATAAAACTACAAATTTAAAGTGAGCCGTAAAACATGTCAGTGCGATTTTTTAGTGATATTAATGTATTTTTTGTACGAAAAATTTGAAAAAGGGAGGTTCTGGTCTCTAATGGCCTAAAGTTATGTCTGTAAAATTTAGTGCTGATCGGTTGAACGGTTCGACCTAAAAAGTGGGAACAGGTTACGGACAGACAGAAAGACATCCCAAAATTGCCGTTATTTTTGCAGAAATCTCTGAAACGATGTGAGATATGAAAAAAAACCATAAGACAGCAAAGTTGTAGAGAAATTTCTCTTCTACATATTGATGTATTTAGTTTCCGTGCCAGCTGAACGGTTAAGGTATTACTTTCATTTAAATTTCGAGCTGTCAAAAGACGATTGCGAAGGTCCACTTTTAGAGTTACTACTGTAACCTAAAGTGGCACAAAATGGCCTGAGCGACAGAGGGATGTAACAAGGAATGTAACACAGCATCACAGTGGGAGCGTCTTCATAAATAAAACTAACCACACACCCCAATTTTTAATTTTTTTTTTTAATAATCAGTTTGAGGCATGACGCCACACCCCCCTCCCTCAGGCCAGAGTCCTGGATTCAGCCCCTCCCAGACCCAAATCCTGGCTAAGTTCCTGATGTAGGGGCTTTAATGAAGTGGTAGGGAGAAAGTAGGGAAAACATACATACATTTTTGTGAGACTGTAGGCATTTTCTCTCTCTGCCATCTGGTAACACTGCAATAGTGCCCACGGTCTCAGCTTTGCAGACATGTCGAAACGCAAATCACATGTTGAAATGCAAATCATAACAATACACCATTTTAAGGCAATAGTACATACACTGAAGATTTATCAAAGACGTTTCACTTTGGTTCATTAAATGTCAATGAAGAACGAATATTAATGAATGCTGGAATAAGCTGAAACCCAAACTAGGACTTACATGAATTAGAATATTAGAGGCAATTGCTGGTAGCTCATTCTGGTCTTAGGGTTAAGAGCATTGGCTCCAGTGTACCAGTTGGAAAAATTTTGGTCCGAGTCCTGTGAGACCTAAACATTTTTTTTTTCCTTCTTTTTACGTACGTAGCTGACTCTGAGACGATAATGTAGGCGTATTAAAAATCTATTGTTTACATTTATGCGACTAAAACGAGTATGAATGATATTTAAATTCTTCCTTATCACAAAGACTTCACTGGCCGTCTATTTCAGAATATGGGGCGCTTTCCGACTTTGCATTGAGATAGGGACCTAAGAAAGAAAACTTAAATTACTGCTGCTAAAATGAGTAGCCTGCCACTTACATTTAAATTGTGCCTTGTCACAAACAGTTGGCTATATAAATGAAAAATATGCCGAGTGTGTAATTAGAAAGGTAAGGAAGCAGCTCGAATTATTGTGACTGAAACGAGTCCCATTGATATGTATATTCTTACTTGTAGCTAATAGGTAACTGCTTGATGGTTTCCATTTGTAGGGGACAACAGTCAAAATACAATGTTTATGACATTACATTGTCATCGAATATTTGTAGTAATTCACAATTACGATTTCAGTCAAAAAATCCATTTTTATGTGCCACATAAAAGTTTTAAATTGTCAGACACATCTGAGAAACATGTTATCGTCACATCACCATACATTTATTTTCAAAAAAGAGATTGTCAAGTTCCATAATCGAGCACAAACAAATTGAAAATGTACTGCATCAGTGCACAGAAACAAGACAACAGAGAAACGTAAAAGCTATTTCGTAGTCAAGATACTGGTATGATCCTATTTTACTTTCATTCTAACATTTACAGCCGGCCGCAGTGGCTGAGCGGCCTGCGGCGCGCCAGCCACAGTCTGCACGGCTGCTACGGTCGGGGGTTGAAACCCCCCCCCCCCCCTCGGGTACGGATGTTTGTGTCCTCTTTAGTATAAGGTAGTTCATAAGTAGTTTGTACGTTTAAGGAGTTATGACCCTGCAGTTAAGTCCCATAAGCTTAAAAACCATTTGATTTTTTAACATGTACAGTAATAATGGCCGGAACCATAAATGTGAATTTAAAAATAACTGATGACAGTCAAATATCTGACATTCCACTGAAAGAAAAAGTTGGCTGTTTATTTCCAAATAAGTAGCGATTTACGAGTTTGTGATTAAGTATGAACATAAAGATGAATCGAGAGTGAAATGAGTTGAAACAAAATTCATATTCATGCATGTCACCAATCGCCATCTGCTTATTTACGAATATTTGTGACCATGGTGACAATTGGCACGTTTCGACCACAAAACTGGAAAGCAGTTTCACTCGGGGATACTCAAATCTCCGAGCGACTGAGTACTGCGTGACCAAGTAGTGTAGTTAAATGGGTTTATTGGTTTATTCACTCTAGGATACGCTGCAACTCGGACATCCAAGCGACCCGACAAGCTGATCACCGAGTCTCCCAGTCTCTCGGTAGCATTCCTACCATTTGGTTGCGCAATGTGAAAAAAATGTTTAATTCGAAGTAGAAAATGATGAGTTATGGACTTCAAACATTCAATAGCTCAGAAAATGATGAATCTTTCTTTTCTGGTATGTGGCGGAGGGCACTTGTTGTATCACTGCTCTTTCTCTCTTTCCCTGTTCCTATCAAGAATGATTCGCTGTAAGAACGGAATATGGTGAACACCATGTGAGCTCCAGTCTCTATAGTTTTTTCTACCCTTATGGACTTGTCACAATATATACATAGGAGAAGGCAATATATTAACTCATATTAGAAAGCTGAAATTGTCCTGTGAGTTACCATACAGGATGTCTGCTGTAATCTCATCATAATGTTTAAGTCGATTTAAAAATTTTACACGCTCTAGACCAAAGACCAGAAAATCGTTACTTAAATAAAATAAAACATGTTTCTTAAACCGCCCAAAAACTAATACAATTTATTTTAATCCCATCCAAATTCCTAGCCCACAACAGATAGAACTGCTTGTGAATTTTAAATAACTGTGACAATACTTGTATAATTTGAAACGGAAAATGTGGGTTGCATGGAATAGATAATAGTAGGGAGTAAATGTTGCTTATAGAAATAATTTAACAGTTTATATCATTTGTAATGAAACAAAATCGTAAGCGACTTTGGTGAACTATTCGTATTTTGGTTATCTAATACATGTGTCCCAAGTTTTTCGTTTTAGATATTACAAATATTGTGGCAGTTATTAAAAAGTAACAGGCGCAAATTTTGAGGCGTGTTTTCACGTATCGTCAAACAGGGTGATTTCGGACACTGGGGTGATTTCGGACGATATGGTTTATCTTCTCTTTCCCGCTGCATAACAACGAATTAGCGTTAATTTCCACCTCCGCCTGCTGCTTATTTTATGCACGAGACTGTAATTCCCGCGCTCATCGACGCAATAATAAGTCGGACAGTCTCACTGTCGAAAGTTCTTGCTGTGTTATGGAGCGGAAACTTTCTGTAGTTGCAACTGGCGGAAAAGTATTGTAGTGTCAGTTGCCAACGAGATCAGTAGGCTGCGGCACTGTGACAAGTTTTGTACCGGTTTGTCACGAGATTTGTGTAAAGTTTCAAAGTAACGGAGGTTTTTTTCGAAATTCTGTACTTTGTGGGTTGATTTCGGACAATGCCGAGAACGTATAAAAGTAAGAAAAGTGTTCAAGATCGGTGTAATTATGACTCGTAAAATTTAAAGAAAGCAGTTTGAGATATTCAGTGTGACAAATTAACGTATAGAAAAGTCTTTAAAAAATAAAATTCCTTATCCCGTATTTTAATGTTGGACGTCCTTAAAATAAGTTAAAAGTCACTAAAATCAAACAGAAAGAAAGTATATGTGAGTGCATGTTTTCGCGGCGATTTCCAATAATGAAATCTTCTCGGGTTACAAGCCGCGTCATGTGGTTTACTGCCCACTTGACGAAGTAAACCACATGACGCGGATTGTAACCCAAGAAGATTTCATTAAGGAAAGTACAATAAAAAAGTCAGTATGTGTCCGAAATCACCCCATACACTTTGAAACACGAGACAGAGATTGAAAATACACATGTGTCCACCCCCATTACCTTGGGCTGATTTCGGTCGCTTCATTTTACCGACTCAGTCAAAAGTAGATGCACATGGACGTTCTGTTTCTAGGATATTTTATTGGCTGTACATACACCTCACCACTTCCGTAAAAAACATTGAAATCTGACAAAACCTACGAACGGTGTAGTGAAAATAATCTTATAAATGTTCGAAACCATCCCGTTTGACGGTGTTGTTTGTTGTGGTCTTCAGTCCGGAGACTGGTTTGATGCAGCTCTCCACAATACCCCATCCTCAGCAAGCCTCTTCAACTCCACATAAGAACGGCAACTTACGTCTGTTTGAATCTGCTTACTGTATCTATCTCTTGGTCTTCCTCTGCGGTTTTTTTCCCCCACACAGTTCCCTCCAATATTAAAGTCACAATTCCTTGATGTCTAAGAATGTGTCCTACCAATCGATCCCTTCTTTTACTCAAGGTATGCCAAAAATTGCTTTTCTCCCCAATTCTGTTCAGTACCTCCTCATTAGTTACGTGATCCACCCACCTAATCTTCAGCATTTTTCTGCAGCACCACATTTCAAAAGCCTCTATCCTCTTCCTATCCGCACTGTTTATCGTCCATGTTTCACTCCCATACAAGACAACACTCCACACAAATGTTTTCAGAAAGGACCTCCTTAGGCTTAAATCAATATTCCATGTTAACAAATTTCTCTTTATCAAGAATGCTTTTCTACCCATTGCCATTCTGCATTTTATATCCTCTGTACTGCGACCATCATTTGTTATGTTACTGCCCAAGTAACAAAACTCATCTACCTCCTTTATTGTTTCGTTACCTAATCTAATTCCTTCAGGATCACCTGATTTTCTTAGATTGCACTCCATTACTCTAGTTATGCTCTTGTTAATCTTCACTTTAATTCCTTCTCCAAATTTCTTCTTCCTTTCCTTTATAGCTTGCTCAATGTACAAATTGAATAACATTGGAGAAAGGCTACAACCCTGTCTTACTCCTTTCCCAACCACTGCATCCCTTTCATGCCCTTCAAGTCTGACAACCACTGTCTGGTTATTGTACAAGTTGTAAATAACCTTACGCTCCCTATATTTTACTCCTGCTTGCTTCAGAACTTGAAAGAGTTTATTCCAATCAACATTGTCAAAAGCTTTCTCCAAATCTACAAAAGATAGATATGTAGGTTTGCCTTTTCTTAATCTATCTTCTAGGATAAGCCATAAAGTGAGTATTGCCTCCCGTGTTCCTACGTTTCTCCTGAACCCAAACTGATCTTCCCCGAGGTCGGCTTCTACCAGCTTTTCCATCCTTCTGTATATAATTCGTGTTAATATTTTGCAACCAAGACTAATTAAACTGTATTTTTCACACCTGTCTGTGCCTGGTTTCTTTGGAATAGGGATTAAAACATTTTTCTTAAAGTCTGAGGGTACTTCACCTGTCTCATACATCTTACACACCAGGTGAAACAGTTTTGTCACGGCTAATCTCCCAGAGACTTCAGTAGCTCTGAGGGAATGTCATCTACTCCAGGGGCCTTGTTTCGACTTAGGACCTTCAGTGCTCTGTCAAATTCATCTCTCAGTATAGTATCTCCTATTTCATCCTCATCTACTTCTTCTCCCCTTCCTACAATATTGCCTCTAAGTTTATTCCCTTCGTAGAGCCTCTCTATACACTCTTTCCACCTTTCAGGTTTCCCTCCTTTGCTGAGAACCGGCTTTCCATATGCTTTCTTGATATTCATAGAGCTGTTTTTCTTATCTCCAAATATCTCTTTCATTTTCATGTAGGCAGAATCTATTTTCCACCTATTTATACAATCTTCTACATCCTTGCATTTGCCTTCTAGCCACTCCTGCTTAGCTATTTTGCACTTCCTGTCAATCTCATTTCTTAGTCGTCAGTACTCCATTTTGCCTGTTTTATTTACTGCATTTTTATATTTTCTCCTTTCATCGATTAAATTTAGTATGTCCTGTGATATCCAAAGATTTTTTTGTAGGTCTTGCCTTCCTACGTATTGTGTTCTCTGCTGCCTTCACTATTTCATCCCTCAATGCTACCCATTCCTCCTCTACTGTTTTATTTCCCCCCGTTTCTGTCAATTGTTGCCTAAAGCTTTCCTACGTATTGTGTTCTCTGCTGCCTTCACTATTTCATCCCTCAATGCTACCCATTCCTCCTCTACTGTTTTATTTTCTCCCGTTTCTGTCAATTGTTGCCTAAAGCTCCCTCGTAAATTCTCAAGAACTTCGGGTTCCTTCAGTTTATCCAGGTCCCATCTCCTTATTTTCCTACCTTTCTGCAGTTTTTTCAGTTTCAGCCTACAATTCATGACCAATAAGTTATGGTCAGAGTTTATATCTGCCCCTGGGTATGTCTTACAGTTTAAAACCTGGTACCGAAATCTATGTCTTACCATTATAAAATCTATCTGGTATCTCCCGGTGTCTCATGGTCTCTTACACGTATACAACCTTCTTTCATGATTCTTAAACCAGGTACTTATTATAACTAAATTATGTTCCGTGCAAAATTCTACCAGGCGGCTTCCTCCTTCATTCCTTTTGCCTAGATCATATTCACCTACTATCTTGCCTTTCCTTCCTTGTCCTACTACCGAATTCCAGTCTCCCATAACAAGTTTTCTTCTCCCTTAATTGTCTGAATAATTTCCATTAGCTCCTCATATTTTTTCTTCGATCTCCTCATCATCGGCAGAGCTAGTTGGCATATAAACTTGTACTAATGTGGTCGGTGTTGGCTTCGTATCAACCTTGACTACGATAATGTGATCATTGTGTTGCTGATAGTAGTTTACCCGCATTCCTATTTTCTTATTCATTTTCAGACCTACTCCTGTGATACCCCCAACTGATTTTGTATTTATAATCCTGTACTCACCTGACCAGAAATCCTGTTCATCCTGTCACCGAACTTCACTAATCCCCACTATATCTAACTTCAACCTATCCATTTCTCTTTTTTAAATTTTCTAGCTTCCTTACCTGATTAAGGGATCTAACATTCCACGCTCCGATGCGTAGAATGCCAGTGCTGTCTTTCCTGATGATGACATCCTCCTGAGTAGTCCCCGCCCGGAGATCCGAATGGGGGACTATTTTACCTCCGGAATATTTTACCCGAGAGGTTGCCATCCTCATATGTTCATACAGTAGAGCTGCATGTCCTCGGGAAAGGTAACGGCTCTAGTTTTCCCTTGCTTTCAGCCGTTCGCAGTAGCTGTACGTGACGCAGGGTGAGTCACGTCGTATTTCTCACGGAGCGCGAGTCACGGCGACCATCGCCGCAAGTTGGGTCGCAGTTCCACGTCGCAGTTTGCAGCGGAACGTCAGCTGCGCTGCATGAAAGTAGCGAGGGGTGGGGAGAAGACGCAGCTGACGTGCACTGGCAGCGATGGCGGGCACTCTACTGTGTTAACTGTAGGCCAATCGTCGTAGACAAAAAAATGGCCTTAGGTCCAAAAAAATTGCAGGAAGCCTAATTTTTTGGTATGTTGTTAGGACATATTAGAGTAGTATTAAACCAAGTTTGCAGATTCGAAATCCTTTAGCTTAACTATTAAGAGCCAAAAAACCTCGAAAATTTCGGACTTTTTTCTGGTTTTGGCTTATAACTCATGAAGGGTGGATTTTTTAAGAAAAGCCACTCACACCTCTATTAATGTAGATAAAATATTCTACAATTTAAGACCAACCGCAGCTCTGTAAGTTCAATAGTTCCCAAGATACTGGACTTCAAAAATTGACTTATTTCTCCAGAAAGTTCAAATTTTTGATTTTAGTCATCTTTCGGCAAGAATATTGGCTTGATGAACTTTTTTTCCCGCTGGAATGGAGAGCAAAGGACTAGAGACCAAGCAAACTATCAACGACGCTAACTGCCTTATCATGAGGACAGTGCTTGAGACGAGCCGATAACATTAACACGTCCTAATAGCTGGAGAGGATGTCGATTTGTTGGTTCTCCTCAATGGGTTCTCGTCAACATCCTTCAATCGAGGACAAATGTCGCTCCCTCCTGGATTAGAGCTGTTCCTCCACGCGTTCATTGGTTGCGACACGGTATATGCCGTTTTCAGGCAAGGAAAAACAAAAATGTTGGGCTTAATTGAGAAGAATCCCCAGCTGATTGGTGTGGCTGCCACATTCCTTAAGCCACATGCCACTAAAGAAGACATAGCCTCTGCATGCTGGAAGTGCTTGGTCGCCCTATATAGTGGTGGAGAGGACGACAAAATGCAAACTCTCCTCTAAGAACTTTTCTTCAAGTCTGCTGTGAGTGCCAAAGTCCAGCTTGCTCGTTTACCCCAACCCAAGAAGCAGTGGCCCAGCACTCCTACAGGACATACACCAGATTCAGATGTGGTTGGGTGTCGAGAAAAGGCCCTATGACTGGGGTTGGACAAGAAGCCAGCAAGGGCTAACTCCTTTCGCCACAATCCAAGTCCCAGCGCCCTCAGCACTACTGAAGATGATGTGCAAATGTAGGAAAGGGTGTAGTGACGGGACCTGCTCTTGTTGTGATTACGTAGAAACATTGTGTCAAGATGACTCGATGATCCGGCTGGAAACCCGACATGAATATCAACGGGACCTGCTCTTGCCAAAGAACTGGGTTCAAGTGCCCTGTTCTTTGCCGAATAAGCCAGGGCAAGACATAACGCAACACCCCGAACGTCTCGACAGATTCGGAAGAGGAAGACGAAGATGTGGACGAACCAACTTCGGTTACATAGCTCCAACAGACAGAGCAAACAACGGAGCCCGAGCCAGGAAGGAAGAAATCCCGGCATTCTTGTTAAAACGAATAGTAAGAGACATTTTTAGTAGGTATGTGCTGTATTACATTTTAGTTCGTTGCAGCTTCAAAATTGCGAAGTAGCGCATTACATTACTACAAATTTATGTTGTGGTGTAAACCTGTTGCAGGAGGCACCAGGCGTTTACTTTGACGATAAACCCCCGCCCCCCCCCCCCTCCTCGGCCACTTCAACTCTCACTTCGACGCACCACTTACGTTTTTACATGTACATTGTGGTATGAGTAGTACTAGCTGTAAATAAAAATTTGTTTCCTTAAAAATTAATCATCTGGACCAATTTTTTGAACCATCCGATTTTCTCAACTTTTAGTTTTTTAACGATAACTTGAAACCTATTAGGCCTATTGACATCGTTCTATACTTACATTAAAGCTAAATAACTGCTTTATAAATTTTTTATGTGCGACTTTCCCCGTGGGGTGATTAGTAAAGCCAATATTCTAGCCGAAAGATGACTAAAATCGAAAATTTGAACTTTCTGGAGAAATAAGTCACTTTTTGAAGTACAGTATCTCTGGAACTATTGGACTTACAGAGCTGCGGTTGGGCTTAAATTGTAGAATATTTTCTCTACATTAATAGATGTGTTAGTGACTTTTCGTGAAAAATCCACCCTTCACGAGTTATAAGCCAAAACCAGAAAAAAGTCCGACATTTTCGAGGTTTTTTGGCTCTTAAAAGTTAAGCTAACGGATTTCGAAGCTGCAAACTTGGTTTAATACTACTCTAATATGTCCTAACAACATACCAAAAATTCAGCTTCCTGCAATTTTTTGGACCTAAACATACCTGGCGACTGGCCTATTGATACAAGTTCAGAATCGGATTCCGATTCTGAGTTTTTGTTCGAAACAGTATGTTACATCACTATGATGAAACAAAAAGCAGGAAAATGTGCATACATGAAAAGAAGAAAAAGTCTTGGGGAGTTCACTTTAACGAAGGAATTTGATGACGAAAAATTCCCGAACTATTTTAGATTAAATCGTGATCAATTCAAAGAAGTGCATGGTCTCACCAAAAATCACATTGAGAGTGAGGGATGCAACGCGACAAGGCCGATTGGAACTGAGGAAAACCTAGCTGTGTTTTTAAGGTAAGAAATGAGTCACGTATATTGCCTATGCTGCAGTATGTAATATATTATGATCACCATTGGCAGCGAGTAACAATTCAGTTTTTATAGAAAAATGTTTATTGGATAAATATAATAATATTCTTACAGCCAAAATGTTCTCTAATAACAAACAAAAATTGCCTCTGTATGTCAAATGTAAATATCGAAATTTTTACTAACAGAAATTCAGTTTTCAGAGAAATCATTAATAAATGTGAGCAACTCATGTCGATGTGAAGCCGTAGCTGAAGTGCATTGTTAAAACTGACAATTCTCCTGTGAGGTTTGGGATGGATTGTTGGAATGTGATGAAAGGGCTGGAGTTGATGAAGTGGTGTGGGATGAACTGGGGGTTTGGTTACTGTACGGGGACAAGTTACGATATGATAGCCGCTGATCTGTGATGGACTGTGGAGTTCTATCGGAAATGTTCAGCAATGAGGACTCCATTTCTGTAACCACACGGAAAGTGTCGTTTCTGACGACAAACTGAGATGATAGTGGCATGTTCTTAGTTATCTGGTACATGGACATGAAGAAATGCGACAGTGGATCAGCACTCGTTTGTGCCAGCAGATGTCTTCTTTCTTCCAATCTCACTTTTCTTCTTTCTTCATGTTGTTCCATACTTCGCTTGAGTAAGCCAGCAATAGTGTCTTTTTTTTTTTTTTTTTTCCTCTCTCTCCTACGTCTTGTCTTGCGCAGGAGATGAAATTTCAGAAGCGCCTGGGATTGAACTTCGTGCCGAGCACTTCCGATTTCCTGCTGCATTTCCTGTGACTCCAGACACTCATCGACTATATCAGTTTAACCGTCAGTGGCACAAATTTGTGATGTGCTTTCATTATCGTCGTCATTGAATTAGTTCAGGTTTCCTTCTCTTGTTTTATTAGCCATATATGGTTGTAAGAATCCCATCTGTTTTTGAAACTTCCATAGTTTAAGACATTCAGCCGGTGCTCCACTTTTCTTGTATTTTTGTTGTCTTCTGAAAGCATCTCTCAGCGCACGTCTTAATTTCTCACACAACGCTTTCGCCTCAGCCCTGCAACAATAGTGTGAGAACAGAATTTATTTCGATACGTAAAATTATTCACTTTGTGATTAAGAAAGTAAACAAAGCAGCTAGAAAACTATCATTCGTATTTAAATTTTTTGTTCTAGGTATTTGGCGACAGGCAACATATATAGAACTATTGCATACAGCTACAGAATGGGGGAACGAACGGTCTCTAATATCGTGTCGGAAGTGTCTCAAGCTGTTTGGAAGGTGATGCAACCATTATTTTTGCCAGAGCCCACAAAAAAATTGTGGGAATCAATTGCAGTTGGTTTCCAACAAAGGTGTTTCCTTCGCTGCGTTGGCGCCAATGATGGTAAACATGTTGTAATAAGAAAACCTAGTAAAACTGGATCCTCTTATTTCAATTATAAACACACTTTCTCCATCGTGATAATGGCTACCACAGACTCAAACTATAAATTCACAACTATTGATATAAGATCACAAGGGAGGTTCAGTGATGGAAGTATTTTCAGTACAAGCGTTGTGGCGAAGAGAATGATGAACCACACTTTCAGCTTCCGTCACCCGCAGCACTACCTCCAATATAGGATGCAATGCCTTTCGTATTTGTAGGAATGAGGCGTTCCCTTTATGTGAGAATTTGATGCGACCTTACCCGAAACGAAGTGTGACTGACAATTACGAAAACAAAGTGTTCAACTATAGACTGTCCAGAGCACGTCAAACGTTGGAGTGCACTTTTGGTATACTTGCTTCGCGTTTTCGAGTGTTTCGAGCACCATTTGAAATTAAAGTAGGTAGTGTTGTCAATGTTGTAAAGGCAGCTTGTGTGCTGCACAACTATTTAATGATTTCTAAAGGTGAAATAAGTGCAGACGAGACTATGGAGGATATGCCAGAGGATCAAATGCGACCATTATTACAGCCAAATGTAACCCGAAGTTCACAGAAAGCTTTCACAATCCGACAGAACTTTACTGAATATTTCAACGCTACATGAATGGTTCCTTGGCAAATGGAAAGTGTTTCTAAAGGATTTTTCATCGGAGTCAATCGATTTTTCTAAACACTGCACAGAACAGATATTTGAATGTTGTGCAGGAGTTGTTAATGTTAATGGAACTAAACTAGTAATAGTTGTTATTTATAGATCCCCTGACTCAGATTTTAAAATGTTTCTGCCCAAGCTGGAATTGGTTCTGGGTTCACTGTATAGGAAGTATAAAAATTTAATTGTGTGTGGAGATTTCAACATTAATTGTGTAGGTGATAGCTCAAGGAAAAGTCAGCTGTTAGATCTATTTAATTCCTATAACATGATGCAAACAGTATTTTTTCCAACGAGAGTGCAAGGAAATAGCAGTTCTACCATTGACAATATTTTTGTTCATTCTTCATTATTAGAGGGGCACTCTGTCAGCAGAATAGTAAATGGCCTATCAGACCACGATGCCCAACTTTTAATTCTAAAAAGTATTTGTTCTCAAACAAATGTTAAACATAAATATCAACTACTCAGAAAAGTTAATCCAGTTGCAATTGAGACCTTTTTAAGCCTAATTAAGGAACAAGAATGACAGGATGTTTATAGTGCTGATAATGCAGATGATAAATATAATGCTTTTCTGAACACATTTATTATGCTGTTTGAAAGTTGCTTTCCGCTAGAACGCTCAAAACAGGGTACTTTCAGTAACAGACAGCCAGGGTGGCTGACAAAGGGGATAAGAGTATCATGTAGAACTAAGCGGGAGTTGTATCAAAGTGTTAGAAGCAGTCAGAATGAAGATGCAGTAGCTCATTACAAACAGTACTGTAAGGTTCTGAAAAATGTCATTAAGAATGCAAAAAGTATGTGGTACGCAAAAAGAATAGCAAACTCTCGGGATAAAATTAAAACTATCTGGTCAGTCGTGAAGGAAGTGTCTGGTCAGGAGCAGCAGGTAGAAGATATAACGTCAGTGCGTAGTAGGAATGTTTCTGTTACTGACAAGTTAGATATATGTGCAATATTCAATAATCACTTTCTGAATATAGTAGAGGAACTAAACAAAACTCTAGTTTCTACAGGTAATCATATAACGTTTTTAGAAAATGCGTTTCCGAGGCTGTTACCTGAAATGATCCTTCATGATACTTCCATAGGTGAGATTGAGTCAATAATTAAATCACTAAAGACTAAGGACTCTTGTGGATATGATGGGGTATCTAACAGAATTCTAAAGTACTGTTCTCCATATGTTAGCCCAGTACTAAGCCATATTTGTAATTTTTCCTTTCAGAATGGTCAGTTTCCTAACAGATTAAAGTACTCAGCAGTGAAACCACTTTATAAAAAAGGAGAAAGAGATAATGTAGACAACTATAGACCTATTTCTATGCCATCGGTTTTTTCCAAAGTTATTGAAAAGGCTGTATATTCAAGATTAATTGATCATTTCAGTTCACATAATTTCCTGTCAAACGTACAGTTTGGTTTTAGAAGTGGTTTAACGACTGAAAACGCTATATTTTCGTTTCTCTGTGAAGCACTTGATGGGTTCAATAAGAGGCTACGGACATTAGGCGTCTTCTTTGATTTAACAAAAGCGTTTGATTGTGTTGATCACAAAATATTGCTGCAGAAGTTGGAACATTATGGAATACGGGGAGTAGCCCACAACTGGTTCACCTCTTACTTTAATAATAGACAACAGAAGGTAATTCTCCGCAGTGTAGAAAATGGCTATGACGTGCAATCCCAATGGGGCACAATTAAGTATGGGGTGCCCCAGGGGTCTGTTTTGGGACCATTGCTGTTTCTTATTTATATAAATGATATGCCTTCGAGTATAACAGGTGATTGTAAAATATTTTTGTTTGCTGATGATACCAGCTTGGTAGTGAAGGATGTTGCTCGTAATATTGACACAGTATCAAATAATGCAGTTCAAGAGATAAGTTCATGGCTAATAGAAAACAAGTTGATGTTAAATCACAGTAAAACTCAGTTTTTACAATTTCTAACACATAATTTGACGAAATCTGACATTATGATTAAACATAATGGGCATGTGATAAGTGAGACTGAACAGTTCAAATTTCTAGGTGTTCATATAAACAGTAAGCTGTCATGGAAAGCCCATGTTCAGGATCTTGTTCCAAAACTAAATTCTGCTATATTTACCATTAGAACAATATATGAGATAAGTGATTTTTCAACACGAAAAGTAGTCTATTTTGCTTACTTTCACTCACTTATGACGTACGGCATTGTTTTTTGGGGTAACTCGCCTGATGCAAAAAGGATATTTCTGGCTCAAAAACGGGCGGTTCGAGCAATATCTGGTGTAAGTTCGCGAACGTCATGTCGACCCCTTTTCAGTAGTCTGGGAATTTTGACTCTGGCGTCACAATACGTTTTTTCTTTAATGTCGTTTGTTGTTAATAATATCAGCTTATTCCCACGAATTAGTAGCTTTTACTCGGTGAATACTAGACAGATGTCTAATCTACATTTGCACCACACACCTTAACACTTGTGCAGAAAGGTGTGCAGTATTCTGCGGCATCCATTTTCAATAAGCTGCCACAAGAACTTAAGAATCTTAGCACTAATCCACATGCTTTCAAATCTAAATTGAAGAGGTACCTCGTGGCTCACTCCTTTTATTCTGTCGAGGAACTCCTAGAAAAGTTAAACAATTAAGCTAATTCATTTTTTCTTTATTGATTCTTTTCACTTTGTCTTAAGATTGTCGTGTGCAAAGGACTACTTAAAAATTTTTCTATTACCATTCTTGTGTAACAATGTATTGACTTGTTCCATGACCATGGAGTCTTACTCCTCAAGTGGGTCCTATGGAACAGAAAAAACAAATAAAAATAAAATAAAAGGAAAGTACTGAAAAACTAATAATTTGCATATAGTTACAGGGCTCCTGCATAATTTTTCAAGTACATACTCGTAATATTAATGTCATGTTTCTATTTTATGAAACAACACATTGGTACATGTTAATTGCAATAAAATTCTTTTTATTAATTAAAATTTTTAATTGATTTCTCGAAAAATGTTGTTATTATATGTCATCCCTTACATCCTGCAAATTCCGCCACCTCACACTAACACCACCCCTTTCCAAACCTGCTGCATAGACATGCCTTCGATATTACTAGGCTCCCTACAAGTGGGCCACGTAAATATCCATCTTTGATTATCCGGATTGTCAACCGCGAGTGAATAATTTAACTGTCTAGTCCGTGCGTGTACTACATTTCGAGTTCCACGATCTCTATCCGGCACTTTTTCTTTGTTGTTTGGCCAGGACAAAGAGTGTTTCATCATTATCTGAGTTACACAGTTGCCAAGAGCTAAGCCGCTGCATCGTCTCTGGCATGTGATTAAAAATGTGAAAGCAATTCTTTCCGTTTCTTTGTTTTGAATAAACACCTAATATTATTTAATAATCACAGGGATATAACTATATTCCAACGCACCTCAAAGATAACAATACGCAGGCGTCGTAAGTTATCCGTATAGAGTAAAATAATACAAAACTAGATTACTTTATATATATTCAATAATCCTCATTTTCGATTATCCAAATTTGTATGACAGTAATTACTCTGGTTAAACGAGTTTTCACTGTATTCCGTTTTCGCTGGTACATGCTCAGGGTTACTCGCTAATAATGAATGGTATTGTAATAAACGTAGGCATCTCTTTTGATAAATATAAACATTTAACCTGTACAGAGCACATCACGAAAACAAAATGAAATGTATACTTTTAACGATGTGCATATGAAAGGTTAACAACGAATTACATGCAACTTACCACTTTTTATGTCCGTTTCCTTGGCTACTTCCTCCCACCTGTCAGCTTTCAGCTTCGTTTTCAAGTAATCTTCATGGCTTGCATCGTACAGAACGCTACGAACACGTACGGCTTCAATTAGTTTTCCTCCAATGCGAAGTAGCAAACAATATCAAAGCCAGAGTCACCGTGACTCTCGCAGGAAAATGCGCACGGGAAACTGCGCCCCGCAGGCTCACCGCGTGTAGCAGCTGCGTCACGTCACGTCACGTCACGCTGCGCTCCAACGTGCGCGGCTGCAGCCAATCGCGTGGTTCGCAGAAACTCACCGTGACTCACCCTGCGTCACGTCACGGACCTGCGTCTCAACTTGCGGCCGGCCTAACGCTATTGGCTGGTGCCAACATCACATGATTGCCAACATTATCACGCGAGGTCGCCAGGGCGATAAGTAAAATCTAAACCCTGTACCAGAGGCACCGCTTTCGCAATAAGTGACGTTCCTGCTTTCCCATTAGCTGAGGACTGGCGTCTTTATGTCCAATCAGGGCTGTATTTAGGCATGTGCAGTTGCACATGGCGACAAAATTTAGGGGGCGGCAACATTTTGCTTTCGAAAATAATTTTTTTAAATATAATTTCAATGTCAATTGAATCATCATTATTCAGAGTTTGGATTACAGCAATAAATTTCAAAATTCACGTAGTTGTGTTGATAGCAGTAAGCGTATATAGAGACGTCCCTGTCTCTAATAGATTGAGTTTTATCATAGTAGATATAAGTAATATATTTTGCTTTCCTCTACTCTAGTGCCTACTCAGTATGCAGTGCTCACAAGACCTGTGTGTGGACGTGCTCCACAATTTTATGATGTAGACATTGTTTTAGATTTTACTTTTTATTCTATTGACATGGAGTCAGCCACAGTTTCTTTAACAACTTTTTTAATGTGAGCTGTATGTAATACTTCTGAAGAAGGAAAAATTACTTTTGCCGAAACCTAGGTCAGTGTTTATGCATGTAACCCATTTTTATGCAGCTGGTCGGCTGAAACTGTGTTTGACTTTTGGATCGTGTTCCACCGTTGCTGAATTGCAGTCATGTTTAAAATTTTGAAGAACG
Organism: Locusta migratoria; assembly: GCA_026315105.1. Taxonomy (NCBI): domain Eukaryota; kingdom Metazoa; phylum Arthropoda; class Insecta; order Orthoptera; family Acrididae; genus Locusta; species Locusta migratoria. The sequence continues at coordinate 394,955,519 of CM048750.1, read as the reverse complement.
TGTGAGACAAGTGCTTACACAGGAAGAGATCGGTGATAGAAAACCCTGGCAATATCTACGGCACCTGCGCAGTAAAGTCGATGCAGGCACAGTACCTTATACTCTGTTATGCACACTGTGGAGCAGCCGACTGCCTGTCCAGTTAAAAGCTATAGTCGCATGACAGGCTGGTATGTCCTTAGATGCAGTAGCAGACCTGGCAGATAAGATTGCCGTCAGCCAGTGAGACTGCGGCAGTGTCGTCTGACAGCGCATTGACTTCCACAGTGATAGCGCGGATTACGAGCGCCTCGCCGACAAAGTGGACGCCCTGAGCGACCAACTTAGTGAACTGTTGTCTCGCCGAAGCTACAGCGGACGTGAGAGATGGCAGTCCATCTCTCATCTTTATTATCGATGTTTATTGTTGACGTATCGTCTTAATGAGTCCTGTTCCTACAATTATCTATTGCTGTCGGGAATACGGTGCAGGGAAGATTTTTGCTAAGGTTAGGTGCAGAGCTGACTTGGGCCTGAGGGGGCGAATTCCTTCCTACCTGCGCCCTGCGGCGCCATAGGAGGCCGGGCGCACTGGCCTTGGGCACAAACAAATATATACAGAGGGGAAACCTCCGTAAGGACCCGCTCAGGGGTGCGGGGAGGGAGGGTTTCCAGCAGTTCCGTAAGATGTCCCATGATGGCGCTGCGGTCAGAAGCAGCCCTTTAAACTGGCCAGAGCAGGCGGCAGGTAGCGGCTGTCCCCACCACCACCTCCCATCAAACGCCAGCAAGCTGGACACAGCCGTGGCCTCGTGGCAGGCGGCACAAGCTCTCTCCTCAGCCTCCCCTCCACGCTACCCTCTGACGTGCGAGAGGCATCCTAAGCCAACGATCCGCCTGACACAGTCTGGCATCTTACGGAACTACGAGAAGAGCGTAGGACAGTGGTTTAGGGGGTGGGGGGGCTGCTCCCCTGTATATGTTACTCTGTGCCTTGGGTGACACATTGGCAGGGCAGTAGGTCGTAAAAATGTAGCCTTGTGTCCCAAACTGTGAAGGAGAGGCATCGTCTGCGCTTTTTAGAAGAAGATAGCAGGGCACATGGCTGTGGCTGAGGGTCCAAAAGGGAAAGCGACGGAATGTTGCTGGAGGCTAGGCAGCCGCTCCCACAGGCGACAGTTAGAGCCGTTTAGTGAGAATAGCGCCAAAAGTGTGTGGAAGGGATGCTGTCTTTGATTGGCTGATGTTCAAAGCGCCAGTTTTTCGAAATCAGTGGTTGTCTTGTGAGATTTTACTGGCTGGAGTTCGAGAACTCGACGCTGATTGGCTTTACGTAAAAACGGCGTATCTCGGGGGGGGGGGGGGGGGGGTTCTTGCACAGAGACGCGGTGATAGAGGGGGACTTCGTGTTTCGTAGCGCTGGAGTACAGAAGGGTCTGGTGGCGTCCTGTCCTCCCAGTGTGCGGACTTGGAGATTTTGCTTATTGAGCCGATACTTGGATGAGTGAACTTGTATAAGTTTCAGGGTACACTCTGAGATTTATACTTGAGCTGATTGTTCTTGTTTGTGGTTTGAATAAGGTCGCCAACCAATACTAGTGCACCGAAGCACTAGTTGCGATATACTCAACTTCGGGAGTCATTTAGACCTTCAGTACTCGTGCTTACTTGTCTAAGCTCACTGAAGTGGTCCTGACTTGGCAGAATTGTTTGAGATCGTAGGCACTGTGTACTGCCGAGCGCACAGAGGCTGATAGCAGGGAGTACAGTTTCCGAGCGACAGAGCGATGTTTTTTTTTTTATTTCGTAGTCGCGCAAATTTTCAGCTCACAGTCGCCCTGCCCCCACGCCACTACAGCGCAGCACCTTCACACACAAGTCGTCAGTTTGGTAATGTATGGCAAAGCGCTCGCCAGCAATATGTAGTCGATACATCAGGTTCTGCCTTATAGTGGGGATTTTGTAGTTAGGAAAGTCAACCCTGCACTGGTATTCCGACTCGATTATCCCGCTAAGAACATTATATTATTTGACGATAGGGGTTTCTGACTTGCCAGTCGTTACTAATTTCCAGTTTCGTAATAATTTGAGTAACTTCATATGCATTAGATTGTTCTTTCTTATTTGGTTCTAAATGTATTCTTGTTGTTTATTATTTTAGTATTGGATTTATCATTGTGTGTTTTATCCTGCTTAAAAAGGTGTAATAAATATTGCTGGATTTGAAAGATGTTTTTCAACATTATTAGTCGTCAGATCCCAGTTAGTTCGTTAGATTTTTGGTGGGGACTAATTATTAATTATATTTTATGCCACTTGCAGGAAGTGGAAGAGTCTCATTACAATTAGAACTGAAACAGGGCAAATCATGCAAATTATTTGATGTGTTGTTAAATATCGGTAAATAATTCAGTGTCAGCCGCTCCTGTCTTCTATTGTATTAATCCATATTAACCTTGCCCAGCCGGAATCATTCCTATCCATTTAATTTCTTTTCACCATCACACCTTACAGACGTCGTTTTCAGAGAAGATCTAGAAGTCGTTCTGCAAATGAATCATTAGCGGCGAGTGACGCAGAAAAACAGACTTCCGACATTTGTTGGTACAATCGGAAATTCGGAGAGCATGCGCACAAGTGTACTTCGCCATGTGTTTACCCAAACAGCAGCAGCAGTCGGAATGAGGCGCGCCCGGTTGCCAGTATCCTTCACTGCGCCTCTTTATATCAGACAGGAAGACCGGACCAAATATTTTGATAGATACTGGACCTCATTTATGTATTATTCCACGCAATTTGTTACACAAACACAACTACCTATGGCACGCAGCATATTATAATATTTATTTGATTTTTAAGTAATTAAAGTTCATTCTACCACTTCCAAACAAGATACTTTGCTTTTCAACATTACGATGTACGGGGGTTCTGCTCGCTGCAACATTATTCTCCTGGGGCGTCGATATATACAATTTTTCACTTCTTCTTTAATTTGAAATCAAACTGCTTCTCCGCGAAAACATTACAACTGTATAACATGCGTAAACAATTTACCACAACAACACAGTGACATAGATTCCAAAGCACATAACGATCGCCAAACTCGAACTCTCCCATGCAAGGCTGTGAGGCAAATATAGAACATCGACAATAATGACATTGCATTATGCAGTGTTCATAACAATTGAATATACTAATTTACAATTACCAAACACACAAAGAAAACTTTTCATGTACATAAGAATAATCACAATATTAAATGAAAACTATACATACAATAATTTTAGACGGGACATAGCTTTTTAAGACGTAATCGCGGTACTTTTCGTTTCATAACAAAGAGTAATGTTAAATGTCAATTAATTAGTTAACGAGTACATCATACATGTTACTAAAATATATTGAACTATCAAATATATTGGCAATTCTGAAACTAGGTTCAAAATCTCATGTCAGTCCGTATATACAATGAATCATAATATTTAAATCTCAACAATTACATTAATTAACACAATTAACTGGTCAACACAACTTGCCTAACATATATACAATACTATTTATTTTCATTTACATAAAGTTTCTAAAATTCGTCTATCTAGTTGTTGAAATAATGTACAATGACAAAACTATTGTTTGTAGAACTGTCTGGAAAGCTCATATGCTAATCTCTTAATTAATGAAATCTATCACATGTTAACTGATCACAGTATCACCGAGACACTGTCCTACACTGATTCCTAGACTGGCTATTTCGTTTGTAACTTCACACTCAAAATATATCACTATTAGACCACACGATTCCAGATCCGACGCAGACGGTATCGTACGATGATATTGAGATGAGAGGGCCAGCAGTATCATCACAATATGGAATTAGGTTTGGGATTGCGTCGTGTGTATGCTTTGAATTTTATCGCAGCGGACGTGGTGAAGCCAATCGTCGGAGCGGACTTTCTGGCACACTATCAACTGCTGCCAGACATCGCCAACGCACGTCTCGTCGACAGCTTGCTGCTAACGGGTTTCGACGCGCTGCAACAATGTACGGCGCTAAGCTGATCCAGGCGGCAGATAACAACAAATACGCCGAGTTGCTGACGCAGTTTCCAGGTATCACGCGACCTTCTGGCATATCAAAGGAGGTACGTCACAGCACTCTACATTTTATTAAGACTACTGATGCTCCATCGATTTCGTGTAGGCCAAGACGCCTAGCTCCCGACCGTTATGCTATTGCCAATGCAGAATTTAATTCCATGCTGAAGGAAAGAATCATTCGCCCATCTAATAGTCCCTGGTCGTCTCCTCTACATTTAGTGCCGAAAAAGACTGGCGCGTGGCGCCCTTGTCGAGATTACCGCGCTCTTAATGCCAGGACGGTACCAGATCGATACCCTGTGCCTTTGTTGAGGGACAACAACTATGCCTTGTCCGGCGCAACTATATTTAGCATACTTGATTGCACTAAAGCCTACACACAAATTACTGTGGAGGACGAGGACATACCGAAGACGGCTATAATAACACATTTGGCCTTTTTTAGAGTCTCTTCATGCCATTTGGTTTACGGAACACTGGTCAGACGGGGCAGAGATTTATAGATTCAGTGCTTCGTGGTTTGCCGTTTTGTTTTGCTTATTTGAACGATATCCTTGTCTTCTCATCCACGGAAGAAGAGCTCCACAAACATTTGACTGAAGTTTATAAGCGCCTAGACCAGTATGGAGTTATACTGATTTCAATCAAGTGTGTTTTTGGACGATCCGAGGTTACCTTTCTAGGACATCTGATCTCTCCTGCAGGATCGTTACCGCTTCCTGACAAAGTAGAGGCTATACTAAAAATGTCGCGGCCTGAAACTGCAAAAGAACTGCGCCGTTTTCTCGGAATGTTAAATTTTTACCGTCGTCACTTGCCCCACTCGGCTGAGCTTCAAGAACCATTGACAAATGTTGTGTCCGGCGCTAAGACAAAAGGAAACACTCCCTTAGAGTGGACTGACGCTATGAACACTGCTTTTGATGGAGCTAAACGCTGCATAGCGAACGCTGCACTACTTGCGCACCCTGTATTAGATGCGCCGCTCGCTTTAGTGGTGGATGCTAGCAAAACCGCATTCGGTGCTGCATTGCAACAGCTCGTAGATGGTGCATGGCAGCCATTAGCTTTTTATTCACATAAGCTCTCTCCATCAAGACAAAAATAGAGCGCTTATGGTCGTGAACTTTTGGCTGTTTACGAAGCTGTCGAGTACGAGGCGCGTCCAGAAAGTAAGTTACGTTTCAATTTATCTCCGCTGCAGCGCTGCGATTGCAGTTCCGCACATGCGCTGTAGACGATGTGTATCAAGGAGAAGAACGTGCGCCATTTGGAGATCGCTGTCAGTTACGTACGCTTTGTTGTGCTTTTTTGAAATGTCGGCGTTGATTGTAAATCCCGCCGCCTGTGAAAGCAGGTCGATGATTCGGTTTCTGAATGCGAGGAAAGTGAAACCAAGTGAAATTTATCGGCAAATTTGCGATGTTTACGGACCAAATGCGATGAGTGATTCGATGGTGAGAAGATGAGTCCGACAGTTCAATGGCGGGCGTAGTGATGTGCACGACGGAGAACGAAGTGGGCGTCCGCCTTTGGTTACAGAAGAACTGGCTCACGCGATTGATGGCAAGATCCATGAAAACCGTAGGTTTACAATTAGTGCTCTCGCTATGGGCTTCCCCCAAATTTCACTGTTTCCAACTGGTTGAAGACACAGGTGGCAGATTTCTATGAAGAAGGTATACAACACCTGGTGCCACGCTATGACAAATGCCTGCAAAATTTGGGCAGTTATGTGGAAAAGTAGTTTAAGAGTTTTAGAATTTTGTGCAATAAAAATTTCTTCTGTATCTGTATACAATTTCATTTTATTGCCAAACGGAACTTACCTTCTGGGCGCGCCTTGTATTTTCGGTCACAATTGGAAGTTAGAGAGTTCACAATTTTCACCGACCACAAGCCGCTCATCTTTGTTTTTCGGCATAATAATGACAAGTGCTCACCCCGCAAATACAACCATTTAGAGTTTATAGCTCAATTTAGTACAAACATATCATCAGGCATTGACTGCCTGTCACGGGTAAATAGCATAGTGAAGATGATAGATTTTGAGCAAATTGCTGAAGCACAAGAATCAGACCAGGAGCTTCAGACTCTTCTGAAAGATACTTCGTCCAGTTTGAAACTGCGGCAGGTCAACGTTCCTACCACTGTTAAACTTTATTTCGAATGGGAGAACTCATCCATTTCTGACAGCTGCATTCCGCAGACAAGCTTTTGAGAACCTGCACAACTTAAGCCATTCAGGCATCGGAGCTACACTTCCTCTTGTTACCAGCCGTTTTGTGTGGCCAGGAATGCAGAAGGATTGTCGTGAGAGGACTCGATCATGTGTTCAATGTCAACGTAATAAAATATTCCGACAGTCACATGCGCCTTTGGGAGACTTTCCAGAGACAACCGCCAGATTTACACATGTCCATATTGACGTGGCAGGACCACTGCCTTCGGACGCCGATATCTGTTGACAGCCATTGACCGTTTTACCCGATGGCCTGAAGCCATACAAGTGGAAAATATTTCAGCAGAAACATTAGCCTTTGCTTTCATTTCACACTGGGTTTCACGTTTCGGTTGTCCATTGCATATCACTACAGATCGTGGACGACAGTTCGAATCAGAACTGTTTATTCAGCTGAGCAAATTCTGCGGTGCTCTAGATCATAAAACTACAAGCCATCATCCAGCAAGAAATTGTGCAGTGCGATGTTGCGTGACAAGCACGCTCTGTGCAATATAATAAACTTTACTTAGTTACCGTCTCCAGCTATCGTCATTCAAGTCCTTTATATTCTCTCATGAATTGACTAGTTGTACGATTTACGGATTTAAGTAAATAAAAATGTTTCCATGTTTGTTCCTGGAAATTCAGCATTAATTATTCCTAAAGAGATGGCTGAGAACTGAATATCAAAATATTGTTCGGATCGCTAATAACTAGCAAACTCCGACAATCTTGATTTGACACGGGGAATAAAACATTTTCTTGACTGTCGTTCTATACCACCAAATACCCAAATATGTTCTACTTCATTTTTTAATTTCCGTCCTCCCATATTTGCGGGATGCGATGTGCGGTCTCCACAAGTTTCCCAAAGCCACCAATAGGGACATGATCGTTAGTCACTATCAAGTAACACACCAGAAATAGTCACAAATCGTGTTGATATTCAGATTAATTTCCGCAGTATACATCTCTAACGTATATTTACGGAGCCCACACACAACGAGTATAACACTTTGTTCTATAGTTAATTTGCTATTTGCAAAGCAAGTGTCATTGTAGATACTAGTCTTCTTTTTGCGGAATTCAAAAGGGAAATTGGTTTGCAAACATTTTTTATACAGTTTTGCACTTCCCACACAGCCACAATCAACACATTTTTTCGGTTCATTACCAGGGAGCAGGGAGAATTACCAACAAAAATCCAAACACTTGTCTATTGAAGAAATTCGCGGAATCAATTCTCGGCGCAGTAAATTATCCGTCACGATGAATTGACTAACTTCACACTATAACAATTCCACAAAGCGTAAAGTTACTTCAAACAACGAAATGACAGATCCCAAGCTTCAATTGTCAATCTCGCGTCTGTCAACCTTTTCGATATATATCGCTCCAACCGTGAGAGCATCTCTAGCTTCTCATATCGATATATATGGTTTCGGCTTCGAGTCCCGGGTGTTCTAGGATATTACTAGATTTTCATGTATTTACCGGGTGATCAGAAAGTCAAGTATAAATTTGCAAACTTAATAAATCACGGAATAATGGAGATAGAGAGGTAAAAATTGATACCAAAGCTTGGAATGACACGTCCGACAAAAAAATGTCCGACAGATGGCGCTTCATCTGATCAGAAAAACAATAATTAGCGTAACAAATTAAGACAAAGAAAAATTATTTTCTTCACAGGAAACGCTCAATATGTTCACCATCATTCGTCAACAATAGCAGTAGTCGAGGAATAATGTTGTGAAGAGCGCTTTAATGCATGTCCGGAGTTATGGAGAGGCATTGGCGTCGGAGGTTGTCTTTCAGCATCCCTAGATATGCCGATCATGATACACTTGCGACTTCAGGTAACCCTCAAAGCCAATAATCGCAAGGACTGAGGTCTGGGGACCTGGAAGTCCAAGAATGACGAAAGTGGCGGCTGAGGACACGAACATCACCAAACGACGCGAGCAAGAGATCTTTCACGCGTCTAGCGTCATGGGGTGGAGCGCCATCCTGCATAAAAATCGTACGTTCCAGCAGGTGTTTATCAGCCAGGCTGTGGATGATGCAATTGTGTAACATATCGGCGTACCTCTCACCCGTCACGGTAGCAGTTAAAAAACCAGGATCACACAGTTCCTCGAAGAAAAAAGGTCCTATAACGGTAGATGTGGCATCCAACCCATACCGTGACTTTGTCCTCGTGCAATGGAGTTTCCACGACAGTTATAGGATTTTCGGTAACCCAAATTCTGCAGTTTTGGTCGTTGACAGACCCTCGGAGCGTGAAATGAGCTTCGTCGGTCCACAACACGTTACTCAACCAATCGTCATCTTCCGCCATCTTTTGAAACGCCCACACCGCAAATGCCCTCTGCTTCATTAAATCGCCAGGTAACAGTTCATGATGCCGATGGATTTTGTAGGATAGCATCAGACGGTACGCCTAAGTGCCAACCAAATAGTAGTACAGTATATGGAATGCCGGTGCGACGTGCGACTGCACGAGCGCTGAAATCCCCCTCCATAGACGAACCAGCTACAGTCTCCATTTCTTCCTGAACTGTCTCAGCAGCATTACGCCTTCTGCTCGGTCGGCCACTACGAGGTCTATCGTCTAAACAACCCGTGGCTTCGAACTTCGAAATCATTCTCGCCACAGCTGCATTTGTCAACGGACCTTTACCCATTCCAATCCCCTTCCTATGGCGATAGGATCGTAACGCTGAACTAGCACATTCCCCATTCTGATAATACAGCTTCACTAAAAGCGCCTTTTCAGGTAACGTCAACATTCTGCGACTGCTGATGCATCTGATTCTCTCTCTCATTACAGCTCCTTTTATACACGAGTTTCATGCACAATCACTGACGCTGTGCTGGTCCAGCGCTGTCAGACATTTATCTAACTTTATTTATTTTATTTTATTATTATTATTTTTTGTTCTAATAAAACCCCATGTCATTCCAAGCATGTGTGTCAATTTGTACCTCTCTATCTACATTATTCTGTGATTTATTAAGTTTTCAAATTTATACTAACTTTTTGATCACCCAGTATATCTTAAAAAATAAAAAAAAATAAAAAAAATAAAAAAAAAGTTCAAATGTTTGTAAATCTATCGGACCAAACTGCGTGGTCATCAGTCCGTAGCTTACAAACTACTTAAACCTAGGTAAACTAACCTAAGGACAACACACACACCCATGCCCCAGGGAGGACTCGAACCTCCACGGCGAGCAACCGCGCGCTCCGCAGCGAGACGCTTTAGACCGCTCGGCTACTCCACCGCGGCAATCTTTTAAAACTATCTTTTCTTTCACATGAGTGTCACACCAACCCGATATTAAATTTGCGATCTCACTTGTCAGTATGAAGTCTGTCATTGTAGACTGTATGGTTTTTTCTTCTGTTTTGTTAAGGAGGTTGTGGCTGTAATCGTGTGTTTTTAATATAACTACTGTATATGAACAGATAAAGCTGTATTTTAACTCGATATTTCAATGTAAATAGCAATATTCTATTGTTCATTTGCGTTTATAAAGCAAACATTATGTAATTTCTAAATACAGCAGACACTTTAGAAACGAATCTTGATTTCAGTAATCTTAAGCTGTACACTAACGTCTGTCAATTAGTTTTTTTACAGTCCTTAAACTTTTTATACCAGTATAACAAGTGCTTTAGTTTGGCCGATAAGGGGTGGTACGGCGTACCGCCTAAAATCTTAAATCTGTAAAAACTAGACCAACTGTAAATTGTCGAATGATTTCGGAAACAAAAATTGGAATGTTTTGGGTTCGTTCAAGTTGCGATCATAATCGTTGAAGCGTTCAAATTGCACTTTCTCTCATTTACAATGGAATCCGACTGGCAGTCAAATATTCGAATTAGCCAATACCGACTAATCTGAACCGAGACAGAGGAAATGCTTCTCATCGACTCCAAAGCGTTTAAGAACCTTGCTCCAAGAAGCAACATTTTGACTTAATTTCCAACATCCATTATTCAAATCATGAAACACTGCACAAGTTACGTATGTTTTCATGCATGGTTTTGAGAACCACTCACTGTCCTGATAAAATATTTACTGTAATTACACTACTGCCCATTAAAATTGCTACACCAAGAATAAATGCAGATGATAAACAACGGGTGTTCAGTAGACAAATATATTATAGTAGAACTGACATGTAATTACATTTTCACGCAATTTGGGTGCATAGATCCTGAGAAATCAGTACCCAGAACAACCACCCTTGGCCGTGATAACGGCCTTGATACGTCTAGGCATTGAGTGAAACAGAGCTTTTGATGGCGAGTGCAGGTACAGATGGCCATGCAGCTTCAACATGGTACCACAGTTTATCAAGAGTAGTGACTGGAGTGTTGCAGCACATTCCTGCTGAAAAGCAGGTTTCGCAGGGTTCGAATGAAGGGTAGAGCCACGGGTCGTAACACATCTGAAATGTAACGGCCACTGTTCAAAGTGCCGTCTATGCAAACAAGAGGTGACTGAGACGTGTAACTAATGGCACCCCATACCATCACGCCTGGTGATACGCCAGTATGGCAACGACGAATATACGCTTCCAATGTGCGTTCACCGCGATGTCGCCAAACACGGATGCGACCATTACCCATCATGATGCTGTAAACAGAACCTGGATTCATCCGAAAAAATGACGTTCGTGCACGCAGGTTCGTCGTTGCGTACTCAATCGCAGGTGCTCCTGTCTGTGATGCAGCGTCAAGGGCAACCGCAGCCATGGTCTCTGAGATGATAGTCCATGCTGCTGCAAACGCCGTCGAACTGTTCGTACAGATAGTTGTTATTTCAAATGTGGTGGTAAAACTCAGTACCAATCAGTACTCAGTCAGACGAGTTGCGGACGCAACTATAAGATCTGAAGATGATGCAAGTGATCGAAACATGTAATTAAACAAATATATTGCAACTGTTAACGGAAGTAACCACATTTGAAATAACACAGTGCAGTTGCGGACACTCTTCAGTCGATCTTGTCGACTGTAATACAGATGGTTGTTGTCTTTCAAATGTCCCCATCTGTCTCAGGAATCAAGACATGGCTGCACGATCCGTTACAGCCATGCGGATAAGATGCCTTTCATCTCGACCGCTAGTGATTCGAGGCAGTTGGGATCCAGCACGGCGTTCCGTATTGCCCTCCTGAACCCACCGATCCCATATTCTGCTACAGTCATTGGATCGCGACCAACGCGAGCAGAAATGTCGCGATACGGTAAATCGCAATCGCGATAGGTACAATCCGACCTTTATCAGAGTCGGAACGTGATGGTACACATTTCTCCTCCTTACACGAGGCATCACAACAACGTTTCACCAAACAACGCTAGTCAACTGCTGTTTGTGTAAGAGAAATCGATTGGATATTTTCTTTATGTCAGCACGTTGTAAGTGTCGCCACCGGGGCCAACCTTGTGTGAATGCTCTGAAAAGCTAATGATTTGCATATCACAGCATGTTCTTCGTGTCGGTTAAATTTCGCGTCTGTAGACGTCATCTTCGTGGTGTAGCAATTTTAATGGCTAGGAGTGTATTATGTTTACTTAAGACTTTTCGCACTGTAGTAAATTTAAGATTAGAAAATAGTGTGTCGTAGCACTAGTAGGAACTAAAATAGAAGTTAATTTTAATGTCTTTGACCAATGCTTCTTCAATTGGCTGGATGGTGAACATTTGGTAACGCTGCCAGTTTTTCTTCTTCCGTCGGTAAACGCTTGGTTCCGTCTTTGAAAGTTCCACGCAGTTGCATTGTTTGAATTTTGTAATGGTTTTCGTGTGATATAAGTCTGCTTTTAATTTCCGCCAGCAACACGCACTTCTATTGTCTTTTGGAACGCCACTCCTGATTAGTTACTGTAAAATATCGTTCTCCAAAGCTTATGGGTGGTATACTCAAATATACTAACCTATTGAATACATTTAAAATGTGTTTCAAATCTGTAAATTATACCTATATTTTGTTAGTGTATTCACATGCCTAAATCTTTACTTTCTTGATTTTCAAAAAATGCCCATTTGACTCTTGTAATGTGAAATGAGCAGGGTACCGCCTAATTTTTTTTCCAACTAAAGCACTGAGTGTACCCTTGGTAGTAAGTTAAATGTGTATCTGTGCCGAGCTTCAGCAAAATGAGACACCACTCTTTCGATACACTGTTCCGCCTTCCTACGTGGTCTGATAGACATCTGTTTTGAAATAGTGTAACGAACAGGACGAAACAGTTTTAATATCGACCGCAAATGTGATCTGAAACAGCAGAACGAAACCGAGAATCATGGCGGTTTTGAAACAGTGAAGCGTATCGTAACATGGCTTCGAAACAATGAAACAGTGGGCTAACTCTAATAGCAGTCGACCTAAATTCACCCTCTGGTAACTTCCGATATTCACAGTATTTAGGGCCGAGTTATCAAAAGCAACAACTTGTCTGTAATTGCAGTTCTCTTCGTTTCGCATTGAGGCGCTATGCTCCGATGCGTGAGACCGTTCCCCGTCGGGGGTTCGAATCCTGCCTCGGACATGGATGTTTATGTTGTCTTTAGTATAAGCTAGTTCCTTAGTAGTTTGTAAGTTTAGGGACTGATGACCCCGCAGATAAGTCCCATAAGCTTCAAATGTTCAAATGTTTGTATAGTCTATGGGACTTAACTACGGGTCATCAGTCCCTAAACTTACAAACTACTTATGAACTTTCTACGAACTAGGACGGCACAAATATCCATGCCCGAGAGAGGATTCGAACCCCTGACCGTAGTGGCCGTGCAGACCGTGACTGGAGCGCCTCAGTCTCCTCGGCCACCGCGGCCGGCCCCATAAGCTTAACAAACATTTGAACAAGGAGGTTAGAATAGATTCACAGACAGCTGGAAGAATCGTGCTTGCAATACCAAGCTGGATCTTACATATAAGTTTACGTAAATAAATAAATAACTCTTTTCTTTCACGTTACACACGACCGAATGGCGTATCTTGACGTGTTATTTTTCGTTAAATATGGCACGATTTCTGCCGAAAATTGCGTGTAAGGAGAGAAGGAGAACATAACTTTCCGAAAGCAATTAATTAATTGTGTAAAATGGTCTTATATTTACGTAAAAAAAGAAAAAAAAATAGGAAAAAATGTACGCAGGTTTCTACTATTTCTTACGCCTCTCGCAGACGCACCCTCGTGTTTCTGCCTTCATAAACCCCTACCCTCGAGCGTCAGTCGAGCAAAGTCGAGACAAGTCGAGACAGAAGGGGAAGGGGAGGTAGCAACCGAAAATATTAATTTCAAAACGCTTTCGTGTCCTGCTTGTGTCATACTTGGGTAGCAGCGGCTCATTCCAAAAAGACAGTCTCCCGTAGAACTAAGTTAGACGTCACTCGGTCAAACACGTAAACATTGCTTGATTTCGCGAGGGTCTGAATACACGCTCCACTGACAGAGGGCGCATCAAACTAATTCGTCTGCAATTGCGGCCTTGTCTGCTAAATGGGCAAATGCGTGTCTTAGGAGAGAAGCGTAAGATAACTTTTCGCCAGAAATGTTATATATAGGCGCCAACGTCGCGACAGCGGCCGAGTGAGGAAGTGCGGCCTACCCCGCTGGGCAGCGGCCTACGGCGCGTGCTGTTGACGGAGTTATTTACTTCCTGTAAGTACTGATACGAAAACATCATGGACTCCTCGATGAGACATTGTAACCTGAAGTTTGGATTTTCGTTCGGTTATGGACGTCCCAAAGTCTCCAGCGTTGTCGACTGGTTGTATGACGACATAGGTTTGAAGGACGAAGATGTAATAGGAATGCAGTATGATTTCCTAGAAAACATATTGTACGTGAAAATAGTTGACGTAGACATTTGTCTACGGATTATGGCTAAAACGAAAGGTTCTATCAACTTCGTACACGATAATGGAGAAATTAGTAAGGTGTCTGTTAGCTTTGCTGGTTTAGGTCTCCGTACTGTGCGGATTTTCAATGTTCCCTTTGAAATGCCACTCAAGAAATTCGAACAGGCACTTACGCCTTATGGGAACGTACTCGAGATTCAACGCGAGAAATGGTCTCTTAACGTCAATAATGGCGTAAAAAGTGTTACCATCGATCGACTTGCGGAAGCACATACCGTCACAAATCATGATTCAAGGGTTCCGTGCTCTCGTAATTTACGAAGGCCAACCCCGTACTTGCGCTAAGTGTAACTCACCGGAACACCTACGTGCAGAATGTCCAAACATACGGAACGTGCGTAGAACCACCCACCCTGTACAACTACCGAATAACTCTGCATAATCGGGTGGTGAGACGTACGCAACCGTGCTCGCCAATACCTCGCCACGTAGAAACGAGCAGTTACAGCCTCTTCCTGGAGTACAACCTGCTCTGCCTGATCCCGTTATAAATACGATTAAGAAACCAGAGCCCCCAGTCAGCAGCATTACTGGTGCGGGTAGACAAGAGGAAACGGACGGCGTAACGGCTATGTCCACAACGGCGGCCGAAGAGACGCAGCAGACAGCGGCCAGCACGGAACCTGGTGGTACGCAGCACCGCCAACAGGTGGCGCCGCCTGTAGCGGCACAGGCCTCCGCTGAAGTACGGGAACCGGACAACGAAATGGATACTTCAGAACCAAAGACCGATGTTGGAAAATCCTCACAGTCAGCCAACCATTACCACACTAGCAAGGAAACGGCAGATACGCAACGAATGGAGATCAACTCCTCACACCAGAGGAATACTAGAGCTAAGAAGTTGCGAACGCAAACGGAAGAAGAACTTCAAGACTTAGATCGAAAACGACAAAGAACCAAGAGGATCCTTAAAAATGGACACGCCGATCCCACGAACACCACGGAGGAAGACAAGGGAAAGCAACGAGCGCAGACTCCCGCGCCCTCCCGACCGGAAACGACACAGGCAGAACCGACGGATGATACACGACACCACCCACCGGATAAACCAACTGCATGTGCTGAAGAAATGGAGGATTAAATCCACACAGACCCATGCAAGATTATAAAGTCGCATCCTTAAACATCAATAGGTTAGAATCCGCACGAAAAGTACAAGCTTTAAAAGATTACATTTATGCTGCAGATATCGACATACTCATGCTCCAGGAAGTTTGTACTACAGATTTAGGCAATATATATGGCTACGACGTGAATTTTAATATTGGACAAGAAAGTGGAACCGCTATATTGGTACGACATGGCATACATTACGAAATGACAGCACTGCTTGAAAACGGCCGGGCATCTCGTTTCAAGTACAAGATATCCTTCTAATTAACATCTACGCCCCGTCAGGCACTGGAAATAGACGTAGTCGCAGCCAGTTTTATCGGGACGACTTGGCCCGTCTCATTCCGAGAGCGAATTCGAACATAATTTTAGGAGGAGACTTTAACTGCGTCCTCCGCCGAGAGGACCAAATTCCTAACTTTAACTATTGTGACGAGCTTCACGTTTTAACGGAGAGCCTCCATATGGTAGATAGCTGGATAAACCTCAGACCGAACTCCCAAGGATTCACCTTTGTCACAAACACGTCCGCTAGCAGATTAGATCGTATCTACTGCACAACAGACCTTTCCAGGTCCGTGAGAAACTGCGAAATATGGCAGGTTAGTTTTTCAGACCACTGTGCGTAACACGTATGGGTGAGACTCATGCAGCAAAAAACCTTTCTTGGACGCGGAGTCTGGCAGTTAAATCTTTCACTTCTCCAAGACGACTGTTTAAGACAGGATGTAATTGAAACATGGAACAGATGCGTTCGACTTCAAGCCCGATACCGAGAACGCTTGACTTGGTGGATAAACTGTGCCAAACCACAGATCCGGAAAACCATCATACAGTACGCCAAACAGAAAAACTATTGGAGGAAGAGAACAATGGAAGTATTTTTCACCTGTCTAAGGGAGCTCTGCGCCAATTCGGTTAATCCAGCAGACAATTTTGCTCGAATTAAACGTACCAAAGCCAAACTTATATCCTTGACTAGCCCATCTGGGCAGGGCAAGATAGTACGCGCACGCAACGTAAATGACCTCTACAATGAAGAAGCGTCAATTTACCACATCATTCGTGAATCCAAGAGGGCGAAGCAGAAAATAATAACCCACATAAAAGACGAGCAGGGCAATGTCTACTGTGACCAACGGGCGATAAAACTGTGCATTCTGAATTACTATCAACAACTCTACTCCGAATCGCTGTACCAAGACACCAAAGAAGAGGATCTGTTATCCGAGGTTACAACTCAACTAACCCAAGAAGATAACGTATCTATTTTAGAAGAATTCACTAACGAAGAGATGAAAGCACTTTTAAAGCACGCGCCACGTAACAAAGCCGCTGGAACAGATGGCTTGCCTATTGAATTTTACGTGAGCTTCTGGGGCGTCATCGGTACTGAGCTTACTAAAATGTACAACGAACTCCTGTCTATTAGCGAATTACCACCAACCTTCACGGAAGGCATGGTGGTTCTTGTGCCAAAAACTCGATATGCGACGATGATAACACAGTACCGTCCTCTAACTCTGTTGAATTCGGATTTTAAAATATTTACACGCCTGATCAACGATAGAATGAAGCCCACTTTAAAAAAAGTTTTAGGATCATATCATGCATACCCGGCCACCGGAAGAACAATGGCACACGTTTTGGCGGAATACAGGGACCTCTCCCACTTAACATGGATTACTAAAAGTCGGCTCTCAGTCGTCTTTTTGGATTTCGAAACAGCTTACGACAGAATCAGCCACACGTACTTACTACATACGTTGCGCAACATGGGGTACAACGAACAGGTCGTTAGTATTATACGGAAGTCCATTGGACACACACAGTCCAAATTCAAAATAAACGGTCTGTTAACCGAAGCTGTGAAGATTAAGCGAGGGGTGCGGCAAGGATGCCCTCTCTCCTCAACACTGTACGCACTCGCCAAGTATTCAAGGAGACATGTAGGGTTCAGGAGACATGTAGGAAGACGGGAGGCAATACTCTCTTTATGGCTTATCCTAGAAGATAGATTAAGAAAAGGCAAACCTACATATCTAGCTTTTGTAGATTTGGAGAAGGCTTTTGACAATGTTGATTGGAATAAACTCTTTCAAATTCTGAAGCAAGCAGGAGTAAAAATATAGGGAGCATAAGGTTATTTACAACTTGTACAAAATCCAGACAGCGGTTGTCAGAGTCGAAGGGCATGAAAGGGATGCAATGGTTGAGAAGGGAGTAAGACATGGTTATAGCCTTTCTCCAATGTTATTCAATTTTTACATTGAGCAAGCTATAAAGGAAGGAATTAAAGTTCAGGGTGAAGAATCAAAAACATTGCATTTGGCAATGCCATAGTAATTCTGTCAGAGACAGCAAAGGACCTGAAAGAGCAGCTGAACGGAATGGACAGTGTGCTAAAAGGTGCATATAAAATGAACATTAACAAGAGAAAAACAAGTGCAAAGGAGTGCAGACTAGGAAAATCAGGTGATGCTGAAGGAATTCGATTAGGTAACGAAACAATAAAGGAGGTAGATGAGTTTTGTCACTTGGGCAGTAAAATAACAAATGATGGTCGCAGTACAGAGGATGTAAAATGCAGAATAGCAATGAGTAGAAAAGCGTTCTTGAAGAAGAGAAATTTGTTAAGATCAAATATTGATTTAAGCCTAACGAAGTCGTTTCTGAAGGCATTTGTGTGGAGAGTTGCCTTGTATGAGAATGAAACATGGATGATAACCAGTACGGACAGAAAGAGGATAGAGGCTTTTGAAATGTGGTGCTGCAGAAAAATGCTGAAGATTAGGTGGGTGGATCACGTAACTAATGAGGAGGTACTGAACAGAATTGGGGAGAAAAGCAATTTTTGGCATACCTTGAGTAAAAGAAGGGATCGATTGGTAGGACACATTCTTAGACATCAAGGAATTGTGACTTTAATATTGGAGGGAACTGTGTGGGGGAAAAACCGCAGAGGAAGACCAAGAGATGGATACAGTAAGCAGATTCAAACAGACGTAAGTTGCCGTTCTTATGTGGAGTTGAACATACTTTCTCAGGATAGGGTATTGTGGAGAGCTGTATCAAACCAGTATCTGGACTGAAGACCACAACAACAACAACAACAACAACAACATCATTTCTGGATTACCTGGTTCTTTTGAGTATTGTAGTTGGCGTTATACATTAACAATGGATTGAAGACAATTTTACAAGTAGTATTATAAATATTTCTAGACAGTTTTGCTTGGATTCTGAATTTAAACCTAAATGATTTATGTCGGACATGGCGGAAAGTATTTTTAATGCTTTAATGTCCTTGCAGCCAGACATCACATTTAAACAACTTTATTGTAGTTGGCATGTAGATCATGCTTAGCTCTTGAATTTAAGTAAAATAAAAGCAACAGAAAAGGAGAATCAGGTTTACAAGATTAAAGCGCTAATGTATGTGAGAGGGATTTTTCACTCATAATCACAGCAAAAAACATACTGCATGAACTTTATGAAAGTAAATTGCCAAAAAGTGGGCCAAAAATAATAAAAAGTTTATTAATGATAACTCAAAATAAGTTTATTGCTACAGAATGTAAGCTACTGTAAATAAAAA
Source organism: Locusta migratoria (assembly GCA_026315105.1). Lineage (NCBI taxonomy): Eukaryota > Metazoa > Arthropoda > Insecta > Orthoptera > Acrididae > Locusta > Locusta migratoria. The sequence goes on along the minus strand of CM048750.1, from coordinate 394,936,560 downwards.
TCTATCTGCAAAGTAGACAGTGGTAGGTATATGGAAAGTGATATCAGAGAAGTCAGGCCAACTGTATGTTGTTTCAGTGCATCGGCTGTAGTGCTTGTCTATGCCTTTCAGTTGCACTTTTAGAGATGTAGCTACTGAATGGAACATGTACAAGCAAATGCACATCTTGTCTGTCAGTTCATTAAAGTCACTGATACAACTGAAGCACAAGACTTGACAACCAGTGACAAAAAGCTCACATAAAGCATACAAGAAGAGTTTAGTGATGCGTCTGGTAGCACGTCCAAAGGAAAACTAATTTGGAAAATGAAAAATTGCTGGCTACTAAAAAGTTTACAAAAATTGTAGTTTCAGTCTAAACAAATGTAGGGCTGCAAGCACTGAAGTAGCTTGTTTATTCTCTGGAGTTTGTAATTTAGACTGCAGAAGGTGTGAATGTGGCAAACTGTTCTACTGCTCCTTTCACTTTCAGGAAACCCAGTAAAAAAAACATTGAGCCTCAGATACATCTGTTTTCTACCAAAAAGAAGCACATTTGGTAAACGGCATAAAGAGATCATTGGCCACCAATGTGAAGAGGATTGCACAAGAGTTGGTTCTGACAAAGAAACAACATGAATTATCAAAGTTTGTTAACTGTACTTATTTGCTATTTGTGTTGTGTATAGTTTATTTACTTCTCTCACCCATTTTTATTCTTTTATTAAAGTGATTGCTTCTAAAGAAATATGTGTAACAATTAACAGTGATGCACAAATGTTTTGCTTATGGTTTAATTATTTAAATTAATTTGTGCATGAAGTGTTCAAAAATGTTCAAATGTTTGTAAATCTATCGGACCAAACTGCGTGGTCATCAGTCCGTAGCTTACAAACTACTTAAACCTAGGTAAACTAACCAACGGACAAACACACACACCCATGCCCCAGGGAGGACTCGAATCTCCATGGTGAGCAACCGCGCGCTCCGCAGCGAGACGCTTTAGACCGCTCGGCTACTCCACCGTGGCGCATGAAGTGTGCTGAAACTTTCTTCCTTCAAGAAATTTCCAAATTGATAAATATTCCCAATTTTAGTTATAAACTGCTGCAATAATAATAATGTATATGTGTATGTAATTGCTTCATTTAATGTTCTTTAAAAGTGAAACGCCATGTGTACAGTGTGATTACAAAATGCTATGTGTAAACCTATAGGGCAAATTAATATACCTGAAGGAGGGCAATAATTGCTCGAAACCAGTTGTAAATCAATCTGAAACCTTGCAACTAGTGGTTGTTTACATTTCCAACCTATAAAACACAGTTGCTGCAATGGATAAAACCTTTCTTTAATAACCCTGCAACCGTGTACTGAGGCATTTTAAATATATTTTTGGTACGATACAAAAATTGTCTCTCTATTGAGAAACTTCTGTAATTCAACAGGTGAAACAGGATTCAAAAATGAATGTATATTTGTGTACCGGTGTAACAGTTGGCTCATTGACTTATTTTGACAGTGTCTCTCATCAATTAGATTTTGATATGGGTTCAGCCTTACTGCTAAAAAGCAATGGATGTGATGTGTTTGCTTGCAGGTGAGGTTGACTAAATATATCTAAAACAGCCATACATGTCAAAAACAGTACTTTCATCCCTTAATAAATTGAAGTTTTAGTGATGATAAAAAGGATCTATTCTTTATTGCATTAAATATGTTTGTGTGTATCTCAGTTCTCTTTACAATGTGATTACACCTGTACCACTAGAAGTTGTGTTGATGCTTTGAGGTTCTTATCTTAGTTCAAATAAGCTATCATTGTAGGAAACACATATTGTAGCAGGTATTAATACATCATCAATGTATAGATCTCTCTTGCGGCATGAGACGCATGCACCATGGCAAGGGGAAGAGTTCTTAGTCAGCAGATAGCGAGGGGTGTGTCATGTACAGTGGGAGCAAGGTGTAATGGGCACAGCGGAGAGTGAAACCTACCCGAAAGCTGGCAACATATAGGATGGTCAACATATAGGATGGCAGAAAGTTTCCACTCGGGCATAGTTACGTCCGGTGCGGTTGGATAACGCTCTGGAAGCACCGAGAGTGCCGAGGTGCCTAATTTTCATCGGGAAGCATATCGACGATGAACGGTGAGAACTGTCTTGGTGGGCTGTATTAGCAGCAGTAGTAGTACAGAAAGAAAGTTTCAGTACATACGTACTTGGTGTACGCGGACTGAACTTGTTGGGTTGCCTCGCTCAGTGTTATCCTGATTGTACGGTATTTACATTTGTGATTTTGTTATGTGGTGATCTGTACTGCAGTAATAATTTCGGCATCCTGCCATTGAAGAGCAGGTTCAATTATGAATACTTAGTTCTTAGTTTGAATCTCCCAGAAGTTCGCCGTGCTGTATTTGTTGTAGAGCCCATGCATGACATTCTGGGGTTGGTGAGATACATTAAGGCTTGTGATATTGTGTACCGATTGCTTCAGGGCAGGAAATGAGAAGTTATATTGACCATGATTCTATTTTTTCTTTTGCCTGTAAAGTCCACATAAGTTGATCTTAGAGTAGAACCTTTTATGTGCTAGTAATATGGCTACTGCTCCACTGAAGGGAATAAAGAGTTGCTGCTCGTTGTTGCACATTACATTAAAATTTGCAAAAGGTGTAATAGTAAAACTGTTTTGGTGTTAATTTGGTTAGCAACGGACTCTTGAAACTGTTGAATTGACTGAGGCTGAGTCCCAAATGTTGAAAGATCATCGATTACCCTTGTTGTTTAAAGCAATTAGGAGTTCAGTGTTGTTAATGAAGTATTCTAGTTTGATTTTTTTTTATATCATTCACTTGAGTTGTTAAAGGTATGAATCATAGAAGGTTATCTAAGGCACCGCTGTGCTTTGTGATCAGTCATAACTGGCTGGTTGTCCAGCGTGCAAATAAGTTTTCTTTAACATTGATGGAGCAGGAAAAAAAACCAGAAGGGGTTATTTATGTAACAGTATTTTAGGTGTATGTCTGTTTATGTGCATTCTTTGTGGCTTTAATACTGATGTACTATTTTAATCCCTTTTGTTTACTTGTTGTACAATAAATGTTTAACTAATGCTGATTTGTTTGTTAGTCCAGTAGCTTACCACTTCCAGATCCTTGTAATCCTGCTATCATGTGCCTAAGTAAAACTTATGTGTTTTGATGGTTGCAGATAGTGTGGTTGCATGGCTCATACATCAGTATTAAGGAAATAGGATGTTTAGTTTCTTAAGAGATATAGCCTTAATGTATAACTTTTGTAATGGCTTGTTGATATATTTTTTCTTTTTTGGGTGTAAAGAAAATGGAAGCAAGAGGCATACTGGGAATTAAGTACTTGCATAAAGACCAATTAGTGTAAGAGTTGCAAATTCAGCAGGAAGTGGAGGAAGGTGGTGTGTCTCAATTAGCCCAGTGGCTGCGCGGTGCCTTGGGAAAGTCGATCCACATAAATACCGATGTCATAGGTGGGTTGAGTACTGCAATCACTGCATGCCGCGCCTCGTCCTCAGTTGCAGAAGGTATTGCGTTGATGGATGACTCCTCCCCATCGCATTCTCAGGTGTCTCGCCTGCACACTCTGGTGGATCATGTTGCTAATAGGACTAAGGATATACAGGTGCTTGATGGGGAATCAAAGTGTGTGTCAGAGATTCAGGTTCTTATGGACGAGTTATTACCTATACAGCAACGTCTGAATGGATTGCAGTGGGGTGAGGGGAGTGACACCGATGAAGTGGTGGGGGATGGTAGAGAGAGAGAGGGGTGGCTGTGGCCCTAGTGAGTTGAGTAATGTATTTAGTAAACTAACGAACCGCTTATTGACTTTGATTAAGGACATTCAGATCTTGATCATCGATAAACCCAGTCAAATCTTGGAAGTTTGGTGGTTAACTGTATGTCTGCAACATCAGGCCGATGCCTTGCATATGTCACATAGTGTAATATGCCAAGTGATTCTGCCATTGGCCCAAGGGCGTCCAAATAGATTGGTTGGGGGGGTTATTGCAAACCGGTGGTTTGTTGCAAGATCTTCCCAAAATGATTTGTTTCGAGTGTATCGGGATTTGATTGATAGATTCTGCCATCGGGAGCAGGGGACGGATGAGAACTTGGGCGATTATATTGAGGAGATTAGACTAGCTGTGGCTGCCTTGTGTGTGGAGGTTTCTGAGGGGGATGCAGTAATGTGTATTGTCGAGGGCATTTGACCACAAGACCAGACGTGGGCACTATTTACTGATAAGCCTCAAAGCTTTCTCAATTTAGACAAAATGGTGACGAGGATAGAAAATGTCTGGTACCGTGACGAAGTGAGGATAAATAGTAATGAGGGGAAGGCCAGCGCACATGTGTGTAAGAGTGATCGGCGTGTTTGTTTCCGGTGCTGAAGTGATACTCATCTAGTACTTGATTGCAAGGAGAACCACGAGAGCCGTAGAATCAGCTGACACCAGGGGAAATGATGACGGTGTATGAAGTGGCTGGGTCTGCGTGGCTGTCGTAGGGTGTGCACTGTGAACACCAAACATCTAACTTTTGCCTTCCTTTTGTCATGCAAACCGACGCCTCCAGCTCAGGAATCGCTGCTGTCTTGCTGCAGGAGCAGGGGGACTGTCGGCGTGCCTTGGCATACGCCTCAACGGCGATGACAGACTTGAAGCGAAGCTATTCCGTGTACGAGCTGGAAGCGTTAGCGGTTCTGTTCGCACTTGATAAATTTAAATTCTATCTGAAGCATAGAAGGTTTTGATTGGAAACTGATAATGAGGCCCTTACTTGGGTGCTGGAAAGGCCACGCAAGACAGGACGTACATATCTGTGGTACGCAGAATATATTAGCTGATAATCTTAGCTCCATGTTTGAGGGAGAGTAGGAGGCCATGTAAGAGGGGAATAATGAGGTCAGGGTGGCCAAGAATGAGGAAGAGGTAGTGGGTGGCTCGATGGTGGATGCTGTTCTGACTGAGGTGCCTCCATTGTTTAGGTATATTGAGATGGAACAGAGCAAAGATGAGGAGTTGCAAGGCATCCGTGAGCAATTAAGTGAGGGACATTATGTGCCAGGGTACTCTCTGGAGAAGGGACTCTTGTGTTTTCATAACAAGTATAACGGCAGGAAAAATATTTGCTTACCCAGGGATTTAGTGCCTGCTGTGTTTAACTATTTTCATCAGTCCCTGTGTGGGGGGCATTTGGGGTTTCAGAAAACTAAGGCCAAGATACAAGAACATGTCACATGGAAAGGGATGGGGATGGATATTAAGGATAGGGTTAACCAGTGTTGCAAGTGTAAGAAGGGAAAACTCGATACTGGTCCTAAGAAAGGGTTCCTGGAATCTACCCGCAACATGAAGCCATTGGAAAAAGTGTTTCTGGATTATTTAAGACCCCTTCCATGGACTAAGACTGGACACAGATTTGTGTTCATGGAGGTGGACGCATTTACCCACTTTGTGTGGCTTATACAGAGAAAGGGATCGACTAGCGCTATAACCATTAACCATCTGGTAAGTATTTTTGCTAGTTTTGGTCCACCTAAAATGTTAGTTACTGATAACACGATGGGGTTCAAGTCGTGGGAGTTTCGAGGATTTTGTTTTGGTCATGGAATCCGTTATATAACTACCATCCCGTATGATCCTCAGCTCTCGTTCGCAGAATGCATCAATAGGAAACTCAAATCAGGCCTTATGATCTACCACTCACATTCTCAGAAACACACTGAGTAATTTGTGGTGCTTGAATGATCTGCTACCAGAGTGCGTGGACCCTGACAGCCTGAGGGCACAGTGGGAGTCCGCACGTAGGAAAATTTTTGTCGTCTCAAATGGCAGGCAATGAGGTACAATAGAGGGCGACATGCCATGAAACTTGTGATCAGGGGCGAGGTATATGTTAAGGATGTCTGAGGCGAAATTAGTGCGGCACAAGGAGTTACGGGGAAGATGTTGCCACGTTTTGTAGGGCCGTACGAAGTCATTGAGGTAGTTCTAGCTTCAAGAGAAAGGTACCCGAAAAAGGACACGGGCTCACCTTAGTCAGATCAAAGTGGGTAGTTCTGAGGGAGAATCAACACAGTAAGGCCTGTAAATTGCTCAAACCTTCCCTGGTTGTTGTTGCTTGGGGGGGAGAGGTTGATACACTGTCGATGTATTGATCTCTCTTTGTAGCGTGAGGCACGCCGCCGCCCCTGGCAAGGGTAAGAGTTGTTAGTAGGCGGATAGTGAGGGGCGTGTCGTATATCGTAGGAGCGAGGTGTAACAGGCATGGTGGAGAGTGAAGCCTGTCCGAGAGCTGGCAGTTTGGTGGTCAACTTATAGGATGGCAGAAAGTTTCCATTCGGGCATTGTCACGTCCGGTGTGGTTGGATAATGCTCTGGATGCGCTGAGAGTGCTGAGGTGCCCACGTTTCATCAGGAATCGTACCATCAATTAATAGGGAGGACTGTCTTGGTGGGCCGTATTAGCAGCAGTTATACGGAAATAAAGTTTCAGTACATACGTACTCTGTGTGCATGGACTGAACTTGTTGGGTTGCCTCGATCAGTGTTATCCTGATTGCACAGTATTTACATTTGTGATCTTGTTATGTGGTGATCTGTACTGCAGTAATAATTTCGGCATCCAGCTATTGAAGAACAGGTTCCATTATGAATACTTAGTTCTCCGTTTGAATCTCCCAGAAGTTTGCCATGCCGTTTTTATTGTAGAGCCCATGCACGATGGTCTGGGGTTGGTGAGATACATTAAGGCGTGTGATATTGTGTACCGATTGCTTCAGGGCAGGGAATGAGAAGTTATACTGACCATGATTCTATTTTTTCATATGCTTGTAAAGTCCACATAAGTTAATCTTAGAATAGAATAGAATCTTTCCTGTGTTAATAATACGGCTACTGCTCCACTGAAGGGAATAAGGAGTTGCTGTTCGTTGTCGGACATTACGTTAAAATTTGCAAAAGGTGTAATAGTAAAACTGTTTTGGTGTTAATTTGGTTAGCAACGGATTCTTGAAACTGTTGAATTGACTGAGGCTGTGACCGTAATGTTGAAAAATCGTCGAATACCCTTGTTGTTTGAAGCAAAGGTCTCCAGTGACATAAACATCAATTTATTAGATGATAAGTGTTGTAAATGAAGTATTCTAGTTTGATTTTTTTTTAAATATCATTCACTTGTGTTGTTAAAGGTATGAGCGGTAGAAAGTCATCTAAGGCGTGTGATGATACTGCTGGCCCTTTCATCTCAATGTTATTGTATGATACCGTCTGCGTCAGACCCGGAATTGTGTGGTTTAATAGTGATACATGTTGCATGTGAAGTTAGTTACAAACGAAACAACCAGCCTAGTAATCAGTGTAGGACAGTGTCTCGGTGATACTGTGATTAGTTAACAAGTGATAGTTTCATTAATTAAGAGATTTGTAAATTTTCTTTCCAGGCAGTTGTATAAACAATAGTTTTGTCATTGTACATTATTTCAAGAACTAGACAGAAAAGGCATCAAAATCTAAAAGACATGAAAATAAATAGCATTGTATATATGTTAGGCTCATGAGCAAGTTGTGTTGAACAGCTAATTGTGTTAATTAATGTAATAGTCAAGATTTCAATATTTTAATTCTTTGTATATATTGACTGATGTGAGATTTGGAACCTATTTTCAGAATTGCCAAGATATTTGATAGTTCAAGATATGTTAGGAACATGTATGATGTACTCTTTAACTAATTGACATTTAACATTGCTGTTTGTTGTCAAACAGAAAGATCGGAGATTTCAACTTAAAAAGATATGTGCCATGTAAAATTATTGTATGTATAGTTTTCATTTTATATTGCAATTATTTTTGTGTACATGAAATGTTGTACAGTTGTGTTCAGTAATTATAAATTAGTATATTCAATTGTTATGAACAATGCATAATGTAATGTCATTATTGTCAATGTTATATATTTGCCTCACTGCCTTGCATGGGGGGAGTTCGAGTTTTTGCGTTTCTCAAGTGTTCTGGGACCTATGTCAGTCTGCGTTGTAAAATGGAAGTACTATCTGCTAAGTTCCGTTGCATTGTGTACATTATGAAGTTGTAATGTTTTGGTGGAATAAGAAGCAGATTGATTGGAAATTAAAGAAGAAGTGAAAAAATTTTACCTATGAGTATTTATTTCTGTCACAACTCCCCAGGTGAATAATTTTGCAGCGAGCAGAACCTCCATACCTCGTAATGCTGAAAAGCTGAGTATCGTTTTTGACCTGGTAGAAATACTGAACTGTAATTACTTAAGAATCTAGTGAACGATTTAGGTGCCACTGTGCTTTGTGATTAGTCCTAACTGGCTGGTTGTCCAGCAAGCAAACAAGTTTTCTTTAACCTTGATGGAGCAGGAAAGAAACCAGAAGGGGTTATTTATGTAAAGGTATTTAGGGTGTATGCCTGTTTATGTGCATTCTTTGTGGCTTTAATACTGATGTACTATGATTTATTCCCTTTTGCTTACTTGTTGTACAATAAATGTTAAACTAATGCTGATTTGTTTGATAGCCCAGTAGCTTACCACTTCCAGATCCTTATAAACCCGCTATCATGCACCTAAGAAAGAGAGAGAGAGAGAGAGAGAGAGAGAAATCACACACACACACATACAAAGAGTATTAAGGTGATGGTGAATTCGGGGCTTATTGTATTTTAGGTTGGTACAATTTTCGTACATCATTTGGAGTTGGTACAATGTAACAAAATGAAGTCATTTACACATGTTAGCTTGTAGTCTTATTATTGACTTACAGGAGTTACAGCAAGTCTTTCAATGCTGGCCCTGACAATATATGTAATACTTATCTCATTAGATGGGCCAGCTTATGCGAAATGTTTCTTAAGTTAGCAACTGAGTAAGTGTTTTACTCATTGATACACTCATCTCGTCGGAGGAGTAAAGAGGAGGATACATTAATTTAAAATGAGAGCACATTCATAACATGTTTAGAAGGGAGATGAGATAGTATGGGACAGGATTAGCTTTGCTGGAGATTATAGGCGAGATAGTCAACATGTTAAGATATGCTACAGAAGTTGATATGAAGATTTAAGTTCATACATGAACGTGAAAGTTATTAAAAAGTCTAGAAGTATGTGCATCATGTCTGAGATTAGTACGCCTGATAACAAAATTGAAACAATTTGGAATATTATTCCCAGGGAGACAGTGCCACCAAGAGCACAGGGAGACAGCATTACCATCAAAGTGAATGAAAAGCTTACAACTAACAAGCCAGAATTTTAAAACATTTTTAATAATTATTTTTAAATGTTGTGGAGAAAATAGGATCTAAATGTTCATTAGAACAAGCAAGGCAGTTAATGGAACAGGCCATACCAACACAATTTGATACAATAGAAGTTCCACCCACCACTCTTTCTGAAATTAAGAAAATAATAAACTCTTTCAAGAGTAAAAGCTCACATGGAATTGATGGTATTTCCAGCAGGGTAATAAAAGCTTGTTCTCAAGAAATAAGTAGGATTCTTAGCCACATATGTAACAGTTCTCTGAAGCAGGGTGTTTTCCTGATAGACTGAAATATGCTATTGTTAAACCACTGCACAAAAAAGGGGATACGCCTGATGTTTACAACTAACACCCAATCTCACTTCTGACAGCCTTACCCAAAATTTTTGAAAAAGTAATGTATTCTAGAGTAGTTTCACACATAGGTAAAAAATAAAGTTCTAACAAAATGTCAGTTTGGTTTTCAGAAAGGCTTTCCTACAGAAAATGCTATATATACTTTCACCAATGAAATATTAAATGCTCTGAATAACCGGACATCACCCGTTAGGATTCTTTTGTGATCTCTCCAAGGCTTTTGATTGTGTAAATCATGAAATTCTTCTAGATTAATTACTGTGGTATGAATGGGACAGTGTACAAATGGTTTAAATCATACCAAACAGGAAGACTGCAGAAAGTTGACATACGTAATTCCGATAATGCAAAAATTGCTGATTCCTCAAACTGGGGAACAATAAAAAATGAGGTGCCACAAGTTTTGGTCTTGGGCCTTTTGCTGTTTTTAATATATATTAATGACTTGCCATTCTATATTCATGAAGATGCAGAGCTGGTTCTTGTTGCTGATGACACAAGTATAGTTATCACATCTGACAGACACGAACTAACTGAAGAAATTGTAAACGACATCTTTCAGAAAATCATTAAGTGATTCTCAGAAAATGGACTATCATTAAATTTTTATAAAACACAGTACATACAGTAAATGGAATGACACTATTAATAAATATATACTTTGATCAGAAATCTGTAGCAAATGTAGAATATTCAATCATGAACTGGAGAAAACACATTGAAGATCTGCTGAAACGTTTGAGTTCAGCTACTTATGCTATTAGGGTAATTGCAAATTTTGGTCATATCTCAGTAAATTAGCTTACTATGCCTATTTTCATTCTCTGCTTTCGTATGGCATCATTTTCTGGGGTAATTTATCATTGAGTAAAAAAGTGTTTATTGCATAAAAGTGTGTAATCAGAATAATTGCTGGAGCCCATCCAAGGTCATCCTGCAGACACTTATCTAAAGAGCTAGGGATCTTCACAGTAGCTTCACAGTATATATATTCACTTATGAAATTGTTATTACCAGTCCCACCGAATTCAAAAGCAATAACAGTGTACATAACTACAACACTAGAAGAAAGAATGATCTTCACTATTCAAGGTTAAATCTAGCTTTGGCACAGAAAGGGGTGAATTATGGTGCCAAAAAAGCCTTTGGTCACTTAGCAAACAGCATCAAAGGCCTGACAAGTAGCCAACTAGCATTTAAAAATAAAAATTTCTGAATGGCAATTCCTTCTACACTATAGATGATTTGAAATAACAATAATAAAAATATTAAAAAAATTTATAAAAAAATAATAAAAAATATTTAGTACAAAGTAATAATTTGTAAAGACACCTTTCATTAACCTGACAAATTCCACATCATTACGAAGTGTTGTATTCGTGATCTATGGAACAAGCACTAATCTAATCTGTAGGTGGAATGGGATGTGTTAGTGGGAGACAATAATAAAGAATAGCTCTATTAGCTTCAGGGTGTTTGGTCTTCTGTTGAGTAGTCTGAACCATAGAGAGCTTGACACTAGTCAGGTGCCTATGAAAAGGGCCTGTGCTGTTGCCTTTGGGTATTATTCACTGGGGGAAAGTGATAATACTGGTGTACAGACAAGTGAATCTTGCTGCCACATTTATTGTGCCCTGTGCTACATAGTCGTGAAGGAATAAAATGTCTGCCTTACATTATTATATGCACATTCTAATGTTCTTTATTGGCTGACTCATGTGAAGACCCTGTATTTTTCCTAAGTCGCTATTTTGGTGGCATAGTATTTAAACTCTGAGCGGAGAAAGTAATGTAGAGTATACCTCATCTGTACATTTGGTGAGACTGCTCTTCAGTTCTCAGTTATGCAGTTCAACCAAGTAAGAGAGGTGTAATCCTCAAGTTTGTACTAGCAATGTGCAGGTACTACTCTTAAAGATGTTATGGAGTTCAGACTTGTAACTATGCTGAATTTTGGAGTGAAATAAAGTTATGATTATATTTGTTACCATAATTTAACTGAAAGATGTGAATTAAATTTCCTTTTAAATACACTCCTACCATTTCTACCATAAATGAGACACCTAACAAAGATGCTAGTTTTGTCCTGAATTAATTATAATGAAACTGTAAGCACAACGGTTTGCTGAAATGAATGTACCCCATACAAAGATTTCTCTTATTTTATCAATAATCATCATAAGACTATGGAGCACTAAGGAAATTTGTTCTTTTTAAGTTCAAGATAGATAGAATGAAAATTGTGAAGGGAAGTAGTAATTACTTGGCATCTTGTGTCTAATGGTGGTGGGGGGGGGGGGGGGGGAGTATGTAGAGAAACAATTTACACAACATTCCTCTTTTCTGACACAAGACAACCAAATCCTTTTATTTTGTGGTTTATTTTTGTTAGGAAAGAATCTTCTGCCTCAGATTTTTATTTGTCCAGGTGGACGTCTCGGTAGACACTTGCTGTAAGCAAAGATATGAATAAGACAGTGCCTGATCATAGAGAAATTAACTACACAGAAGAAGCTCCATTGGGATGTTATGTCAATGAACTCTGTGGAATGTAAAAAAGAAAGTATTTGACATTGTTGTTGTAATGTACCAAGTCAAATTATTATCAAAATGGACTTGGTCCTGTCATGATACATCTGGCTGATAGTCTTGAGTTGTACTGAAGTACAATAAATACTGTACTTTGTATGGATTTATACTGTGGAACTAATTATTTTTCATTTAAATCAGTTAATTCATTACAATATCAAGACCATCTCTTGAGTTCTCACTGATAAACTTTGGATACAAGCAATCTGATGCAAGAAAAGGAAAAACTGAGTTTATGGAGGAACAGACTAGATGGGCATCTCCTTTCTGGAGTTACTACAAAACAGAATAATGTCTG